>VDFB02000017.1:189696790-189798563 GCA_007258455.2 Sequoia sempervirens
GGATAATCCCAAAACTTATTAAAATAACCAATCATAATTCAATTATTTTGGTCATGTGTTCCATATCTTGTGTTCGAGGACTCATATTCCATCTTGGGTGTATGAGTCCCACCTAGGTCTTGGGACTTGATTTCAAGTTTCACATTAAACAAGATTTGTCATGGAGTTTGTGTCTCAGTTTTGAGCCACGAAGACTCATACACCACCTTGGATGTATGAGTCCCACTCTAATAAAGATCCATTTTGAATTTAATTCTTGCTTGTATTTTATCCTCCTAGATCTGATGTTATCTTGTAGTGTTGTAATTTTTGGAAATTTGGCATAAGTAAGCATAAATACAAGGTTATTTCACATGGTTTCATTCTAGAATGTCATAAATCAAGAGCACTTTCACAAGAGTTCATAAGATCATTCAAGAAAATTCAAGAGCATTCAAGGGAAGATTTCTTCATCATTTGTTATAACAATTCAAGATCCATCATCATGTCAAAGGAATAATGCATCAACCATGTTGTTGAGCTAATGTTGTGATGTTGCATTCAAGATCCATGTTAAGTATTGTTCCACATCTAATTCAAGATTAAAATCTACATTCTTCATGGCCACTTCATGTTAGATTGCAGATTTACATTTCAAGACATCATTCAAGGTATCATTGTTCATGTTTCATATTCCATGCTCATGTTTTATAGTTTCATCAGAAGGTTTAATTACCTAAACAAGGTTTGACCAAGGAAAACACCTATTCCCTAATAATCAACAATTTTTTTCTCTCTCTCTCTACATGTGTGATTACAAATCTAGGTGGTTTAGAGCTTGAAGATCCTTTGAAAATTAAGTTGCAAGATTGAGGAAAGTTGTCAAGTTGTCACAAGGTTGTCATCTTCACATAAAGTCACCTACAAGCCATAATTCAAGGTTTCAAACTTAGAGATTTTACAAGAGAGAAACTATAGGAGATCACTAGAGAATATGAAAGTTTCAGCCAAACCCTAATACTAGGACTAAATAATCACATTGTGCATATGAGTTCTAGTATTTCCTTTTTCTAGATTTCAGAAGATCTAGATCAGTCACTGATAAATTCTAGTTTTTGCACAAAAACCCTAGTTTGGGACTAAATTTCCTAGAGTGGCATATGAGTCATAGAGAATGTTAAAAGTTAGAATATTAGGCTTTCACAACTTCTTTTGACCACATTTTTCTTCCAGGCACCCCTTTACTCATTCTCAAATTTTTATTTTGTATTTCAGTTTCATACTATATGTCATATACTTAGGTTAATATATCATTGCATTTCTTGTCTTTCCAAGCCTTTCTTGGTGGTGAACCCCCTTTTATTATTTAATCACACCCCTATTAAACCTTATTTCAGATCTCTTTCCCTCATTTTCATCCCTAGATTGAGATCTCCAAGGTTTCCTTGAATGAAACTTGAAGGAAATAGGTGGAGGAACATTAATCCCCCTTTAGTTTTATCTCCCAAACATAGAACACCAATTATTTTCATTTCATTTTGGTGAACCTAGTCTTTAGAACAACTTATTTCTGATTTCAAGTGCATCATAGTCCTAGATTTAGCTTCCATTAACTTTGCATTGGGTCTAGCATTAGTTAATTTTCATTTAGGGCTTTTAAATCTTAAATTAGTGAAAATTGCATATAGGTTGCATTTTTTCATTTTAGATCATTTAATTTCACTTAAATTCTACAATTACAAAAAGTTAAGTCAACATACAAATTGGAAACCTTAGAATCAACCCAGAATTTACTAAATTATATGTAAATACCCTAGTTGGGATTTATTCACCCCTTTGGGTGATTTAGTTCCTGTACAGGTGTTTTTCCCAGATTTTTGGGAATTCTATGTTGTGTATATTTCAGCATTTAAACCCCTCAAAAACCTTGACTGGGAATCATACACTCCTTTGGGAAATTTAATACCAAATCAAACCTAAAACTACCTTTTCCAACATTAAAAAAATCATTTCTATATTTTTCTTTGTTGTTGTTAGCTATATGTTTCAGTTTTTTGAGTTTTTATTTTGTTCATTTCATTGGATCTAGCTTAATTTGGCTCAGTTGTTGCATTGATTAATTTCAAAATGGCAATTACAACATTTCATTTTTAGATTGTTTCATAGTGTAATCAGAAAATTACCTTGTTTGGAATCTAAAAATTGCATTTACACATTTCACTCTAGGTCATTACATCGCATTTTAAATATCTATCCATTTTAAGTTGGTATGGATTACTTTTTCACAAATATTAATATCTTTCTTTTCCAATTTTGCAAAGAAAAAGTTAGTCAATGGGCATGTTAGTCATGCATTCAATACATTTCCTAGTTATGAGAGTCTCTTAGTGCGAGAGAGTGAAAATATTGACACAATCCTTCATATATCTCCTATTTATGGGAATGATGTGATAGAAGAAGATGTTCAAGCATAGACAATCATGGTAATCATAGTTTTTCTCCCAATACCTCTCTACATGTGACAAAGATATTTGAGTGTTAGAAAATGAAATCATTGAGAATCATGATGACATTTAAAGGTCTTCTTCTATAAATTCTCCTACATTGGAAGATATTATATCAAAAGAGAATGAGATTATAGACACATTTATAAACATCACCTTACCTAATTTCCATTCACCTCTTTCTTGTGAGAACATTTTAGTGAAAGAAGATTCAGTTGCAAGGAATCATGAAAATCATATTGTAAGTGAAAACAGGTTACTGTTAGATGATGAAATATTTAAGATCTATGAAAAAACTCTTTATGTTTCTTCCCCTACCTATCCTATTTTGGAAGAAATTATGGTTCAAATGAATTAAATTATGGACAATCTTGGCAATAACATTTCTTCTTCTCCTAGTATCTCTCCTAGTTGTGAAGAAGACACTTTGATGTTAGAAAATACAATCGATGAAAGTCGTGAGAATATTAGTTTCCTTTCTCACCCTAGGGAAAAACTTATTGAAAAAGAAAATCCAACAATTGATAACTCACCTACTTGCAATGAAGTCATTTTAGAAGAACTAACCTTTGAATTCCATGAACATATAGTTTGTATTTCTCCCAAAAACTCGCTTACTAGGGAGGATATTTGTTGCAAGTATGAGCGAGTTTGGTGGTGTTGTCATTGATGTTGTCATTGATGTCAAAACTATTCGTTATGTTGTATATTGGTTGAGATGTCGTGATTACATGGTGCTATCTTTATGGTGTTGAATATGTGTATGTTTCATGAGTTTCCAAGTGCTTTTGAGAAAATTAATAAAGAAGAAGTGAGAAAGTTGGATGTGTTCAAAATGTGCTCTAGTATGTGCTTCGCATTTCTCCTATGTTGGTTCTATACTTGTACAGACCTAAAGGTTTGATAAAGGTAATTTGATGATGTTATATGCTAAGTTTCAGCTTCTGGTGAGATGGCACATGAAATTTGTGTTCACTAGTGTGTGAACTATCTAAAAAGTTTCATCTTTTGTGGACTGGGAGAAAATTTTCTACTCCATCGTCCTTGGTTGTTGTTTTTCAGATCTTGTAGATCTGGGATATGTCTTGTGAAGGTCTTTTCTATGCTCCAATGAAGAGGTTTGGAGTTTGGTAATCTAGAAGTCATGTTTCCAAATTTCAGTATAGGTTTGCATATTTTGGATAATTTGGTGAAAGTTATTTAGTGTATGAAGCATACTGTTTTGCTGCGGACGTATCTAAAGAAGTCTAAGTTAAAGTCTCATGCACATTGAAGTGTGTTGAGGTGTCTTCATGTCATCTTCTTGTTGGGAAGTGTGTACATCAATGTTTATCTGTGTTTTCATTAGGTTTTGCTGACCTAGTGTTTACACTTCATTTGAAGAATAAAATTTGAATTGAGGAAGTGTGTAGAAGTTTCAAGAAAATAATTTAATTGGTTCACTCTTATTCCTTTCCACCATGAGAATTTAGAGTTGCTGACCTAATTTTAATTTATGAACTATTTTTTTCTAGCCAACTTTGGTAAATGTTTCTAAGGTTGAGAATAGTATAAAACCAAGGATAGTTGTGAAGAATTGTATGACAGTGTGATGCAAAGTGACAAAAGTGTGCCAAAAATCATAAGAGAAGAAGTATGTGTGAGTGAGTTGTGATAGCAATTTTTCAGTTTGTGGAAGACAATGAGCTGAAGGTTTCTATATTCCTATGAATGTGGTTTAATTGTAGTGGTGGATATTTTTTTCTCTTTTGTATCTATAAGAAGTGCACCTCCCTATTGGATAGTGAGTCCTTTGTAGGAAATAAGCCTTTTTATTTGGATAGTGAGTCCTCTTTTGTGTAGTGAGCCCCTGGTAGTGAGCCTTTGTATTCGGTTTATAATCTTTATGTTCTAAGCTAACCCTCACCATAGTTTTTCCCTTATTGGGTTTTCCACGTAAAATATCGTGTTCATTCTATTGATTTTCTTTCTATTATTTGTGTTTCATGCTCATATTTAATAGCGTAATAGTGTGGTTGTGGAGTTAATAAGTGTCACAGTTTTAAGTTTTAGATTTGTGTGACAACTAATTCACCCCCTCTTAGTTGTCCTATGCATGTTTAACAATATCATGGTGGAATAAAATGAAAGGATTGACACGTGTCTTTCAAACAATAGTAATTTGGCTTCCTTAGGTGATGGTGAAAAGATGACACTAGACTCCCCTTCATTAAAAAGACATCAAACCAAAACCACTAAGGTTATGAAGGCACAAGTGTCTGTTATATCCCCCTTGATTATTGGACCTCCTAAATATCCTCTGGGACATCTTAATAATGTTCTAATTCTTTACCCACCCTCACAATGACCATAAACTCAAAAGAAACCCAAACTCATCCTTTACCCACCCTCAAACCAACCTCCAACTCAAAAAAAACCTGTCTTCATCCTTGAACCACCTAAGAATAATGTCACAACAATAGAGTTATAATATCATTGCTCATACATATAACACTAGAAACAATCTACAACCAAGATAAACACCTTCAACATCCCTCCCATTTCCTAACCCTATCTTTCCTAGTGCACGTTGTTTTCTTTCACATAATGAAAAGGAGTACAATCTTGTTGAACAATTAAAGAATACTCTTGTTAAGATATCATTATGGGAGCTTATTCAAGCCTCCCCTCATTATCATAACATGATTCAAAATTCCTTACAACAAGTCCCCCCCAATATGCAATCAAATGAATTATAGCCCAAATTCATACTACAACTTCAATCATCTTAGACATTATTTTCCATCAAGATGAGTTACCCTTCCTAGAAGTGCAAAAACAAAATGACGCTTTCATGTTAATAGCTATCTATAATGGGTTGGGAATAAAAAGAACCCTTGTTGACAATGGATCCACCCTTAATTTGTGTATTGTGACCCTTTTGGATAGAATTTGCATGGATAAATAAAAAATTCAACCTTCCTCTTTATCTATTAGTGGGTTTGATAATGTGGGAAAATGACTACTTGGTGTGATCACATTACTTATTATAGTTGAAGAAGTTACAATAAAAATACCTATCTAGAGTATGCCTCGTGATATGTATATAATCTTCTTTTAGGTAGATCGTGGATTCATGCAATGAATTGAGTGCCTTCAACTCTTCATTGTATAATGAAGTATGCCTACAATAAGAAAGTGGGTATAATCAAAGCTGACCCTGAACAAAACAGTTGTTTGAACATTGAGAAAGGCAAGGGGAATCCTTTGCCAACATTAACACCAACTACACAAGTAGAACCCATGAAAGAAAAATATATTGAGGAAGTCATGAAGCTATTAAAAGATGATTGGGGTTCCTTATATGGGTATGTGTAGGATCATGATGGGCCAAAAAGTGGCAATATGATGGTTATGTGGCTGACAACTTTTTTTTTACCCAAAATTGATGAAATGAAAAGGGTTTTTAAAGGAGATTCTCAGATTTCCATCTATATAAATTCTGTTTTACATTGAATTTAATAAGTAATTATTATTCATTTTCTATTCAAATTATGACTAAAGTCCTAATTGATAGGTTGATTGAAAAAAATCTATAGCTTTCAAATGGTATCACATTTTTTGAATCCAAAACATGTGTCACATTATATGCTTCACATACTATAGGATTAAAAAAAGAAAAAAACAATTTCATGAATTTTTGACCAAGTTAAGGTGGTGAGACATGATTTTTTATATTTTTTAAAATGTTGTAATAAAAAAATCATAATTAATTATTTACTTGGAAAAAAATTAAAAAAAAATATGCATCACATTGGAGCATGAGTCCTCTACTTATATTTAAAATATTACAAAAAAATATTATCATTTTATTATAGTTATGGTGGTTAGACAAACACTTCTTATTTTTTCCCTAAAATTTAAGTACCATTGCATTGAAATTTCAAATTTTCACCAAATAGATTTTTTTTAAACAAACCTAGTAGTTTAGAAACTAAATTCAGTTTGCTATAGATTCTATTCTTACATATTTTTGAAATAATATAGATAACTTATTCAAATTTTTACGTCAAGTTTCCTAACTTTGATGTTTCTAATTTTTTTGCCACTTAAGGGCCTTTTTTTCTATGATGATCCTACACATACTCATATTTCACAACATTCATGGGTGAATAGAAGATCATAAAAAAAGACTCTGAAAAGGAAAAAGAAAAAGTGATAATGTCAACATAAAATTTGGAAGACCCTTTGAAAGAATCCACCTCAAACATTGTAGAAGAGGAAGAAAATTAGACAACAAAATCTAATGAAAATAACTATGAACAACTACTAAATCCAATAGAAATGAAAAGGGTTATGAACTCATGAAATAACTTGGATATAGTGGAAAAGGATTTGGTTCTAGAGAACAAGGTATTTGTGACTCTATATAACCTAACACAAGAAATGACTACAGGTCTTGGTTAGTGTCTCTCGAAAGAAACAAACAAGCATTCACTTAATGTCAACACTATTACAAAAGATTCTTCTAAGACAACTTTAACATTAGTGCATCCTGAACTGATAGACAATAGTGGTTTTGATTATTATTCTTTGAAAGAAATGAAAGAAACAAAGAAATATTTTCTTAACATCAATACATCATCACACAAAATACTAATGATTAGAATTTGATATATTTTACACCCTCCTATAAAGGAGAGCACAAAATACCACAATCTAAAAATTCTTGTGTAAGTATGACACCTTGTACTAAGCAAGAGATATATTTGTCACAAAATAAGGTAACATCCTCTACTATTGATTAAGAGTGTATCTTATTGAGACTCCTCCAAGATCATTTGATATCGCTTCCTTCAAGAACATGAAAGAAATTTTACTATAAGAATTCATCTTGTGCATATCATATAATTCATGGTCATTCTACTAACGAATTTAAGGCTAAGTGATAGAATTCAACATCTTAAGGATTATGGTGCTCATACTTTTGTTGCAGTACCTAGTTCCTCTAATTGATACTGATTTTCATGTTTCTCATCAATCGCCTATGCTCACCCTTGTCTTGCACTAAGTGGGGGTAAGGAGCTTAGGTTAGCCTTGTCCTCATATGACACTTTTCATTGTCTCTTTTGGATAGTTGACTTCCTTCATTGTATATATAAGAGAAAGCTTAGGATGTGGATGCTATTGCTTAAGTTGGATCACTTATGACAATTGAGTTTTGGGGGAAACTCTTTATTCATGGTGTAGCTTCATTTGGAAACATATGACTTGGCATAGGTTTTTCCAAATAATCTCTCATGTCCTCTCTATTGTTAGCATTTATCATTTTCTACTTTAAAATAATTTCTCACAACATTGTGTTTAACAATTTCTTTAAAGTGCGAGCATACATTGGCATTATTCTTTTACAACTAATATTTCATTATGTAGTCTTCTTACTTCATGTGATGTGTCTTTCTCTTTATGGTGACATTGGTTGTGATGTTTCTCAAGAGTGTGATCTCTCTTAGTGTATTATAATCCTCTTAGTGGCTTGATGCGACACATTGCATACCCTAAGTTTTGAATCTTCTATTCTTCTTTTGGTCCTCTCTTAGAAACATTAGGCACAATGTTCCCTAAGTTAAGACCTTACATGAACTAAGAAAAACTTCTTTGAATGTTCCATACACTAATTTTTCATTTACAATATCAGTTATATGGCCACCTTGCATAACACACTTTGTTTGTAGGTGGGGCCATCCTATTTTTTCATGGGTGTCAAGCATACAATTTTTTGTTGCCTCATGAATCCTATTGTTCGTGTTGTGTGGTGCCTTATCAAAGTTATCAGGAGGTATAGATTTGGTATGGTTGTACGTATGGGAGACAAACTTAGTTGTGACTTTCCCATAACCACTTTCTTGTCTATGTGAGCACATATTGGCCATGTGCACATGTGTCTCGCTAGGGGCTCAACTAGTGGATGACTTGAAGTTCCACTAGCCCTTGTGAGCATGTGTTGGTTTTCATAGTGGACATTGTGTTCCACTTGTAAACATTTCTTGGAGAAAAAGCTCAGACTTGATCCAAAGTGTACAAGAAAAATGGTCAAGGCTTGATCCACCTCTTTCTATTTTTTTCTTGCTTTTTTTTTCTTTCTTTTAGTCATTGACATTGTATGTTTGTGTATCTTGATGTTGCAAACTATACACTTTGTGTGTGTCCCTTTGTTCTTATGTTGGCTTGACGTAGGATCTTGGATCCTGGGGGCTTGGTTACCGTATTAATCCTTTTCATCCTATACCATCCACATTTGTACACTTGGACCCCTCTTAAATTTCTACTTTAGTGTGACTTTGAAGCAAGTTCCTCCTCTCACTAAACTGGAGGCTAAATGTAGTGTAGGAAAAAGTATCCCTTTTCACACTTAGTGTAGGAGTGAATAATTAATAATAAAATAGACTTAAAGGTGCCTTATTTAGGGTGCTATAAAGTGTATCCTAACACTTTCACACTAATTTAGGGCTTTAATTAATTAATTACGCTTATTTATGCCTTAATTTGTCCTATTTTGCATCCACAAGCTTTATTTATTGCATATTTTTGAGTATAATCCCGAAACTTATCAAATTCAACCAATCATAATTCAGTGATTTGTGTCACGTGTTCTAGAGCTATTGATTTGGGACTCATATTCCACCTCGGGCATATGAGTCCCACCCAGGTCCTGGGACATAATTTCAAGTTTCACATTAAACATGACTTGTCATGGAGTTTGTGTCCCAGTGTTGAGCCATTGGGACTCATGCACCACCTTGGGAATATGAGTCCCAGTCTAATCAAGACCCATTTTGAATTTAATTATTTGTGATATTTTATCCTCCTAGATCTGATGTCGTATTGTAGTATTATAATTTTAAGAAATTTGGTATAATTTTAATTATAATTTTAAGAAATTTTAAGAGAACTTTCACAAGAGTTCACAAGAGCATTCAAGAACATTCAAGAGCATTCAAGGGAATATTTTTTCATCATTTATTGTAGGAATTTAAGATCCATCATCATGTCAAATGAATAATGCATCAAGCATGTTGTTGATCTAGAGTTGTGATGTAGCATTCAAGATCTAAGTTAAGAATTATTCCACATCTAATTCAAGATCAAGATCTACATTTTTCATGGCCACTTCATGCTATATTATAGATTTACATTTCAAGACATCATTCAAGGTATCATTGTTCATGTTTCATATTTCATGTTCAAGTTTCATTATTTCATCATAAGGTTTAATTACCTAAACAAGGTTTGACTAAGGAAAACCCCTATTCCCTATCAATCAACATTTCTCTCTCTCCCTCTACATGTGTGATTGCAAATCTAGGCAGTTTAGAGCTTGAAGATCCTTTGAAGATTAATTTGCAAGATTGAGGAAAGTTTTCATGTTATCACAAGGTTTTCATCTTCATGAAAAGTTATCTATAGGACTAAATTTAGGGTTTTAGACTCAGATATTTGACAGGTGAAAAGCTACAGGAGATCACTAGAGAATACCAAAGTTCTAGCCAAACCCTAATAATAGGACTAAATTTCCACCTTGGGAAAATGAGTCCCAGTACAACCTTTTCCTAGATTTTAGGAGATCCAGATCAATCACTAATGGATTCTAGTTTTAGCACATAAACCCTAGTGTGAGACTAAATCAGCCAGACTGGTGTATAAGTGATAGTGATCATTAAAGTTCAAAATTTTAGGGTTTTGGAGCTTTTCTAGATCACATCTTTCTTCCAGGTACCCCTCTTCTCATTCTTAGTTTGTTATTTTGTATTTCCATTTCATACTCTATGTCATATAGTTAGGTTAATATATCATTGCATTTATTATCTTTCCAAGCCTTACTTGGTTGTGAGCGTCCTTTTATTATTTAATCACACCCCTATGACACCTTATTGCAGATCTCTTTCCCTCATTTACATCCATAGATTGATATCTCTAAGGTTTCGTTAAATGAAACTTGAATGAAATATGTGGAGGAACCCTAATCCTCCTTTAGTTCTATCTCCCAAATAGAGAACCCCAATTTTCTTCATTTCACTTCTAAACACTCTAAAATATTTGATAGTCGGAGGTTTACCATATGATATCTCATAAGGAGTATTTGAATTATTCACTTACTTGACCTCTATTAAGTATTTACACTACAATATGAATAACTTCTCTCTAATAGACATCCAATAGACTTGCTTCCTTCATCATAGTCCTCGCTTCTTCATGAACTATTCTATTCTTCCTCTTCACAACTCCATTCTACTAAGGAGTCTTTGGGGCTATAAAATTCCTCTTAATCCCATGATATTCACAAAAAGTGTTAAAATCATTGGAGGAGAACTCACCACCTCTATTAGACCTTAATGACTTGAATTTCAAATCCATTTCATTATCAACCATAGATTTGAAACATTTAAACTTATCTAGAGCTTCTGATTTTTCTTTGAGAAATACCACCCAATTCATTCTAGAATAATCATCAATCAATAACATAAAATACCTGTCACCTTGTGAGCCTCTTATTCTAGTAATTCCACATAGGTCTATATGCACCAAGTCCAAAGTACCTACAATAGAATATTCCTTAGTCTTGAATTTATTCTTTGTCTTCTTTCCAAACTGGAATTCCTTACAAATTGCATTGATAAGCTTTGTAATTCTTGGTAGATCTCTCACAACATGAATAGAATTGATCTTCACTGGGCTAGAAAAATTGATGTGACCCATTATTATATTCCATAGCCAAAATTAATTGATTTGAGACATAAATCACTTAGCAAGACTACCTTTGAGCTAATAAATGTTACCTTCTATCCTTGTCCCCACAAAAACTAAAGTTTCATATCTTCCTTTTCTTATTTCACAACCATCATCTGAAAACACCAAATTGTATCATCTGCTACAAATCTATCCTACAATAAGAAGATTATCCCAAACACCCTTGAAATAAATAACATGATCATTTGTTTTATACTTTCCATTAAATCTAACTAAACCTTTTCGATGGATCTTAGCAGATGTATCATCACCAAACTTAACAAGACCACCATCATACTTTTGAAGTTTAACAAACTTACTCTTATCACCTATCATATGATTTGAGCATCAACTATAAATCATCCAGTAATTTATTTCCTCTCTTCCATGAAAAGTAGTCACCATGTAGTTCCTTAAATGTTGTGACCTACTTCTGGAGGACTTTCCTTTATACATATTTCAAAATTAGTATAATTAGTTCTGAAATTTAGATCCATGCCCAAGCATTCATCAAGATAGTTTGATTCCTTATCATCAAACACATCATTATCTTTTTCAACATAATAACTCTTCTTAAAAAAAATTCCTTTATGATCCTTATTTTTATCATTTGTAACTATTATTACACATTTAGAAACATAATGACGTATCTTTCCACAATTGAAACACTTCAAGGATAACTTACCTTTGTATTTTCTATTGCCCTTTTTCAATCTCCTTACAAAATTTTCTTCCACCTCATCAAGATCATCCAAATTTGATTGATCTACCTTGCAAAATTTAAAATTAGTTCCTTTCTTAGTATAATCTTGACCAAACTCTTTGAATTCATAAGAAATTAAACAACCAAAAATCTAATCTCTAGTGTATTGATCTAAATTATCAGCTTCCTCAACAGCTGAAACTTTAGAACTATAAATTTTAGGAAGGTTTCTTAGTAATTTTTTCACAAGCTTACTTTCTTCCAGCTTACCACCAAGACCATTGATGACATTAAAACAAATTCTACTCTAATCATGTAGGATATAATATATTCATCTTTAGAAATCCTTAGATTTTCAAATTTAGCTTTGTAATTCTACATATTTTCTTGCTTGGCCTTGTCATCTCTTTCATAAATACTCTCCAACATTCACCAGTTCTCTTTTGTAGTTTTGAGGATTATCAATTTCCCAATTATTGAATCAAAAGGTCCACTCAATATAGCATTTTCTACTTTTGCATTATTCTCATAATCATTTTTTTCATCGTCACTTGTTGGAACAACATCAGGCATAGTATACTAGGCTTTTTCATCTAACTTCTAGACTCCAAATCCAAAAAATAGTAAAAAGGATTCCATCCTCTCTTTCCAATAAGCATAATTTGTTCCATCAAACATAGGAGCTTTGACACCCTTCTCGTGTACCATCGAGGTCTACCTCAAGTGGTTAAGATTTTTCTAGGGAACCACAATTCTAATACCAATTGTTAGTTACAAAGGACTAATGAGAGGGGGTGAATCAATTGTACATTAAAACACCTAATAACTCATTAAATTTAAATCCCCTATATAACTTTAAACTCTCATTAAACATTAGTAGTTCATGTAAACATGTGAAACATCAATACAAACACAACCATACATAAGAGAACACTTAATTTATAGGGAAAACCCTATGTGTGGAAAAACTATGGTGAGGATTAGCTCACATATATATGAATAACAACACTAAATACAATTAGGCTTGCTACCCAGAAAAGAAGAAAGGCTCACTTCCAGGTGGTTCACTACCAAAAGAACAAAAGAAACTATTACAAAGAGATTCACTATCTTAGATAAATAGGAATATCCACCACTATAACTTTTCACCATTCAAAACCTTTAGATCACTACCTCTAGCAACTTCAAGCACACTAAAAATGTAGACACCTTCTACTCATTACATCTGGAGTCATAAGAATTTAATCTCACACTCAAATAACCCCGCTCGATCACATATGCATCATTCACACACCTTACAACATCTCCAAAAAATCACCTTGCATTTATATTATTCACAACCTTAAACAATTCCTTAAGCTTGGCCTCAATGAAACATATGCATCTCAAATGTGTAACACAAAATAGATAGACACTAAACACTTCCGTAGTGGAAATATGTAAAGGAAGACCATGCCTAGGGTTAAATAGGATCTAAATCTATATCATCATGCTACTCAATTCATCCATAATCCACATGAGTTTCCTATGCAAATAGCACTAGCATGCCAAGTTGGTGAAACCTACACTAACCCTAATAAGTGACCACATACACACCTCTATAGGTCTAAAAAAACCACATAGACCACATAGCAACACTTCAAAACATTCCAAATTATTCCACATCATCATAATATCTAGCACCAATTCCACAAACACCTAAAGTTGAAGAATACTTGCATTCTATGCATTAGGATGCATTACCATTGAACTCCAACATAAGAACTAAACTTACGAAGAAAATAAACAATAGAAAATCCAAGGGAAAATAAATATAGATAATATAAGCATGACCCCAAATCTGCTGCAAGACAAGAAACACTAATGTAAAGTAATATAGAGCAATCTCATTTCTCCTAGAGAACCTTCTATATAGATAGACACATTGTCAAACACAACTTCTACTGTTGCATGATCCAGAACCTAAAACTCTAGATATAACACCTTTGAACACCGCTGACCATAATATTTAAACCAAACAAGTATATCTTCAATCATGAATAAATATGGAGCACAACACTTAACACGCTTTTGTCACACTACACACTCTTTTATTCAAAATTTCTTCAAAGAACTTGGAAACCAAGTGAACTTACTACAACTACAATAGTAATTCATCAAAACTATATAAGACATCAATGGAAACACTAATAATAACACCACAACACCTACTTATCAAAATACAACACATCCATACTAGTAGCATCATTGACAACACTAATAATCAACAATATCCCCATCTGTAATACTAGCAATCTCCAACAATCTCCATACTATTGACATCAATGAAAAAATATTGACATTAATGAAAACACCTAAAACATACTTGCAATAGTACTAAGGTAGGTGTTATAGTGAAGGGAAATAAGAGGAAATCATTTAAGGATTATAGGACTAAGTTTCAAAAATCTAGGAAAAAAATTCTTAAGATATATAATTGAGTTTTGTAAAGAATGAAAATGTGATGTTGATGTTTAGAGAAATATAGAGAATTATATAAGAGTTCAAGATGATATTGAGAAATTAGGAATAAACTAGAATGTGGTGTACATGCTATAGGATGGTGAATAGGAAAGATGAGGAAATTCTTGGAAATGGGGAAATAAGAATGAAAGAAAATGATATAAAACCAAGGGTTTGGTCATTAGGATAGTGGGTAAATAAATGAGTGAGATGTAGTAAATGAGGAGGATGGTGTAGCCATGAACCATATAGGTTTGGTAAATTTCTTGTTAAAAAGTAAATTTAAATGGAATAATATATAAAGAGGCGTGATGTAAGATTTTTATACAATAGAATAAAATAAACTAGAAAAAAAAACTTAAAACATGTGTATTAGATATTTATTTCTTTCAGAAATATGCTAACTAGTTATAGATCATACATTTATAAAATATTTAGTTCCAAAATTATCAAATATGATTTTACAATATGAGTACAAGGAGATAGATATGGTAACAACAATCATTTAAAATATTAAAAAAAAATGTATGCACTATATAAAAGATGACTATGAGAATTTGAATGAGTTATAAAATACTTGGGTATGTGCAGGATCATCATGGAAAAAACAAGCCTTAAGTGGTGAAAATTTCAAAAATCAAGAGTTAGGTAGCTTGACATAAAAATTTGAATAATTTATCTATATTATTTCAAAATATGTAAGAATAGAATCTATAGAAAATTGAATGTAGTTTCTAAACTACTAGATTTATTTAAAAAACAATTCTATTTGATGAAAATTTGAAATTTCAATGTAGTAACACTTAAATTTCAAGGAAAAAATAAGTAGGTGTATGTATAACCACCCTAACCATAATAAAATGATAATATTTTTTTATAAGATTTAAGATATAAGTAGAGGACTCATGTCCCGATGTGATGCATTTGTTTTTCATATTTTTTTCCAAGTAAATAACTAATTATGATTTTTTTATTCCAACTTTAAAAAATATAAAAACTCGTATATATGACCACCTTAACTTGGTCAAAACATCATGAAATTCATTTTTTTTTAATTCTATAGTATGCGAAGAATAGAATGTGACACATGTTTCAGATTCAAAAAATGTGATACCATTTGAAAGCTATAGATGTTTTTCAATCAGCCTATCAATCAAGACTTAATAATTATTTATTAAATTGAAAGTAAAGAATAATTTATATTGGTGGAAAGTCGAGAATCTCCTTTAAAAACCCTTTTCATTTCATCAATTTTGGGTAAAAAAATGTCGTTAGCCACATACCCTACACATACCCATCATATCACCACTTTTTGACCCACCATGATCTTGCACATACCCACTTAAACTAACTATCTAATGAATTAGAAGTTTTATAATGCAAAGTGATGGATAATTAATAGGGATTATGTCATGCCCAACATTTTTTTCCTAAAAGGTCCATTGAGCGTAATCATAGTGATTGAACCATTAGGGTACTACCATGGTTCCAAAATATCATTTTATTTAATTAATTATAAACTAAGCAAACCTGACCTTTAACATAAGTATCACTTTAAAGGTAGTTTAAAATATACAACTCCTAATCTATACCTTAGTTTTTGCATTCCCTTTTGATAATACAAGCGGGGTACTTGGATTTGAATATAATGAATTGAAACATCAACATTAGGTGGAAATAACAAAATTTTGAAAAAATTCTACAACTCCTTGATTCCAACATTGATTTTAAGATAATATTTTTTTTATAGCTAAAACATATAGTTGACTTGAAAGGGAGAGTGCTTGCATGAGTTAATAAAAAAATAGATATAAAAAAATAAATTGGTCTAAAAGACCTTCATTTTATGCAAGATACATATATGTGTATACATATTTACAATTTTATTTACCATCATCATTATTTATTTATCTCTTACATATACAGAATATGCTTATTTATTTAATTATTTTGTAATTGATTTATATTTATATTTAAATATTTATAATTAATGCTCTAAAGTTAATGACCATATTTACACATATAAATTAAATAAATGAAAAGAAGCTTCCCCTCTCTCTTTTTGCAATAATAATATTCCCTAATACTTATTCCTTTCTTTTATTTCTTTATATTTATGCATAAGTTTTCTTATTTGAGCTTTCAAAGCTCATTTTGCCTACAAATGGTTGAAAATCAACAAGAGACTGTGGTTGACAGTGAAACGAATCTCAATTGTCCATCATTTTTTGCCTGCTTTTGCCATTTTTCAGTTTATTTTTTGCCATTTTTTTCTTAGCTATTGATTTTCGCTCTATTTTTGTCGAGCTACAACCTAAAAACAAGGTTTTGAAAAGGCTTTTAGAGTATGTTTATTAAAATCAAACCTATTGATAATACACGTGATCATCAACAATTTCTTTTTCTTTGTAATTATCTTAAATATTGAGCATCATCTATGTGTAGTCCAAGGAAGGCTTATTTATTTTTTATTGAAATTTTATCAAACCCCAAAAATATCCTACATTATTTGATAATTAAATATAATAACGAAAATTGCAAGAAAGCTTTTAATTTTAAAAAATTGCAAGAGGGAGGCAGATTTATATTTCTTTTTGTGGAATATGATTTGAAAGTCAAAGCAATAGCAACTTAAAGCTACCAAAATCAAAATTACGGTTCTACTAACAAGGTGCCATAAATATAAAATATAATTAATTAGTTTGAAATATATAATAAATAATTTGATGTTTAATATATAATGCTATATTATATAATAATATAATAGTTAATACATAAATATAGATATATAATAATGACATAAATATAATAACATAATAATATAATAATAAATACATAAAATAATGACATAAATAAAATAATTTAATTTTTAATATATAATGTTATATTATATAGCAATATAATAGTTAATACATAAAATTAAAAAAATAAATATAATAATATTATTCTATAATAAAAAAATAATTAATAATAATCTTCCAATCATTTTTTAAATGACCTATTAATTGATCTCATATATTACACAAATGTGTGTAAAAAATAAACCTTTTTTTTCCTAATTGATCTTCCACACCTCTTGACCATACCCATTGCACAAGGTGCCATAACTAGTTTATTTTATTTTTCCATTTTAGTCTAATATATCCCCCTTCCAAAAAAAATAATTAAGAATCACTTTTGTTCTTTTAAAATGATTAAATGGACATAGAATTAAGTACCTTATTTATAAGAAGGGATTTTTATTTATTAGAGAGGCTTTTTAGAGGGAGATTACATGGCGCATTTTATGGGATCTCTTAAAGGCTACCCCATAGTAATAGGCTATAAAATGGTTTTCTACTAATTTTGGATCTTATTCATAGCGATGCATTTCCTCGAAAAACAAGATATGTTTTAAAAATATTATGAATGACATTCCTAGAAATTAACAACTACCTTAACTTTTCTTATACGTTTCCTTGTATTCATTTATTTGTCTTTCCCTAATATTGTAGTATGATTTTTTTTGAGGCGGTGGTTATAAGGAAAGATGGAGCGCTAAGATGAAGGCGGTGACAAAAGATAAAATGTTGCAAATGGGCCATAATAAACTGGGAAAATAGGGGATGGGTGATTGAATCAATAAGGGGATTAGGTAAGGGATATGTTTCCTGTATGTTTAAATCAACAGAGCATGCTTAGGCAGTATTGCAATATGGAACATGGATTATTTGTGGGCAGATATGTTACCTTCAAGCCTGGTCATTTGACTTCCATCCTGAAGGTCCTTCTCATTCCTGTTACCCAATGTGGTTGGAGCTGCCCTTTTTCAATTTAGTTTTCAGTCCATATCTTAAGGAGATTGTGTCACAACTGGGTAAAGTTATTTGGTGCAAACAAAGTTCTGATAAGTTTTCTAGTTTAACAGTTCACCCAAGAGTCTGTGTAGAAGTAGATTTGAACAAACCTCTTCCAGATTACATTAAACTATATGGTCCTGGTTTTGAAATTGATCAGCCAAAAGTTTATCTCAATAAACCCAATGCATGCTTTTACTGTCACAAAGAGGGTCATTTGATCAGAGATTGCCATATTAGGAAAATAGGTCTTCCTTCTCTCCTTCACAAGCTCTTCCAGCCAAGGCTATTTCTAGTTCTGCCTCACTTCCCAAGCCAGTTGTTAACACTTCTCCGCCTTTGTCTCAACAAATGGACAATAGTGTTCCCTCCTCTAACTGACAGTCTCCTTCTGAGCCTCCCGCAACAGCCAATGTTTCAGCCAATGTTTCTTATAAGGATGTTGTGATGAGTGATGATTGGAAAACTATTCATAAATGAAGGGAACCTCCTTCTCCTACCTCAAATTCTCATTCCCCTCATTTTGAACCTGCTGCTCTAACTTCCACCAGGTTGTCGAAATCCCCTAGAAGATCTTTGTCTCCTCCTCCTAATCCTAGACATCGGTCTAGATTTCCCCCTAGTGGTTCAATTGAGAAATCGATTAATGGCCAAGAAGTTCCTATCTCTAATTGTTTTGGAGTTTTTCCACAAGAGGAGAACAAATCTCTTGACGTTTCTCTATGAGGTTTAGAATCTTATCTTGGAATGTGAGAGGGTTTTCTCACCCTCATCGCAAATTTAAAGTCAAGGATACTCTTGAGAAATGGAAACCAGATGTTCTTTTATTACAAGAAGTTAAGATTGGCAATGAACGTTTAGAAATGTCTCTTTTCAATCTATGGAAGGATGCTCTTTTTGTTCATACCTTGCATAATGAAGGCAGTGGTGGGGCTGTTCTCGGTTTGTCCCCTTCAATTTCCAATTTTTTCATTGATAAGGGTGAGGACCCATCCCATTACTGTGTTTGGGCCCTTACCCTTATCAATGGGCAACCCCTTGGGTTCTGCTCAATATATGCTCCTAATAATCCAAGAGAAAGAGTTACTCTTTGGGACTGGATGTCTAAAAACCTTCCTATTGCTGATTGGGTGTTGGGAGGAGATTTTAACATGGTAGAACATCATGAGGATCGTAGCTGGTCTAGCCATTTCAAGCTCAGTCAAGAAGAATTTGAAAAATGGATCTTTTGTAGAAATGTGCTTGGAGTAGTTGATCCTATCCATGACAAATTCTCTTGTCATTCCAAGAATTGGTTCACCTGGTCTAATTGTAGACCAAGTAATGAGAGGAAGTTGAGCAGATTGGATTTATTTTACTTATCTCATAATTTACAGCTGGAGAAGATGTCACGGGATTTTTGGGTGCTTGTGGACTATTCTACAACCTTATATGATCATTTTCCAATTATTTGTTCTATTTCTTCTCTTGAGAGTACAAATACTGAGTCTTCTCATCTCCCTTTCAAGTTGAATGTTTCTCATCTTAAAAATAAAGAGTGTGTTTCATCCTTAGTTGGGATTTGGAACTCTATTCCCAAACCTCATGAAGGAGAATCATGGGTGAGCTGGTGGATTTCTGCTATAGAGCAATGTGTTGAGTTTCTTCATTCATTTGGAAGAAGAATAGCTTGGAAACATAAACATTGTGAGAAATCTCTTCATGGACAGTTAGAGCTTGCTAGAACTAAACTTAATCTTCATCCACATGATGAATTACTTCAAAAACATATTGCTGTTACAGAAGCTCAGCTGCGAAAACTTGACCATTATAGAGGCCAAGGTGCCAAAATTAGAGCCAAAATTCAATGGATTAAGGAAGGGAACAAGGGGTCCAAGTATTTCTTCAATTATCTTAACTATAAACATAAAAATGAGAAAATTCAAGCTATTAAGGATGAAAATGGATATCATACTTCCCAGGCTGAAATCATTAATTTATTTCATAATTTTTATGAAGGGTTGTTTAGAGAAGACACTAAATGGACTGATATTCAACATACTTTGGAGGACAGCGTGCAAGACTTTATTCCAAATATGATTGACCCTGGTTATAGAAAATTTTTAGATCGAATACTCTCCTTGGAAGAAATTGAACATGCTTTGTTTTCCATGAAATTATATAAAAGTCCTGGCTTTGATGGTCTTCCTGCTGAGTTTTATCAAACTATGTGGGAGTATATTAAGGATGATTTTTATATGTTATATTTGGAAGCCTTTAACAATGGGTCCTTAGGTCCTATTATTAATAAAGGAATAATTAAACTTATTCCTAAGGGTAAGAATGAGGATAGTATTGCTGGTTGGCATCCTATCACACTTCTAAACACTTCGTATAAAATTATTGCAAAGGCTTTAGCTATCAGAATTAAACCCATTGTGCAAATGATTGTTAGGGCTAAACAAACAGGGTTTTTAAAAGGGAGATATATTCCTGATAACCTTATGCTGGCTTGGGAGACTGCAGAATGGGCACAACAATCAGGACAAAATGCTCTGATAGTCAAGTTGGATTTTGACAAAGCTTACGATAGAATCCATTGGAGCTTTATCCTTAAAATGCTTCAATGGTTGGGTTTTGGTCCTAAAATTCTAAAGCATGTTCAAATTCTATTCCAAGATGCTAATGCTTATTTGATTATTAATAAGAATATGTTAGAATCCTTTGTTTTACAACGTTCCATAAGGCAGGGATGCCCCCTTTCTCCCTTTTTGTATGTTCTTACAGCTGATGCCTTGGGTTATTTTCTACACAAAGCTCATCAAATGAAGCTCATCAAAGGGATCTCTATCCCTCAAGATAAGGTGGTAATTAATTCCCATTTTGTAGATGACAGTATGTTATTCTTGCATAATTCTGAAGAAGAGGTGAATAATGCCTTGGAAATGATTTAGCTGTACTATGAGGTTTCTGGTTCTCTTATTGCTCATAATAAAACTACATTTTTAATGACTCATCCCTATTCTAATTCTCAATGGATTCCAAAAGAATGGAGGAAAATTAGACATGGTGAGATAACTAGATATTTGGGTATTCCCTTTGGTTTGGGAATTTCTCTTTCTGAAATGTGGACTTGGTTTTTAAATAGAATCAAGCATAAGCTGTTCTCTTTTGGCAATAAATTTCTGTCTTTGGCTGGCAAGATTCAAGTGGCTAATAAAATTTGCATTGCTTCCCATGTGTACTATTCTTCTTGTTGGATGCCTTCCAAGCAATGCTATGAGGAACTCAACAAAATAATTAGAAGATTCTTTTGGTCCAAATGGGATGGTAATGGTGGTTTTATAGCTTCGCCATGGTCTCACTGTATTCAGCCAAAGCACAAAGGTGGACTTGGTCTTATCAATCCCCAAACCCAAGGGATTTGCCTTGCTGCAAAATGGATTATAAGAGCTGCTAGTGGAGATGAACCTTGGAAGGTTTTAGTTCATCAACGAATCATGGATGCTTCTATTAAGAAGAAGTGGCAAGGGGTTCATTGGCTTGATAAATTGCTGCTGCCCTCTTCTTTTAAAATCAAAGCTTCTTTCCCCCTTCAAGCAGTTTGGAAAGCATGGCAAAAAGTTAGCAAGTTTTTACATTGGTATGGTTCATCTTTGCAAAATGGGTTTAGCTTTGTTTCGATGTCCATTTGGTGGAAAAAATTAATTATGTATCATGATCAACCTTTAGCTTTATGTTTCCCAAGACATGCTTACTATTTGTTTAAAAAGGGAGTTAGACAATTTAAAGATCTTTGGGATTTTGACCTTTTTGATTGGGCTCCTTGGTATAAAATTAAGGAGCAGTATGGGCTGAGTTCTGGTTATGAACAGTTCATCATTTTTATTAAATCTCTTGTGCCAGTGGATTTGACTATGAAGTTTTGTACTTCAAGGGATTGCTACTTTTTTCGAGATTGGAAATGGTTATCTTTTCGTCATTTCAATAACTTTCATTTGAAACAAATATATTTGAAACTGTTGCCTAGTTGCAATATTGCTTCTCGCTTGAACCAGAAGTGGAAATGCGGATTTAGCATCAAATTTTGGTGCAAATTAAGTGCTCAGATATGGCGGTCTAAAGCTGATTTTGATGCACAGTTGTTGGTTTGGAAAATTTTGCACTGCAAGCTACCTGTGGGGGATAGATTGAAGTGCATTATGGTTCAACCAGCAAGCTGTCCTTTTTGCAAAGGTGTGGAAAGTTTGAAGCACATTTTTTGGGACTACACTTATGTTAAAAGGCTTTGGTTTTCTATTTTTAGAGATTTATCTACTATTTTTAATCATGATTTGTCTTGGAAAGAGGCTATTTTTGGCTTTGGCATGCAAAAGGATGTGATTGCTGATTCTATTCGACATGTTGTTTTGAAAAACATATGGAAGATTAGGTGTCCTGCAATGTTTTCTGGCAACTCTTATCAGATTGTTGGGATTTTAAGGCTTTACTCTGACATATATCTACAGATGATTGTTCTTTTGTCATAGATTTGGGTTACATGTAAGAAGAATGAGCAAGCTAAACAAAGACTACTACAAATTAAAGAGCAGATTGCGAAGTTTCAACCAGTCAATAAGATTGAGCATTGTAATGTTATACAACTTTTGTAATATGTCTTCTTGTGGTTGCTTCTTTTGGCTGATACCTTGTTCAGCCTCTAATATTGTCATTTGAATCATATTTCTATGGATTTGTCTTGCTTCTCTTGGTTAGATTTTTTTCAGCTACTGCTATAGCTTTCTTCTTGTAATTCTTTCTACTTTGTTCAATATATAAAAAAAAAGATAAAATGTTGTAGAAACAAAGACTGCTATTTGAAATTTGATATTATTTGCATATGCATATTTGTTTGTGGGAACGTAATCTTTAAATTTTCAATCCTATGGATTAAAAGTGGATAGTTAAATATCTAGAACAAATAGATACATTTTCCACATAGACAAACGCTTTTCAGTATTAAACGTTGTTGAAAACCTCGTAGAATGTGTGACTATCATTTTGATAACTAGAAGGATTTGATTGTTGGTTGCCCCATCAACACCATTCACACCTTCAAAATGGGTGACGTCATTTAAGATCCATCGATTGTAACAATTCTTGAATGAATCCAGATGGAAATAAAAAAAAAAAGTGATGGGAAAGTAAAATAAAAAAAGTGCTAACATTTTAACATTTTGAGGATAATGCAAGCTAAGGTGCTAGAGTGAGTACAAGGTATAACATGACATTGCAAGGGTATGCAATGTTTTATATTACAATATCTAGACAATAATATGAGTAAATGGTCATTTTTAAGAGCATGAATGAGTTTTTATTAAAAGAAAAAAATATCGTTCAATTTTTTTTTTTGATCAATTTTACAATGTATTTATAAATTGAAACTTCCATGCACAAATTAGTTTTTTTCCTACTTATATATATCATTGGTATGAGTTTTCCACAGTCCATTGAAGATAGATAAAATGCTTTTGGATTTGACTGTGTATATTTTTTTTACACAGTCAAATCCAAAAGCATTTTATCTATCTACTTATATATATATATATATATTTAATAAATATGAAAATTTATGTGTGCTAAAAAAAAATTAACAGTACATCACATTTTATCCTAATTATTTATTCAAAATAGAAAAAAAAAAAATCATCTTGACATGGAGTGTCTTCTCTATTGCATTGTTTTCTAATAAATGTTAGTATTTTATCTTGATATGGCAATTAACCTTATATTTTAGTGTGTATGGCCTAGTTTTCATAATGATAGAAAACATTATATAAATAATAATTAAATTATTCATTTATTTTAGGAAACTAGTCATAAACATATAAAATAATATTTTAAATTTTTTGAATTATGTGACTTTGAATTTTCTTTATCAAATTTATCGACAAAGTGATGCTACATCTGTATTTATGGAAACTTCTAGTTGAAATAGTTATGGAACATATATAATTTCTCTAAAATTAATCTAACTAGAGCATATCCTTGACCAAAATTAACTAAATTATTAAACTCACTTGTACTAATAAGTTGTCCTAAAGTGTGACATGAATTTGAAATTTCACTCAAGAGGTAAAAATAAGTATAATTAGGATTTACATTAGTTTTATTTTATTTCAAAAGTACTAGTATTGTTATCTAAATATGTTCAGCTTAAAAGATAAGAAACACCAAAAGAGCATAAAATTAATTAAATTCAAAAAAAGAGTACAAATGATTAAATAGAAATAGGGTTCCACCTTTTGGGAGATGGAACTTAGGGACCTATTTCACACTTTAATCATTGGGAAACTTATATCCCTCAACCAAGTGACTCAATTGAGGGAAGGGCTAGAGGTTTCCTATTGAAATTGGACAAGGGTTCACCATTAAATGTAGCTTCAAAGGAGAAATGCAAACACTTATGTAGAAACCCTAGGAAATTGAAACATGAAATCATATTAATTAACAACATAAAGTAAAAAAGTACCTAGAGGAGTCGAGAGTCCAAAACAAGATCTATAAACACTGGAAATTATTGTTTCAAATTACACAAGGATTTATGGAAACTTCTAGTTGAAATAGTTATGGAACATATATAATTTCTCTAAAATTAATCTAACTAGAGCATATCCTTGACCAAAATTAACTAAATTATTAAACTCACTTGTACTAATAAGTTGTCCTAAAGTGTGACATGAATTTGAAATTTCACTCAAGAGGTAAAAATAAGTATAATTAGGATTTACATTAGTTTTATTTTATTTCAAAAGTACTAGTATTGTTATCTAAATATGTTCAACTTAAAAGATAAGAAACACCAAAAGAGCATAAAATTAATTAAATTCAAAAAAAGAGTACAAATGATTAAATAGAAATAGGGTTCCACCTTTTGGGAGATGGAACTTAGGCACCTATTTCACACTTTAATCATTGGGAAACTTATATCCCTCAACCAAGTGACTCAATTGAGGGAAGGGCTAGAGGTTTCCTATTGAAATTGGACAAGGGTTCACCATTAAATGTAGCTTCAAAGGAGAAATGCAAACACTTATGCAGAAACCCTAGGAAATTGAAACATGAAATCATATTAATTAACAACATAAAGTAAAAAAGTACCTAGAGGAGTCGAGAGTCCAAAACAAGATCTATAAACACTGGAAATTATTGTTTCAAATTACACAAGGATTGATACGCTAGGTTGGGTGATTTAGTCACACTCTAGGGTTTCCAGGGCAAGATTTGGGATACTCTAAGAGTTGACGAGGATCTATTGAACAATGATAAAAAAAACTATAATGGGAATAATATGCTAGGTTGGGCATATCAGTTCCACTTTAGGATTTACTGAGTACCTTTCCAAGTCTTCCAAAAATAGATTTGACACTATTGAATGTTGTCAAAAGAATATATCAGGAACTAAATCGCTAGGTTGGGTGAAAGAGTCCCATTCCCCTAAATTTGCAAAATACACATCACAAGAGAGAGAAAAATGTTGTTTTGTTAGTTGATGGGGGTCTTCCTTAGTCAAACCCTATTTGAGTAACTAAACTTTTAAATGAATTGGAATAACATGAGGGAATGATGAATGAAAAAATGAATGTAACAACTCACCAAATGTTGTTGAATCCTTGTAGTGTAGATCTGTAATTTATATAATTTGGCTTCAATGGATGTAGATATTGATCATGAAACTTAATATGGCTTTGAATTATTGAACTTGTATCACAAATTCTACATTGACATGTTATCTCACAAACGCACATGATGTATGAAGACCATGACATGATGCTTGACTCTTAAATTGATGCTCCAAAATGCTTGATAGTCAGCCCTTGAATGCTCTTGAATACTCTTGAATGCTTGAAAATATCTCTTGATAGCTCTAATTCTAAGTGAAACTCTCTTGCTTCAAGATTCTTAGTGAAATAATAATTTGAAACCTTAGTTATATAGGCATTCCATCTAATTTACCATTTATTAGATCCCGAATGCCAACATTCATAAAATTTGAATTGAAAACCTTGATTTCCCACTAAAAGGGCTAAAATGGCCCCAAATGGGATTCATACACCCAAGGTGGCATATGGGTCCCACCCTAGTTTTTTGAGGTGAGAGAATGTTGGAGGATTAGAATATTAGGTGCATTTGTTGAATTTGTTTGGATTTCAATTGGAATAAGCCTTGGGATATGTAATAGAAGGTAT
Source organism: Sequoia sempervirens (assembly GCA_007258455.2). NCBI lineage: Eukaryota > Viridiplantae > Streptophyta > Pinopsida > Cupressales > Cupressaceae > Sequoia > Sequoia sempervirens. The sequence goes on from VDFB02000017.1 coordinate 189,723,288, forward strand.
TAAGGGAATATTAATGATTATTTGAAGTTCATGGATGAAATAGGGCCCTAAACTTAGTGTGAAGATGTAAATAAATACACTTTACAACACTAAATTAAGGAAAAATTAGGTCCATTTAATTTAAAAGGGCCTTAAACTTAATGTGAATGTGTAAAACACATTACAACACTAAATCAAGGAAACATTAGGCTTAGTTTAATATTAATTATTTCCAAATTAAGTAAGAAAAATGAATACTATTTTTGTTACTAAATTTAGCCCCCACTTTAGTGAGAGGAGGAACTTGCTATACAAACTTGCACTAAAGTAGAAAAATATGCATCAAGAGGGGTTCAAGTGTATCGATGCTAGTGAGATAGGATAACCATGATTAAGAGTGTTGTGCAAGTCCCCAAGATCAAGATCCTATAGAAAACCATCATTGGCACAAGAGAAAACATATATAAATGATGTATGAAGCAACAATAAGGTACAAACATACATTGTCAAAGACAAAGAATAAAGTAAAGGAAAAAGAAAGGGGTTGATCAAGCCTTGACAATCTGTCCAGAATGATGTGGACCGGGTCTAAGTTTGTCCAAAAAATGTTTACAAGTGGATCACAATGTCCACCATGCATTTAACAAAACACATGCTCACAAGGGCTAGTGGAATCTAGTATCCACTAGGTGAGCCCCCAGAGACACATATGCATGTGGTTGGTATGTGCTCACACACACAAGCAAGTGGCTATGGGAAAGTCATGCCTAAGGTCAACTCCCATACATACTAACCATACCAAAGCTATCCCTTTGATAACTTCAATAAGGTTCCATAAAATGAAACTTTAAGCTTATGAACAAGATGCAAGTAAAGATTTTTTCAAAGGGACTTTTCTTAGTTCATGTAAGTCTCTTCCTAGAGAACATTGTTCCTAATGTCTCAAAGAGAAGAAAAATAAAAAAATATCATGCTTTGAGAGGAAATCAAACCCAATGACACCATCAAGAAAAGGACGCATTAAAAGAAGTAAAATCACACAATGAAGCATGAGAAATGTCAAAAGATAATTTCAATGCATTCCACCACTTCAAAGAAATTTCTAACACCATTGCTATGAGCAATCTGATTTAAAGTAGCCAATGAAGAATACATGAGAACCTATTTGGAAATCCCTATGCCAAGTCATATGTTCTCGAATGAACTACATCATGAATAAAGGGTTTCTCCAAAAATGTAATGCTAAACATAGAAAGAAAAGTATGTCACATGTGAGCCAACTTAAGGCATGCCATCCACATCCCAAGCTTGCTCCTATATATACATGGAAGGTGGTAAACTAGCCAAATGAGACAATGACAAGTGCCATATGAGGACAAGGCTTCCTAACCCCTTTTCCCCACTTAGTGTAGGACAACGATGAGCCAAGATGATTGATGAGAAACATAATAGAATGAAAATAAATGTCAATTGGAAGAAATAGGTGCTTCAACAGAAAGAGCACCAGATTCCTTGAGGTGTTGAATTTTTGTACCCAAAGCCTTACACTTGTTAGTAGAATGACCATGAACTCTATGATATGCAAAAAATGAACTTGTGATATAAAATTTCTTTCATGTTCTTGGAGGGAGAAATATCAAACAATCTTGGAGGATTCTCAACAAGATATTTTCTTGATCAAAAGTAGATGTCCCTTTATTTTCCAACAAATATATCTCTTTCTTAGTACAAGGTGTCATACTTACACAAGACTCTTTAGGTTATGATATTTTTTGCTCTCCTTTATAGGAGGATGTAAAATCTAAAAAAATTGAATCATTAGTACTTTGTGTGATGAAATTTATATTAATCAAGGATTTCTTTTATTCTTTCATTTCTTTCAAAGGATAATAACCAAGACCACTAGTGTTTTCTTGTGTCTTAGGCTATATGGGGACATGGATACCTTGTTCTCTAGCACCACATAATTTTTTGCTATAGTTAATTTTTTTCATAAGTTCATAACCTCTTCCATAAATCTTTTTCATTTCCTCTGGATTCAGTGGTTGCTCATAATTAACTTCATCAAATTTTTTCATGTAAGTTATCTTTCTCCTAAAGTGGTTGAAGTGGATTCTTTCAAAGATCCTTTTGAATTTTGTATTGATATTATCATTGGTTCTTTTTTATTTTAAGACTCTTTTGTTATGTTCTTGTATTTTCCCATGAGTGTAGGTGTGAAATATAAGGAACCTCAGTCATCTTCCAATAACTTTGTGACACCTTCAATATGCTTTTTTTGTATTTTTCTTACACGAGTTCCACTTGTATAGTTTGTTTCAATTTTTTCAAAGGAATTTTCTCTCCTTTCTCAATGTTCAAACAAATTTTTGGTTCAATTCCAACATCAATTGTATACACTTTATTGTTTTATGAATACTTCATTTTATGATGAAGGGTAGAAGGAACCACATGCATATCATGAATCCACAGTCTTCCTGAAAGGAGATTATATGAAATACCATGAGGCATAACATGGATTAGGGTTTGTTATGTAACTTTTTCAACTGTAATAGGTGATGTGATCACTCCAAGTAGTTATTTTCCTACATTGTTAAATCCTCAAATAAATAAGCAATCTAGTTCAATTCATGATTTATCTATGCCAAGCTTGTTTAAACGGGTTACACTACACACATGAAGAGCTAAGACATTATCGAAAAGGGTTCACTTTATCCCCATCCTATTGAAAATATCTATTATCATGAAAGCTTCATATTTTTCTTCACTTCTAGTGAAGATAACTCATCTTGATGGAAAGCAATGTCTGAGTTGACTAGAGTTGTAGCTTGAATTTGGGATGCCACATCATTTCATTGAACATTAGGATGGGTAGGAACTTATTGTAAGGAACTTTGAGTCATGTTATTATAGTGAGGGGAGGCTTGAATAAGGTCCAATAATGATATCTTAGTAGGAGTGTTCTTGAATTGTTCAACATGATCATACTCCTTTCCATTATGTAAAGGTGAACAAGGGGCACTAGGAAAGACATGATGAGGTAATGAGAGGGATGTTGGAGTTCTTTGTCTTGGTTGCAAATTGTTTCTAGTGTTATATGATCAGAAATAGTATTATAATTTGATTGTTGTGAAACATTATTATTATGTGATTTGAGGATGAGGAAAAGTTTGGTTTGAGTTATTAGTTGGTTAAAGGGTAAGTTTAGGCTCAAGAGAGTACTTCAAGCGATGTCTAATGTGCATAACCTCTAAATATTTATCCTTATTTTCATGATCTCTTAGTGAAGGAGAGTCTAATGTTACTTCATCATATTCATGTAAGGAAACCATATCACTATTGTCAATGTTGTCATTTTCTTGCACCATGACATCTTCCCTAGTAGGAGAGTCTTTAGGAGAGCAACAAACTAGATGTTCATGATATTCAAAGGTTGGTTTCTCTAAAATAACCTCATCAAAAGTAGGGGATTCATCTATGGTTTGATTGTCTTGCTTATCAATGATGGCATCCTCTTGTTAAATGATGTTTTCCCTAGGAGATGAGAGACAAATAGGATTCTCATAACTCTCATTGATTTGGTCTTCTAACATCAAAATATCCTCTTTAAAAATAGGAGAGATACTAGGAGCAAACCAAATTGAATTGTCATGATTGTCCATTTTATTTTCATTCACTAAATAAGGGGGAGAAATAAACTTTTTCTTTGCATGCTTAGACTGGTAATATACTAACATTGTTTGACCAAAAATGAAAGGGTGTGTGTAAGAAGTTGAGTCCACTTTTTGGCCAAAAAGTGGAAGTGTTTTCCCTTATTTTCTGTATTTGACACATTTGACCTTAAAATTTGAAGCACTTAGAGATGAAATCTTTAAAAAAGTCACTAATCATAAAATTTAGTGCTCGGAGTCTAGTTTCCAAATATGTAATTTATTTCAATACCCAAATTGTAGAAATTGAGTTTTAATAGGAATTTCTAAAAACCACTGTTTAAAAGTCATTTTTTTTTACCATACCATGCATGTGTACGACATCCATATTTGGACTTAAATTATCGTATTTTTCTAAATCCTTTTGGGAAAAGTTTTATGACTCACTGAAGCTTGCTCTTGATATTTTTCTGTAATTTTTTATTGATTTTTTTGTTAATTTTTTATTAGGCAGATTTGTCATTTTGAAAAATTGTCATGTACGACATGCATAAGATGACCTAAACTTATCATTTTCTGATTTTTTTTCAAATTGAAAAGAATTGTCTGAAGTTTTCTCTCGTGCAATCCATTTCTCAAAATTTTATGTTGATCAAAAGTTATTAAAATAGTAAAAAACTCTTATATTTAAAGTTTATGGACCAATTTTATTAGAAATTAATTGAAAAATAGAAAAAATAATTCAATTCCAAAACAAATTACATATTTAGAATTTGCATTGTTTGATCTAAAATGGGTTCTAATTTTGTCAAAAAAATTTGGAAAAAAGGTCATCAGCCATATGTCCAAAGTCGGTATTTTTCTTTGACATTATTAGGGCCTTCAACTTGCAGGTCAAACCAGCTTGAAGGCTTAGGATCAGACTTCCAATGCCTTTCCTGAACCAAAAACCTTGGCAAAAACCCGCCCACGATGCAAAACAAAATTTAAATTTAAAAAAACAAGATCTTGATTATAGAACGGGATCCCATTTATTAATAAATGGGATCTCGTGTTATAATCGGGATCCCGTTCCCATCGAACAACATTCTGACAATTGTAAAGGTAATGGGATCCCGTTTATAAAACGAGATCCCATTGCCTTTACAATGGCTCTGACATTCAATGTCGGTGAATGGGATCCCGATTATAGAGCGGGATCCCGCTTATTAATAAACGGGATCCCATTTTGTAATCGGGATCCTATTTCATAATAAGCGAGATCTCATTTTATAGATGGGATCCTGTTTATTTTATTTAAAAACACTTCGCATAATTCCACCAAATTCACAAATCCATGTCACTAAAAATATCCATATAGAACCAAAATCATAAATTCATGTCACTAAAAATATCCATTTGGAACCAAATTTATAAATTCATCACACAAAATATTCATCGTTCACCAAATTTATAAATTCATAACTATTTAAGATCATTGTTTTAATTTATAAACTATTATGGCTCTCTACTACATAGATATTCATTTCTTTGTGTTTTCCTTTTCAAAATTAGGAGTTCTCCTCTCCTCTAGCCATTGTCGACGCTCATCTATGATCCCATCCATAGCCTTGACAGCATCAACAAGGGTTTGCATCCTAGATGCAAACATCCTCATAGGAGGTGCGATACATTCTTCATTTTGAATAATGTTGATTTGATCTTGGATGGTTCTAGCAGAAGCATTGATTTGTGCTTGTAAACGAGCTTGTTCATTGATTTCAAGTGGTGGAGGTGGGGGGTTACGAGGTGGAGTGGGTGGAGGTGGAGGTGAAGGTGTTGGAGATGGATGGCGTGGAGGTGGATTGCGAATATTATTGAATGGATCCATGTGATATTTAAGATATGAGTGAACCAGCATTAGATTTGTAATTTCAAGATGTAAGATACATGTTTAGGAAATACCAAGTTAACCCATTCAATATAAATGGCCTTAAATAATTGAATAAAAAATGATAAAATTATATGTAAGCCTCATTTATATGTCTAAGGCACATGTTATTTGAATGAAAATACAATTAACTATTGATATTGTATAATCTTGTAGGATCTTATTATTTTTAAATTTGGTTGGGCCTTAGGAAACTTTGATCACCAAATTTTAAGAACTTCTTTGATCCCCTTAAGAAATGTCATATTGGAACCCCTTAAGAAAATCAAATTATGATTTAGGGTGACAGGATGGCTTAAGGCTTTAGGGTTTAGACTTTAGAGTTTAGGGTTTAGGGTTTAGACTTTAGACTTTAGAGTTTAGGGTTTAGAGTAATAGGATAGCTTAAGGGGATCTACATGCTGCAAGATCCTAGGAAACAATTACATGGCATAAGGTAATGAAATTTGGTGGAGTTCCCTAAGGCAACCAAATTTCATTAAGAGCCTAAGAAAAAATGATGGCTTTAGGGTTTACAGTTTAGACTTTAGAGTTTAGGTTTTAGGGATTTAGGATAACTTAAGGGATATATGTAGTAAGATCTTAGGAAAAAATTACATGGCATAAGGGAGTGAAATTTGGTGGTGTTTCTTAAGGCAACCAAATTTCATAAAGAGCCTAAGAAAAAATAATGGCATTAGGGTTTAGGATTTAGACTTTAGAGTTTAGGGTTTAGGGTAATAGGATAACTTAAGGGGATGTACATGTAGTAAGATCCTAGGACAAAATTACATGGCATAAGGGAATGAAATATGGTGGATTTTCCTAAGAAAACCAAATTTAACTTTATGGTGTTGGGTAGGACAAAATGAATGGTTTAGTGTTTAGGGTTTAGATTTTAGAGTTCAAAGTTTAGGGTTTACAAAACTTAGGGTAAAGTTTTAGTGCCCCTTGAAATATTTAATGAACTTACAAGTTAGTGAAGAACGTTTTCTTGTGGAATAGTTGATTGAGATCTACTCTTGTTTCAACTGACCAACCTAGATCATGAAATCTCATTCATATTATAATCTTGCACGATCTTATTATTGTTAAATTTGGTTGCCTTGGGAAACTTCACCAAATTTTAAGAACTTCTTTGATCCCTATAAGAAATTTTTCATATTGGGACCCCTTAAGAAATCGATTTATGATTTAAGGTGATAGGATGGCTTAAGGGGATCTAGATATCTAGTGAGGGCCAAATTTAGTCATACTCTAGCCTCGTTGGTTCCATCTAGCTCTGGGTCAAAAGTGTTTACCCCTCTAATAAAAAAAGTTTACGTGATTCTAAAAAAGAATCAATCTATACATATCACAAAAATAACAATAATCTTAAATGTAACCCATACTCTAACAATAATATAATGCTAAATGATCCCCACCCCTAACCATATCCTAATTGAATTGCAAATCTAATTGAAACTTAATTAAATTATAACCATTACTAGGTAATCTAAAATGTATTCCTATATTATATTATATTTAAATTAATTTATATTTGTATTATAATTATATTAATATGTATTATATATTCCTAATTGTAACCTAACTATTTACTACAAACCTAATTGAATCTTAATCCTAATCCTCATTAAAACCAAGTAAATTGTAACATTACCTATCCTTAATTGTAATCTATATTATATTTTATGATATTAAATATTTATATTATTTAATATATTATATTAAATATAATATATTAAATAATATAAATATTTAATTATATTTCTTTTATATGAATCATCCTCCTAGATCTCTAAATTGTAATAATAGCATGTAGTTCCTCCAAACTATCATGATGTACTTCCTCCCTTTCCCATGTAATAGGTGTACCTTGTAGGTGTTAAATGGTTCCATCTTGGTCTCCTTATTGATGCATTTCTATCCTTCCACATAAATCTATATAGTATCAAAATATAGGTAATTTTATGGTTAATTGAATCTCTCTTAATTGCTAAAGAATCCATTATGATTGAGGATGGGTGGATTATTATCTAGGATCACATCTAAAAATCCTATAGAGGTCATGTGGTATGTTTTTCTTAATACATATATTCCCATACAAACCTCTTTCCATGTATTATCAACTCGCCTATATGATAGACACCTTCCTAGATTTAAATTTCATACGATATATATGTACCCAAGTGTTTCCAATTGGAATTGCTATAATTATACTTTTATGGCATTCTAGATATTCGAAATAGTTTTCATAAATCTACCAAATAGACCCATTCTTAACATTGAACCTACATAATTTTAGGTATGTCCAATGAAAGATTAGGGTCTAGGGTTCATAAATTTAAAATGCTTTAGTGTTATGGGTTTAGATTTTATAGTTTAGGGTCTAGGGTTTAGAAAACTTAGGGTGAAGTTTGGGCAGACCTTGGCATAATTTAGACTTGCAAGTTAATGTCAATTGGAATCGATTGTACGTGTTTAGATTTACGAATTTGTTAACTAAATTTGCAAACAAACATCAAGATAAACTTTATGAATTTTAACCATTGTTTAACATATTGATTTCTAATCTTATTATAATTTAAAATTGAAACTAAAGTTTAATATATATCATTTTTTCCATACAAAGAAAATAAAATTTAAAACATTTAAGCAATGCGAATGATTTTTTTTTTAGCTCAAAATTACCTAGTTTTCAGAATCAAAATGATTTGTTCGATTCTAATTTAGGGTTTTAATAATTTTTTTTGTTCCAATTCAATATAGGGTTTCAGTTTTAAACAATTAGGGTTTTTAATGAAATTTTTTTGTTTCAATTCAAACTAGGGTTTTCAAATTCAATTTTTTTTGTTTGATTTGAATTCAGGGTTTCAAAAAGCTCGATTTGGATTTGTAAATGCGATGTTTTTATTTCATTTCGATTTTAGTTTTGAAATGCAATTTTTTTATTTTGTTTCAATTAGGGTTTTCAAAATCAATTTTTTTTGGGTTTAATCGAACAATTTAAGATTTAAAAGTTAAATTTTATTTCTAAAACACAATTCAAGGTTTTTTTTCATTTTTATTAAAAAACATTTAGGTTTCATTGCAAGTTTTTGTCTATTTTTACAATTATTGAATTCTACTATAACAATTTAAAAAATGATTAAAACGTGAAATAAATAAATAAAAAACATGCTAAATTAACTTATTTCTTTCAAAATTTCAACTCAAAATAAAAAAATGAAAAAAATTGTGTTTAGGTGGGGTACTTGTAGCTGGTCGTGGGGTCGCTATCACCAACACTCGGGGTCCCATCCGCAGAGCAGTGAAAACTATTTTTTTTTAATAAATAGCAGTATAAAATGGGATCCTGATTTATAGAACTCAAGATCTCGTTATTTATAAATCGAGATCCCGTATTTTATAAATCAAGATCTCGTTTCTTATAAATCAGGATCCCATTCTGTTTCCATTGGTTCAAAATCCAATGGGAAATGGGATCTAGATTTTTAATAAGCAAGATCCCATTTTGTCTCAAGCTCGAGATCCCAAACCATAACGAGATCCCGATTTTTAAAAATTGGGATCCCGTTTCCTCGATGTTGATTTCAATTTTTTGGTTAAGGGAAAAAAATTCCACATTTCGTGGACTCAACTTTGTGCACTTACCTGAAAAAGTACTTCTAACCATCTTATGCAATGCTTTAAGAATGTAAGAAATGTATATCCAAAGATGAAAAGTACTTTTATCCAACTTATGCCAAGGTTTAAGAATGCAGACAATGTGTATCAAAAATCAAAAGCACTTTTATCAAAATTATACAAAGCTTCATGAATGTAAATATTATGTATGCAAAATTGAAAAGTATTTTTATCCATGTAGTGTTGAAAAATGTCATTGGTGAAATTTTCACATTTGTTTGGGCCTTCCTTGTAAAATTGAGATTAATGATGCCTTGACTTAGTGTTGTAATATGTTTAACATGATCACATTAGGTCTTGCACTCTTCTAAACTAAAGAACATGAATGGTACCTTGCTAGAGTTTTGTGAAGTGTTGTAACACACTTTCACACTTTCGTAAGGTTTAATTAATTAACTAAACCTAATAAGTCTCTTATTAACCTCAATCACACCATATTTAAGGTGTTGTAAAGTGTTGCAACAGACTTTCATACTTTTCTAGGGTTGTCATAAATAATTGGGCTTCTTTATGCTTTAATTGGCCTTACTTTGCATCCACAAGCCTCATTTAATGCACCTTTTTGAGGATAATCCTAACACAAATCAACATCCAATCATAATTCAGGTATTTTCAGGTTGTGTGACACAGATTTGGTGGTCTAGGAATCATTTTCCACCATGGGTGAATGAATCCCACCTAGGGTTTTGGGTCTCGATCCTGGTTTTACACCTTTCTAATAATTTTTGAATTTGGTCCCATAAATTATGCCTAATGGGATTCATTCACCACCTTGGGAAAATGAGTCCAATGTGGCCCAAAATTTAAATTAATTCAAATTCTTGGCAGGATTTTATCCTCCTAGATTTGATGTCGGCTTGTAGTTTTGTAATTTAGAGAATTCTTACACACTTAAGTATAAATATAATGTTATTTCACTCATTTTTACCTAAGCATTCAAATGATCACCTAGCAAGTTGAATGAGCATCCTTATAACACAGTTGAGAGTCTTCAAGAGTAGATTATCAAGCATTATAGAGAATTATTCAAGCATCATGTTTGTTTTTGAGCTAACAATTGTGATGTAGGATTTCATTATTCAAGATAGAATTTCATTCAAGATCTATCCTATTCAAGAAAGAAGCAAGATCCACACCCATTAGAGCCATCTCATACGTGTTTGTAGCATCTTATTGCTAGGGTTTAGTGAGTTGCAACATCATATTTTGTTCATTCATTACTCTCCATTGTTATTTCATTCCATTTCAAGGTTTGATTACCAAAATAGTGTTTGACCAATCCAAACCCCTATTCCCTAACAATCAACAAGGTTTATCATCTTTACATGTGTGATTACAGGTTTATAGATTGAAGAAAAGTGGATTTGAAGCCTTTAAAAGTACCAAAATGATTTTTTTTTGAATGTCATCAAAGTTGTCATGAAAAGTTGTCTAGACTCATGGAGAATCATATCTAGGGAAAAATATCCATATAATTTGTATGAAATCAGTGGGAAGGGTATGTGTAGGATCATCATGGAAAAAATAGGCCCTTAAGTGGCGAAAATTTTAGAAAAATCAGAGTTAGGAAACTTGACGTAAAGATTTGAATAAGTTATCTATATTATTTCAAAAATATGTAAGAATAGAATCTATAGAAAATTGAATGTAGTTTCTAAACTACTAGGTTTATTAAAAACCTATTTGGTGAAAAGTTGAAATTTCAATGCAGTAATTCTTAAATTTTAGGGAAAAAAATAAGAAGTAGTGTCCGTCAAACCCTAACCACAATAAAAATGATAATATTTTTTTATAATATTTTAGATATAAGTAGAGGAATCATGTCCGATGTGATGCATATTTTTTCGTAACCCTTTTCCAAGTAAATAATTAATTATGAATTTTTATTACAACTTTTAAGAAATATAAAAACTCATATGTATGACCACCTTAACTTGGTCAAAACTACATGAAATTCAATTTTTCTTTTTAAATCCTATAGTATGGGAAGATGCTAGAATGTGATGCATGTTTTGGATTCCAAAAATGTGATACCATTTGAAAGTTATAGATGTTTTTCAATCAGCCTATCAATCAAGACTTTAGTCGTAATTCAAAAAGAAAATGAATAATAATAATTTATTAAATTCAAAGTAAAGAATAATTTATATTGGCGGAAAGCTAAGAATATCCTTTAAAAACCCTTTTCATTTCATCAATTTTGGGTATTAAAAAAAAATTCATCCACATACCCTACAAATATCCATCATATCGCCACTTTTTGGCACATCATGATCTTACACATACCCAAAAATTGATTAATTGATCCATCTTCAGAGGCTTGTAAAGTTTCAAATCAAGATTTTTCTCTTGGGATACTTCATGACAAAATAGGATTGATATGCCAGAAGTGGCATATGAGTCCCACTACAAGCATTTTTTCATCTTTTTGCATATTAAAATACCCTTTTTCTAAAATCCTATTCCTCTGTAGAAACCCAGATCTGTGACTAATTCACCTAGATTGGCATATGAGTCTTATTAGACCTAAATTTTAGGATATTAAACATGTCAGGCTGTTGTAACTTCAAAGATGTGTTCTCTGTGTTCTGTTTTATCCTACCTTATATCTCTGGTCATCTATGGTGTTTGGGAAAAGCCTAGGGTTGGGGTTTTACCTTTGTGTTCATGTAAAACCATAGTGTTCATCTTATGCCTTGGGTGGGATCTATTTGGCCTTTACTTTTTGGGAAGGTTTTAAAACTTAAGCCCCATTGCTTCATCTAGGTTGGGCCCCCTTTTGTTTTATCATTTTTTCCTTCACTTGACTTTATTTTTCCTAAGTTTTGGTTGGTCCTATGTTCCCTCATTAAAAAAACTTATGTCATTATTTGTCATCGACCTAGTGATGTCCCCTTATTCCTTTAATAAATGTTTTATTTTGTAGAGGGACAAGTTTGCATGACCATATATCAATCATCGTTTGATCTCAACTGTTCCCCGTTGTCCCATGATGAACCCACCACACTATTTTGGTTGATCATGATATCACGGGTGAGCACCACTTGTCTCATTTGGTGAAGCTAAAGGTATGATAAAATACTTTGATATGTCTTTAATACATTATGTAGTGGGTTACTAAAGTAGTTATGAGATGAACATGTTTCAAATCAACGGAGATGTTATAATCTTAGTAGGAAAGGTGCTCGATGGTTAATGATAAAGATGGTGACTATGTTGGATGAACTAGATTGCCAATGGTTGAGATCCACGGTTGCCCGCCATCGCATGATAAAAATTTGCAAGGTATTTATTGATTATGATACCATGAGCAGGCGCCACGTGGATTTCCTTGGAAACACGTAGTACCGTGGGCCTCTTATTGCCTTGATACAGGTTACGCTAGTTTGTTTTGAAGGAAGTCATTCGATGATCCGACCAAGGTGAAGGATCAATGGCTAGTATTTGAATCTTCATCAAATACGATTAGATCCATTGGTGTTGTTGGAACTATTAAATTCTGATGTTTTTACATATTGATCGTGCCCATGAATTTCCATATTTTCCCCATATTTTTCCCATAAAATCATCTATGTCTGCATTTTTCACATTCTTGTTCATATCGGCTTGTGATGGTCAAGGGTTTCCAGATTCATATTATATTTCTGCTTGTATGAATCTATATTGCCTATTGGCAAGACTCATCTGATGTCACGGTGATGGCAGGTCTTGTGCATTCATCATTTGACATGACACACATGTTGTTTTAGCAACAAAAGCTTTATCAACATGAGCCAGGGGTCTTCGGTGTAATGTTTCATTGAATATATCATGTCTTACTGACTTGCGTTTGGATAAGCATATCAGCATGAGTTTGGCCGTCACACTGAGGTCTTAGCGATTTCAATATGTCTCACCGACCAACAACTAAGAGAACCCTTCGGTAAGACTTATGAGCTTCGATGTAAAGTCTTGGGGAGCCCGTTGGGTCTTGCCAACAAAGTCTAATGAATGACTTTCAACGAGAGGTTTGTGTTGTCTTGGTGAAGTGATGTGCTTGGGATGTTTCGGTATGATTTAGTTGATTCTTTGGGACCTCTCCCCGATTTTGAATTGTCTTGGAAAAAGTGAATGGGAGATGGTTTTTAGCGAGAGGTTGGCATTGTCTTGGTGACCTAAGGATGAAAGGAACATATCGGTAGGAGTTAGCGATATTAGTATGAGGTCTCGACGAGTGACCTTTGATCTCGCTAATGGAAAACAAAAGGATCCTTGTCGGCATAAAAAATAATTTGTCTTAGTGACACTCAAGGATGGTTGAGGTCTTTCGGTAAAACAAAGAGCACTCTATGTGAGGTCTCTTCAATATCAGAATGTTACGGTGACTGTGAACGAAACAAAATGAAACATATATCGAGTCAGGGTGATATACAAAGAGCGTGGGCTGACAACGATTGAATTGCCTTCGGCATAACTATCTAGGTGACTTGGAAAATGATTAACAAGAATTCAAATACTGAGGCCAACATGTAAATTGCTAAAATACCATTGCTGGCTGACATGATTTGAGCCCAAATTCTGTGGAAGGCTGACATGGGATCTCAATATGATATGTTTTTCTCATGCTAGTGTATAAATAGGCATTTTGTAATTATAAAATAGGATTAGCTATCAGTTATTCTATATACAGTAGGAAAATTAGATGGATACAGTACAATAGATTTATCAGATTAGAGACTATAATGCATGTTTTCAAAGTGGAGGTATTTATGAAAGTCAATAGATGTTGCTGCACATTTTTTGATGTCAATTATTTGTTGAATTCAATGAAAAATAATGCTAAGTTCTCTCCAAGATTGATGCTTTCTGGTTCTTTAAATTGACATAACAAGTTTATATTCAGTTTATCAATGCACATTTGTTGTATCTGTGTGATTAATCAATTGGTTCTTTCAAGCAAAGATTAAATCCTTTTAGTTGATCACAGCAATCAAAGAGTTTCATTTGGATTACTAAAGTTGCATGTTTATACAAGTTGTAAATAGAATATATGCCAGATAATTTGAGTTTTCTCTAGAGAGGTGTTGTTCATCTTGATTTCATCATTTTGAACTCATTCAGTTTCTTTATATCTATTAATTGAGCATTTTATGATTTATATTAAGAAGATTATTATTGCTATCTATATCAAGTTGAATTCATTTGTTCACTCCCATCTGCCATTGTGAACAAATCATTGCAAGGAGGATAATCATAAGTCAAGTCTGCTTCATTCAGATAGGTACACCTGCCTAGGTCTAGTAGCACCTAAAGAGTAGAAGGTTAAATTCTTTTGACCTTGTCTATTACCCTGAAATGTATCAAGAGATTGGCAGCCTCTTGAGGCATCCCACCTACATTTTTGAGAGCTAACAGGTGTAGCGCACGAGTAAGATTTAATGGTGGACATGACATCTACTACCATGGTTTGATTGAAATAAAGCAACTATTCTTCTGCTTTCGATGTCATAAAGCATTCAAACATCTTTTCAGAGTAGTCTCAAGGCCAAGGACAAAGTTACAAGTTATTGCAACAAAGATTTGGATTTCTGCAAACACAAAACTGTGTGTTTATTTTTGTGTGTCCTAGTTATTCTAAATTCGAATTTGGGGGAAATTTGTTGTGTGCTTGTTGTAGGGCTGGTTGAAAATTGTTTTAGGGCTATAGATTATTTGAATTGTAGGAAATTGGAAATTTCTATTATGTAATTTCATATTTCTTTTTAGCCCTAGTTTGTTTGAAGTTTGAAATAGCAAGGAAGCCCTAGTTTACTCAAGTTGGCACTAACAAAGCAACACTCTGGCTAAATTGATTACTTAAGTAGAAACCTGTATGATGATTTCCTAGACCAATTGTCATTTTCAATGAATGATATGAAGAAGGGGTTTGTTTTGATGTGAGGAAAAAAACTAGGGGAGGGATTAGTGTATAATTGTTCCAACATAGCCGATGCTAGGGTTCCTCTTATTGGTCTAGAGATGTTCCGATTATGGTTGGGACAAAGGAATTTTCCTCACCCCTTTTCTAATGGTTGGATGTATGATACGGGGAAGCTGGTGGTACCAAATGTGTTCCTTGATATAGATTTTCCTAGGGTAGTGGTTGCATGATATGACCCTATCACACGGGTGATTCAAGATAATGATGGAGAGGTTTTGTTAAGCATCAACAAAGAGGAATTTTGGTAGGTTTTTTATTTGAGTGAGCCAAGTACGTTCTTGGTTCCTATTGATCTTGAAGAGATGAAATAGGAATATGGGAGGTTGAAATCACTTTTTAGAGCTAAGTTGCTCCAACCTCATTTGGCTAGGGCAGGCAGTTCAAAATTCTATATTAGCCCTAATGACCAAGAACCTTTCAAACTAAATTACTTTGTAAATCATTTCTTGGCCACCTTTTACTCATTGTGTGATATTTTGGGTTTTAGCCCTAACACAGTGATGCCTATTGCTTCCATGTTCATGGGGGTGCAAATACAACACCCTAATTTCTCAGTGATTTATGATTTTGCTTCTTTGTTGGTTGAAAAGAGACATGAAGGGTTGTTGAAGTTGAAGAAAAATGATACAGACACTCCATTATTTTGGTATTCCATGTTAATGTATATGTTCTTGTATATGAATGATGAATTCTTCTCTGAGAAGATGGAGTTAAGGCAGTGGGTTAATGAAAAAATATTTCTAGTGTAGGTTTGGACTGTAGATTTATCATGTAATAGGGAGAATGCTAGTTATGTACTTTTTGACAATTGTTTTTCTTCCAAATTGATAGCCAGGCTGGTTGTAAATATACCCAGGATCCTGAAGGAGTTGCATGATTTCCTAAGACCAAAGGGGAGGAAGCCATAATTGATGGTTTTCCATAACTGGGGTGATATTATTCCGTACCCAGTCAACATCATTTTGAGGGTGTATGGTTTTCAAGGGATCCCTCATATATTGCCATACAATGTGCCACCAAGAGTAGGATTCACATAAGTTATGTGGAAGATTGGTTGTATCTATGAGGACAACCTTACTGGGAAAGGTAAATGAATCATTTTACTAAATTATACCATGGTATCATATTTTGTCTTTTCGAAGGGAGGTTGGGTACACTTTGGGATTTTTTTTGAAGAATACCATTTTATGTGTGGTTCCAAGTGATAGCATGATCCTAAGGGCTTGTTTTCTCTTTTTAGAAAAAAGATAAAAGGTGGTAAGTTTGTGCATGAGTTCAAATTCCCTAAAGACTTGATTAGGAATAAATTTGACCTAAATAGGAAGGAGTTGAACAAGGAGAAATGGGTAGCCAATGACAAGCTATTGGATATTGTGCACAAAATGGATCCAAAGGATGATCCATTGATGGAATTTAATCCATATCATAAGAAAATTGACTTCTTGATGACAAACTTTAAATAAATCATGGGCACCTTGATGACCAAGAAGGTAAATTTGGAGTCAGACTTGGGCATACAAGAGCAAGATGCTAGGCCAATTAAAGTGAGCCCAACTTACCAACCTACAGAGAGTTTCCCTATTTATAGAAGGAATAAAAATGATAGTAGTGATGAGGAAGAAGATGATAGAAAAGAAAAAAAATGAAATTTCCTACACAAAAAGGTCCAAAGCTCAAAATGCCTAGGGAAATTAAAATTATTGATTTAGAAGCATCACCCAAAAATATTCCTTCACCACCACCATTAGATCAAAGCCCTAAAAGTCAAAAAATTGAAAAATCACAAGAGGATTTGGTGGGTGAGATTGTTTCACTAACCAAGACATGCAGATGGGTGTGCCTTCCCCTCCCAGGGTGGTTGAATTGGTACTCTTTGATCTAGATATGAAAGGAAAATGTGTGCAAGATGCAAGAATGGAAGCCTGTAAGGAGTTTCTAGATGATATTGAATTTGTAAAAACTACAGTCTTCTTGCAATTATTGTGGAGAATGAAATTGGTAGAATATCAAGATAAATGCAAGAGGAGAAGAGAATTGAGACCTGATAGGACAAACTAGGAGAATGATGATGAAGTGAAAGCTGAACTAATGGAAGAGTTCAAGACAATCACTCCTAAGGAGGGATGAAAACTAGTAAATCAAGTTGGTGTCTTGATCTTTCCTGAGTGGGACATTGCAGATGTTGTAGCTTTTAATGCTATTCCATAGTCCAAGCACCCCTTACAAAATTGTAAAGAAGAGGTCAAGGCAATGTTGCAAGATTCTTCCTTTTGTAAAGAGTACGAGACCTTAGGAATTTGGGCTTTGGCCACTCAAGGGAGAAATCCAAATGTTACTAATATCAACCCAATTTTAAGAGGAGGGTTGATAATAAAGAGAGCTTTAGACGCCTCAACCATAGAGGCTACTAATTTGATTGTAAATGTGGCCAAGCTGGCCCGAAAGACTGCTGAAAGAGAGGAGTCTAAAAATAAAAGCTAATGGAAAAATATGTTCTCATAATTGGGGAATATAGCAAGATGCAACAAAGGAATGTTGAGTTGTAGAATGAGGTGGATAGGTTAAAAAAAAATCAGATTGGGGAGACATCAAGTGCTCCAGGGATCAAAACATTTCCTTCCACATCAAGGTTAATGTGTCCTGCTTCTCCTATTGTTTCTACACAAGGGCCTCCTAACCAAACTCCTTCCCTCAGCCCTGCTTTAGAGCTAATTGATGAATAAATGGAATGCTCTATTGATCCTTCAAAGAAGATGCTAATGCATAAAATTACAGACTTATAGGAATCCTTGAAGGAGAGTGAGGAGGGAATAGTTTTAAAGCAAAGGGAGGTTGTAAATGTTGTATTGAGGAAATTAAATGAGAAAGTTGATGACAAGTTGTCATCTATGTATTGTTTATATTCTTTATTATTAAATGCAATAAAGAATATTGATAGGGATCAGGAGGTAGTAGTACCATTAATTGAAAATTGGATCCCTAGGGCCAATGATCTAGATATAGTATATAAAGCATCAAGGTTTGATATAAATAATAAGCCCAAATCATTAAGGCCTACTTAGGTGTTGGTTAATTCATTGCAAGTTTTTTAGACCTTACCAGATGACTTGAGTAGGAAGATTAGAAAGTTGGTGAAGAATTTTGATGATTGGAGTGAGACATTGTTACCTAATATAATTGATGAGTAGGGAAATATCAGGTCACTCCAACAGTGGCAGGATCAAGCAAATGAAGTCATCAATGATCAAATTAGATTGATTTGTGATGACTTAGATTATTATTTATTAGTGAGTTGTATTGATAAAATCATTAGCACCAATTCATTCCTAGAGTCTTTTGAAAGGGAAGTGAATCAGGCGGCAGTTAAATATACACCTTATAGTGTCAAGTTGGATGAGGTAATAAATTTTGATTGGCCTACTGATGAGGAATACCAAAAATGGGTAAATGTATATTTAACTAAGGGGGAGTGAAAAGGAGTAGGCTATTAACAGTTGACAAATCAGCTATTGTAGTTACAACAAATTCTAGTTTTTTTTTTTTTTTTTGTGACAGTCTTGGAACAAAATTCTTTAAGTTTATGTTGTTGCATCAACCATTCTCAGTGAGAACAATGAAAAAAAGGATTATCTGGGGAAATTTCTATTGGAACAAATTTTTGGAATGTCACAAAGCAGTCCAATTGGTTGGTGGCATGTGTGCTTTCTGGCTTGATGCTTGTTTTCTCCTTCTGTTCTATAAGAAGGATTTCAAGGCCAGAAGTACAGGTTAGCAAGTGAGATATTTTTTGGTCGAGTCTAGGTGAAGTGAAGAGCAAATTGTAAAGTTTTATGGTTTTTAGGGAAAGTGAATTTGAGTTTTGATTTATTCTCTATTAGGTTTTGAATTCACAAGGATTTGATGTTTTATGATAGTACTAGCATTTGAATTGAAATGATTAATTCAAACTCATGTCTCTACATTGTACATGCATATCTAAATTTTGAATAAGATGATCAAGGGTTATCTCATTATTCTCACTATTGTGGTGTGTATGATTCTTGTTTTAGCTTTAATTCAAGGAATTAATTAAAATTCTTGAATGGGGATTGTAGGCCAGTATGTTTTGTATGAGTATTTGATAAGTAGTATTGGGTTAGAATACATTTTGATGAGATTGTAAAGAAATGTTCTCAAGGATTTTATATGTTATGTGTTAAATTTTTCCTAAACCCTTAAATGATTATGAATCTGACTCCCCCAATGGATATATGGCATTGATATGAGTTGTACTCATTCTTATGGTTCAAATTTTTTTTTCTTGACCTAGAGCTTGCTACAAATTCTAAATCAATGACTATCTTATACTATGAAATGTGTTGTAGTTATCTCATGCTCCAAATAGTTGATATTATTGATGAACAACCAATTCTATTCGGTATTATCCTATTATGTTGAGCTATTAAATGAGATTATCTGTTGTTGTTAATGTTGTTTATGATAATGGTGTAGAGGTTGTAAACGCATTAAGGGATCACCCTCTCAGGTCTTGTAGAGCCCAAAGTGTTAGAATTGGCTATGGATGCCAAGATCTATGGACCAAATGGAAAGCACAAAAAGAGAGAGAAAGAGAAGATAATATGACAATAATAGATTGTATTCAATGTCAATGATATGATTTGATTGTTGTTTACAATGAGAGAGAACCCTTGGTTATATATCCAAGGTGAGAACATAGAAGGGCATAATATTATGACAAGTGTCGTAATCTTATGACATGTGACAACTATAAAAAGCTATCACTCCACCTAAGGTGGAGACATAATCACATTATGTTTCCACAAAAGGTGGATGTAATAAAGTAATGACATGTCAAGTCCACCAAAAGTGGAAATTATCCAACAACCTCCTATGTGGTCCATAAGTAAACTTAACTAAGGTGTAATCATGACCTAGGATAAGGTACAACACATTTAATTACACCAACACCCCCCCTTAAGTGAAACTTAGGGAGAATGTACACAAATGCAAACAATACAAGATGGGCCCTGGCTATGAGGCCATGTTAGGTACCCATGTACATAGGCAAATGAAATCTCTCACAAATGGAGAAAAGGAGAAAATCGAGTGGAACAAAAATCCTCCCCAAAAGAGAGATGAAATACAAAATAGAAATGCTCTCAATGAAGAATGAGAAGGTAAAAACCCCATGTGAGGAAAAAGACCCCCCCATAAGAGAGAAGTAGAAGAGAGACAAGGTAGCCCCCCCTCAATGTTGAGTCTCCTACAATGATGGTAGAAGCTCAACATTGAATGTTGAAGATGATCCAATCTTACCAAACCATGTTCCTCCCCTTAGGAAGAAACAAAACCAAGGATGTATGAAGGATGTCAAAAATATGATGTTAAGTTTACTTAGGGACCACATAGGAGGTTGTTGGAGAATTTCAACTTTTGGTGGACTTGACATGTCATTACTTTATCACTTCCACCAAGAGAGAGAAAATATGAGAAGAATAGACTATATTCAATGCCAATGATATGATATGATTGTTTACAAAAGGAGAGACCCCTTGGTTATATAGCCAAGGTGAGAACATAGAAGGGCATAAGATTATGACAAGTGTCATAATCTTATGACATAAGAAAAATATGAAAAGCTATAACTCCACCTAAGGTGGAGAGATAATCACATGATGTGTCCACAAAAGGTGGAAGTGAAAAAGTAATGACATGTCAAGTCCACGAAAAGTGGAAATTCCCCAACAACCTCCTATGTGGTCCCTAAGTAAACTTAACTAAGGTGTAATCATGACCTAGGACAAGGTACAACATATTTAATTACACCAACACAAAGTGTAGGAGGTCTTTAAAATCCTCATCAGTTGGTCCATGTCCTTAGAGCTACCCTTGATTGCAATTGGCAATTCCATAGGTAGATTAGAAGACCAACCTAGTTACAGTAAAAATAACCAACAAAATGGTGACTGTGCTAGGGAGCTAATTGTAATATTTCCATTCAGTGTGTCGGTTATCTATTTTGCATAGGTTTTTCATAGTTTTTTATTGACTTGAAGGTCAAGCCCGTGGTTCTGTGTTTGGTTTGTCTATTTCTTCTATTTTTAAAGCATTTTGAGTCATTTAGTGAAGAACATTTTGGCATTTCCAGTATAAAGTTCAAAAGGTATTTTGAATTCCATCAAGTATCTTTGGATATTTGGTATACCCAAGATAATTGGGTGGTGACTCTGAAGTCTTTGCACCAGTGTGCGTCTTATTTTGAAATTTTAATATAAGTTGAAGGATCTTTTGGACAAGTACGTAGAATTAAGAACACCAAGTCATTCATGAAGAATCATCCAGAATAGAAAATAGAAGGTGAATTTCTTAAAATGAAGAAGAATGACTAGATAAGGAAAAGACCAAAATCTAGCAATGTTGCTCCCATGTCATAGAATCTTGTACACCAAGGTACAAGTAGGCCTTTACACCCTATCCCTGAAACTCTTCAAGAGGTGTCTGAAAATTCTGAATCAGATAGTTGTGGATTTTTTGATGCATTATTTAATACACCAGTTCAAGAGGATGTAACATGTCAAAATAAAGGGCTTGTTAGTGTTCAATATACTGAAAAGAGAAGTAGGAGTAGAATTCGAAGCCATCACAGAGAAAGCACCCGTGATGTGCCTCCTCATGTTGAATATGATGGAACTCCTTTATTGTCTAAACATGTACTTGAAGAGGTTAATCTAATAGATTTAAGTGATACATCGAGTTTTGATATGAATTTTCCTGACCCTGATGATGTTTTTGGAGACATTGATTCCTTCGGATGGGAGATCCAAAAGAAAGCTGAGCTCATAATGAAAAAGGAAAAGGAGAGGGAAAAAAATTGATTCATGTTGTGATTGAAAAGGATAGGTTTATTAGACAGTTGGCAACAATGAAGCTCCTAAACCAAGAAAAACTTGAGCCAGATGTTGAGGGTCCTATTGTATTCAAAGTTGTTGATAAGAAGATAAAGCATGTGTCTAAGGAAAGTCTTGTAGATAAATTTGATGCCAAATCAAAAAATGCAGATCTAAAACCCTCAAATCTTGTTAAGTCTCAACCAAGTAATCCAAACCCTGGGCCTATTTTAGACAAGGGAAAACAAAAGGTTCAAGGGATTAAAATAAATGAAAGGGTAACTTCTAACCTTCAAGAACGGGATCCCCCACCACATGTATCATTACAAGTTGAAACTGCCTTAGAAAAGGCTAGAAGGGAGAGTGAGGCTCTTGTAGAGGAGTTGGAGAGGACAAATATTAAGGCTACAAATGTAGAAAAGAAGAGGAAAATAAGTTTCCTGAAGATGTTAAACATGGATGAGGCTACAAAAGTTGCAACCTCATCAAGTCACCAAGATGCCTTGAAACATGGTCTCAAAACTAATCTAGATCCCACCATAAACAATTCTGGCATGAAGTTTTATGCAACTAGTTTTTTAAATCTAAATTAGGATGGTCCTAGGGTAAAAAATTTGGGGTCTAGTTTTGATTCTTAGAAGACCGAAGGATTGTTCCAATGAATACCTATATAGTTGGAATGGTATAGGCTATTATTCTTTGATGCTCTTCCTAGTTATCCAAATCCCATCCCTGATGATTTGAGAGAAAATATGAGTAAGTTTGTTGGAAATAATGTTGTGACAGTAGAGGAACACTAAAAGCTTTTATGGATATACTAAATGATTACGAGGTAGAACATGAATATGTTATAATGAAATTTTTTGTACAATCTCTGGTAGAGAATGCAAGGGATTGATACAAAGGTTTATGAAATGCTCCTATTGGTTCATGGGATGAATTTGAAAAATGTTTCAAAGAACAATATGGTGATAAAACCAATGCTAGTTTCATGCTAAATGAGTTTAATAGCATCAAGAATTCATTGAATGATCCTATGATAGAGTTTAATCTAAGATTCCAAAAGGAAATGTATAAGTTGCTCCAAGTGTTGAGGCTTGATAAGAATGTTTTTCTAACTACATATTTCAATGCTTTTGATGCTAAAATGACATATCTCCTTAGAGATAAGGACCCTCAGACTATGAGGGGTGCATTTAGGGTGGCTATAAATATTGAGAGTAATAGAAGAGCTTCTAGGAAATATGGTAGGAGAGAAGAACCCACAGTTTTAAAACATCCTAAGGAAAAGACTAAGAAGGTCTCTGTTGCAAAACCTAAGGATGATAAAAATTAGGAAAAGGTCTTCAACACTTTGAAAGACATAAAGTATACTATTTCCAAGAAAGAAAGGGGTATAGGAAATGAAAAGAAATAGTATAATAAAAATGATAGACCGCCTAGGTTGCAAAATTATCCTTATAATACAAATTGGAAGGATGGGAAACCAATCTTTCCTAGCTAGAAGCCTAAAAGTGATTAGCATATGCAAGAATCCTTGCAGAAGCATTCAATAAATATAGTATAGGATAGACCATGGTGTGAGGTGTGTGAACATCCCCATGATCAAAATTATTGCGGTATTGCTCAGTTGCTTGTTGAGGAAATAAAGGAGGATGCTCGTGAGCAGACTCTAGAATGTGAGGAGGGTGATGTAGATGTTTGTATGGCCTAATCATATATTGATGAGGTAGAATGTTCCTCTGACAATGAATTATAGGGAGCTAATGTGGATAATCAGAGACCAAGAAGTGAGATGTACCATCAACAAGTCTTCTCTGATGAGGAAGGAAATTTTGACCATAATGCTTGCAATATGTAGCAAGCTGAAGATTTAGTGTCCTTAAGGAAACCATCAAAAGAAGAGATTGCAAGATTGACTGGGGAAATGGCTACTCAAGTGCAAAGTTCACTTCAATTGAGAAACAAAAATCTGGGGGGTGAATAGGGTAAACCTGCTAGCTTGTTTATTAAAGAACAAAAGGAAAAAAATAAGGGTGTTAAGGTTGAAAACAAAAAGGATGTTGTCAAAATCAAAGAGGTTAAGAATGACAAGGTTTGGGAAAAAAGGAATGAAACTCCAAAGCCTCAAGAAGATGTAGCTTCATCATTGGTGAAAACCAAGGTGATTACAAAGTTTGTTGAACCTACTGCAGAGGATAGGAAGCAAAAGAAACTATGAAGAAGTAAAAAACAAGAGAAAAAGGAAAATGATGAAGGTATGGTATTTTATTTTCCTAAATATACACTCGTAGATATGTTTCAAGTGATTTCTCAAGTTAAAGTTACTGTACCTTTACATAAATGATGAGAATAAATGATCATAAGGAAAAGACAATAGCCTTGATCACCGGTATTTCTGGTGAGAAGATTGAACAAGGTAGTTGTAAATAAGCAAATGATAAAGAGAAAGAAGTAGAGGGAATTGTGTTACAAATTTCCCCTATATATTTAGGGAATTCTATTAATATGTGCCTTGAAAATATAACCCCCTTCTTCTTAAGTGTTGATATAACTGGGACAACTTTAAGGAACTATATGATAGATTCAAGGGCATCAAATAATGTTATGCCAGTCAAAATAATGGAGGCAATGAGCTTGAAAGTGGATACTACTCAATGTAAATGCTATGCTTTAGATTCAAGAGAAGTGCTAGTTGTTGGAACTATAAAAGCATTGCCTTATAAATTGACTCAATATCCTGAGAAAAATTTAACCATGACTATATTAGTTGTAGACATCTGACCTCATTTTGGGATGCTTTTGTCAAGAAAGTGGAGTGCATCAATGGTGGGTAACATGCAGTGTGATCTATCATTTTCTACTTTCTCCATTGATGGTAAGGATGCCAAGATTGAAAGAGAGTCAACAGTATCCCATATGATTGAGCATGACCCAACTGAGAATATTGGTCATGCCCACAAAAGGATATAAAAGTCACAAAAAATACTAACTTGGGAATTGGACATTCCAATAGGCGACTAACATCTTCTTATGGTTGTTCATTTACTTTGTCAAACTAGGGAATGTATGCCTGAAATGGAGCAGCATTGTATGTGCACTAAGAACCAGTTTCAGTCACGATTTACCAGAAATAAATGCGTGAAAGGAATTCTACTTATGCTACAGGAATTTAATGCAAAGCCTTCTAAACTTAATTGTAGAAGAAATTATAATGACTATTACTGAGAAACAAACTAAGAACTGGCCTTATGTTGCAATAAAAAACATGGGGATGGATTCCCAATGCTACATCAACAATATAAGACTGAGTTTGCATTGAAACTTCAAGAATGAAATCTAACTTATGATCAACATAAAATAAATGACTAAATAACTAACTATAGATACTTACTAAGTGGGCCCCCTTAGCAAGAATCAACTAATTATGCAAGAATTGAACTCAGAACTTCATCAACTTTTACTCATAAACTCAGAATGATATACATTGTTCTGCACATATGAAAACTAACACAGGAAAAACATCTCTTCTTAATAATACTAACTTTTACATACTCTCCTTGCTCACTCACACAGGAGGAACACTTATTTAAACCAGAAAAACAACTAACTAACTAACTCTAACAGAGAAAGTTGTGGACATAAATGTATCCTGAAACTGAGGAACAAACTTCTCATAAATGAAAGCATATCTATTCAACCCGATCAAGGGAGAATATTTAGCATTCCACTTTTTCCAGATTAAATGATCATTAAGGTTTTCTTCCCAACAACCCGGCCAGAGAGTCCTCGCTAGAACAACTTCCTCGACATTGTGTTGCAAATGGACTTTACTACAAGGCCGAAGTCTGCTACCCTTGACACACTTGACTCGCTCATGCTCCCTTCAACAACCTGTGATGCACACAGAAACAGAAGCGAAAGAAAACATGCATGGAAAACAACACGATACATCCATTAATCACATATTAAATCTAACCGATTATTCAAAAACCATATGCATTATATTAGTCTTTCGAGAAGTCAAATAGGGTAATTAATTATAAGACACATAGAGACGTTAGGCTATAGGAATGTAGGAATATATTGCTACAGGATACTACCCATTTTTAGATAAAGAGTCTTTAATAAAAGATTTAAAGCATCCACTAGCAATAAAAGTAGAGATATTAAAAATACATCATGATACTAAAATTATGAGCATATCCTGAGCTCATCATCTACCCCCTACTTAACCTAATGATGGTCCCCCAGCATTAAGTTTCTTGGTTGTTTCCCTGAAATCTGTAGGAGTAGAATGCATTTTTGGCACAATCCCAAATTTATAATAGAAACCTCTAAAATGTTTCCATCCTTCATATCTGTGGGTTTTTGTATCCTTATTAACATTTGTAGCTCGGTAGGGATAAAGTGTCCACATTAAAACCAAAGGTTGAAATGTTATTGGCAACCATAACTTGAACCTCTTCTGAAGACCAAGTTGTATGTACTTTTCTATCCTTCCAAGGGCTGCTTCAAAATTCAGGGGGCTATGTGGCTTATATTTCCTTATCCCAACTGTCAATTTCTCCCATCTCTTTTCAATTATGGAAGAGGCAAGCTTCCAAAATAGATACGGTTGGCTTTTGAATTCTTCATACACTTGCTTTTTGATATCAAATATTTTTACTCTTTCTGCATGATTGTGGAACCCATATGTAATAGTGAACCGAATTTTCAGCATCGTGTAGGGATCTGTGCTTTCTAATTGCAGTGGTATAGGCTCATCCTTTTCAGCTTCTTCATAGGCTTCCAATTGTCTGCCATAATTGGTTTCATTGGCTGCCCATGACATAACTGACCTCAAATGAATATCACCAATATAAAGAAGTGGATTCCACTCTATTTTAGAGGGAATTATCAATCCATGCAAATAAAATTCACATAAAGAATTCTTTAGCCAATTAGGAGTCACTTGGTATGCATCATAAAATTCTTTGGCTATATGAATAACAAGATCTAAATTCCTTGAAATTCTCATTAATTGAAACCAAAGAAAATTTTCATTTAGGCACAAGGCATAGACTCTAGGCGGTGGTCTACACTCCACAATATTACCAGTTATTTTCATCATTTCATTCATTTTCTCTTTCATTTCCTAGATTTCCTGTTTCTTCCTTCCAATTTCTCTTTTCATTTTCTTCTTCTCTTCCTCCCAAAGACTCTGTTGAATTTCAGTCTTGGCTAAGTGGTGGAAACTCAAGGTTTGAAATGTGACTGGTCTCCATGTGGTCCTAAAGTATTCCAAAAATTCAATCAAAAATGTCTTTTTATAGACAACCATGACTTGAAAAGTTGCAGGGGTATAAAGCTTCATTGGACACTTCCAACTATTTAGGTTGTTCTTCCTCTTGCTACAGGATAAATTCCTATTGCTATGTAGGAGGAGATTGTACTTCCTCTAAAATTTTCCTAGCTGCCTTACCCAAGTCATCAAGACTTGGCATTCCCCTTTCATTACTATCATGTTGTGCTTCGTCAACTTTCATTGGCTCATTTTGCACTTCCTCAGGAACAATAGGTGGGCTATATGGAACTTTTTCAGGTACATTCTAAGAATCATCATGGTTGTATTCTTCAGACTCCTCTGGAATTATTATAACTTCAAGTTGAGAAGACGTTGAGGTGACTTTACCTTGTTTCCTTGTTGAAACTCTTTTTGGCAATGCGGTAGCTGCAGGAGGAATTCTCGTGGCTTTCCTCTTCCTGACTTTCCTAGAGGGTTCAGACTCAATAAAAGAAGATGATAGTGAAACTACAGTGGCAATAGGTGTTGCTATAGGAGGAACTACTATAGGAGGAGGTGCTGCAGGAGAGGGACACTGTTGTCTTTGAACATGAGGGTTAGACTTTGGGGTTTGTTCTTCCCTAGATGAATCTCCTACCTTCATTTTTCCTTTTTCTCTTCTACTAGAAGATCTGGTTTGTACTGTGGTAGAGGGTTCTTGTGTGGAGGCAACATGAATAGATATTGCAAGGGTAGGTGTTGCAGGGATTACTCTAGATAGCTCTGGAAGTTGCAAACCCTTTTGGGCAACAAATTATTTCCAAGAAAGGGGTGATACATCCCTCAGGGAATGCTCAATCAATATTTTAATGAGGGCATGATGGGCAATAGAGTTGTCCCTTCCCCTCTGGGTTTTATGGGCACTTTGTTTTAAAATATTTAACAAAAAATTTGGGACATTAACAGCTAACCCATGCCTCATATGGCTCAATAATTTAAAATAGTAAGAATGTAAATAGGAGAAGCGTCCCTCATAGGTTAAGTACCTGATTATGAATGTAGCATATTCTGAATATGGGAAGGGCAGCAACACTCATTTGCATCCTTGTTTAGAGACCTCCTTAGGTCCATCAGTTGGTACTATAAACTCTTCCCTAGTAGAAACAACATCTAAAGATAAATTTTTTCTTGCTGTAGGAAGCTATGTTACTTTAGCAATTCTTCTTCTATTACAACCACTGTTAGACCCCATACTGAAGCTTCGCCTTCTAAAATATTTCTTAAAAATTCACCAGCAGCTTCCTAATTGAAAGAATCTAACCTCAGAAAATAGTTTAGGAAACCACAATTACTGAATGTCTGCATTGTTTGAGGATTTTGTGTTAAGAGCTCATGAGCTATAGGCTCATGTCTTACTAATTGACCACCCATATTCACAAATTACCTCTGCTGAGATTCCAAAAACTCAAAGGTTTTCTAAAAATTCTTCTGCTCTACTTATTTTTGCTTCTTTTTGTCCTGCTGTCACTTTCTCTTCTTTTCCAAGAATGACTTGAAATATAATTGTATGTAATGATTATTAGGAAGTTCTCATATCAAGAAGTTAATGTTGTTTAGATAAAACACACAACCATATTTGGAAAGTACAAGAAGAATAAAAATATCTTATTAGTTGTTACAACAACATAAGAAAAGATTTGAAATGGATTATCCCGCCCCCTACTTAAAAGTTGATGTGTCCACACATGTGCAAGATGACAAGCAAAGAATGGGTGATAAAGAATGATATGTACATAGTAGTTGTTGTATGAATGAAATAAATAAATAATGTGATTAAAAAAAGATATCACATATCTTTTAATTAATGCTCGTACGTGCTAGGAAAAAAATCATAGCGCACCATGAAATGACAGCTGGAATAGAAACCATGAATGAGGCAGTACGAGATGATGGATGACGTGTAAGAAAAGAGAATGAATGGCGGTGATGGATGTAATATGGAGAACGTGGCATCCTTTAAAAGGAATCCTTTATTATGGGCATGCAACGTGGAATTTAAAGAGATATTGCAGGAGAAAGATTGAAGCCTTTTGTTGTAGGAAGATCAATGGTCGTATTTCAAATAAACTACTGCATAAATTCATATTTGGGTGTTGGCTTATGATACAACCGAAGACAATTTTCATTAACCAGTAGCTTGAATTGAACTGGATCTATTGTGGCTAACTACACTGAGCCATTATCAAATACAATTTCTATTTCATAAGGACCAAGCCATCATGTGGTTAGTTTACCTTGATTTTCTTTGTATCTGGAGTCATAGAGCAGTTCCCAGTCACTAACAGAGAATTGTTTAGTTTGAATATGATTGTCATGCCATTTCTTTCTTTGCTATTGGATAGTTTTAGTATGCTACAGGGCAACTTTCCTTAGCTCATCCAATGCATTCAGCTACAGGAGGCATTCCTTTTGAGCCTTAGAAATATCAATATTAAGCTCAAGAGAAGTCCTTACGGTCCTATGCTCAAACTCAATTGGCAACATGGTAGTCTTACCATAGAGTAACTCAAAAGGAGTAAACCTGGTTGTTGTTTCCCATGTTCTATAGGCCTAGACTACTTCAGGAAGGCAACTACTCCAATCCTTCTTGTGTAATTGGACTATCTTTGTAAGGATTGCCTCAATTTCTCTGTTGGTCACCTCTGCCTGACCATTAGCTTGAGGGTGATAGAGGCTAGACTTTCTATGCCTAATCTTATAATCATTCATCAATGCAGTGATTAAATTAGATGTAAACTAAGCTCCTTGATTAGTAACAAGTTCCCTTGGGACTCCAAACCGAGTAAAAATATACTCATATAGGAACTCAACAACTTTATTGTCATGGGCATGTGTCATTGTTTTCACTTCCACCCACTTGGTTACATAATCAGTACAGACCAAAATGTATGATTTCCCATTGGATGGAGGATCAATAGGCCCAAAAAAATCCATGCCCCATTTGTCAAACAGACTGAATACCACTTGTGGATGCAAGGGAATTTCATCAGAACTTGTTGGTCTCCCCATACGTTGACATTGGTCACATTTCCTGGTGTAGGTTGCAGCATCTTTGTGTAGTGTGGGCCAATAATATCTTGTATTAAGCACTTTCATAGATGTTCTCTTGGCTACAAAGTGCCCTCCACATGGCTCATCATGACAGGATGCAAAATTTTATAGGTTTCATCTTCCCTCACACATCTTCTCATGACTTTGTTAGGTCCTGTATAAAATAAATAGTTTGTAATCCATGAAAAGTTAAACATTTTCTCAACCAGCAATTGCCTTTCCTTTGGTGAGAAGTGTGTTGGAATTCTGTTAGCTGCTAAATAGTTTAAAATATATACATACCATGGGGTTTGAGTAGCAATAAAAATAGATGTTTATCAGAGAAGGGTATGTGCAGGATCATGGTGTGACAAAAAGTGGCAATATTTGTAGGGTATGTGGTTGACGACTTTTTTTTCACCCAAAATTAATGAAATGAAAAGGGTTTTTAGAGGAGATTCTTAGCTTTCCAAAAATATAGATTATGATTTAATTTGAATTTAATAAATAATTATTATTCATTTTCTATTAGAATTACGACTAAAGTCCCTATCGATAGGGTGATTGAAAAAAATCTATAACTTTCAACGGGGTATCATATTTTTGAATCCAAAACATGTCACATTCTATGCTTCATACTATAGGATTAAAAAAAATAAAAAATAAATTTCATGATGTTTTGACCAAGTTAAGGTGGTGGATAGATGAGTTTTATATTTTCTAAAAGTTGTAATAAAAATCATAATTAATTATTTACTTGGAAAAAATTACAAAAAATATGCATCACATCCGGACATGAGTCCTCTACTTATATATAAAATCTTACAAAAAAATATTAGCATTTTATTATGGTTAGGGTGGTGAGGACACCTACTTATTTTTTTCACCGAAATTTAAGTACTACATTGAAATTTCAAATTTTCACCAAATAGATTTTCTTTTTTTTTAAATAAACCTAGTATTTTAGAAACTACATTCAATTTTCTACAAATTATATTCTTACATATTTTTGAAATAATATAGATAACTTATTCAAATATTTCGTCAAGTTGCCTAACACTAATTTTTCTAAATTTTTGCCACTTAAGGGCCTATTTTTTGCATGATGATCCTGCACATACCCAGAAGCTATCATCAATTACCTCAGAAGTGTCAAGTGTAGGTATTTGAAGTCTTGACAAGAAATCAACCACCACATTAGCTCAACCTACCTTATCAATAATTGTGATATCAAATTCCTGCAACAATAGGAGCCATCTTGCTAATCTTTTAGATATGGCGGGCTTATTCATGAGGTACCTTATTGCTGCATGATTTGTATGAACAAATATTTGGTAACCAATGACATAATGCCTAAACTTGTTCAGGGCATACACTAGTGCTAGCAATTCTTTCTCTGTGACAGTATAGTTTAATTTAGGGCCTTGAAGGTTTTTGCTAATGAAATATATGGCATGCTCAATGGAATTCTCTTTCTATCCTAAAACTACCTCTATGGCATGATCAAAAGCGTCTGTGTGTATATGAAAGGGCAGACTCCACTTCGGTCCTTGAAGAATAGGTGCCTGAGTAAGTAGGTTCTTAAGCTGTAGGAAAGATTTGTCACAGGCCTTAGTCCAGTTAAATTCATAATCCTTGGTCAATAAGGAATATAATGGACTAACTATTTTTGCTGAAATCTTTGATAAATCTTCTATAGTATCTAGCACATGTCCTAGGAAACTTCTAACATCCTTTTGTTTTGTAGGTGTTTGCAAGGTTAGAATAACTTGTATTTTTGTAGGATCAACCTGAATTCCTTCCTAAGAGACATTATGGCCTATTAAAACAATTCCTTTTTGCATCATCATGAAGCATTTTCTCACTATTCAAAGACAAATTCTACTCTTGACACCTTTTCAATACTTTTTCCAAATTGGCTAATGCTTCTTCATAAGTAACTCCATAAATGGTGAATTCATCCATGTAGATTTCCATATAATCATGAGAAATATCAACAAAAATACTTATCACTGCCCTTTGAAATGTTGCAGGTGCATTACACAGTCCAAAAGGTAAGACAGAGTAGTAAAAATTACCCCATGGACTCGTAAAAGTTATTTTGTCTTGATCCTCAGGGGTGATACTAATTTGATTATAGCCAATATATCCATCCAAAAAGGAGAAATACTTTTTCCCAGACAATGAGTCTGGTACTTGGTCAACAAATGGCAATGGAAAGTGATCATTTTTAGTTGTTGTGTTCAGCTCCTTGTAGTCTACACAAACTCTCTATTTTCCACATTTTTTAGGGACAATCAGCAATGGAGATACCCACTGGCTATCTGAAATGGGGTAGATAAAACTAGCATCAAGCAATTTTTGGAGCTTTGTTTTAACTATTTCCCTAAGTGCTAGGTTTATCCTCCTTTGAGGCTATCTAACAGAGAAATAGTCTTCCTTAATGTAGATACTATGAGTACAGAGCTGAGGATCTATTCCCTTCATATCCCAATAATCCCATGCAAAAGCTCTGTGTTGATCTTGCAACATTGTGACTAGAGCAGCTTGTTGAGATTGAGGTAGCTTATTATTGATGTTCAGACAATGGCCTGGAGACACTTCTACTTACTTGGTAAGATCATTCATGGAGGCTATTGAGAAAGGTGGTGTATGTATTTCATGTGGAAGCAAGTTAGGATAAACTGCAGGAGATTCAGGTGAAAGGCTCTCAGAATTCAGTTGCTGCAGGAAACACTGTTGAGGACAACTATCTACATTAGATAGGCTACTCGGACTAGGGTTGGACTATAAAATGTGTAAAAACATGTCATCCTCACTCTGGAGCTATGAAAATGGATTTGTTTGTAGCATCATTAGGTGGGCCAATGAATTAACTTCTTCAGTTTCCTCTCCTAAATCAGGGCAAATTGGTTGAGAGAAGTCTGGCTGAGGTTTGGTAGGTGGATATAAAGCCAATTTCCTTCTTGACTGACCATTAGAAATTATCATATCTCCTGAATGACATCCTATAAAAGCATCAAAAATAGCTAACCATGGTCTACCTAGGATAATAGGATATCCTCCCAAAGTTGCCTTAGTGGACAATATGGTGAAGTCTGCTGTGTATTCTAACTTGCTTCCACTCCATCAAGTTTTATTGTGGAACTATCAATAAGCTGCAGGACGATAGGTGTAGACCAAATTGTTGGGATTTTCAAGCACTCTATTGTATACTTGGTCATTACATTGATGGTTGCATCAAGGTCTATCAAAACATTCTTTACTATTTAGCCATTAATATTTATTTGTACCACAGGACTCAAGGTCAGTATATTTTGGAATGACTATCTTCCCCAACATAATATCTGCTAACTGTCCTAGAACATGGATGGTTTGGGGATCATTTTTCTTTCTTCTTGGTTTCTTTAAACAATCCTCCTTTTTTCCATAAATTGGGACATCTTTAATGGCTTAAAAAAGGGGGATTTGAATGTGTACATTTTTCAACTGATCCAAAATATCAAAGGTAGGAAATCCACAGACTTGGATGTAGTAATTTGCAATCTCTAAGGAAAAGGTAGTTTGGCCTAATGCTATAGGACATGTTCCTTAGAGATAGTATCTGATACATGTATATGTTTTGTAGGATCAGTAGGCTGTTTAGATGCAGAATCTAGAATCTTCGTAATTACAGGCAGCTGTGGAGCAGGAAGTGTGGTTCCATATCTAAGATGGATATCATGAATATTCAAGGCATAAGCTAGATACTGATTGGCTTCTACAAAATACATAGGCTATTGTTGCTACTACTTGTTATTATTAGGGTTTGTCAATGGTTGAGCAGGCATATGGGTTTGTTTTGGAGGGCCAGTATTTGTTGCAGGTGTTGCAGGAGGCAGCATGAGAGCCAGAGGTTGTAGCTGCTAAAGCTGCAGGGAGCCAAGAGATTGGTTCTACCATTGCTGTGGACTTCTCCATTGAGGATTCTGCTGCCAGTTACTTGGGGGTGGAGTCCATTGTCCTTGTGCTTGTTGCCAACCTCCTTGAGGAGATTACCATTGATGACTTTGATAGCTAGGCTAGTGAGGTTGAAAAGTATTCCAAGGTGGTATTGGGCCATATGTAGGTTGCCATTGGTTATTGTAATTAGAATAAAGATTACCAAAAGTTAAAAGGTCTTGAGGCATACCTTGTCTTTGAGCCCATGGTCACCTTTGTGTGACGAAGAATACTTGGTCATCATCACCTTCTACCATCTTAGAGTCAATAGGTAACTGCTTAGCCTCCAGGTTAGCCACCATATTACATTTGCAGTCATGTCTCTTCTATCTACAATGTGGACAAAACTTAGCCAAGATTGCTTCAACTGCCTCATACTTCTTTCTATCTTGCATAGTATCCAACTATGTAGCCATTTTGTTTATGATATCCTACTTGCAGTCAGATAGAAAATTTGTGATCTTCATCCATGAAACTCTATTAGTAGAAGACTTTCCCACTATGGCTTGATGACCTCTACCCTTCTTAGTGTTTGCTTGAGAGTAGTTGAGACATATTTTCTTGATATCATCCCAAGGCAGTTGGGTTATATCTCCTCCTCCCATCAAGTCTAGAGCATCTATACAGGTATCACTGATTCCTCTTAGGAAGAGTAGTTTTTATATTCTTCATTGAGAGTATGGTCTAAATTATTTTTCAGGGAAAACAAGAATCTTGAGATATAGTCTTCCAGACTTTCATCCTCCTTTTGTTGAATTATGAATATATCATCACCCTTACTACCACTCTTACAATATTCCTTGTATTCCTCAAGAAATTTTGTTTGCATGGCTGCCCAATTATCAATAACACCCCTTCTCAAACACATCGACCATCTAAGAGCTCCTTTCAAAGTAGCAGGAAACAAATTCAGCCTGTGAGCATCTAAAGTGTAATCATAGCTATGACAGAGGATGTCAAACTCGAACAAAAAAGTGTCCGGGTCCTCTGTAACTAGTCCATAGAACTTGGGAAGCAATGAAGAAGGAATATTTTTAAGGTTATCATTATCTTGCTAGGAAATGACGGGAAACTCAAAAGCAGGAGGTTGATTAGGTGGATTTCGTGCCATATTTGTTTGATGGAGTATTAGAGAAAATGGATTTTCTTTAGGTTCTTTGTCAGCTGGGTTAAATGGAAATTCAACAAACAAGTTTTTAGCAAATGGATTGATACCTTGGTCTCCTTCTTCCTCAAATATATTATAAGCTAGTTCAGGATTGTTATCAATGAATGGAAGGTCAGGGAGGAATCTTCCCAGAGCGTCTCTTCTTCTATGCATGCAATAAAATGAATGGTGAATTGAAGGAATTTTGAAAATGCTTGAATAACAGACTAAACTACTGCTAACAATGACTTATGATAGGTTCTTACCTTGACACCATCCCCGACAATGGCACCAAAAATGGTCGCACCCACAAAAGGATATAAAATTCACAGAAAATCTTAACCTAGGAATTGGACATTCCAACATGCGACTAACATCTTCTTATGGTCGTTCATTTACTTTGTCAAACCAGGGAACGTATACTTGAAATGAAGCTTCAACATTGTATGTGCACTAAGAACCAGTTTCAGTCATGATTTACCAGCAATAAATGTGTGAAAGGAATTCTACTTATGCTATAGGAATGTAATGCAAATCCTTCTAAACTTAATCAAAGTAGAAATCATAATGACTATAACTAAGAAACAAACTATGAACTGGCCTTATGTTGCAGGAACAAACACATGGATGGATTCCCAATGCTGCAAGAACAATATAAGACTGAGTTTGCACTGAAACTTCAAGAATGAAATCTAACTTATGATTAACAAAAAATAAATGAATAACTAACTACAGATACTTACTAAGTGGGCCCCCTTAGCAAGCATCAACTAATTATGCAAAAATTCAACTCAGAACTTTATCAACTTTTATTCATAAACTCATAATGATATACATTGTTCTGCTCATATGAAAACTAACACAGGAAAAACATCTCTTCTTAATAATACTAAATTTTACATACTCTCCTTGCTCACTCGTGTAGGAGGAACACTTATTTAAACTAGAAAAATAACTAACTAACTAACTCTAATAGAGAAAGTCGCACACATAAATGTATCCTGAAACTAAGGAGAAAACTTCTCATAAATGAAATAATATCCGTTCAACCTGATCCAGGGAGAAGATTTAGCATTCCACTCTTTCCAGATTAAATGATCATTAAGGTTTTCTTCCCAATGACCTGGCCAGAGAGTCCTAACTGGAACAACTTCCTCAACACCGTGCTACAAATGGACTTTACTACAAGGCTGAAGTTTGTTGTGCTTGACTTGTTCATGCTCCCTTCAACAACTGGCGATGCATATGGCAATAAAATTGAAATAAAAGGGTATGTGCAGGATCATGGTGCGCCAAAAAGTGGCAATATTATGGGGGTATGTGGCTGATGACTTTTTTTCACCCAAAATTAATGAAACGAAAAGGGTTTTTAGAGGAGATTCTCAGCTTTCCAAAAATATAAATTATTATTTAATTTGAATTTAATAAATAATTATTATTCATTTTCTATTAGAATTACGACTAAAGTCCGATCAATAGGCTGATTGAAAAACATCTATAACTTTCAACGATATCATATTTTTTGAATCCAAAACATGTGTCATATTCTATGCTTCACATACTATAGGATTAAAAAGAAAAATTAAATTTCATGAATTTTGACCAAGTTAAGGTGGTCGACAAACGAGTTTTATATTTTCTAAAGTTGTAATAAAAAATTCATAATTAATTATTTACTTCAAAAAAATTACAAAAAAATATGCATCACATGGGACATGAGTCCTCTACTTATATATAAAATATTATACAAAAAATATTATTAATTTTATTATGGCTAGGGTGGTCAAGCAGACACCTATTTCTTATTTTTTCCCTGAAATTTAAGTACTCTGCATTGAAATTTCAAATTTTCACCAAATAGATTTTATTTATTTTTAAATAAACCTAGTATTTTAGAAACTACATTCAATTTTCTACAAATTCTATTCTTACATATTTTTGAAAAAATATAGATAACATATTCAAATATTTATGTCAAGTTGCCTAACACTGATTTTTCTGAATTTTTTGCCACTTAAGGGCCTATTTTTTGCATGATGATCCTGCACATACCCAAAACATGTGTGGCAAACAACACGATACATCCATTAATCACATATTAAATCTATCCCATTATTCAAAAACCACATGCATTATATCAGTCTTTCGAGAAGTCAAATAGGGTAATTAATAAGACACATAGAGACGATAGGCTAAAGGAATGTAGGAATATATTGCTACAGGATACTACCCATTTTTAGATAAAGAGTATTTAATAAAAGATCTAAAACATCCACTAGCAATAAAAGTAGAGATATTAAAAATACATCATGATACTCAAATTATGAGCATATCCTAAGCTCATCAAATATGACATGTTTTATTGACAGTGGCATAAATGAATTTAGGGCTGAGGAATTCCCTAGAAATTGTGATAAGTCTACTGCACCAATTGATACACAAGTAAAACAATAGTCGGTGTCTGATGACTTGTGGACTATGTATTTTTATGGTGCAAGTTCAAAAGAAGGATCTGGTGCAGGTGTTTTGCTATGATCACTAAGTGGAAAGACATTCAAATTCTCTTTACTTTTTTATTTGAATGTACCAATAATGTGGGAGAGTATGAGGCCCTACTATTGGGGTTAAGATTGGCTGGAAAACATGGGATCAAGAAGCTTAAGGTAATTGGAGATTCTGAGCTTGTGGTTTCCCAAGTTAGATCCAGGTATGTATCAAATAATAAGAGGTTGAAACAGTATAGGATTGTTGTTTGGGATGAATTAGAGAACTTTGATGCATTTTGCATAGGATTGATGGAGAGAGGCCACAATAAAGTGGTAGATTTATTAGCAAATATTGCATTAAAACAGAGGATATGACTTATGCTAGAATTTCAAAGGTTGAGGTGCAAACCAGACCATCCATTCCTTATAATATAAAAAAATGGCAAGTCTTTGATAATGGTGATGACATACTAAGGTTTTTGAATTGTGTGGATGAATATGAAAGTCAAGAAATTGAATTTGGAGCTTTTGTGGAAAAAATTAATGGTAAAGATACTGTATTTGGAAATGAGGTCATTCAGTTAAATAAAAATACAATTCCTAAGGGTTTAGTTGTATTAGAAAGAGTGTTTGATAATTAGGATAGGATAAAGGCTAATCATACTGCTTCCCATCCTGATGTCTTGGAAGAGATAAATATTTGAATAGAGGCATCACCAAAAAAGGTGTATATTAGAAAGAAACTATCACCAAAGGTGAGAAGGATGCTAATTGACTTATTAAGGAAGTTTAGGCATGTGTTTGCATGGTCCTATGATGACCTTAAAGCATACAAAGAGGATCTTTTCCAACATGAGATCCCTTTGAGGGATGGAGCCAAGCCATTTAGGAAAAAGCAACTTAGGCCCATTAATCCCACTCTGGCCCCCAAGATGCAGGAAGAATTAGTGAAGCTAAGGGATGCAGGGATCGTCAAGCCAATCAAAAAATCATCCTGGGTGTCAAACTTGGTGCCAGTGAGGAAGAAAAATGGATACATTAGATTATGTGTAGATTTCAGGAATTTGAATGTGTCTTCATTAAAAGACAACTATCCATTACCAAATATGGAACTCATGTTGTAAATGGTAATAGGTTGTGAATTTATGTCTATATGATGGATGGGTTTTCTAGTTATAACCAGCTCATGGTCAAAGAGTTCGAGTAGTTTAAAATAGCTTTCACTACACCATGGGGAACATATGTTTATGCCAAAATTCTTTTTTTTCTGGCAAATGTAGGAGATACTTTGCAAAGAGACATGGATGTGGCATTTTCAGATTTCATTAACTTGTTTTTGGTGATTTATCAAGATGACTTGACAACATATTCTAAGAAAGAAGAGGATCATTGTGAGCATCTGGAGAGGGTATTCACTAGAGAATTGGAGTATGGTATTTCCTTGAATCTGAAGAAATGTGTATTTGGGCTAAGAGGGAAAAATGTTGGGACATATTGTTTCTAAGGATGGAGTAAAAATTGATCCAGAGAGAGTAACTGCAATAGATAAAATCCCACAACCCCGTAATGCCAAAGGAATGCAATCTTTCTTTCGACAAATAAATTTCCTAAGGAGGTTCATGAAAAATTTTGCTAAGACAATTTTCCTGATTTAAAAAATGCTAAAGAAGGGAGCCAAGGTTGAATGGGAAGAGGAATCTTCTCAGGCTTTCTAGGCCATTAAGCAAGCAATAAAGGAGACTCATGTGCTAAGAACTCTTTATTTTTCTAAACCTTTACATATTTTTTCATTTTCTTCTTTCCACACAATTGTAGTTGTGTTGTTGCAAAATAATGTTGAGGGTTTTGAATAGCCTATAGCCTTTTTCAAAAAATCTTTACAAGCTACAAAACTTAAGTATGATATAAGTGAAAAATAGGCATATGCATTAGTAAAAGTGGTAAAAGCTTTCAGGCCTTATTTGATGGGATCTACTATAGTTGCATATGTACCTAGTGCTATTATCAAAGACATTTTCATACAACATGAAGTTTCAAGAAGAAGGTGTAGATGGATCAATAGGATCTAAGAGTTCAACATCAAGATCCAAATTACTAAGCTAGAGAGAGGACAAGGATTGGCCAAGCTTATGGCCCAAAGTAATTTAGAAGAAAATATCATAAATTTTGTCCAAGAGGAAAATAGATCACACATATGTGATATGGAGCATTCTAATTGGTATAAAGGTGTGATACATTATTTTCAAAAGATGAAATGTCA
Source organism: Sequoia sempervirens (assembly GCA_007258455.2). Classification (NCBI taxonomy): domain Eukaryota; kingdom Viridiplantae; phylum Streptophyta; class Pinopsida; order Cupressales; family Cupressaceae; genus Sequoia; species Sequoia sempervirens. The sequence continues at coordinate 189,763,589 of VDFB02000017.1, forward strand.
TGATAACTTGAGTGAAAATGAGAAAAGGAAATTGAAATTACATGCTATTAAATATTTTATTATAGCTAGGAAGCTTTGGTGGAGAAATGGAGAAGGTGTCATGCTAAAGTGTGTTAACCAAGATCAAGCACAAGAACTTTTGAGTGAGATGCATGGTGGAGTTTGTGGAGGGAATTATATGGCCAAAACAACTACACATAAGATAATGAGGGCTAGATTTTAGTGGCATACTATTTAAAAGGATCATGCACACCAATTAGTGAAGATAGGTGACTCTTGTCAGCGTTTCTCTAGTAAGTTAAAATTTTCTAGTAACTTTCCTCTAAAACCAGTTGCAGGTGCAATCTCCATTCCAGCAATGGGGTATTGATTTTATAGGAGAGATAGCATGTAAATCTAGTGGAGGCCACTCATGTATTTCGGTGGCCACTGATTATTTTACCAAGTGGGTGGAAGCAATTCTGACAAAGAAAGCATCTAGTAAAGTGGTAATTGACTTCCTGATGAGCAACATATTGACTAGGTTTGTATGCCCATAAAGGATTGTGTCAGACAATGCAATGTGTTTCAAATCTGAGGAATATAAAAAATTTTGTGAAAAGAATGGCATCCAAATTTCTTACTCATCACCATATCACCCATAATGAAACAAACAAGAAAAATCAAGCAATAAAAGCTTGATGAAGATCATTAAGAGAATCTTGGATCAAAATAAAAAGGCATGGGATTCTAAGTTGAGATTATCAGTATGGGCGGATAGGGTAACTGTAAAGAAGGAAATAGGTTGTTCCCCATTTGACTTGGTTTATGGGATAAATGCAAGGTTGCCCCAAAGTAATATGATGGAAATGTATAATTTTCTCCATATGTAGGACAATGAAATCGATGATGAGATGCAATTGAGAGTGGAAGCTCTCATAGAATTGGATGAAACAAGGAGAGAAGCTCAAATGAAAAATGAAAAATTGTAGTTGCAAGTAAAGAATTTGTATGACAAAATGGAAACTGCAAGGAGTTTCCAAGATGAAGATTTGGTCTTAATGTGGAACACTAGATTCAAGGATAAAGGGAAACATTGAAAGTTTGATGTAATCTGGTTGGGTCCATTTTTGATAAATGGTAAGTGGGGTGAAGATTCATACTTCCTCTAGGATATGATAGGGGATACTCTTGAATTTCCAGTTCATGGATAGTTCTTGAAGTTGTACTTCACATGAAGTATGTTTTTCCATGAATAGTAGTTTAAGTTTGTATATATATTAGTGTACGCAGTGTTGTAATAATAGTGGTTTACAATTCCTGAGAGGAACGAATTTTAGCTAAAATCACATATTTTTATAAAATATAATGATTTAAGCCTTAAAAAGTTCCATTTTAAGGATTCCAATTGAAGAGAGTTTGATCAAATCACCTTAGATCAAAACCCCTTGGATAGAACATTGCTAGTTTTAAACCATACCTATAAATGCGTCTTCTTTACACATATCAAAACTTTGATTAAAAATCACTTTTGATTTAGGTTTTGGGGAATCAAATGAATTCATTTAAAATTTATTTCAAATGATTATGGTATTCCTCAGAACAAGCTATCCAATGAATATAATTTTAATATGTTTTGGTTTTGTTATGTATTTATTTTTTAAGTTTTATTAAACATAGGTTTTTCATCGAAAATGAATTTCTTTGTTCTTCACATGTGGAAAAATAGAAGATTATCAAAAAAAAATTGAAAAATATGAGTGCACCAGATAATGAAGTCCTTGATCCAACAAAATAAAAAATAAAAAATTTGACTTATACAAAAAAAGTTACACATTATACGATCGCGCTATGTTTGAATTGTAATTCGTTTGACTTTGAAACTTGATTAAGGAAAAAATATTCAATAAAAAACTATCTAACCAAGTGGAAGCACTAGATATCAAAGTTACAAATCTGAATTTGAAAGAATTATAATTTTATCCTTCATGGAAAAAAAGTTATGTGTTATACGGTGTGCGTCACTTTTTAAAAATGTTTTTTTCTGAAAAAAATCAATTTTCATGGGAGATGGAAAAAGAAGTGAAATTTGATTCCAAAATTTTTGAAAAAAATAGTTTTTATAATGTACAGACAAAATTTGATGAGACTCTAGTTTGCACCATCTTCAAATTCCTCACAGTTTAGCTGTTATAGGTGCCTAAATGTGAAGATTTAGTTAAAAATAATAATTTTAGTGTCCAGTTTGGCCAAAAATTGTAAACCACTATTATGGGATCACCCTACGTTTCTTTCATGTTGGGTTGTTTTGTATAGAAAATCATTTTGGTCATCTCTTCAATTGGTCTGCTCAGCTAGAGATTTTGAAATCTCACTTCATCCTAGTGGAATGAACATCCTCAACTAGAGCCGCTAATGGAACTTCAAAGTTTTGTTCTTTGTGTTCTATTTTATCTTGTCATATGTCTTTGGTCATCTATGTTGTTTGGGAAAAGCCTAGGGTTGGGGTTTTACCTTTGTCTTCATGTAAAACCCTAGTGTTCATCTTACGCCTTGGGTGGAATCTATTTGGCTATTAATTTTTTGGAAGGTTTTAAAACAACCTAAGCCCCATCGCTTCGTGTAGGCTGGGCCCCCTTTTTCTTATTGTTTTTCCTTTGCTTGACTTTATTTTTCCTAAGTTTTGGTTGGTCCCGTGTTCCCTTGTTAAAACAACTTATGTCATTGTTTTTCGTTAGCCTAGTATGTCCCCTTATTCCTTTAATAAATTTTTTATTTTGCAGAGGGACATGTTCACATGACCGTAGATCAATCATCGTTTGATCTTAGCCATTCCCCACCATCCCCTGATGACCCCACCACACTGTTTTGGTTGATCATGATATCATGAGGGAGCACCATGTGTCTCATCTGGTGAAGCCAAAGGGATGATTAAATACTTTGATACATCTTTAATACATTATGTAGTGGGTTACTAAAGTATTTATGAGATGCATGTGTTTCAAATCAATGAAGATGTTATAATATCGGTAGGAAATGTGCTCGATCATTAATGACAAAGCTAGCGACTGTGTTGGATGAACTAGATTGTTTATGGTTGAGATCCACAGTTGTCCACCATCATGTGATCAAAAGTTGTGAGGTCTATTGATTGTGATATCACGGGTGGGCACCATGTTGATTTCCTTGGAAACACGTAGTATGGTGGGCCCCTTATTGCCTTGATGGAGATTATGTGAGTTTTTTTTTAAGGAAGTTTTTTGATGATTTGACTAACCAAGGTGAAGGATCAACAAATAGTATTTGAATCTGCATCAAATGCAATTGGATCCGTTGGCCCAGCACGTGAGTAAGCTTTAATGGTAGACATGACATCTACTGCCATGGTTTAATCGAAATAAAGCAACTATTCTTCTTCTTTTAGTGTCATAAAGCATTCAAACATCTTTGCGGAGTAGTCTCAAGGCCAAGGATGAAGTTACGAGTTATTGCAGCAAAGATTTGGATTTCTACAAACATATAGCCATGAGTTAATTTTTGTGTCTCCTGGTTATTCTAAATTCTAATTTGGGGGAAAAATTTTGTGTGCTTGTTGTAGGGCTTGTTGAGAATTGTTTTAGGGCTATAGCTTATTTGAATTGTAGGAAATTGCAAATTTCTATTTTGTAATCTCATATTTATGTTTAGCCCTAGTTCAAGTTTGAAGTTGGAAATAGCAAGGAAGCCCTAGTTTACTCAAGATGGCACCAACAAAGCAACACTCTGGCTAGATTGATTACTTAAGTAGAAACCTATATGATGATTTCTTGGATCAATTAACATTGTTAACGAATGATAGGAAGAAGGGGTTAGTTTTGATGCAAGGAAAAACTCTAGGGTAGGGATTAGTATATAATTGTTCCAACATAGCTGATGCTAGGGTTCCTCTTACTAGTCTAGAGATGTTCAAATTATGGTTTGGATAGGGGAATTTTCCTCACCCCTTTTCTAATGGTTGGATGTATGATATGGGGAGGTTTCTGGTACCAAATGTGTTCCTTGATAGAGATTTGCTTATGGAAATGGTTGCACGATATGACCTTGTCACACGAGTGTTTCAAGATAATGATGGAGAGGTTTTGTTAAGCATCATCAGAAAGGAATTCTGACAAATTTTTTATTGGAGTGAGCCTAGTACATTCTTGGTTCCTATTGATCTTGAAGAGATGAAATAGGAATATGGGAGGTTGAAATCACTTTTCAGAGCTAAGATGCTCCAAACTCATTTGGTTGTGGCAAGGGGTTAAAAATTCTATATTAGCCCTAATGACCAAGAACCTTTCAGACTAAATTGTTTTGCAAATCATTTCTTGGCCACCTTTTACTCATTGTGCTGGATTTTGGGTTTTAGCCCTAACACAATGATTCCTATTCCTTACATGTTCATTGGGCTGCAAATACAACACCCTAATTTCTCAGTGATTTATGATTTTGCTTCTTTGTTGGTCGAAAAGATACATGAAGGGTTGTTGAAATTGCAGAAAATGATATAGGCACACCATTCTTTTGGTATTCCATATTAATGCATATGTTCTTATATAAGAATGTTGAATTCTTCTCTAATAAGATCAAGTTAAGGTAGTGGGTTAATGAAGAAAGATTGCTAGTGCAGGTGTGGACTACAGATTTATCATGTAACACTTGGAGAATGCTAGTTACATGTTTTTGGACAATTGTTTTTCTTCCAGATTGGGAGCCAGGCTGATGGTAAATATACCCAGGATTCTAGAGGAGTTGCATGATTTCCTCACACCAAAGGGGAGGAAGCCAAAATTGAAGGTTTTCCATAACTAGGGTGATATTATTCCATACCCAGTCAGTACTATTTTGAGGGTGTATGGTTTTCAAGGGACCCCTCATATATTTCCATACAATGTGCCACCAAGAGTAAGATTCACAAAAGTTATGTGGTAGATTGGTTGTATCCATGAGGACAACCTTACTGGGATAGGTAAAGGAATATTTTTCCAAGATTATACTGTGGTATTAGATTTTTTCCTTTCAAAGGGAGGTTGGGTAGACTTTGGGAATTTTTTTGAAGAATACCATTTGAGGTGTGGTTCAAGGTGACAACATGATCCTGAGGGCTTCTTTGCTCTTTCTAGAAAAAGGATAAAAGGTGGTAAGTTTGTGCATGAGTTCAACTTCCTTGAAGACTTGATTAGGAATGAGTTTTACCTAAATAGGCAAGAGTTGAACAAGGAGAAATGGGTAGCCTATGACAAGCTATTAGCTATTGTTTACAAAATTGATCCAAAGTATGATCCATTGATGGAATTTAGTCCATATCATAAGAAAATTGACTTCTTGATGAGCAACTTTAAAGAAATCATGGGCACCTTGATGACCATAAGGTAAACTTGGAGTTAGACTTGGGCATACAAGAGCAATATGCTAGGCCAATTAAAGTGAGGCCAGCTTACCAACCTATAGAGAGTTGGCCTATTTACAGAAGGAAGAGAAATGATAGTAGTGATGAGGAAGAAGAGGATAGAAAAGGAAAACAAATAATGGAATTTCCTACAAAAAAAAGTCCAAAGTGCAAAACGCCTGGGGAAATTAAAATTATTGATTTGGAAGCATCACTCAAAAATATTCCTTCACCACCACCATTAGAGCCAAGCCCTAAAAGGAAAAGAATTGAACAATCACATGAGGATTTGGTGGGTGAGATTTTTGTCACTGACCAAGACATGCAAATGGGTATTCCTTCCCCTCCCAAGGCAATTTAATTAGTTCTCTCTGATCTAGATATGAAAGGAAAATGTGTGCAAGATGCAAGAATGGAAGCATGTAAGGAGTTTCTAGATGATAATGCATTTGTAAAAACTCCAACTTTCTTGGAATTAGTGTGGAGAATGAAATTGGAAGAATATCAAAATAAATGCAAGAGGAGAAGAGAATTGAGACATGATAGGTCAGACCAGGAGAATGATGATGAAGTGAAAGTTGAACTAATGGAAGAGTTCAAGAGAATCACTCCTAAGAAGGGAAGAAAACTGGTAAATCAAGCTAGTGTCTTGACCTTTCCTTAGTGGGGAATTGTAGATGTTGTAGCTTCTAACACTATTATGAAGACCTAGCACCCCTTACAAGATTTTGAAGAAGACATCAAGGAAGCATTCCAAGATTCTTCCTTCAGTGAAGAGTACGAGAGCTTAGCATTTTGGGCTTTGGCCACTTAAGGGAGAAAGCCAAATGTTACTGACATCAACCTAATTTTAAGAGGAGGGTTGATAATAAAGAGAGCTTTAGATACCTCAACCATAGAGGCTACTAATTTGACTGTAAATGTGGCCAAGTTGGCCCAAAAGACTGCTAAAAGAGGCGAGGCTAAAAAGAAAATCCTAATGGAAAAATACAATGTCATAATTTGGGAATATAGCAAGATGCAACAAAGGAATGTTGAGCTATAGACTGAGGTGGATAAGTTAAAGAACAAGTAGATTAGGGAGACATCAAGTGCTCCAAGGATTAGAACATTTCCTTCCACATCAAGGTTAGTGCCTCATGCTTCTCCTATTGTTTCTACACCAGGGTCTCCTAGCCAAACTCCTTCCCTCAACCCTGCTTTACAACTAATTGATGAAGAAATGGAATACTCTATTCATCCTTCAAAGAAGCAACTGATGCATAAAATTATGGAGTTATAGGCATCCTTGAAGGAGAGTAAGGAGAGGATAGTTTAAACGCAAAGGGAGGTTGTAAATGTTGTATTAAGGCACTTAAATGAGAAATTTGATGACAGGTTGCCATCTGTGTATTCTTTATATTGATTATTATTAGATGCCATAAAGAATATTGATAGAGATCAAGAAGTAGTAGTACCTTTAATTGAAAATTGGACCCCTAGGGCCAATGATTTAGATATAATGTATAAAGCATCAAGGTTTGATATAAATAATATTCCCAAATCATTAAGGCCTACTCAAGTGTTGGTTAAGTCATTGCAAGGTTTTTAGACCTTACCAGATTACTTGAGTAGGAAGATTAGAGATTTGGTGAAGAATTTTGATGATTGGAGTGACACATTGTTACCTGATATAATTGATGAGTAGGGAAATATCATGTCACTCCAACAGTGGAAGGATGAGGCAAATAAAGTCATCAATGATCAAATTAGATTAATTTGTGATGACTTGGATTATTATTTATTGGTGAGTTGTATGGACAAAATCATTAGCATCAATTCATTCCTAGAGTCTTTTGAAAGAGAAGCGAATTAGGTGGTAGTTAAATATACACCTTATAGTGTCAAGGTGAATGAGGTAATAAATTTTGATTGTCCTATTGATGAGGAATACAAAAAATGGGTAAATGTATATTTAACGCAGGAGGAGTGAAAATGAGTAAGTTGTTAATGGTTGACAAATCATCTGTTGTAGTTACAACAAATTCCAGTTTTGTTTTTGGTGATAGTCTTGGCACAAAATTCTTGAAGTGTTTTTGTTGCATCAACCATTCTCAGCGAGGATGATGAACAAAAGGATTCTCCGAGAAAATTATTGTTGTAAAAAAATTTTGGAATGTCACAAAGTAATCAAATTGGTTGGTGACACGTGTGCTTTCTAGTCGGATGCTTGTTTTCTCCTTCTATTCTTTAAGAAGGATTTCAAGGCCAAAAGTACGGGTTAGTAAGTGATGTATTTTTTGGTCGAGTCTAGGTGAAGTATAGAGAAAATTGTAAAGTTTGATGGTTTTTAGGGAAAGCACAATTTAAGTTGTGAGTCATTCTGAAGTAGGTTTTGAATTCATGAGGATTTGATGTTTTAGGATAGCACTGGCATTTGAATTGAAATGATAAATTCAAACTCATGTCTCTCCATTGTACATGCATATTTGAATTTTGAATAAGATGACCAAGGGTTATCTCATTCTTCTCACTATTGTGGTGTGTATGATTCTTGTTTTAGCTTTAATTCAAGGAATTAATTAAAATCCTTGAATGGGGATTGTAGGTCGATATGTTCTATATGAGGATTTGATAAGTAGTATTGGGTTAGAATACATGTTGATGAGATTGTAAATCAATGTTCTCAAGGATCTTATATGTTATGTGTTAAATTTTTCATAAACCCTTAAATTATTATGAATTTAACTCCCCCAATGGATATATGGCATTGATACGAGTTGTATTAATTCTTATGGTTTATTATTTGTTTGTCTTTACCTAGAACTTGCTAAAAATTGCAAATCAATGACTATTTTATACTGTGAAATGTGTTGTAGTTATCTCATGCTCCAAATAGTTGATATTATTGATGAACATCCAATTCTATTCGGTATTATCCTTTTATGTTGAGCTATTAAATGAGATTATATATTGTTGTTAATGTTGTTTATGATAATGGTGCAGAAGTTGTAAATGCATTAAGGGCTCACCCTCTTAGGTTTTACAGAGCCCATTTGAAGTATAGGAGGTCTTTAAAATCCTTGTTAGTTGGTCCAAGTCCTTCGAGCTACCCTTGATTGGAATTGTCAATTCCATAGGTAGATGAGAATACCAACCTGGTTACAGTAAAAAAAACCAACACAAGCCTCCATTCAAGCTCTCTCAGGTTTCCATGTGCTTCTCTATACTTTTCCAATTTGTTGTTTTAATTTATTTGCATTTTATAGTTCATTTAGTGAATTTTTATGCATCGTTGAATTTAATCATTATATCTTTCATTTCATACATTTTTCCAATCCCTAGCTTTGTGGTGAACCCTCCATTAATCTCTAAACATACCCTAGGATACCATATTTTTAGATCTCTTCCTTCGTTCTTCATTGGATTGAGATCTCTAGGGTCATCCTTGAATGTGGAGCATATAAATTTTGATTCCCCTAGGTCCTAAACCCTTTGGGTGATAAAATTCTATTTTACATTTTGGTGAACCTATATATTTAGAACATTTTATTTTCTAATTTGGATTCCATCATCATCCTAGATCTATCTTGCATTAACTTTTCATTAGGGTTTGCATTAGGTAACTGGCATTCTAGTGTTTCTAATTTTTCATTAGTAAAAGTGCATGTAGCTTGCATTTTTGCATCTCAAATAATTGAAAATATATGAAAATTGCACTTACACTTAGGTTGTAGATCATACAACATAGAAAGCATAAAAAATCACTTAAAATTTATTAAAATTTGACAAAAATACCTCACTTAGACTCATACACCCCTCTGTGTGAATTAGTCCCAGTGCACATCTAAAACTTCCTTTTACAACATTTAGAACCTTGTTTTTGCACTTCTATTTGCTACCATTGGTTATCTGTTTCAGCTGGTTGAGTTTCTACTACATGCACTTCATGAAATCTAGCTTAAAGTTGTTCATTTCATGCATTTCTCAATTAAAAATTTGCATTTACGACATTTTATCTTTCAGGTTATTACATAATGTAGTCAACAAATTACCTTGTTTCAAATCTGAAAATTGCATTTAAACATTTCACTTTAGGTCATAGAATTGCACTTTTCCATAATAGCATGTTTTCTTTCAATAGATGTGGCTTTGATATGGTTAAAAATGGATTGCATAAGTACAACATCCCCTCTTATGAGTTCAATTTAGAGTACAACAATGAGGTCATTGAGAAACATGTTAGTCATCCTTCTACTATCTTTCATAGTTATGAGAACATCTTAGTGAAAGTGGATCAAACCATTGACACAATCCTTAATATTACATTGCCTATTGGTGAGGATGATATGATACAAGTAGATGCAAGTGTAGAAAATCATAACAATCATACTTATTCTTCTCCCGATACCTCTCCTATCAGTGATGAAGGTATCTTGGTGAAAGAAGATACAAGCATTGAGAGTCTTGATATTCCCTCTCCTCATCCCCAATCGGTAGATATTAGAAAAAAGAAGATGAGATAATAGAAACATTTATAAACATTACCTTACCTAGTCTCCATTCATCTGTTACTTGTGAGAATGTTTTAGCGAAAGAGGATGATATCATAGATAGTCATGGAAATCAAATTTGTCCTTTTCCTAGTATCCCTCCTCATTGCGAAGAGGATAGGTGGGTGTTAGAAGATGCACCTATTGAGAGTCATGATAATCTTGTCCCTCCCTTCCATAATGCTCCTACCATTTGGAAAGATCTATTTGGTAAGAATGAAAATCAAAGTTTTCCTTCTCTTGATGCCTCCCCTACTTGTGATGAAGCTACTTTACAAAAATCTAACCATGGAATGTAATGAACATCTTACAAGCTATCCTACTAGTGTAGATAGTATGGCACAAGAGAATGAGACCTTCGAGAAAAAGGATGAAGTCATGGAAAATCAAATTGAGCCTTCTCTTAATATCTCCACTATTGATAAAGAAGATATTCTAACCTCCCTTACTTGCAATAAAGTAGTTTTAGAAGAACCAACCTATGAATGTCATGAACATCTAGTATGCAGTTCTCCTAAAAACTCTCCTCCTAGGGAGGATATCATGGTACAAGAAAATTATAACATTGAAAATAGTGATATAGTTTCCTTAGATGAAGATGATGAAGTAACATTAGACTCCCCTTCAATAAGGGAAGTTAATATTATTCAACCTCAACTCATCCTTTACCCACCCTCACACAAATCTCAAACTCAAAAAAAACCTAAACTTATCCTTTACCCACCTAAGAATAATGCTTTGTAGTAGCCAATTCATAATACCATTGCTCATACATATAACACTAGAAACAAGCCACAACCAAAACAGACACTTTCAATACCCCTCCCATTTCCTAACCCTATCTTTCCTAGCCCTCCTCATTTTCCTCCACAAAGTGGAAAGGAGTATGATCTTGCTGAACATGTAGTGCCCCTCCACGACTCATCCTTTTCACGATGCTCGGTAATTATTGCTTTGGGTTTTTTTATTTAAATTTTTTTTATTAATGTTGTTTTTGTTAATTAAACTATTTATTAAACATGCATTTTGATAAATTGATATATAAGTTGTTCTTGGATATTTAGTTTATTAAATTAAATTATTAAGTTAAAGTAACCCGACAATTAAATATGAAGATATTGATTATTAATGCAGAGTTTTGATAATAAAGTAAAATGTGGATACGCTACGCTTGGCTTGGGCCTGTTAACTATTTAGAAATTGAATAAAATCTCCTTACTATGTGGTGGTAGCGATTGCATAATTCCAAATCGATGGTAACTATTTGCAACTAATCTTGACAACTATTTCTTTCCTTTGAGTGGATAAGGATTAAGGGAATTGTGATAGCACCATTTTGGTATTATTCAATGCCAAAAGTGAAAGTGAATTTAATTGTTAAACCTATCGGCAAAAACTCACTGTCGAGTGCATTTTAGGGAGGAAATAGTGGGTGATATAAAGGCATGTCAAACTCGTTGAGAGGACATTATCCTTAGTCTTAGTTAAACTTTTCTCATGCAGAAATAAAATAGAGTGAAGGGTAACAAACCAGGTAGAGTTTAGAGAAGGCCATGCTTAAACACATGAGGGTGATTGTTAACTTGACTTGCTAGGTAGAACTCAGGGCTCACCGATGGGGATCACAAATAAATTCTATGTGATGTGTGTCAAGTGAGATATTCCTGGATAAGGATGAGGTCATTGAAAGGGTGTTATCCGTCGTTAAGAGCTTCCCCAAAGTTGATCCTTCCAAGTGGGTGGCAATGTGGAGGATTCAGGGACAACAAAAAAGAAAACTAGCACACTCCAGATGTAGAAGAACCCTTACAGGTATCATTGCTACCTCCTTATGGTAATTGTTGTCGCCGGTATGGGAAGAATAGATAGTCTCACTACATGGTATTGTTTCCGAAATTCTTCGTTGTTTCTTTATCCTCTTATTTCACTCTGTTATTATTATCTGCTATTAGAAAATTTGATTGATCTTTGGTGAATCTTTATTGAATTCTAGGTGGTTAATATTGTGTGTAATACCATGCAACAGGCATCTAGTTTTTTGAGTTTTCCTCAGAATCACTTCTTTCTACCAAAGTTCTGATTGTATCTAGGAATTAATTTTGAAATGAATCTTTGAATGAGTCATCTTTCTGTCTTGACAACCATAACTTTTGTACAACTTATCTTGTAGTCGTCAATATGGGTTAAGGGTTAATGTTAACTAAATACATGTATCATTCTTTGGTTTTATCTATTACTCCATTATATCTCTCTTAATGCATTGCATTACAGCATATCAAATGAATATATTGGTTATTTGCATGCTAGAGTCTACCTTAAGAAAATGTGAGTTGTTAGCAACCATCATCGCAAAAATATTAGGAAATTTTATATCTTTTCAATGCATATAGCCGATTTTTAAAAAGAAACAAAATAGTTTTACTTGAATTATCGTGTAAACAACTCTTATAGGTTATCATCGTAGAATTTGCATTCATGCCAATAGCTTTAATCTTCACTTTCCTCTGATGTAAGAAAGTTCTCGATGTATTAGCTAAACCTTATCAAAGTAAGTTTTATGCACCGTGACTTCGGTTGGCTTGCCCACTTGGTTATCAGTTCTATAATCTCTATCGTGTCTTTCACATTTTATACAAGTCAACATGTAAATCTATGCTTATCTTCAATGAATGCTTCCCCAATATCTTATATCCTCTGGAAAATCCATCGAGCTGGAAATCAACCAACCTAGGGTATAAATGACTATTGTTTATGAGCCTTGCAAGCTTGAGTTGGTAAATAGTTATTGAGGTCTGCAGCTTAAGATGTTTTTACAAAGCATTGTTTTAATCCTGTAATTTCTTGGAATATTTTTTTAGAAAGAATAAACTTTTGTCTTTGTATAGATTGAGTTAATCTTACAAGTCCATATGAACAAATACACCATACTCTATTATTTAAATTCGTTTGGAATGGGTATAGGTATAGTATCATTGTGGCGCATCTTTCAACTTGGATGAATGTGAATGTATGTTCTAATGTACTCTCATTTGGGCACAAGAAGAGAGGATTTTGGGAAGGTTGTAGGATTTTGCCTTTCACCCGACAATAATTTCTTTTATTTCTAGATAACCTCTAAAAATTTCATCTCGATCTTTTTGTTTATACCCTTGGGTCAGGGTGACCTTGAATCGCATATCTTGAGGAATTTTGACAAATAGTTTGTGTGCCTGCCTATGCTTCCATTTTTTGGATACAACTCAGAGATAACAATTTATCTAGTATATTTGCATGGTTATCTATTTATATAGATATATTATCACATATGTAGATAAGCAACAAGATAAATTAGTAGTTAGTATGAATATGTTAAAATTTAATATATTTAATTAAGAAAACAAAGATCTTGTAATAATTGAATACTATATTTATTAAATTAAATGATTTAGTAAGTCATTAGGTATATCACCTTAGAATTTAATCAAGGACAAGATGATTTCTAATTAAATTTTATTTTACTGAGATCCCAATTTAAGATTTAACCATAATCAAACTTGAGAATATTCTGACAATAAATTTACATTGAATCTTGGTTTACAAGATAAAATATAGAATATTTAGGGATCAAAAGTAAAATAGTTGTTATGTTATTGTTCCCTTGAACTATGATTATGTATCCATTATTTATTCCTACCTTCATGTTTAGCAAACAATCAACCAGTATATATTATGCTAGATATGTTGCTAGCTTTAGGATAGACAATTTATTCTAATGGATGATTATGTTATAGAGTGATGTATATATGAAATGAGATTGGGATATTTATGCCTTTAATAGACTCATTATTGACTACTACTTACTAAAAATATATAATAGATATTGCTATTCAAAATGGAATATAGTTACTTAAAGATGTCATATAAAATTTACTACATGGTATGTACTAAATAATGTTAGAATATAATCCTTAGAGAAATTATTATTGGTATGATGTCTTGGAAGATATTGAAAAAACCTACTGCTTATTAAGAATTTTTATTGCTTAATGGAATGATGCATACCTTGATATTACCCATTTGAGTTTCTTTTATTTTAAATTGATAAATTGTTATGTTCCATTGCATGAGTTTGTAAATGACCTCATGATTATGGTTAATTGATTTGGTCTTGACTATTGGATTTAGTGTTTGTTTAAAATGAATATCATCTATGCAAATTTGTTCAAGGATTTCTGCCATTTGGGAATGTTCTTAGTATGTTGGCTTCTAGAGGCTTTGGAAATTATTTATTGGTTGGATTGTTGTGTTGGATCCTTGTGTTGATTGGTATCATACTTTCAATGTGATACTTGATGTGTTATTGGGGGGGCGGGTTAGCCATGCATTGTTTACTCACTTTTATGGTTGTTTCTTTGTGTGGGATGGCTCATGCCTCATCATATGCATATGTTCTTTGTGGTTTTCATTTTATGTGCATGATGGCTTTTACTTGTTTATTTTACTAGATCTCCTAGCTACTAGTAGGGGGAGTGGCTCTCAATTGGGGCTGATGCAAAAATTGGTGCTAGGTAACCCATGTGGGAGTTTCTTAAGTCAATATAACTTACAATGAATTAGGGGGTTGGGTAGTTTACATATTAATCAAGATAAGTGAATACCTTTCCCGTGCCTATAGTGCTCATTTAGGTTAAGGATAGGTGGAAAGGCCTAGTTGGAAAGACCAACATCCTTGTCCTTAGGAAAGGAAGATTGGTTGTGCATGTGTCACCTTATGGGGTCGGTGGTTAGTGAGAGAGTTCTAGGGTAACCTTAGATGGGGGTTGGTAGCTAGTGAGAGACTGCCAAGGTAACCCATGATAAGACCAGGCGATGACACTCTTCCCTCTATAGACTAGTATTCCCTTGATTGTTCTCTCCCTTTGGTATGTGATGTCCTTTGGAAGCAATGTGTTTCCTTTTGTGATGTTATTGTTGTTGTAATGTCAGTTATGGTCATCTTGTTGTTCTTGTTGTGGGACCATGTGTTATCTCCTTACACGGGGGGTGGACATTTGGGTTCCACATGGTCACATGGAATATGCCTTGTACTTCATTGGGTTCCTTTGTTGTGGTTCATGTTCATGGTGACTACACTTATTCTAGTTCGAGTGGAATATTTTCTTGTACTTGTACTGAATTGTAATCAATTTTACTATGTATTGTAACTCTAATCTATAATCTCCCCAATTGAACTTGGGAAGCTTTGATGTAATGATGTAATCTTATTCATTATTGAACTGCCTCTTGTAATGAGTAATGTTAATGATGTACCTTTCTTATGTTAGTTAATGAAATTTATTTTGAATGGTATCTATTAATGACATGTTATGGTTAATTCTTATTGGTAGATCATTTAAATATGATGGATTAAATGAAATTCATATTGTTAGGTGAACCTTGTTTAATAATATGATTTATAATTCTTGTAAGTTTGATTAATGGGATTCTAGTAGCGTTGTCATGGAACCTTAGAGGACTTAGTGTTGATTACATGATAACTTAAATTATGAAATCCTAGTTGTTGCACTTCAAAAAAAAAAATCTTTTTTTAGTGTTGTAGTGTGTTGTCCTCTAGGGTTTCATGGCGAGACGTTACACATGGTATCAAAGGCTAGGTTCATACATTGGGAACTCTGGATACATATGAGCCCATTATGATGTCCTTGTTGCATGTACTCTTGTGATTAGGTTTTTTTCCCTTCTATCATCCTTTCTTAGCAACCCAAGACTTGTCATTTCGTGGTGTTGGTCCAACGGTGCAAAAAACTGGTAGAAATGATAGGACCCACAATATAGTGCACAATGCACCAAAATTCTTTCTATTGGGGATGCTTTATGGACCCTTGTGGAGCCTTGTGATGTGATTTCTGGTGTTGTGAATGGTGTATGTATATGAAGAATGTATATTAAATCTAGAATTTGGTGCTTATGAAGTGATAATTTATGTTTTCTTGCTTCTGTAGAGGTGCAAAATCATGGTTTTTTCCTGACTTTATTATGAGATTTAGTGTTGTATAATGAATAAAGTGGAATGTTTTGTGTGTAAATGATGGATATTTGATAAAAAAATGTGTGTTTTTTGTGTACATATATGCAGTGTTTTGTGAAAGTGTGGCATTTTGATGTACCAAATCAACTTGGTGTATTACATGACATTAGATGCATTGTTATGGTCAACATGTAATTATTCTATCATGTAATAGATGGTTTACAAGATGGTCTGATTACTGAGTGTTGTCTTTATATGTGTCTTGCTAAAAGGGACAGTGTCACATTACTCATTGGTGAATACCTTGCTATGTTGTGATTTTCCTTTCACAGTGTGCCTAATTATGTGAATATATGTGTGTGTGTGTGTGTGTGTGTGTGTGTGTGTGTTCAACCATTTTGTTTGTATAGGATGCAAGTACCAGAGATTGACTCCACCTAAACTGATAGTTCTGATCATTCCTTAAACCCAATGGAATATATTGATCAGACATAGCATTTGGTCCCCTACCCTAGCCATCATCCTCGAAGAGGATGAGTATCTAAGTTGATACCCTATGATTTTTGACATTAGTCCGTGTCATTTGAAGTTCTACTCTTACCCAGTCTGGTAATTGTTTGACATTTGGTTTGCTTGATTATTTGATGTTTCTTATCTTTAAGTATGTTTTATTCAAACCTTGCGACTTCCTAGAGTAAGTCGATTCTTAGGGGGGGAGGTTGTAGTGCCCCTCCATGACTTGTCCTTTTCATGATTTTTGGTAATTATTGCTTTGGGTTGTTTGATTTAAATTTTTTTATTAATGTTTTTTTTGTTTTTTTAAAGAGGAAAAAATGGGTTTTATAGGGACCCAAAACCACAAAGTTTATAAACTAAAGATAAGATCATTAAAGTCACCAAAATTAGAAAGGCTGTAAAAACAACAACAATAAAAGTCTGCAGACACCAAAAAGGCCAACGAAGGCCACAAAACTAAAAAACCAGACAAAACACCAGCAACAACTAAATTTGGGTTTCAATGTATTAATTAAACTATTTATTAAATATGCATTTTGATAAATTGATATATAAGTTGTTCTTGGATATTTAATTTATTAAATTAAATTATTAAGTTAAAAAGTAACTCGATCATTAAATATGAAGATATTGATTATTAATGTAGAGTTTTATTAATAAAGTAAAATGTGGATAGGGTGCGCTTGGCTTGGGCCTGGTAACTATTTATAAATTGAATAGAATCTCCTCATTATGTGGTGGTAGCGATTGCATAAATCCAAATCGATGATAACTATTTGTAAATAATCTTGAAAATTGTTTCTTGCCTTTGAGTGGACAAGGATTAAGGGAATTGTGATAGCACCATTTTTGTATTATTTGATGCCAAACTAAAAGTGAATTTAATTATTAAACCTATCAGCAAAAACTCAGTGTCGAGTGCATTTTAGGGATGAAATAGTGGGTGATATACAGGTGTGTCAAACTCGTCGAGAGGACATTATCATTAGTCTCAGTTTCATTTTTCTACCAAATTTATGATTGTGTCAAGGAATTAATTCTCAAATGAACCTTTGAATGAGTGGTCTTTCTATGTCAACTACCCTAACTTTTTTATAGCTTCTCTTGTAGTCGTCAGCTAGGGTTAAGTGTTGATGTTAAGTGAATACATGTATTGGTCTTTAGTTTTATCTATTACTCCATTATATCTCTCTTAATGCATTGCATTGTAGTGTATCAAATCAACCTATTGGTTATTTGCATGATAGAGTCTACCTTAAGCAAATGTGGTCTATCACCAACCATCATCACAAGAACCTTAGGAAAGTTTATATCTAGTCAATGAATATAGCCAATTTTTAAAAAAGAAACAAAATAATTTTACTTGAATTATCTTGTAAACAACTCTTAGTGTATTAGCTAAACCTTATCAAAGTAGGGTTGTTGGATCGTGACTTCAATTGGCTTGCCCACTTGGTTATTAGTTCTCTAAGCTCTATCATGTCTTTGACATTTTATGCAAGTCCAAATCTAAATATGTGTTCATCTTTGATGAATGCTTCCCCAATATTTTATATCCTTTATAAAGTCCTTCAAGCCAAAAATCAACCAACCTAAGGTATAAATGACTATTGTTTATGAGCCTTGCAAGCTCAAGTTGCTAAATAGTTACTAAGGTCTGCAGATTAAGATGTTCTTACAAAGCATTTTTTTAATCTTGTAATTTCTTGGACTATTGTTTTAGAAAGAATAAAATTATGTCTTTGCATAGATTGAGTTAATCTTACAAGTACATATGAACAAATGCACAATACTCTATTGTTTAAATTCATTTGGAATGGGTATAGGTATAGTATCATTGTGGCACATCTTCCAACTTGGACGAATGTGCATGTATGTTGTAACCCTCTCGTTTGAGCATGAGAAGAGAAGATTTTGGGAAGGTTGTAGGATTTTTCCTTTCACCCGACAATAATTTTTTTAATTTCTATATATCCTCTAAAACTTTCGTATCGATTTTTTTGTTCACACCATTGGATCATGGAAACCTTGAACTACATATCTTGAGGAATTTTGACAAACAACTTGTCTGCCTGCCTATGCTTCCACTCTTTCCTACAATTCATAGATAACAATTTATCCTGTATATTTTCATGGTTATCTATTTCTATAGATATATTATCGCATATGTAGATAAGCAACAAGATATATTAGCAGTTAGTATGAATATGTTAAAATTTTATATATTTCATTAAGAAAACAAAGATGTTGTAATAATTGAATATTATATATATTAAAGTAAATGATTCAGTCAGGCATTAGGTATATCACCTTATAATTTAATCAAAGGACAAGATGATTGCTAATTACATTGAATTAGAGTGAGACCCCAATTTTAAATTTAACCATAATCAAACTCAAGAATATTATGACAATAAATTTACATTGAATTTTGGTTTAGGAGATAAAATCTAGAATATTTAGGGATCAAAAGTAAAATAGTTGTTATGTTATTGTTTCCTTGAACTAAGATTGTGTATCCATTATTTATTCCTACCTTCATGTTTAGCAAAGAATCAACTAGTATATATTATTCTAGATTCTTTTCAACCTTTAGGATAGACAATTTATTCTAATGGATAATTATGTTATAAATTGATATATATAGGAAATGGGATTGAGATATTTTTCTTTAATAGACTCATTCTTGACTACTACTTACTAAAAATATATAATAGGTATTGCTATTGAAAATGGAATATAGTTACTTAAAGAGGGCATTGAATATTTACTTGATGGTATGAACTAAATAATACTAGAGTATAATCCTTAGAAAAATTATTATTGGTATGATGTCTTGGAAGCAATTGAGAAAACCTAGTGCTTATTAATAATTTGTAATGCTTAATGGAACCATGCTTACCTTGATATTACCCATTGGAGTTTCTTTTATTTTAAATTGATAAATTGTTATGTTTCATTGCATGAATTTGCAAATGACTTCATGATTATGGTTAATTGATTTGGTCTTGACTATTGGATTTAGTTTTTGTTTAAAATGGATGTTGTCTATGTAAATTTGTTGAGGGATATGTGCCATTTGAGAATGTGCTTAGTATATTCACTTCCAAAGGCTTTGGAAATTATGTATTGGTTGGATTGTTGTGTTAGATCCTTATGTTGATTGATATTATACTTTCAATGTGATACTTGATGTGTTATTTGGGGGAGGTTTAGCCATGCACTGTTTACTCACTTTCATGGTTGATTCTTTGTGTTGGATAGCTCATTCCTCACCATATGTGTACGTTCTTTGTGGTTTTCATTTTATGTGCACAATGGCTTTACCTTATTGATTTTAGTGGGTCTGCTAGCTACTAGTAGGGGGAGTGGCTCTAAATGGTGGCTGGTGCACAAAGTGGTGTTAGGGTAACCCATGTGGTAGTTTCTTAACTTAGGATAACTTAAAATGAAATAGAGGTTTGGTAGTTTACACATTAATCAAGATAAGTGAATGCCTCACCCATACCTATAGTGATTGTTTAGGCTAAGGATGGGTGGAGAAGGCCTGGTTTGAAACACCAAATTGCTTGTCCTCATGAAAGGATGTTTGGTTCTGCATGTGTCACTGTATAGGGCCACAGATAGTGATAGACTGCTAGAGTAACCATAGATGGGGGTTAGTGGCTAGTGAGAGACTGCCAGGGTAACCCATGATAGGACCATGCAATGACATTCTTCCCTCTACAAACTAGTATTCCCTTTCTTGTTCTCTCCCTTTGGTATGTGATGTCCCCTAGAAATAATGTGTGTCTATTTTTTATGTTATTGTTGTAATTTTAGTTGTCGACTTTATAGCCTTGTTATTTTGGTTGTGGTTGTCTTGTTGTTGTTGTTGTGGGACCAGACGCTATCTCCTTCCATGGGGGGTCAACCTTTGGGCTCCACATGGTTAGGTGGAATGTGCCTTTTACTCCATTGGGTTCTGTTGCTATGGTTCGTGTTTGTGGTGAATGCAATTGTTCTAGTTTGAGTGGAATATTTTCTTATACTTGTACTAAATTGTAGTCAATTATATTATGTATTGTAACTATGATGTATATTCTACACAATTGAACTCAGGAAGCTTTGATGTAATGATGTAATGTTATTCATTGTTGAACTGTCTCTTGTAATGAGTAATGTTAATAATGTACCTTGCTTATTTTAATGAAATTGATTCTGAATGGTATCTATTGATGACATGTTATGGTTAATTCTTATTGGCATATTGTTTAAATATGATGGATTAAATGAAATTCATATTGCTATGCAAACCTTGTTTAATAATATGATTTATAATTCTTGTAAGTTTGGTTAATGGTATTTTAGTAGCATTGTCATGGAACCTTAGTAGACTTATATTTGATTACATGATAACTTAGATTATGGAATCCTTTTTGTTGCACTAAAAAAAAAAATTGTTCTATTTTTTTTAGTGTTGTAGTGTGTTGTCCTCTAGGGTTTCGTGGCAAGGTGTTACACATGGTATCAGAGCCTAGGTTCATACACTGGGCATTCTAGATACATATGAGCCCACTATGTTGTCCTTGTTGCATGTACTCTTGTGATTAGGTTTTGTCCCTTCTATCATCCTTGCTTAGCAACCTGAGACTTGTCCTTTCATGGTGTTGGTCCAATGTTGCATAAAACCAGTAGAAAGGATAGGACCCATGGTGTAGTGTACAATGCATTGGCATTATTTCTATTGGGGATGCATTATGGACCCTTGTGTAGCCTTGTGATGTGATTTACGATGTTGTGAATGGTGTATGTATATGAAGAATGTATATTAAATCTAGAATTTGGTGCTTATGAAGTGATAATTTATGATTTCTTGCTTCTATAGAGGTGCAAAATCATGGTCTTTTGCTAAATTTATTATTATATTTAGTGTTTTATAATGAATAAAGTGGAATTTTTGGCGTGTAAATGATGGATATTTGATGAAAAATGTGTGTTTTGTGTGTAAATATATGCGGTGTTTTGTGAAAGTGTGTCATTTTGATGTAGCAAATCACCTTGGGGTATTACATGACATTAGATGCCTTGTTATGATCAACATGAAATTATTCTATCATGTAGTAAATGATTTACAAGATGGTTTGATTACTGGGTGTTGTCTTCATATGTGTCTTGGTGAAAGGGATAGTGTTGCATTACTCATTCGTGAGTACCCTTGTACACTACGATTTCCTTTCACGGTGTGCCTAATTGTGTGAATATATATTTATATGTTCAACTATTTTGTTTTCTGCATGATGCAAGTACCAGACAATGACTCCACTTGAAGTGATATGTTTGAGTGTGCTTTAAACCTAATGGAATATGTTGATTCAAGACAACATTTGGTCCCCTACCCTAGTCATCATCCTCGAAGAGGATGAGTATCCAGGTCAATATCCTATCAATTATGACATTATTCTGTGTCATTTGAAGTTGTACTTTTTACCCGGTCTGGTAATTATTTCACATTTGGTTTTCTTGATTCTTTGATGTTGCTTATCTTTACATACGTTTTATTCTAATGTTGCAAATTCCTAGAGTAAATCATATCTTAGGGGGGGAGGATGTAGTGACCCTCCACGACTCACCCTTTTCCTGACGTTTGGTAATTATTGGTTTAGGTTGTTTGATTTAAATTTGTTTATTAATGTTTTTTTGTTAATCAAGGTATTAATTAAACTATTTATTAAATATGTGTTTTGATAAATTTATATATAAGTTGTTCTTGGATATTTATTATATTAAATTAAATTATTCAATTAAAAAGTAACTCGACAATTAAATATGAAGATATTGATTATTAATGTAGAGTTTTAATAATAAAGTAAAATGTGGATAGGTTCTGCTTGGCTTGGGCCTGATAATAATTTAGAAATTAAATAGAATCTCCTTACTATGTGGTGGTAGCAATTTCATAATTCCAAATTGATGGTAATTGTTTGCAACTAATCTTGGTAACTATTTCTTGCCTTTGAGTGGACAAGGATTAAAGGAATTGTGATAGCAAGATTTTGGTATTATTTGATGCCAAAACTAAAAGTGAATTAAATTATCAAACCTATCAACAAAAACTCAGTGTCGAGTACATTTTAGGGAGGAAATAGTGGGTGATATAAAGGCCTATTAAACTTGTTGAGAGGACATTATCACTAGTCTCAGTTTCATTTTTCTGATGCAAAAATAAAATAGAGTGAAGGGTAACAAACTAGATAGAGTTTAGAGTAGGCCATGCTTAAACACATGAGGGTGACTGTTAACCTAATTGGCTTAGTGGTACTTAGGGCCCATGGATGGGGATCATGAAGAAATTCCATGTGATGGGTATCAAGCAAGACATTCTTGGATAAGGATGAGGTCACTAAAAGGGTGCTATTCATCGTCAAGAGCTTCCCCAAAATTGATCCTTCTAAGTGGGTGGCAACGTGGAGGATTGAGGGGCAACAAAAAAGAAAGGAAGGAAAATAGCTCACTCCAAATGAAGAACTCTTACAGGTATCACTGCTACCTCATAAACATATAAAATAATATTTTTAATTTTTTGAGTTAATTGACTTTGAATCTTCTTTATCAAATTTATCCCTAAAGTGATGCTACATATGTATTGTGGAAAATTTTAGTTGAAATAGTTATGGAACATATATAATTTCTCCAAAATTAATCTAACTAGAGCATATCCTTGACCAAAATTAACTAAATTATTAAATTCACTTGTACTAATAAGTTGTCTTAAAAGTGTTACATGAATTTGAAACTTCACTCAAAATGTAAAATTAAGTATAATTTGGATTCACATTATTTTATTTTATTTCAAAAATAGTAGTATGGTTATCTAAATATTTTCATCAACTTAAAAGATATAGAAACACCAAAAGAGCATAAAATTAATTAAATTAAAAAGAGAGAGTAAATGATTAAATAGAAATAGGGTTCCACCTTTGGGGAGATGGAACGTAGGGACCTATTTCTCACTTTAATCATTGGGAAACTTAGATCCTCAACCAAGTGACTCAATGGAGGGAAGGGCTAGAGGTTTCCTATTGAAATTTTATGGGGGTTCACCATTAAATGAAGCTTCAAAGGAGAAATGCAAAAAGTTATGCACAAACCCTAGAAACTTGAAACATGAAATCAAATTAATAATTAGAATGAAACAGAAAAGTACCTGGATGGGTGGAGAGGCCAAAACAAGATCTATAAACCCTAGAAATTTCTATTTTAGATTGCTTTGAGACTTATATGCCAGGTTGGGTGATTTAGTCCCACTCTAGGGTTTCTACAGAAGGATTTGGGATTCTTTGATAGTTGATCATGATCTACTGAATAGTGATAAAAAATTGTAATGGGACTAATATGCTAGATTGGGCTTATGGGTCAGGGCACTCTATGGTTTTTTGAGTATGTTTTTGCATCTTCCAAACCTATATATTACATTGTTAAATGTTGTTGAAAGGCTATATTAGTGAGTAAATCACCAAGTTAGGTGAATGAGTCTCGTTCACCTAAATCTACAAAATACACATCACAAGAGAGAGATTTTATTTTGGTTTTGTTATTGGATGGGGTTTTCCTCAATCAGATGCCATTTAAGTAATTAAACTTTGAAATGAATTGAAATAACATGAGGGAATGATGAATGAGCAAATGAATGTAACAAATCACCAAACCTTGTTGAATCCTTGGAGTGTTTATCTGCAACTTGTATGATTTGGCTTGAATTGATGTAGATATTGATCATGAAAATCAATATGGATTTGAATTCTTGAACTTGGATCACAAATGCTACATCAATATGTTAGCTCAAAAACACACATGATACATGAACACCATGAAATGATGCTTGAATCTTTAATTGATGCTTGAAAATGCTTGATAATCAACTCTTGAATGCTCTTGAATACTCTTGAATGCTTGAAAATATCTCTTGAAATCTCTAGGTCTAAGTGAAACCTTTTTTTCTTGAAGATTCTTAGTGAAATAATCCTTGGAATGTAGATCTACAACTTGTATGATTTGGCTTCAATGGATGTAGATCTTGATCATGAAACTTAAAATGGATTTAAGTTCTTGACCTTGGATCACAAATTCTACATCAACATGTTAGCTCACAAACACACATGATGCATGAATACCATGATATGATGCTCCAAAATGCTTGATAACTAGCTCTTGAATTCTCTTGAATACTCTTGAATGCTTGAATAAATCTCTTGAAATCTCTAGATCTAATTTAAACTCTCTTTCCTTAAGATTCTTAGTGAAATAATGATTTGAAACCTTAGTTATATGGGAATTCCATCTAATTTACCATTTGTTAAATATCAAATGCCAACATTCACAAAATTGAATTGGAAACCTTGGCTTCCTACTCAAAATCCTAAAAAGGTCCTAAATGGGACTCATACACCCCAAGAGGTGTATAGGTCCCACCTAGAGGGACTCATATGCCCAAGGTGGCGTATGGGTCACACCATAGATTTTTGGTGTGAGAGAATGTCAGGTGGTTAGAATGTTAGGTGTGTTTCTTTAATTTGTCAGGATTTCAATTGAAATAATCCCTAGGATACATAATAAAAGGTATTAATGGCATATTAATGACGATTTGAAGGTCATAAATGCAAGAGGCCCAAAAATTTAGTGTGAAGATGTAAATAAATAGAATTTACAATAGTAAATTAAGGAAAACTTAGGTTCATTTAGTTTAAAAGGGCCCTAAACTTAATGTGAATGTGTAAAAAAAATTACGACACTAAATCAAGGAAACATTAGGCTCAGTTTAATATTAATTATTCCCAAATTAAGTAATAAAAAAGGATACTTTTTCCATTACTATAGTAAAATTATTGAAAATTTATAACCTCATTTCATCTAAGAATAATGTCTTCCTAACATAGATTCAAAAATAAATAATCATCTGCCGGTATTGGCATGGTATGATGGTTTATAGGTGGCATTGTTGTTCTTGCCACCAAGGTTCAAATCCCTTTGTGGTGATATTGTTGAATGGTTGTATCCGGTTCATAGCTCTGGTTGAAAGCGTTTACCCCTTGAATAAAAAAAATTAAAAAAATAATCATCTAGAATAAGTACAATTTTTTTTAACTTACTGTAGTGTCAAAAATTGTACTCTCTTGTTGGAGATAGTACAATTTAACACTCTGCTTGGACCTATTTTAGTACCCTTGCATTCATGTCCTTTAAAAAATCATTAATAGGCCCCTAAGACCCTTTATTACATATCCCAAGGTTAATTTCAACTAAAATCTATTGGGAATCAAGGTGTCTTAAACTTGGCAATTCCTAATTTATTTATTA
This sequence comes from Sequoia sempervirens, assembly GCA_007258455.2. Classification (NCBI taxonomy): domain Eukaryota; kingdom Viridiplantae; phylum Streptophyta; class Pinopsida; order Cupressales; family Cupressaceae; genus Sequoia; species Sequoia sempervirens. The sequence continues at coordinate 189,789,369 of VDFB02000017.1, forward strand.
TTATTTTACATTTTCCAATGGATAAATATCATTTTTGTTATTTAATATTTGTGCTCCATCAAAAAGGGCGTGATATTCTGTGTTGGTACTTTTTCCACATGTCAGTTCCTTGAAAAATAACTTATTAGTTGTCCAAATATGCCCACCTAGTGGCATAACATGAAAAGCCTCTTTTAAGGATGCTATGACCGATTTTATGACAAACGTAAGGGCTAAAAGTGTGGGATATTATTTTGGACATTAGAATCATCTATGATATACATAAGAGAATATTTGCAAAGCTATTGATGGTTTATGATGCATGTAAGAGAATCTCCTATTTTCTAGGGATTCTTATGACAACTTGTAAGATGATGTAATGTCATGTAAGAGACCATGTTTAGCATGTAAGGGGTTGAATGGTTTTTTACCATGGTATTTCCTGCTAGAATTATGTAACAAGAACAAAACCACAAACCACTGAATCAAACAATAAACAAATACACCTTCCATGAAAAAGATCTACAAACAATATATGAAATATTCTTCAACAAGAAAAGCTATAGAAGAGACTTTCAAGAAGATATAAAAGCTCCAGATAATATTTGAGAATAATTACAATGAGGGTTGAATGCTTATAAGAGAAAAGCCTCCATGAGTCTATATATTGAAGGGTTGAGTTAGAGACACTATGAGATGTTTTATAGGTACATAGATGTTGTCAGAATGAAGAGGAGTTAGAGTGATTCTATTGTGAAACACCATTATTTTTTAAAGAGGAAAAAATGGGTTTTACAAGGACCCAAAACCACAAAGTTTACAAAATAAAGAGAAAGTCAGTAAAGACATCATAGACAGAAAGGTTGTTAAAAGACAATAGTAAACGACCACAACCAACAAAAAGGATAGCAAAGGCCACAAAACCAAAAACCAGCCAAAAAATGAGCAGCAGTTAAATTTGTGTCTTTAAAAGATCAATAGTCTCAGCTTCCAGCTCATTCATATCCTGAACCCCCCTCTTTAAGAACTGAACCATCTATGTAGTGGGAGGCTCTTTCCTTTTGAGGTTGGCCTGAGTCCTTTTAGAAATACCTTTGTCCTCAAAATTTCTTTCCTTTTTTGCTTTCAGGTCAACAAACAGTGAACCCTATTGTGTTTTTTCAAGCTTTTCGGACATAGTGTTGATAATAATGGCATTGTGCCTAGCCATTTTATGGTTTTGTTCCACAACAGTTTTCAAGTTATTTTTAATTTTAACCATTTCTTCTTCCAAAGACTTGTACTTTTCCTTATTGTCTCCACATTTTGAAACACCATTGTTGTTAATACAACTATCCATCTCTTCTTTGGTGGAGTTTTTTCCAAAAAGGGTTTCTCCACATAAAGACTATGTTATGTGTTGTATTTTCTATTCTTTTTATTTCCATATGCTTTACACTACATAATCTGGTTTATAGTAATCTATTAAATATTCCATTATAGCTATTCCTTTACAATCTTTTTAACATTTGTTATCAGAGCTTGGCCAGTTTTATGTTCTAGGTGGTAGAATGAAGGTTTTTTGAGCTTTAGTAGGAGTTTTGTTGAGTTGTTTTTTTCAGCATTTTGTAATCATTGCTACAACTTCTTACCATTTGGATACTAAAAAAATTAATGAAGTTGTTTTTTTGTTGTGGAAGCTAAAAATGGAGGATCTCCTTGAAGAAAAAGATCAGTGGGTTGTTGTGCAAAATAGAGTCAAACTTGAGAAAGTGAGTGATGAAGATTGGGAGAAAGCTGATAAAAAGGAACAAGGCACTATCAGGTTGTGTCTTTCTAATTTTATTCTCCTAAATGTAATTCCAAAAAATACTATATACACTTTGTGGAACCAGATAGGTGAAATATATCATGCAAAAATTATGGGTAACAAACTCTACTTGAAGTGAAAGTTGTTTTCTCTTAAGATGAAGGAAGGTGAATCTATAGCCAAGCATTTAAATTATTTTAATATGGTTTTGATTCAGTTAGCCTCTATTGATGTCAAAGTTGAAGAAGACTTAGATAATTGTGTTATGCTTCTTTGTTCTTTGCCTAAATGTTGGGATAATTTCATACTTGATATCACTACTAACATTAAAGATACAAAGATAGATGTTCTTGTGCCAAATTTTTTGTCACAAGAAATGATGAAGAAGGAAATTATGGATAGTATAGGTGATGCTCTCAATATAAGGAGAAGGCCTAAAGAAAGAAGGTCCAAAGGAGATAATAATGGGCCTAAGGAAAATTTTAAGGGTAGATCTAAAACTCCTAGAAAGTAGAACATAGTGAGGTGTTGGAAGAGTGGGAAAAGAGGACATGTGAAGAATGAATGCAGAAATCCAAATAAACAAGTTGATTCCTCCATAGATAATTCCTTTAACTTAGATGATAAAGCTTTGATTTCTTGTCTTCAAGTTATGACTAATGAAAATTTCTTAATTGATTCAATATGCTCATTTCATATGACTCTTCAAAAGGAGTGGTTTAATACATATGAGAAATATGGTTTAGGTGAAATCTACCTCAGTGATAACTCATCATACTTGATTGTTAGAAGGGGTAAGGTTAAGTTGTGTTTCAGTGATGGGAAGATTAAAACCATTCTTGGTGTTTTCCATGTTCCTGGAGTAGCTAGAAATCTGATTTTAGTTTCGAAGTTGAATGTTTTGGGAATGTGTAACTTTTGATGAGCATGGTTATATATTGGTAAGAGGGAATTTGGTGATAGCAAGAGGGAAAAGAAAATGAACCTTGTTTAAGCTAGAAGTCACTAATTTTATAAACTCTACATTTGTAATAGAAAAATCTGAAAACACTTGTATCAACATTGTGGTACTGTAGATTGGGTCACATAAGTGAGACTGCTTTAAAGTCTATTTTGAATAAAAAAATATTAGACGGTTTATCATATTCTAATGAGAGTTTTGATTTATGTGAACATTATGTGTTTGGTAAACAAAACAAAAAATCATTTCCTTCTGGTAGTACAAAATATAAAGTTAAATTAGAATTAATTCATACAGATGTGTTTCATCCTATGGATGTTGAATCAATTAGGGAATGTTTATTTTTTGTCTCCTTTATCGATGATGTTACAAGGTTTACCTGGTGATAGGGTAGGGTTGGATGAGACACTCACTATCCCATGCTCTGGGTCCTTGTTCTCAAGAACTCCTAGGTGACTCTTTCACCTTATCCTTTAGGTCCTATCTCAAGTATAGGTTCCCCTAATCCTACTGGCCAACCCCACTATCAATATTCTCTCATTGTACCAAGCCAATCTTGGTGCCTTGCCACTTTCTCACCCTTGATCCTTACTCTTCCCTAAAGGCCAAATACCCTCAACATTTAGTTAGGTTCTTGTAGGGGTGTAAAGATGTTGTAAAATCATCATAGCAACCTATTTAGGGTTCTTTTTTAGTCACTCCAAATCTCCATCGCTTCCACCAAACCCTCTCCTAGGGTTAGAAAAAGGCTACAAGGCCTAGAGCCCCAATTAGGTCTCCTAACCCGAGAAGAATGGAGAGTGTACTCAAATTATCCAATTGACCCCAACTCTTTTCTTGGAATTTTTAGTACCCTAGCCCACACCTTGAAGATTTTTGGGGTTTGGAGCCTCCACTGTTTGTACACTGCTCAAACCCTTAACCTAGCAAAATTAGGCTTGTTTTAAGCTAGTTTCTGACCTCTTTGTGATTAGTTAGTTTGTCTGCCACCTCCTGGTCTTTGTTAAGCCTCCTTCTTGTTACCAAGCCTCTGTAAGGCATTCCACATCCTCTCCACACCATATTTCATTGGGAGATTGTTACCCCTACAACCTTAGTGCTCTGCACTCTTTAACTGTCCTAACCGGGCACTGCCAAGCTCGCCTAGGAACAACTCTTTGTCATTGATTCTTAACTCCTAAGGAATCCTACCTCTACATTATGTACAATAATGGAGTCTAGCCTCTGTTTCCAATAGCCCATACACTAGGTATAGGGGAAACACAAGCTAGAGCTCCATCTCTGCCGGTCTGACAGTTAGAACAAAAACTTACAAGAAAAGAGCTAACCTAACAAAAGAAATGCTTGAACCAATGCAGCAAGATAACTACTAAACTAATCTATTCCTGAAAAGTATTTACACTACATTCTAAACTATCCAAAATTCCTTATTCAATCCATTAATCTACTAACTCAAAAATAGGAAAAACAAATAGGAAATGCACACTCAATGACTCTGTTTTCTTGTTTTCCAAATTGATTACAAACTCCAATGATTCTAACCTCTACTCCAAATCAAAATCCACCTTATAAAGGTTTATAAAATGGTTACTTCATCTCTTGGTCAGATATAACCACCACATTAGGCCAAAATTGCATAAATGCAACATTTTGGGCTTTATTTCTAACACCTAGTGAAACCTAATGGAAACAAGTTGTGAAACTCATCCAATCTACCTTGAACTACTGAACAACCTTCCTTCTAACATATTCTAACACCTCTAACACAAAACTAGATGGTCAACATGACCTTAAAGTATTAAATTCTCAAGATTTCATGCTAGGCTTCCAAATTTTCCTAGTGCCACCTAATGTAACCTAGGTGCTCCTGCACCACCTGGTTATATTTTATGCAACATAAATTTGAAGTTTTCACTAATTTTATGGAATTTAAAGCCTTAGTCAAAAAGAAATCAAATTATAAAATTATGGTATTAAGGTCTAAAAAATGGAGGGGAATACTATTCTAAGGAATTTTATGAATTTTGTAAGCATGCAAGAATTTTGAGATAGAAAACAACTCTGTATACTCATCAACTGAATGGTGTGGTAGAAAGGATGAATTAGATGATCATGGAAAGAGTTAGAAACATGTTAAGTGATTCATGTCTTGATAGATGCTTTTTGGAAGAAGCTGTAAGTACTTCTTGTTACTTGATTAATAGATCTTTTTGTAAAGTTCTTGAAACAACACCTTATGAGATGTGGATAGGTAAGAAAAATTTTGTTTCAAATTTAAGGATATTTGGCTGTGAGGCTTATGTTCATGTGCCTAAAGAAAAATGGACTAAGTTGGATCCTAAAGTTAAAAATTGCATTTTTATTAGATATGTTGATAATGTTAAAGGTTATAAGCTATGCAATCCTCTAACATAGAAAATTATATATTCTAGAGATGTGATTTTTAGGGAGCTTAGTGTTATTTCTATACCTAAAAAACCAAAGTAAAAGGATAAGGGAAAGAGTGTGCATTTTGAAATTAAGCAAGGAGATACACCTTGAGAAGAACAAAGAGATGGATTCAATGAGGAGGAAGAAGATGAGGAATTGGAAGAAGTTACTAATCAAATAAAAGAACATGAGGAAGAAAATCAAGAAGAGGTTGATCAAGATCAAGAACAACAAGATCCTCTTTCTCCTACTCTCAAAAGATCCACAAGATAATGGAATCAAGTCGATAGGTATATCCAACCTGATTTCAATTGTATATTTGCTTTATTAAGTGTCGACGATGAACTCAAATCTTACATGGAGGCTCTCTTTTCAAAGGAAAATGAGTCTTGGTTGTAGGCTATGCAAGAGGATATGATGGCATTGGAAAACTATAACACCTGGGATCTTCTTAATTTTCAAAAAGGAAGAAAGTCCATTGGATGTAATTGGGTGTTGAAAAAGAAACTTGGAGTAGATGGTCACTTGGAAAGGTATAAGGCTAGATTAGTGGATAAGGGCTACTCCAAGAGAGAGAGAGAGAGAGAGAGAGAGAGAGAGTAAATTTTTGTAAAATTTCTCTCCTATCACTAAATGAACTTCTATTAGATTCTTGTTATCTATTGTTGTTGCTTATGATTTTGAGATAGAGAAAATGGATGTTAAAAAAACTTTTTTTCATGGGGATCTTGAGGAGGAGATTGATATGTGACAACCTAATGGTTTTGTTGTGAAAGGAAATGAAAACTTTGTTTGTAGGTTAAATAAATAAGTGTATGGTTTGAAGCAGTCACCTAGAATGTGGTATCAAAATTTTGATACTTTTGCATTAAAGTTGGTATTTCTTAGGAGTGAAGAGGATCATTATGTATATATTAAGGTTATTGATGATCATATTCTAATTATTATCTTGTATGTTGATGGCATGCTGTTTATTGGTAACAATAAGGTAATGATCAGTGAACTCAAGGAATAAATTTCTAGTACTTTTGATATGAAAGACTTTGGGGCTACTAAATACATTCTTGGAATGGAAATTAGAAGAAATTGTGATAACATAAAGATTTGGTTGAGTTATAGTAAGTATGTTGATACTATTTTGTAAAGGTTTAATATGAATGATTCTAAGCTAGTTAGTATTCCATTTCTAGTTGGTACTAAGTTGAGCTTGGATATGTGTCCTAATTCTGATGATGGTATTCAGGATATTTCTAAGGTTCCTTATGTTAGTGTTTTTGGTAGTTTGATGTATGCAATGGTTTGTGCTAGACTAGATATAGCCCAGGAAGTGGGAGTTATAAGCCAGTTTATGTCTAACCATGGTAAAGAGCATTGGAATTTTGTTAAAAGTGTGTTTATATATTTGTGAGGTACTTCTATTTATTTTTTGGTTTATCATTGTACTAATAATGTGGTCAAGTCATTGCACATACATTTATTTGTTGATACAGATTGCACAGGTGACTTGGATAGTCAAAGGTCCACCAATAGGTATGTGTTTACTTTTTTTGGAGGAGCAGTGAGTTGGATGAGTAAAAGGTAGGCTATAGTTGTGTTATCCACCATTGAAACAGAGTGTATGGATTCTACTTATGTTTATAAGGAGGTAGTATGATAATAAGTTTTGTGTATAGGTATTGGTTTCTATTGTAGGATAGTTTAGATTGGTTGTGATAGTGAGAGCACAATTCATTTAGCCAAGAATCTTATGTATCATGCTTAGAAAAGCATGTAAATATGCAAATACCATTTTTGTTCAAGAAATGGTTTCTAATGAACAAATTGAGTTGAAGAAAATTGACATTGAGGATAATACTTTTGATTATCTTATCAAACTTGTGAGCACAGATAAGTTCATTTGGTGCAGAAAGGCCACAGTCCCTTTTTCTTGTACCTAGTTGATTCCATTATGGTATGATTCCCCTAGCTTTTGCAAGTTATTCAACAAGTGGGAGAATTTTGGGAATCAAGGTGTCTCAACCTTGGAAATTCCTAAGTTATTTATTTATTATTTTTTTACATTTTCCTATTGATAAATATCATTTTTTTTAATTAAATACTTGTGCTCCATCAAAAGGGGCATGAGATTTTGTGTTGGCACTTTTTCCACATGTTGGTTCCTTGAATAATAAGTTATTAGTTGTCAAAAGATTCCCACTTAGTGGTATGACATGGAAAGCCTATTTTTAAGGAAGTTATGATAGATTTTATTACAACTCTAAGGGCTAAAAGTGGGGGATAGCTATTGATGGTTTATGATGAATGTAAGAGCATCTCCTATTTTCTAGGAATTCTTATGACAACCTATAAGAGGGTGTAATGCCATGTAAGAGACCATGTTTAGCATGTAAGGGGTCGAATGGATTTATACCATGGTATTTATTAACCTTGTTTTGACCCATGGTAATGTTTTATGGCGGTATTTTGAGCCCTAGTGAGTATATATATTCATGGGTTGAGTTGGAGACACTATGAGATGTTTTATAGGTACATAGATGTTGTTGGATTGAAGAGGAGTTAGAGTGATTGTATTTTGAAACACCATTATTGTTAATACAAATATTCATCTCTTCCTAGGTGGATTTTTTCCCAAAAGGGTTTCTCTAGGTAAACACTGTGTTATGTGTTTTGTTTTCTATTCTTTTCATTTCCATTGTTTATAGTTGTTTAAATCTCCATATGGTTTACATTGCATAATTTGGTTTACACTAATCTATTAAATCTTCCATTCTAGTTATTCCTCTACCATTTTACTAACAAAATCATGATAAATTCAATAAATGCATTTAATATTCTAACCCCCCGACAATCTCTCAGCCTAAAAACTTAGAGTGGGGCTAATATGCCACCCTAGGTGTATTAATTCCCCTGGGTGGGACCTATATGCCACGCTTGGTGTATTAGTCCTATTTGGGGCATTTTTTTGGTTTTATGTAGGAAATCAAGGTTTTTAATTCAAATTTTGCAAATGTCAGCATTTGGGTGTTGAGATTATGGATGCATAGGGTCCCTAAAGTTGTAGTCTTCAATGGATGACCTTTTCCAAGAAAGATAATCAACCACACAGAAAGTGTTGTAACTAGGCATGCACAATGGAGATTCTATATTGATCTACATTATGAGATTGGATGATTACAAATGTACAAAATGCCTGATTATATAGGAAAAAGAGAAAAGCTAAGATGCATGAGATTTTTCCATGTGTAATATCTAACAACATGTGACAACATGTGAACCCTATCTAGAAAATTATTAAATGTTGAGATAAGTTCTAGAAGGACAACTCATCTTCTAGAAGGAATGCTATCCCTACAAACATGGAAGGGGACATTACCCAATTATTAAATGATTTATTAAAATGCAACCTAGGAATAAATGACCTAAGTTAACTTATGCTAGTGTAATGATTAATTTAATTACACTAACACCCCCCCATAAGTGCAACTTAGGGAGGAAAATGCAATTATTATGCAGAGATGGTGATGGGTCTCGGCTACGAGGCCATGTTAAGTACCCATTTACATGAAGATGTAGAAAATATCCCACAACTAGAGAAAATGGGAAAACCCAATGGGAACAAAACCCCTCTCCAAAAAGGAGATGAAATGAAAAAAAAATGTGAGATAGGATGGGAAGGATGGAGGACTTTGAAATACCCCTAAGTACACTGTTTGTCACATGGATAAAATACAATCAATAGCCCCCCCATAGGAGGGAAGGAGTGAGACTATATAGCCCCCCCAGAAGATGTGATCACCTCTAAAAATTGTAACTGTCTAAAGACAAAACATGATCCAGTGTTGAAAATAACTTGTCTCCCTTTTGGAAGAAACATAACCAAGTACAACTGTAGGGATGCTTCCCATTATGGATATGAATTCAAGGAAGGATGAATATGGATGATGATGGTGTCTCTGAACTCTGCTCAAATGTCTCCATGCCTGAAGATGTATATGCCACAATCAATGAAGAGGGTGACAAACCAGGATGATGCAAA
>VDFB02000017.1:189798663-189990469 GCA_007258455.2 Sequoia sempervirens
TTCTAGACTTTATTTATTACAATTCACCTAAAAATCACCCTTTTATCACTTATTAAGTCCTATTTTGAAGTGTTGTAAAGTCTTGTAACAAGATTTCATGTTTTTCTAGGCTTAATTTTCTTATTTACACCTTTCTTATGCTTTATTTGACCCCTTAATGTACTTTCTGACTATTTTCAGATATATTTTTGAGGATATTCTTGTTGGACAACTTTTAATGCCCCTAGATTCCTAACACTCACTTAATTTTCTTAAGTGGGACTAAGTGGCCAATAGGGGTGACATAGTCCTTTTTGGCACAAAATTGAAAATAATTTTAAAATGTTAGTGGGAATTTGTCCTTTAACCCTTGAGGTTGGCCTGTGATGTGTTAATTTTGGGAAATTTTAATAAAATCAGTTATAAATAAGCATTTTTCCCCTCATTTTACACCTCCCACAATTTCCCCATACACTCACAATTTACAAGTATTCAAGCATTCATCAAGATTATGAAAGGAAAATGATGAACTCATAAATCCTTCCAAGATCTAGTATGCACCTTCAGTATCTGATGCTTCTTAAAATAAATCATATTTTAATCATCTTGATACAAGCACATACTACTATGCCTTAAAGCAAAAACATGCATAGTTTAATTTCCCATGCATTAACCCTTTAGAAAAGTTGATGTATTTTTAGATCTTAGAAAATTTCAGCAGCATAACGACATGTAAATTAACATTTCAAGAATAAGAAACAAAAATAATAGAAGAGAGATAGATAGTAGAGAAGAAAACATGGTATACATGGGGAAAACCCTTTCAGGTAAAAAACCCCAAACTCCAAAGCATTGAACCAATGTACTAATCTGCAGCAATAAGGTTACAATACACTTGCAGACTCGTAACCTTAACATGGAGACTACATCTTGGTCTTCTAGAGGAAATCCAACAACACTTCAATACCTGCAATCAAAATATGCATTCAACAATGCAAGGAATCCTATTTATAGGAGATACAAGCTTTGAGAGGCTTCTAGAAGAGTTTAGGCATCCAAACCCATATGGAAATAATATCTCACACAATGGCACAATTTGGACATTTGTACAACATTCTCTTATAGCTCTTACATATGTCATAACATGCAAAACCTCTCTCCCAAGCTTAGGCACCTAGTTCATGCTTATAGTGTTGGTCGATTCCACAAAAGGATATAAAAGTAATGGAAAATCCTAACCTGAAAATTGGACATTACACTAGGTGACTAACATCTTCTTATGGTCATTCATTTACATTGTCAAACTAGGGACCGTATACTTGAAATGGAGCAGCATTGTATGTGCACTAAGAACTGGTTTTAGTCACAATTTACTAGAAACAAATGCTTGGAAGGAGTTCTATTTATGCTGCGGGAATGTAATGTAAAGTCTTCTTAACTTAAGCATAACTTAATTAAAGCAGAAATCATGACAATTATTACTAAGAAACAAACTGTGAACTAGCCTTATGCTATAGGAACAAACATAGGGATGGATTCTCGATGCTGCAAGAACAATATAAGACTGAGTTTGCACTGAAACTCTCAAGAATGAAATCTAACTTATAATCAACATGAGATAAATAACTAACTACATATACTCACTAAGTGGCCCCCCTTAGCAAGCATCAACTAGTTTATGCAAGAATTGAACTCAAAACTTTATCAGCTTTTATTCATAAACTTGGAATCATAGACATTGATTGTTCTACTTATAAGAAAACTAACACAAAAAATTGTCTCTCATTATAATACTAACTCTTACACACCCTATTTCTCACTTGTGCAGGAGGAGAACTTATTTATATTATAAAAGCAACTAACTACCTAACTGAACAGAGATAGACATGGACATAAGTGCATCCTGAAACCGAGGAACATAACTCTCATAAATGAAAGCATATCTGTTCAACATGCTTCAGAGAGAATTTAGTATTACACTCTTCCAAGATTAATGATCATTTAGATTTACTCCCAATGAACCGGTCAGAGAGTCTTTGCTGGAACAACTTACTTGATGCTGTGCTAGAAATGGACTTTACTGCAGGACTAAGATCTACTGCACTTTGACTCGTTCATGCTCCCTTCAACAACCTACGATGCACATGGCAACATAAGCAAAAGAAATCATGCATGGAAAATAACATGATACACATTCATTAATCACATATTAAATCCATTTCATTATCCAAAAACCACATGCATTATATTAGTCATTCAAGAGGTCAAATAGGGTAATTAATACAGACACATAGAGATGTTAAGCTGTAGGAATAGGAATGTATTGCTACAAGATATTACCCGATTTTAGATAAGAAGCCTTTAATCAAAGATTTAAAACAACCATTAGCAATAAGAGTAAGGGTATTAAAAATACATCATAATATTCAAATTATAAGCATATTTTGATCTCATCATTTTCCCCCTACTTATACTAATGATGGTCCTCCAGCATTAAGCTTTCTCGTTGTTTCTCTGAAATCAGTAGGAGTAGTATGGCCTTGTAATGAAGTTCCAAATTTATAGTAGAAAATTCTAAAATTTTGCCATCTCTCATACTTGCAGGTTTCTGTATCCTCATTAACATCTATAGCCAGATAAGGGTAAAGTGGCCACATTAAAAATGGAGGTCAAAATGTTAATGGTAACCACAACTCAAACATTTTCTGGAGACCAAGCTACATGTACTTCTCTATCCTTCTAATGGCTACCTTAAAGTTTAGAGGAATATGAGGCTTAGATTTCCTCAGACCAATAGTCAGTTTTTCCCATCTTGTTTCAATTCTAGAAGATGAAAGCTTCCAAAACACATATGGTTGGTCTTTGAACTCATCATACACCTGCCTCCTGATATCAAATATTTTCATTCTTTCTATCTAATCATTGAATCCATCTGCAATAGTAATCCAAGTTCTCATAATTGTATAGGGATCTGAGCTTTCATGTCGCAGTGGGTTAGGTTCATTCCTTTCAGCCTCTTCATTAGCCTCTAATTGTCTTCAATAATTAGCTTCATTGGCTATCGAAGACATGAGTGACCTCAAATGAATGTCACCAATATAGAGAAGTGGATTCCACTCTATTTTAGAGGGAATTATCAAACCATGCAAATAAAACTCACATAGAGAAATTTTCAGCCAATTGGGTGCTACCTAATATGCATCATAAAATTCCTTAGTTGTATGAATGATAGGGTCTAAATTTCTTGAAATTCTCATCAATTGAAACCAAAGAAATTTCTCTTTAAGGCACATAGCATATACCCTAGGTGGTGGTCTACATTCCATAATTTAACCTGTTATTTTCATTATTTCATCCATTTTCTCTTTCATTTCTTTTATTTCTTGTTTTTAACTTTCAATTTCTCTTTTCAATTTCTTATTTTCTTCCTCCTAAAGACTTTGTTGAATTTCAGTTTTAGCTAAATGGCGAAAACTCAAAGTTTGAAATGTAACAGGCCTCCATGTAGTCCTAAGATATTCCAAATATTCAAACAACAATGTCCTTTTATAAACAACCAATGCTCGACAAGTTTCAGGGGGTAATGGGGTTTCATTGGACACTTCAGACTACCCAAGTTGTTCTTCCTTTTGTTGCAGGATGGATTCCTATTGCTACATAGGAAGAGATTGTGCTTCTTCTAAAATTTTCCTAGCCGCTTCAGCCAAGTCATCAAGACTTGGCATACCCCTTCCATTACCACTACCATGTTGTGCTTCATCAACTTCCACTATCTCAGTTTGCACTTCCCTAGGAATAACTGATGGACTTTGTGGAACATTCTGAGAGACATCATGACTAAATTCTTTAGATTCCTCAGAAATTACTATAATTTTAGGTTGAGCAAGGGTTGAAGTAACTTTACGTGGTTTCTTTGATGAAGCTCTTTTTGGCAATGTTTCACGAGTAACAGTTATAGGAGACACTTTCTTGGCCTTCCTCTTTCTAACCTGCCTAGAGGATTCAGACTCAACAGCAGAAGATGATAGTGATATTGTAGGTATTGCTATAGTAGAAACTACTACATGGGAAGGTGTTGCAAGAAAGAGTGGAGTAGAACATTTTTTCTTTTGAGTATGAGGGTCAGATTCTGGGGTTTTTTCTGCCCTAGATGACTCTCCTACCTTCATTTTCCCTTTTTATTTTCTAACAGTAGACCTAGTTTATACTTGGGTAGAGGGCTCTAGTGTGGAGGCTATAGGACTAAGTGTTATAGGAGCAGATGATTCTTGCTCTGCTTCCCTACTTGTAGATTCTACTCTCTTTTTCTTTTTCTTGTGTTGTGCAGGGAGTGCTCTAGGAGGCTCTGGAGGTTGCAGAACCTTCTAGGAAACAAATTATTACCAAGAAAGGGGTGATACATCCCTCAGGGAATGCTCGATCAAGAATTTAATGAGGGCATGATGGGGGATAGAGTTGTCCCTACCCCTCTGGGTTTCATGGGCACATTGTTTCAAAAGGTATAACAAAAAAATTAGAACATTGACAGCTTAACCATGCCTCATATGACTCAATAGTTTAAAATGATAGGAATGCAAATAGGAAAAATGTCCCTCACAAATCAAGTACCTGATTATGAAGGTGGCATATTCTAAGTATGGAGGAGGTAGTGACACTCATTTGCATCCTTGTTTGGAAACCTCCAAGGGTCCATCTGTTGGTATTGTGAATTCTACCCTAGCATAGACAGAATCTAAAGAAAAAATTTATCCTACCACCGAAAGCCCAGTTACTTTTGCAATCCACTCTTCTGTAATGGCTACTGTCAAATCCCACACTATAGCTTCTCCCTCTGAAAGAGTTCTCAAAAACTCACTTGCAACTTCCTCATTAAAGGAATCTGTCCTCAGAAAATAATTCAACCAACCACAATTTTTGAATGTCTGAACCATTTGAGGTTTTTTCTTCAAGATTTCATGAGCTAAAGGCTCATGTCTTACTAACTAGCCACCCATATTCACAAATTATCCCAGCTAAGATTCCTGAAACTCAAACTTCTTCTGAAAATTCAAAAAAAAAAATTTGCCCTACTTCTTTATGCCCTGCCATCACTTTTCTTTACTTTTCCAAGAATGACTCAAAGGATAATTGCATGAAATGATTGTTAAGAACTACCCAAATCAAGCATTTAATTTTTTTTTAGAATGAAAATACGTAGTCATATTTGGAAGTACAAAAAAATAAAAATATCTTAACAGTTGTGATAGTGGCATAAGAAAAAGTTTCAAATGGATTATCCCCTCCCCCTACTAAAAATGTGGCATGTGTCCACACATGTGTGAAAGGATAGGTGAATAATAGGAAATGATGACTGATATGTATATAGCAATTAATGAATAAACAAAATAAATAAATGATGTGACAATAAAAGATATCACGTACCTTGTAATAAGTGCTTGTACATGTTGGGAAAGATCACATCTCAACATGAAATGACGGCTAGAAGTGAAACCATAAATGAGGGTGGTAAGGCCAAATGGATGACATGGATGGGTGATGTGGAAGAAGAGGGAATCAATGGTGATGATGGATGAAAAATGGAGAAAGTGGCTTCCTTAAAAAGGAAACCTTTATTATGGGCATGCAACGTAGAATTTAAAGAGATGTTGTAGGAGAAAGGCTGAAGCCTTTTTCTATAGGAGGATCAGTGGCTACATCTGAAACAAGCTACTTCATAAATTTCTTGTTGGATGTTGGCTTATGATACAACCTAAGATGGTGTCCATTAACCAGTAGCTTGAATCAAACATGATCTATTATAGCTAACTGAACTGAACCATTATCAAACACATTTTCTATTTCATAAGGACCACCCCATCTTGTGGTGATTTTACCTTGATTTTCCTTGTACCTAGAGTCATAGAGCAGCTCCCAATCACTGGTAGAAAATTTCTTAGTTTTGATATGGTGGTCATGCCATGTTTTTATTTATTGTTGGATAGCTTTAGTATGCCGCAAGGTAGCTTTTCTTATTTCATCCAATGCATTTAGCTGTAGGAGGCATTCCTTTTGGGTTTCTGAAATATCAATGTTAAGCTGTAGACCAGTCCTTAAGGTCTTATGCTCAAACTCTATTGGCAACATGGCAGCTTTTCCATAGAGTAACTCAAAAGGAGTAAACCCTGTAGTTGTTTTCCATGTTGTCCTATAGGCCTAGACTACTTCAGGAAGGTGACTGCTCCAATCCTTCTTGTGTAATTCTACTGTCTTAGTAAGGATTCCCTCAATTTCTCTGTTGGTTACCTCTGCCTGACCATTGGTTTGAGGGTGATAGGGGCTAGAATTTTTGTACCTAATTTTGTAGTCATTCATCAATGGAGTGATTAAGTTTGATGTAAATTGAGCTTCTTGATCAGTAACAAGTTCCCTTGGGGCTCCAAACCAAGTAAAAATTTGTTCATACAGGAAATCATCAACTTTATTGTCATGGGCATGTGTCATTGCTTTCACTTCTACCCACTATGTTACATAATCAGTGCAAACCAAAATGTATGATTTCTCATTGGATGGAGGATCAATAGGCCCAACAAAATCCATGCCCCACTTGTCAAAGGGATTGACTACCACTTGAGGATATAGGGCCATTTCATCAGACCTTGTTGGTCTCCCCATGCATTGACATCTATCACATTTTCTTGTGTAGGCTGCAACATCTTTGTGTAGTGTGAGCCAATAGTATCCTGTAGTAAGAACTTTCATAGATGTTCTCTTGGCTGCAAAGTTCCCACCACTTGGCTCATCATGGCAGGCATGCAAAATGTCATAGGTTTCATCTTCCCTAACACACCTTCTCATGACTTGGTCAGGTCTTTTGTAAAATAAACAGTCTACAATCCATGAAAAGTTAAAACTTTTCTCTACCAAACAATTGTCTTTCATTTGGTGAGAAGTGGGCTAGAATCTTGTTGGCTGCTAAATAATTTGCAATATCTGCATACCATGGAGTTTGAGCAACAATAGCAAATAGATTTTTATCGAGAAATCTATCATCAAGTACCTCAAGGGTGGCAGGTGTAGTTGTTTGAAGTCTTGACAAGAAATCAGTCACCACATTAGCCCGACCTGGCATATCAATAACTATGATATCAAATTCCTACAACAATAGAAGCCATCTTACTAATATGTCAGATATGACAGGATTATTCATGAGGTACCTTATTACTACATGATCTATATGGAAAAATATTTGGTAATGAGTGACATAATGTCAAAACTTGTTCTGGGCATACACAACTACTAGCAATTCTTTCTCTATGACAGTATAGTTTAATTTAGGGCCTTGAAGGTTTTTTCTAATGAAATATATGGCATGCTCTATGGAATTCTCTTTCTGTCCTAAAATTTCCCCTATGGAATAATTAGAAGCATCTGTGTATATGAAAGGGAAAACTCCACTCCGGTCCTTGAAGAATAGGTGCCTAAGTAAGTAAGTTCTTAAGCTGCAGAAAAAATTTGTCACAGGCCTCAGTCTAATTAAATTCAAAATCCTTAGTCAATAAGGCATATAATGGACTACCTATTTTGCTAAAATCTTTGATAAATCTTCTATAATATCTAGCATGTCCTAGGAAGCTTATAACATCGTTTTGTTTCATAGGTATTTGCAAAGTTAGAATAACTTCTATTTTTGCAGGATCAACTTGAATTCCTACTTGAGAGATATGATGGCCTAAAACAATTACCTCTTGCATCATCATAAAGCACTTCTCACTATTCAAAGAAAAAAATTTCTCCTTACATATTTTCAATACTTTCTCCAAATTTGCTAATGCTTCTTCATAAGTAGCTTCATAGGTGGTGAATTCATCCATGTAGATCTCCATAGAATCATTAGAAATGTCAGCAAAATTATTGACCACTTCCCTTTGAAATGTTGCAGGTGCATTACACGGGCCAAAGGGTAAGATAGAGTAGGAAAAAGTTCCCCATGGACTGGTAAAAGTTATTTTTTTTATCCTCAAGGGAAATTCTAATTTGATTATACACACTATATCCATCCAAAAAGGAGAAATATATTTTACCAGACAATGAGTCTAGCACTTGGTCAACAAATGGCAGTGGAAAGTGATTATTTTTAGTTGTTGTGGTTAGCTCCCTGTAGTCTACACAAACTCTCCATTTTACTCCTTTTTTAGGAACAATCACCAATGGAGATACCCATTAACTGTCTAAAATGGGGTAGATAAAGCCAGTATCAAACAATTTTTGGAGCTCCTTTTTAACAATTTCACTGAGTGTTGGGTTTATCCTTCTTTGAGGCTACCTAACAGGTGAACAGTATTCGTTAATGTAGATCATATAAGTATAGAGTTGAGGATCTATTCCCTTCATATCCCTATAGTCCTATGCAAAATCTTTGTGTTGATCTTGCAACATTGTGACTAGGGAAACTTGTTGAGATTGAGGCAGCTTATTATTGATGTTTAGATAGCAGCCTGGAGACACTTCTACTTGCTTGGTAAGATCATTCATAGAGGCTATTGATAAAGGTGGTGTCTTTATTTCATATGGAAGCAAATTTTGATAAATTGCAAGAGATTCAGGTGGTAGGCTCTCAAAATTCAGTTGATCCAGGAAACATTGCTGAGGATAGCTATCTAGAATAGATGGGCTACCCAGATCAAAGTTGGACTACAAAATGTGTAAAAGTCGGTCATCCTCACTTTGAAACTATGAAAATAGATTAGTTTGTAGCATCATTAACTAGGCCAATGAAATTACTTCATCAGCATCCTCTCCTAAATCTGGCCAAATTGGTTGAGACAAGTCTGGCTGAGGCTGGGCAGGTGGGTATAAAGCCAATTTCTTTCTGGACTAACTATAAAAAATTCTCATGTCTCCTAAATGACATCTTATAAGAGAATCAGTTATGGCTAACCATGGTCTACCTAGGATGATAAGATATCCTCTCAATGTTGTCTTAGTGGACAATATGGTGAAATATGTTGGGTATTCCCAAGACTCAAGGATGACAATGACATCTTCTACCACTCCATCAAGTGTTACTATGGAAATATCAGCAAGTTGTAGGATGGTAGGTCTAGACAAAATTTTTAAGATATTCAAATACTCCATAATATGCTTGGTCATTACATTGATGACTGCACCAAGGTCAATCAATTTTTTTTTTACTATTTGGCCATTAATATTTATTTGTACCATAGGACTCCTAGGGTCAGTATATTTTGGAATGACTACCTTCCCTAACATAATATCTGGGTATGTGTAGGATCATGATGGGCGAAAAAGTGGCAATACTATGGGTATTTGTAGGGTATGTGGCTGATGACTTTTTTAACCCAAAATTGGTGAAATGAAAAGGGTTTTTAGATCTAGATTCTACCTTCCACCAATATAAATTATGCTTTAATCTTGAATTTAATAAATAATTATTATTTATTTCTATTAGAATTACTTACTCAAAATCCTCATCAATAGGCTAATTGAAAGCATCTTATGGTAGTCACATTTTCTTTTTGAATCCAAAACATGCATCACATTATATGTTCTACATACCATAGGAATAAGAAAAAAAATCATGAAGTTTTGACCGTTGGGTGGCTCTATTACACGAAGCTTTTCTATATTTTTAAAGTTGTAATAAAAATTCATAATTAATTATTTAGTTGGAAAAAAAATTACAAAAAAATATGCATCACATCCTATTATGAGTCCTATAATTTATATATAAAACGGTAAGTACTATTGTCATTCCCATTAAGTGGTTAGGGTGGTCGATGGAACCTACTTCTTTATTTTTCCTCAAATTAAGTGTCGCATTGAAATTTCGAATTTTTCACCAAATAGATTTTATTTATTTTTAAATAAACCTAGTAGTTTATAAACTAATTCAATTTTCTACATATTCTATTTTTACATATTATTTTTGAAATAATATAGATAACTTATTCAAATTTTTACGTCAATTTTCCTAACACTGATTTTTCTAATTCTTTTGCCACTCAAGGGCCTGTTTTTTCCATGATGATCATACACATACCCATCTGCCAATTGTCCTAGAACATGGATAGTTTGGGGATCCTTTTTCTTTCTTCCTGGTTTCTTTAAACAGGCCTCCTTAATGGATTTTTCAAAAATTGGGACATCTTTACTGGCTTGAAAAAGGGGAATTTGAATGTGTACATTCTTTAACTAATCCAAAATATCAAAGGTAGGCTCTTCCATAGATATGGATGTAGTTATTTGCAATCTATGAGGAAAAGGCGGTTTGTCCTGATGTTGTAGGCCAGGCTCCTTAGAGACTATATCTAATATAGGTACATGTTCTGCAGGATCAGTAGGTTGTTCAGAGGCAGAATCTAGAATCTTTGTAATTATAGGAGATTGTGGAGCAGGGAGAGCGGTTCCAGACCTGAGATGGACATCATGAATATTTAGGGCATAAGTTGAATACTGATTGGCTTCTGTAAGATACATAGGCTGCTATTGTTGCTGTTGCTTATTATTAGGATTTAGCAATGGTTGAGCAGGCATAGGCGTTTGTTTTGGAGGGCCAATATTTGTTACAGGTGCTGCAGGAGGTGGCATGAGAGCTAGAGGTTGTCGCTACTGAAACTATAGGGATCTAGGGGATTGGTTCTGCTATTGTTGAGAACCTCTCCATTGAGGATTCTATTTCCAGTTACTTGAAGGTGGAGTCCATTTTCCTTGTGGCTACTGCCAACATCCTTGAGGAGATTGCCATTGAGGACTCTGATAGTTAGGCCAGTGTGGTTGAGAAATATTCCAAGGTTGTGATGGGCCATATCTAAGTTTCCATTGGTTATTGTAATTAGAATAAGGATTACCAAAATTCAAAGGGTCTTGATGCATACCTTTTCTTTGAGCCCATGTTCACCTTTGTGCAATGAAGAATACTTGGTCATCATCACCCTCTACTATCTTGAAATTAGTGGGTAACTGCTTAGCCTCCAAATTAGTCACCATCTTACATCTGCAGTCATGTTTCTTTTGTCTACAATGTGGACAAAACTTAGCCAAAATTGCTTCAACTTCCTCATGTTTCTTTCGAGCTTCCATAGTATCCAACTGTGTAGCCATGTTTATGATATCCTACTTGAAATAATGAAACAAATTTGTGATCTCCATCCATGAAACTCCATTAGTAGAAGACTTTCCCACTATGGCTTGATGACCTCTACCCTTCTTAACAATTGCTTGAGAGTAGTTGCAACATATTTTCTTGATATCATCCCAAGGCACTTGGGTTATATCTCCTCCTCCCATCAAGTCTAGGGCATCTATATAGGTGTCACTGATTCCCCTTTAAAAAATTAATTTATGAGATTCTTCATTGAGAGTATGGTCTGGATTCTTTTATTGGTAAAAGAATAATCTTGACATATAGTCTTCCAGGCTTTCATCCTCCTTTTGTTGAATTTTGAATATATCATCACCCTTACTATCACTCTTACAATAGTCCTTGTATTTATCAAGAATTTTTTTTTGCATAGCTGCCCAACTATTGAAAACACCCCTTCCCAAACTCATAAACCATCTAAGATCTCCCTCCTTCAAAGTAGTAGGAAACAACTTCAGCCTATGAGCATCTAAAGTGTAATCATAGCTGAGACAGAGGATGTCAAACTAAAACAAGAATTTTTTTGGGTCCTCTGTAACTAGTCCATAGAACTCGGGAAGCAACAAAGAAGTAATATTTTTAAAGTTATCATTATCTTGCTGAGCAACGATGGGGAAGTCAAAAGTAGGAGGTTAATTAGGTGGATTGTGCACCTTATTTTCTTGGTTGAATATCAAAACAAATGGATTTTTCTTGAGACCTTTCTTTGTCGGCTGGGGCAAATAGCAATTCAGCAAGCAGTCTTTTAGCAAATGGATTGATATCTTAGTCTCCTCCTTCCTCAAATAGATTATAAGTTGGTTTAGGATTGTTATCAATGAATGAAAGGTTAGGTAGGAATCTTCCTAGAGCATCTCTTCTTCTATGCATGCAATTGAAGGAATTTTGAAAATGCTTGAATAAACACACTAAACTATTGCTAACAATGGCTATGACAGGTTCTTAGCTTGACACCATCCCTGACAACGGTGCCAAAAATGGTTTATTCCACAAAAGGATATAAAAGTCATGGAAAATTATAACCTAAGAAGTGGACATTCTAGCAGGTGACTAACATCTTCTTATAGTCGTTCATTTACATTCTCAAGCTAGGGAATGTATACATGAAATGGAGTGGCAATGTATGTGCACTAAGAACTAGTTTCAGTCACAATTTACAAGAAACAAATGCTTGGAAGGAATTCTACTTATGCTGTAGGAATGTAATGTAAAGTATTCTTATTAAGCATAACTTAATCAAAGCATAAATCATGACAACTATTACTAAGAAATAAACTATGAACTGGCCTTATGTTACAGGAACAAACATAGGGATTGATTCCTGATGTTGCAGGAACAATATAAGACTAAGTTTACACTGAAACTTTCAAGAATGAAATCTAACTTATAATCAATAGGAGATAAATAACTAACTAACTAAAGATACTCACTAAGTGGGGCCCTTAGCAAGCATCAACTATTTTATGCAAGAATTGAACTCAAAACTTCATCAACTTTTATTTATAAACTTGGAAGCATATACATTGATTGTTCTACTTATAAGAAAACTAACACAAAACATTGTCTCTCATTATAATACTAACTCTTACACACCCTATTGCTCACTCATGTAGGAGGAGAACTTATTTATATTAGAAAAGAAACTAACTACCTAACTCAATAGAGAAAGACGTGGACATAAGTGCATCCTGAAACCGAGCAACAAACTTCTCATAAATGAAAGCATATCTATTCAACATGATTTAGGAATAATTTAGTATTCCACTCTTCCCAGATTAATGATCATTTAAGTTTTCTCCCAATGACCTGGTCAGAGAATCTTTGTTGGAACCACTTCCTCAATGTCATGCTGGAAATGGACTTTACTGCAAAACCAAGATCTATTGCGCTTTGAATCATTCATGCTCCCTTCAATAACTTGCGATGCACATGGCGACAGAAGCGAAAGAAAGCATGCGTGAAGAATAACACAATACACATTCATTAATCACATTAAATCCATTTGATTATCCAAAAACCACATGCATTATATTAGGCATTCGGGAGGTCAAATAGGGTAATTAATAAAGACACAGAGATGTTAAGCTGCAGGAATATAGGAATGTATTGCTACAGGATACTACCCGATTTTAGATTAAAAGTCTTTAATCAAAGAGTTAAAACAACCATTAGAAATAAGAGCAAGGCTATTAAAAATACATCATAATATTCAAATTATGAACATATTTTGAGCTCATCAAGTGTGTTATGAGAAATTCCTTACAAATGTCATATAACATGTTCCATAAAATTTGTCACACTTACAACACATTCAATAAAAAAGAATAATTCAAACATATTATCACACTCATTCTTTCACACATTTTTCAAGCTGCACTAAGGCACCATACTTTCTCCATTCAAAATATACCTTATGACATGTCATAGAATATGTCATAAAATGACATCAGTTGTCCTAGGTCCATGATTCCAAGATGGGACACCTAACTCCACATGTGATGAAGATGTACCATACAGTCACCTCCAATGGGGATACCACCTAGCCAGTGGGTCCCACTTAATGACATGACATTGTAGGAAATTAATTAAAACATATAAATACAATAATACATTAAATAATTCAATGTTAGGACTCTAAGGTTGAAACACCTTATTCCCAACAAATTATTCATAAGCATCAAGAATTATCAAGTTAATCTATTGGAGCACTTCATTGCATATCTTCATATTTTGAGCATCAAAGGTGTGTTAAGTTTATGACATTTGCATGCTATGTATTTATCATATTCTTTTCATTTCATTTCATTGTTTAGGGTTTGACTACCAAAGTGGGATTTGACTAAGGAAAACCCCTATTCTCTAACCCTCAACTATTTTCTCCCTCTTGCATGTGTGTTTGCAGAATTTTGTATGCAAATTTATCAATAAATTAGGTGTTGAAAGGTGATCAACAAGTCTACAAATTCAATCAATTCAACACAACCTTAGTTCAAGCTTGGAGAGGCTTTCTACCCCATTTTCTACAGAATCAAGTGCAGACACCCGTCATAAAAGAAAGTGCAGACCTGAGACTTCAAGATTTTGTCCTAAATTCCTTGAGATTTGTAGGAGGACTAAGTCACAACTAGTGGTGAATTGGTCCTGATTATGGGCCTAAAAACTTATTTTGACATTTTTGGATACCCATTTAGTAGATTCTCGTTCTAAAAAAGTTTCCTGAAACTAGGACTAAGTCGCCCCACCTGGCGTAAGTGTCCCAGTCAGCATTTTCAGCTAATTTTTCAAGATTCTAGAATATTTCAACATCAAGCTTCATATTCTAGGTGCACCTCTTTCATTTTGTTCTGTTATTTCTTCATTTAGTTGCATTTTTAGTCATTTCTCCATATCACATTGTGTTTTCCAGCACTTTACATTTTCTAAGTTTTGCATCATTAGATTACTTGAATTTCATATCAGAGCATTATAACATCTTAATTAGGAATAATACATCTCATTTACATAGACTTTGAGTGTAAACCCTTGCATTTTGGGACCCCTTTCAACCTCCATTCTCGTTTTAGGTGAAAAATCCTAGGAGTAAAAGCATTGTGAGGGGAAAACCAAAATCATCATTTACAGTTTGTTTGATTGGTATAGTCAAGTGAAGAATGGCTTGTGTCTCTAAGGGAGGGTAAGCAGAAGGGAGTTTAGTGTGTGTAGTATTGAGAATTGTATGGAGAAGAATAGTGGAGAGAGAAAAGTTGTTTGTTGGTATTTCCTAAAGAGAAGAGTGCAAGTGTTGTGAAAGGGAAAGATCTTGCCCTTTGCTATTGATGTCAATGTTGGTGTAATTAATTATTTAATTATACTTTATTAAGTTTACTTAGGTTTTACTTAGGTAATAAATAGTTTACTTAATTAATAAGTAAGCTTTATTTAGTTGAGTTGATTTTAGGTCAACATTAGGGTTATGCATACATTGCTTTTATAAATCAATATATCCCTTGTAATTTCTCAATTCCTGAATAATATCAATTTCCACATCTTCATGTATAGCTCCACATTTTTTTTTCCTCTTTTGGAAGGATTTTTCAAGTTTGTATGTCTAATCTTGGTTTCTAACATGGTATTAGAGCATTGATTTATAGCCCCTTCTTAGATTTTGGAGAAAATAATTCCAGAGCATGTTCGGGGTTCCTTGAGGATTTCATGCCTTGATTGAGCCTATTGATGTAGAATTTTGGATTAGATTAGGAATTTTCATTAGATTCAAAACACTGGAAAAAGTTAGGATTTGCCTTTATTTTATTGATTTTGATCATCGTTTTCCAGATCTGTGATGGTTTCAAGCTCGGTGATTTTTTTGAAGATTTGGGGGTAGCCAAATTTTTGGGGCACTTTGGGCACAAACGGATGTCACCATTGTGTTCAAAATAGCCAAAAACCATAAGAATGCTTGTCATTTTGTTGATTTTGGTGCAATTAGTTTTTGAGGAAAAAAATTGACATGGAGGTTGTGTGACCTCCCTAGCACACACTTTGAGGTGAGAAATTTAAAAAAAAAAATTTGAAATTTTAATACATTTGTCGATGCCTCCCATTCAAAAGTGCTCCACCACCATTGTGCCACTTGATGGCCACTAGGAGCAGCGGCCACTGGGTGGCGCCCCCATCAACCAGCAATGGCCAGTTTCAAGCCCTCACGAGCCAGTTACACAGGGCCACAGTCACATTGTGCATCGGGCACTATGCACCCAACCCCTAGCCACCTCCATCTCATCGCTACCAGTCACATTTGTGACCAGGGGATCTGCCCGAACCCCCTTACCAAAGCTCCTAGTCACGCATAAGACCAGGGACCAATTTTTTTTAGCCCCTTGGGCACCCTGTAGGGCAAATTGGCCATTTTGTAGCACTTTTACAAAATCAGGTTTAACTTTTTCATACAGTGTCTTTTCTTCATAAACGAGATACTATTGGAAAGATGATTTTGATGTCGATCTAGTGGTGAAGGTAGGTTTTTCTGATTTTTCTCCAGATTTATTTTTCAGACCTCCTTGAACTCAGATGAAGCAGTTTTCGCTTCAGAGGGCATATCTTTTGACTCAATTATCCTTTTTCACCATTCTCATGGCATTGGAAAGCTAGTTTAATCCTCTACATAGATATGAGGTCCATTTTTATTAGGGAAAAAGATGTGAAATTTTTCTTGTGCATGCACTCATTTTTTGTTTTTATGCACTAGTTTTGCATTTTCTCTTTAGTTTATGCATGTTTTTCATTCTCTCCTTTTACAATCATGTGTTATTGTAATAAATGGATTGATATAAAGTTCCATAAAGGGGTTTTATTGCATAATAATTTGATAGAATCTAGATACAACCCATGTTTTTCATTCTAAGGTTTATTTTGGCCACATCTTGCTCATAGCTTGACACATTTTGGTTCACATTGGTTCACATTTTAGATTGAGAGCCTATGGTTAATGATCCCGAATCATATCAGATTCACATTGGGTCACATCTTAGTTTGAGGGCCATTAAATTTATGGTTAATATTCCAAAATCTTCATGGTACTTGCTCTTATGGATCACTTTTAGTCACAGTTTGGCATCGACATCAAGATACACATAGCTTACAAATTATTTCATCATATCATTCCCTCTTATGGAGGGTATTATTTATTCATCTACTATTGCTTCATAGATTCCAGGGTTGTTCTAGTTTGTGATTTTTCCATTGTTTTGTAGCATTAGGTTTGTTGTTGCTTTATCATGATTCCTTGAGTCAATAAGTGATTCTCATCTGGTTTCAATAATAAAAAAATGTGTTTTTCCTTGATTGTTGGATTCAAGTTCAACTGTTATTCCACAGTGTTCTTCTATTGCTTCTTTGTAGCAGGTCATCTCATTGATGGGGGGTTTTGTTCCATTGGGTTTTCTCCTCTTTCTCATTTAGTTGATTAGGTGCATGCTTTTTTAGTCTCCCTAAATTTCACTTAAGGGAGGGTGTTGTTATAATTAATTATTTAATTACACTTTATTATGTTTACTTAGGTTTTACTTAGGTAATAATTAGTTTACTTAATTAATATGTAAGCTTTATTTAGTTGATTTGATTTCAGGTCAACATTAGGGTTATGCATACATTTCTTTTATAAAGAAATTTATCCCTTGTAATTTCTCAATTCCTAAATAATAGCAATTTACACACCTTCATGCAAAGCTCTACTTTTTATTGTTTTTCTCTTGTGGAAGGCTTTTTCTAGTTTGCATGTCTAATCTTGGTTTCTAACAATCAAAGGGGTCGAGTATTATCTAAAAAACATATCAGGAGAATAATATTTTAAGAAATTCTCAAGAAAAGGGGAGAGAATGGTGTTTAGGGAATAGAGGTAAAAGGAGAGAGTGAAGCATACCCAAGTATGGGGGAGTGTTGCTTAATGTAGAGTTTTTTTTGTTAATGATTTTTTAGGGCCATTGTTGCCATAAATGAAAAAGGGTAGATTGTTAAAAATATTTTATAGGAATTTTCATTGATGTAAAAAGTATGAAGATTGCTGGAGATTTTTGGTATTATAGATTGGGAGATTTTTTATTGTTGTTGTTGCTAGTGTTGGTGCTAGTATGGATGTGTTGTGCTTTGATAAGTAGGTTTTGTGGTATTTTCATCAATGTTTTCATTGATGTTTTATATGGTTGTGATGGATAAGTGTTGTAGTTGTTAGAGTAATAAGGCATATCACTTAATTAATTTAATCATATTGGTTAATTAATTCACTTATTACTTTAGGTTTACTTAAGCTAAACTTAGGAACATTAAAAATTAATTATATTTATTAATTATTAAGTGTGCACACTAGGGTTTTCCTTTTTAGGTTTTCTTTAGGGTTTCATAATCTCCTTCATAAGGATTGATCTTGTTGTAAATAAAACCATTATTCAATAATCATATTTTGGTTTTTTCTTGCACATTCGTGCTTGAGGGTTTACAGAACATCTTCTCTTTGTTTTGGACATTTGTTGCATGTGATAGAGTGATTGCATGCAGGTGATTCTTAGGGAATGTGAAGTTGTATTTCTCAACTTCTACGTGGTATCAGAGCTCCAAACCTGTGGCTACCTGTTCATGATTTGAAGATATTCTCTCACAACATTTTTTTCTATGCAAGGATTTCAAGCCAGGCTATTTTTTGTGGATCTAGGTGTTGCCTAATTTTTTGATCATTTTTGGACAAAACAGACCTTGCCATTGAGTCCGCAATCCCCAAAAACCCCTATTTTCATATAAATTTTGTCCATTTTGGACACAGTCATTTGGAGAGGAAAAAATATTCCCTAAGATCATATGGCCCCAGGGCATCGATCAAGATCAATTTTTTTAAAAAAACTTTTTTTTGTAAGACCTTGCACCCATTGTTATAAAGGCGAGTGCCACTAGATCTCAGCTTAGTGGCCACTGCTTCTACCACCACCACTGGTGGTCACCACCAAGTGCCACCAAGCCTCCAAGCCCCACTAGAATAGCTCCAGTGCATGGTCCTTTGGAGGATTGGGAGCCAGTGCGCCAGCGCTTGCTAGTTCGTAGCACCCACCTTGGTCATGTGGGTGACCATGGGCTTCATCATAGCCCCTTCCAACCCCAAAGCGCCGGTGGCTGGTCATGTGCAGAATCGAGAGACAAAGCCAAAGGAGCTTTTTTTTTGCACCTATTTAGTCTGGAAATGCCCTTTTACAAGGCTTTTCTTTCTTTTTGGCATAAATTTTGCAAATGGAGGCCTTGTTTTGAAAATGATATATCATCAAAAATCTGGTTTAACGAGATTCACCGTGGTGGAGGTTTGATTTTTTGATTTTTCAGTTTTGATGCCTTTTTTGCCTATCAAACTGAAGTTGTTTTCACTCTAGGAGGTGTAACTTTTTTTTCTTGACTCTATTTTGTGAAAAAAAATAGGCATTGGAAAGTTGGTTCAGTGCTTTACATAGATCTTAGATCTATTTTTTCATAATTTTTTACTAGGTATCTGATATTCTTATTTGATCTCAGCCTTTACCTTTTCAGTTATTTTCTTGGGAAGTGTGCAATAAGGCTATTTTTTGAGATTGGTGAGAATTTTTTTTTTCTTTGAGAGTATATATTGTTGTTTTCTATCATGGATACACATAATATTGCACCCCTTACTCCATTCAACTATTTTGGTTGGAAAAAACAAATGGAGATTCATTTGAAACACAAAGGGTTGTACAAGGTAACCATGGGTATAGAAATTGAACCTACAGGTGCTGCTAAAAAGAGAAAATGGTTTAATAGGTGTGATGAAGCTTATGGTACTTTATGTCTGCCTCTTTCATCTAACCTTATTTTTCATATTGAGTCTTGCACTACACCCAATGAGATTTGGACTACTTTAGAGTGTTTGTTTGGGAAGCAGGATACTATGAGAGGATTTTAGTTAAGATAATGAGCTTATTGGCTTAAATCCTAGGGATTTTGACAGCATGCAGGAGTTTTTCACCAAACTCAAGTGTCTTAGATTGCAATTGTCACAGTGTGTTGTTCAAAAGGAAGACTCTTAGTTGATATTGTTCATTCTTTCTAAGCTTGGACCAGATTACTTAGTTTTTGTATCTACCTTTTATTCCACTAGAGATGCACTTGGTACAAGATTCAATATGCCATCTCTTGATGAATTTTCTTCATCTCTCACTCGAGAGAAATATGAGTTAGCTAGCATGGGAATGGAGAAACCTTCTTCATCATAGGCACTTATTGCATCATAGGAGCCCAGAGATCAGAAGGCTTTTATAGGCAAAGGAAAGAAACAAAAACAAAAGGATTACAAACCTCATGAGCAATAGAAGGAGTCCTCATATTCATCCTCCTCTTCTAAGGGGAAATCATCTAGGAAGGAGAAGGGTCCATGTGCATATTGCAAAAGGGAAGGACATGCAGAACATAATTGCTATAAGAAAAACATTGATGAGCTGAAGCATCTTCTTCAGAAACATCAGATTGATTTTCCTTCTAGGATGCCTACATCATGTTCTTCTCCTCATTCTTCTTCTTCAGAGCAACATGACAGGGACACAACTAGTTTACATACTTCATCAAATATGAAGGGACATGCTCTTTGTGTTACTTTAGGTATTGGATCAGGGAGATGGATTCTAGATTTAGGAGCATCTCATAATATGGCATCTTCATAGTCTATGTTCGCTTCCTTTGAGCCTTGCACTATGTCT
This sequence comes from Sequoia sempervirens, assembly GCA_007258455.2. Classification (NCBI taxonomy): domain Eukaryota; kingdom Viridiplantae; phylum Streptophyta; class Pinopsida; order Cupressales; family Cupressaceae; genus Sequoia; species Sequoia sempervirens. The sequence goes on from VDFB02000017.1 coordinate 189,819,007, forward strand.
CCTATTTTGATGGGAAACAATACTTACATGAGTGTTATAGGGAATGGGTCTATTAGTTTTGGCGAAAAACTCCTTCCAGGATGTCTTGTGTGTCCCCCACTTGACAAACAACCTCCTTTCCATATAACAGATCATTCATGGAGGTAATGGAAGATCTATGAAGTTCACATCTAATTCAGTTATCATCAAAGACTTGGAAATTAGAGAAATTATTGCTACTAGGGTGGTGGATCACTCATCTCAATTGTATTCCTTCACCAATTTTGCTACTAATGGTGTTTTTGTTCCTACAGTTGTTCATCACACTTCTACTATGAATCATCATTCAGAGGAGACATTTGGCTTCTTGAACTTTGGTGTTCTCACTTCGGACCTAGTTCTTGAGCCTTTTGTTCTACCTCCTATTGTAGTTTTTGATACTTCTATGACTACAAATGTGGTTTCTTCTTTTTTAGTGCAACATGACATAGTTGATCATTCATCTCTGGAGGTTTCTATTCAGTCTTCACCTACTTTGATTTCTTCATTTATTGAGGTTACACCTGCTTCTGTGGAGACATCTTGGGCTACACCCAATTCACCTTTAGAGATTTCATTCATTCTGCCTCTTCCCTCTCACTTCTTTCTGGAGATATAGATTCTTTAGCCTTTTTGGAGCTACTTCATTCTAGGGGGATCTTTGGTTTCTTCATTCCTCTCTTTTGGGGGGGGTTCATTGATGTATCTTTGTGATGGATGGTGTCCTTGGGGGCTCTTAAGGAGTCATCCATCTTTTGTCACTTAGTTTTTTGTTGAATTCTATTTTGGAGAGGAGTTTTATTCCCATGTGGTTTTCTCCTTTACCCTATTTTATTTAGTTTGCATTGCATTTATACATAGGTACCTAATCAGACCTTGTTGTCAGGACCCATCTTTTCTTTCATGCAACTTTTTCTAGTGTTTAAGCTACTCCCTAATTTTATATTAAGGGGGGTGTTAGATTAATAAGGCATCTCACTTAATTAATTTAATCATATTGGTTAATTAATTAAGTCATTTATTACTTTAGGTTTACTTAAGCTAAACTTAGGCAGATTAATAATTAATTATATTTATTAATTATTAAGTGTGCAACTAGGGTTCTCCTTTTTAGGTTTTCTTGAGGGTTTCATAATCTCCTTCATAAGTATTGATCTCATTGTAAATAAAAACATTATTCAATAATCATATTCTAGTTTTTGCTTGCACATTCTTGCTTGAGGGTTTATAGAACATCTTCTCTTTGTTCTAGATATCTATTGCACGTGATAGGTGATTGCATGTAGGTGATTCTTGGGGACTGTGAAGTTGGATTTCTCAACTTCTATAGTAGTTGTAGTAAGTTCACTTGGTTTCCAAGTTCTTTTGAGAAAATTTGAATAAAAGAGTGTGTAGTGTGAAAAGGGTGTGTTTAGTGTTATTCTTTGCATTTCTTCATGATTGAAGATATTCATGTGTAGTTTAAATGTGATGATCAAAGGTGTTCAAAGGTGTTATATCTAAAGCATTAATTTCTAAATTCTATGGTAGTAGAAGTTGTGTTTGATAGTGTGTCTATCTATATAAATGGTTTCCTAGGAGAAATGATATGGTTCCACATTTATCTACATTTTTGTTTCTTATCTTGCAGATTTGCAAACATGATTATATTATATATTTATCTTCCCTTGGAGTTTCTAGTGTTGAGTATCTCCACAAGTTCAATTCTTATGTTGGAGTTCAATGGTAGTGCAACCTCATACACAGGAAGAAAATATTACTTATTTTTAGGTAGTTTTAGTAGTGGTGTAGGATATTATGATGACGTGCAATATTCTAGAATGTTATGAAGTGTTGCTATGTAGTATGTGTGGTGTCTCTAGACCTAGAGAGGAATGTATGTAGTTGCTTATTAGTGTTACTACAGGTTTAGCCAACTTGGCATGCTAACACTATTTGTGGAGGTACGTCATGGATTTTGGATGTGTTGAGTAGTATGGTGATGTAGATTTGGGTCTTAGTTAACCATTAGAATGGTCCACCTTCACTTATTTCCACTATGCAAGTGTTTGGTACCAACCTATTTAGTGTTGCACATCTAAGGTGTACACATTTCATTGAGGTTGACCTTAAGGAATTTTTTGAGGTTACAGATGATATAAATGCAAGGTGAGTTGTTGAAGATGTTGTAAGGTGCGTGAATGATGCAAATGTGATCAAGTGTATTGATTTTAGTGTGAGCTTAAATTGGTATGACTCTGGATGTAGTGAGTAGAAGGTGTCTAAATTTTTAGTGTGCTTGAATTTGGTGAAGGAAATGAGCCAAAGGTCGCATATGGTGGAAATTTTCAATGGTTTATTTTCATGTTGCTTTGAAATAGTGAGTCTATTTGTAATAGATTCTTCTATTCTTGTTTCTTCTTGGCAGAGAGCCACCTAGTAGTGAGTTATCCTTTTTTCTTGGGTAGTGATCCTAATTATATTCAATGTTGTTCATATATATGTGAGCTAATCCTCACTGTGGTTTTTCCCTACTTAGGGATTTCCACATAAATTCTACATTCTCATGTATGGTTTTGTTTTAATTGATGTTTCATATGTTTACATTATGTTAATGTTTAATGAGGGTTTAAATTTTCTTAAGGGCTTGAATGTTAATGAGGGATTGTGTTTTTTAATGTAAAACTGATTCACCCACCCTCTCAATTGTCCTATACATATAAAAAGTGCCTTAGAGGCTTTACAAAAAAAATTAACTCTTATTTTAATTTTATTGTCATCTTTTCTTAGATTCATATTTGCATTCCCCCCCTCCTACCATTAGATTTACTTAACTTATACCATGTTCTACTATTTTCCCTTCACATATATATACATCTTTATTTCCTTTATAATAACTCTTTTTATAACCTTTTTTAAACCAATCCTCATTTGTTTGATCGAATTATTTGCTACCTTTTTATAGTAAGCTCATTACCTCCTTTCTATGATCATATCATGTCTTCACTTACTAAACATCCTTTCTTATTTTTTTATATATCAAATATCAATTTGTCATTTCCCCCTCCTTTTTCCCATGTTCTACTTCATTTACACCAATTATAATCCACTTCATTATTAATTATATCATGTGTATTAACTTTGAAACTCACCTCTTTCTCAATTTATGTTAATTTATCCGGCTATTATCCATGATAGTTATCCATTTTTTAATCTTCTCCTTTACTCCCTATATTCATATTATATGCATCTCTCAATGGTGAACATAACTCCTCTTTTACATCTACTTTTAATATGATTTCTTAAATCCTTAATTACATCTCACTTAATGAATCATGTACCTATCTTGATTATTTATCTTGAAGCATGTTTAGTGATTCTTCCTTAAGTGATTATTTGATTAATGTTCCTTATTATGATTGTCCCTTTAATTTATTTTTCTCTCCTAGATTCTATAATAATTCACTCATGTTGAATATTAAATTGTATATTTAATGTTATAAAATTGAAACATCTCCTTATATCACTTTTCCTATCCATTCATCACTAATATCAAATCCCTCCCTTTCAGACATAGATCTACATATTTTTTTGGTTTATGTATTTCATCCCTTCTTATCCATTTTTTTTTAATTTCATTGCAATGATATCTCACATCATTTATCCATTATCATATTCTTCCTATGAATAACCTTCATTTATCCGTTGTAATATTAAACCAACATTAATTTTTTTCTTGGTATTACCCACTTTTCTAATTGAGCCCTTGTTATTTCCTTCCTATGAATTAGGTCCCTCTTTTTAATTTCTTAATATTACACCTTTTTATCTATTTTTACTAATATATTCTATTACTAATTGGGATATTTCCCCATCTTATATATTTACACCCACCATATATGATATACTGTTGTACCACCTTTGTCTATTTTTCTTATTATGTCTCTTCTAATCATTAAGAGTGTATAGGAGTTAATTTTTACCCCTCTTCCAAATTCCCCTTTTATACCCTCCACCTTAGAAAGTCAAATCTGACTAAGTAAATCCATGTCCTCATTCTATACCTCACCCAGTTGGCCCTTTTTTTAGTGTCAATGGGGAAATTTTTGTTAAGGAAAAATGTGATGCATGGATGTCTAAGGGGCACACTATTGTGCCTGATAGATTCTTACCTCTGGAATCCACAAAGACATTACATTCTCCATTGGCGACGAAGCGTAATGCCTATGCACCTTCCATCCAACCTGAGAATTGCTCTTTCCCTCCTAAATATTCTTCAAATACCTATATTTCATTCTCATTCCATATTCTTCACAATTTCACATGCTAGTTTAATCTTACTGGAAAATTATTAAACTCTTACACATCTTCTCTACTTCTTGTTGCACTTTTTCCACCATTGGAGTTGTGACTTTGTGTCCCATATAATTTCTTGTTTGTTGTTGTGGTAGTGTAGACCTTACCAATCTTGTATCCTCCTCTACATGCTTGAGGGAACCTTGATTGAGAAGTTGATATTGCTTCATTCCTTCATTCACATAACATTGTCACTTGATTTATGTAGCATAGTGTTATAGCTATTATTTAGATTTCTTTCCATTACTCTCTTTATTGAATTTCCTATCGATCTATCTGACTATCCATGGAGGTGGAAACAACAAAGTGGGGGTTTGACTACGGAAAACCCCTATACAACCCCAACATTTTTCCTCTCTTGGTTGTGTGTAGGTACAAATTCATGTGGAGCTTGCTAGAGAACTAGAATCCTCATGAGTTGTTCTTCATCACCTTTTCTTTCTATCAATTCCATGTCATATTTCTAGATATTTTTTCACTATGTTCATTACCATCTTAGTTAGTACTTTACATTTCCTTTACTAAGCCATTAGTAGGTTTGTATACCTTCTACTGTACTTTTTCACTTTCTGACCATATGGATGCCAACACCCTAGTGAGATGCCAGTACATCACACTATCATCGCTGACCCACGCTTATGTCCTTTGGAAGAGAGCTATCCAAGGTATAGTTTGGGTTCTAAAACCCTATTTGTTTATGCCCATTTAAATTCTTAGGTTAGTAGAGTGACATAAGCACTTGAGAGTGCTCTTCATTCTCTATCCTTGACCTTGAATACTTATCCAACCTTTGGTAGACTAGGGAAGCCATCCATTGTGGGCTCTCCATGACCTAGAGCCTTGGTGTGGTTGGTCCCCCTCCTCTACATTTTTGTGAACCCAATATGAACAATGTCTATCCATTTATTTGTCTTGAGGTCTTTTCCTCACACTCAACAATCGTTGTAGACTTAAGTGTTGTGAGGTTTTATGAGTATCACAACATAATCTATGTCCTTTGGGCATGTTGTTAGGAGAAGTGTACAACACCTACAAATAGAATAGATGGTCACTTTTGGTTTTACTAGTGGTTTTACAATAGGTTTTATAGACGAGATGGATTTCATTGATGAGACCAATCGTGTGCCCACTCCTCGAACATTCCCTACAGCTTCCTCTATGGATGAGGATGATGTTGCCCACATTCTTGTAGAAAACCATGGGGCATTAGATAGGAGGTTGTTAGACCTAGGGAATCACTTAGAGAAATCTCTGAATATGGCAAGATTTGTTGGTATTGTTAACGAGGTGAGATACATGTTAGGGAAGGATCAAACAAGCATAGAACTCTTGCATGGCCTCACCAATCTAACCAAAACATACATCACTTCATTTAACACTAGGTCAGGTACTACTCAAGAGGTAATAATTGATGCCTATCAAAGAGAGATAAGTGTCTCCATGCCCACTACATTTGTATGCATGGCCAAAACATGCCCCTCAATTAGTGTTTTATCTACTCCTCAACAACCCTACATGGTCAAGGTGAGTAGAACACCCCTTGGTTTCAATTTCACCCCTCCTACTACCTTTGGTGGTGGGGGCTTTGGTGGAAAAAGTGGTGCTGGTGCTGGCGGCGGTGGCTCTGGCAGAGGCCGTGGTGGTGGCTCTAGCAGCAGTCATGGGAGTGGCTCCGAAGGTGGTTCTGAATGTGGGTCTGGTGGTGGTGGCTTTGGTGGAGGTTCCACTAGATCTTTGTCATATCAAGACCTAATTTTGAATTCTCTCCTACAAAACATGGTTCAAATGCAAAACTAGTTGGTGAGTTTTTCCCAATATTTTTCCCAACCTATCTTCAAACACTTTTTCTAACATAGTCCACTGTTAGTGATGATTTTGTGCACTCCTTTTCCTTAGGGAATATATATCCCTTACTTTGAAAATTATTATGGTTAGGGAGATCCATAGAAACATGTGTCAACCTTTATTTCCATGTGCATGAATTTATTCCACCATGATGCTCTAATGGCTAAAATTTTTCCCCGATCTCTTAAGGATACAACACTTGAGTGGTACTATTCCTTTCCAAATAATTCCATATTCTCATTTGACTAGCTTATCAATCAGTTTCTCTATCAATTCCAAGATAAAATCAGTTTGAAGATGACCTTCTTGGATCTCATCGGATGTAAGGAGGAACATGAGAAGATAATTGACTTCATTGTGTGATACCAAGTGCTCTTTTCAAAGATCTCATATCCATTGCTTGACTCAGATGTGTATAAGCTATTCATAGGCAACCTCTAGTGAACCTAGAAGGAGAAATTTTCCCTAATGAAGTAACCTTCTTTCACATATTTGTGTGCTTTGTTATGAGAATACCAACAAACAATGGTTCAATTCAAGGGATCCTCCTCATGCTCCCATTTTGAAGGAAAATCAATAGTGTCCATTTCAGGAAAAGGAAAGTTTGTTGCGAATTTAGTTGCTATGACTAATGACCATGGGTTTAGGCATAATAGAAATTTTACAAAATTAGTTGAATCTTATTCTTCTATTCTACAAAAGTTATTGAAGGATAATATTATAACATTAGAAAATCCTCAACCTTTGAAGGAGCCTTATCCTAATTGGTATGATGGAAATGCCTTTTTCCATTACCATCATGTTCATGTGCATGATATTGAGTTTTGTATGTGACTGCATCATGAGATACAAGACCACATCGATGACAATACCATCTGCCTTAATGAGAAGAAGCAAAACATGAATAAATTAGTAGTGAAAGCGAATAGCAAGTTGCAGATTTATATGGACCTATTTTCGTCCCATTTTGTGAACTTGATTATTGATCCTTCCAATGCTTCTCTTAGCCTTAGCGTATGGGGTAAGCGCAAGAAGTTGAGTCCATGAAACATGGAAGTTTTTTCCTTAGCCAAAAAAATGAATCCAACATTGCAAAAACAAGATCCCACTTTTTAAGAAATGAGATCTCATTTAGCTTCAGGATACCAAGCCTAAATTAAAAATGGGATCCCATTTTTTCCATTTTAAAAAAAATTGGGATCATGTTTTTCAAAATTCAAAATGATCCCATTTTTGGAAATTTTAAAAACAGGATCCCGTTTTGCAAATTTTCCAAAACAAAATTTCCAAAAATGGAAAGTTTTCAAAATGGGATCCCATTTGAAAATTTCAAAATGGGCTCCCCTTTTGAAAACTCTCATTTTCAATAATGGGATCCCATTTTGTAGAACAATAAAAAAAAAATTATGAAATGGGATCCCGCTTTACAAAATGGGATCCCATTTCTAAAACTTTGAAATTGGATTTGCTTTATGGTCAGGTTTCTATCTTGTATTTTGGATTGAGAAAAGCATTGGGAATCTAAACCTAGGCCTTCAACCTGGTTTGACTTGCAAGTTGAAGGTCCTAACAATGTTAGAGAAAAATACTGATTTTGGACATATGGTTGACGATTTTTTTTTTCAAAATTTTTGACGAAATTAAAACCCATTTTAGATGAGACAATGCAGATTCCAAATATGTAATTTTTTTTACAATTGTATTATTTTTTCTATTTTTCAATTAATTTTTGATAAAAATGGTCCATAAACTTTAAATATCAGGGTCTTTTACTATTTTAATAACTTTTAATCAACATAACATTTTGACGAACATATTGCAGAAGAACAAATTTCAAACAATTCTTTTAAATTTAAAAAAAAAATCAAAAAATGATAAGTTTAGGTCATCTTATGTGTGTCATACACAACGATTTTTCAAAATGACAAATATGCCTAATAAAAAATTAACCAAAAAAAATCAATAAAAAATTAGAAAAAAATATTGAGAACAAGCTTCAGTGAGTCACAAATATTTTCCCAAAAGGATTTAGAAAAATACGATAATTAGGTCAAAATATGGATGTCGTACACGTGTATGGTATGGTAAACAAAGGTGACTTTTAAACAGTCATTTTTAGAAATTCCTATTGAAACTCAATTTGTACAATTTGGGTATTGAAATAAATTACATATTTGGAAAGTAGACTCTGAGTACTACATTTTATGATCAGTGAATTTTTTTAAGATTCCATCTCTAAGTGCTTCAAATTTTAAGGTCAAATGTGTCAAAATCTAAAAATCAAGAAAAAAAATTCCACTTTTTGGCCAAAAAGTGGACTCAACTTCTTGCCAGCACCCTACGTTAACATATCTCATTCACTCCTACTCCCCATAGCCTGTGTCTGGCTCACCAAATGTGAATTTCATCTCATAGGACTTTCCTTTGAATAACAAACCCTCTCCCCTATAGGGATCCTAGTTGACCCTACGAGTTGGGTGAATTTTATCACGAAGGAGGTGTTGTGGTTAAATTCATTACAAAGGGAGGAATATGAGAAAATAAAATCCATTATACATATGCACGATGACCTCTCTCTTGTGTCATATGGCTTCATAACCCTTTATGTCCTTGTAGGACCCAGGGCAGTGAACACAAATTTTGATGTCATTTTGGAATCTGATCTATTCATAGTGAAGCTAGGCATGCCACAACTAGCTTTCATGAACAAAATTTCTTCCATTATTCATAAATGTTTAAAATTCTCTCATGAAGGTTCTATTCACATTGTACATGACACTAAATATCAACCATTTGTATCTCATGGGGATTACTCTTTTGATCATTTTTGGCTTAACTCATTTAGTCTAATTCCTCTCAAGATGGACCTACTTCATCAAAACTATGTAAAGTATAAAACTCAGGGAAAATCAAATCCAAAAGTGACTCCCTCCATGACATAGTAGCAAGCTACCTCTTCCTCTCGAAGGGAAAGTGGAATCCTTCCTATGCTTAGGACCATACTCCTACCTTTCTCCCTACAAAGGAACTTTGGGTTACTACTCTTGGTTTCCACATAAGAAGTCTAGTGGTGCCCGCTTGGTCAAAAGCCAAGATCAGGGTATTCGATCTTCCTAACTTACCCACATGACCTCAAACCATTTGGTATGGTAAGGGGAATGATACCCATAGGGATTCCATTATGTTTCAGCCTTTGCGGCTTCCTACTATTCCTTCCTATAAGGAAGTGAATGGGAAGAGGCTCGTCATTGAGGTATTAGAGCCTATTCCCCATACTATTATTTCATCTCCTCAATCTCTCTCTCTTGCTCCAATCTAGGAGTCCCTCCCTCTACTTAAGATGACCATGATGGACACTCTGATGATCAAACAAGAGTCTTTCATCCCTTCCCAACCTGCAGTCTCTAGCTCTTAGAGTCATATAAACTACCTTGCACATAGCGCAAGTGTCAGAGAAAGACTCTAGCTATTGGGGAGGATGCTCTACAAAGGAAGGTAGAGGAGTCAACAACTCCTGCTTTAGCATCTCTTGTTAGGTCCTCCTCTCTCATCCCCTCTACTTTAGTTCCTTCAGCTTTGGTTATGCTTTTGGCTCCTACTACAAGTATAAATGGTTCTCACCCAAAGAGGGTGTAGGTGTTTATTTCTCCTTCATTCAAGTGACCTCTTCTAATGTCCCTCCCAGAGATCTCGCCATTTTCAAAACTCGTAGACATGTCGAATACCTTGGTGTCTTCTATTATGGTTTTCTCCTCTTCCCTTGTGCCTTCCACCTCATCTGTGGGGATCTCGCATCCTCTACTGAAGCAAAAAATTAAGGATGACCCTACTTGCAAACAAGGGTCAGAAGAAGGGCTCTCCTTCTTCGGAGGGTGGCTCTACATTGGCTTGTGTCATCCTAGTGATGGAAGAAGTCCCGACATCCTCGAAGTTTGTCACTACTCCCAAGTCTCTCAGTGAGCCTAGTAGTGAATCTTGGGCACTGCCTCCCTCACTTGTTGAGTTAACATATGGCACTCCAATGAAGTGCATATTTAATTCTATGGACAAAGTGTTGGCCCTATCAATTATTTTTTTGAAGTCATTGAATTTCACCCCACAAGAACTGAGAGAAGAAGATCTCAAGGGGCCTTCTTTCTTGTCCCTTGTTGTGGGAGTGTTGGAGGGTACCCCCCTTGATATTCCTCCCTTATAGGCTCATCTGTCCTCCCCATACAATGGTTTAGATTGGGAGAACACCAACCTCTTCATTGAGGAGGACTAGGGGTTGCCTCTTCTTTCTCTAAAGAGTAGATTTTGTGTGTGTTTGTGTTCCCTCGTACTTGCATAATGTGTTCTTGGATGACCCTTGTAGATGCTTGGATACAAGAGTGTTTGTTAGTCATAAAAATTCCTCTATTTGCTACATAATTCTTCCTCTCTTGTATATTAAATTTTGACAATCAGGGACAATGCAAAGTGTTAGGGACATTTAGGATTCCCTTGCATGTTGACCAATTTTTTTTATTTTTTTGGTCTTCACGTGCATTCTTCGCATGATCTAATATAGTAGCGGGTTAATGACAATTCATTTATATACTATTATATCTATTTATCTATATTATTATGAGCAACTTTGACCCTAAAATATCATATCACCCTTATCCCTTGTGTGTCATACTATTTTTTTTCCTTTGATTCTTTGTATCCTTTTATCTTCTTTGCTTGATTTGTCATGTTTTGGTGCTCATTTTGTCCCTCATGTGTGCAACAACATTACCACAATTACATCTCACTATGTTCCTTAGGCCACGACATCACTTTTTCATTCTTGTTTTTCTCTCCTTAGGATGTCATATGCCTCTACATTTAGCATGCAACGTCCTAAGGGGGGGCTATCATGTCACTCTAATTTTCAAAAAATGGATTTGGTGTCCAATGAATTTTTTCTTGAAAATTTCCTCAAAATGTTTTTCAAAAATCACATTCCTCAATAAGGACCCCTAGCAGAACACTTTTCCTTCATCATGGGTTCATAAAGAAAGAACTTGAACAAATTTCCTCTAAGGAGGGAACAACTTTCCCTGTGGGAGAAATCTTAACTTTCCCCTTGTGAGGGGGCATTTCTTCCTTCTGAATTCCTTGATGAAGTGAAATCCTTCAAAAGGATTCCTTGATGATGAGTTGATTTTTGAAAAACTCTTGGAATTTCAAATAGTGCATCCCTTGAGTGGACCCCTTTTATTTTGAAGGGTTCTTGAGGGATCCCTTTGAAATCTCTTTGTTTGATTTTTGACTTTCTGTGTGATTGTCTACTTGCTTGTCTTCCTACATGGATGATTTTATTTTCTAACATGTTTTGTCTACAGATTAGCATGTTGCTTTATAGGTACACCTGTGAATTTTCTTTCCAGTCTAACTCTATGGAGTCCCCTACATCAAGCTTCCTTCAAGAGAGAGTACCTTGGGGAAACTTCTTTGCAAGTTTGAAGATTTACAAAGTGCTTGCATGCTACAATATTTTTCCATAATTGGTCTGTGAGCCTTCTATGCACTTTAATCAACTCTATAGCTCCAAGGATCTATAGAGTCATATTTTTAATCCTCCTCAGGAGAGTACCTGTGGAGTCATTTTCCTACTCCACACTTTTGAGCTCGCCAAATTGTGGTCTACTTCCTCGACAGTTCAAGTATACATCTCTAAAAAAATTCAATCTACTTTACCGAACATTCATTAGCACTTATGCTCACTAAAGTGGGGGGAAAATGTATATGATTGAATTTTCACCCCTCTTACAAATTCCCCTTTTACACCCTCCCTAGAAAATCAAATCTAAGTAAATCCATGTCCTTATTCCATACCTCATCCACTTGGAATTTGTTTTTAGTGTTGGTGGGGGAATTTTTTGTCGAGGATCCACCCACAACAAATAGACATCTACATGCATGCTACCATCCCAAATAGATTCATGCCTCTAAAATCTATAGAGATGTTATGTTCTCCATTGGAAATAAAGGGTAACGCCTCTATGCCTTCCAACCAACTTGAGAACAACTCTTTCCCTCCTAAATCTTCTTCAAATTATTATTTTTCATTCTCATTCCATCTTCAAAATTTCACATGTTGGCTTAATATTGTTGGAAAATTCTTGAGCTCCTACATATCTTCTCTACTTCTTGATGAGGGTATGTGCAGGATCATGATGGGCCAACAAGTAGCGATATGATGGGTATGTTTAGGGTATGTGGCTGATGACTTTTTTTACCTAAAATTGACAAAACGAAAAGGGTTTTTAAAGAAGATTCTCAAATTTTCAACAATATAAATTATGCTTTACTTTGAATTTAATAAATAATTATTATTCATTTTCTATTTGAATTACTCATAAAGTCCTAATTGATAGGCTAATTGAAAAACATATATAGCTTTCAAACGGTATCACATTTTTTGAATCTGAAACATGTGTCACATTCCATGTTTTGCATACTATAGGATTAAAAAAAATGAATTTCATGAAGTTTTGACCAAGTTAACATGGTCATATATTCGAGCTTTTATATTTTAAGAAAAAATTAATAAAAAATTCATAATTAATTATTTACTTGGAAAAAAATTACAAAAAATATGCATCACATCAGGACATGAGTCCTCTACTTATATCTAAATTCTTATAAAAAAATATTTTCATTTTATTGTGGTTAGGGTGGTAAGATAGACACCTACTTCTTACTTTTTCCCTAAAATTTAAGTACTATTGCATTGAAATTTCAAATTTTCACCAAATAATATATTTTTTTAAAATAAACCTAGTAGTTTAGAAACTAACTTTAATTTTCCATAGATTATATTCTTACATATTTTTGAAATAATATAGATAACTTATTCAAATTTTTACGTCAAGTTTCCTAGCTCTAATTTTTCTAAATTTTTCACCACTTACGGGCCTTTTTTTTCCATGTTGATCCTGCACATACCCATGAGTTTTTTCCACCATTGGAGTTGTGACCCCAATGATTTATGGGACTTCTTCTTCATTGTTACAACAACATAGACCTTACCAATCTTGCATCCTCCTCTATGTGCTTGAGGGCTCCTTGATTCAGAAGGTGATATTGTTTCATTCCATCATCCCCATAACATTGTCACTTGATTTATGTAGCATAGTGCTATTGCTATTGTTTGGTTTGATTTCCATTACTCTCTTTATCACATTTCCTATCGATCTATCTGGATGTCCGTGGAGGTAGAAACACCAAAGTAGGGGTTTGACTGAAGTAAACCCCTATGCAACCCCAATATTTTTCCTCTCTTGGTTGTGTGTAGGTATACATTCATGTGGAGTTTGTTGGGAAACTAGACTCCTTGTAAGTTGATCTTAATCAAATTTTCTTTCTATCAATTCCATGTCATCTTTCTAGTTAGTTTGTTCACTTTGTTAGTTACCATGATCTCAATTAGTACTTTACATTTCCTTTGCTAAGATGTTAGTAGGTTTTTGTACCTTTTATCATAATTTTGCACTTTTTGGCCATACAAACACTAATGCCTCAGTGAGAAGTCAACACACCGCGCTATCGTCCCTAACCCATGCCTTTGCCCTTTGGCAGTGAGCTTTCCAAGGTACAATTTAGGTTCCAAAAGCCTACTTATTTAGTCCCATTCAAATTCTCAGGTTTTTAGAGTGACAGAAGCACTTGAGAGTGCTCTTCATTCTCTATCATTGACCTTGAAAACTTATCCAACCTAAGGTAGACTAAGGAAACCTTCAACTCTTAGCTCTCCATGACTTGGACCCTTGGTGTACTTGGTCCCTCTCCTCTATAGAGATAATCATTATTTAATCTATAAATTTTAACCTTCTACCTCCCACACTCATGTTATATAACTATTTTTTCATATTACATGCCCTACCCAAGAAGATCACTTGTTACCTATTTAGTATATCATACCTCCTCCCTCATTCCCTCATACCATTAAACCTTATTTTTCATGCAATCCTAATGTAACACCTCCACAACCACATGATTCTTATTGTTCTCCTAATTATTAATTAATAATTCCTTCTAATCTTAATCAAGGATATCCATACACTAAATTTAATGAAGGAGGTAGTGATAAAGGGAAGGATACGTAGAGAGAGAGGTATGGCTAGATAGATAGAGGGAGACATGAGATAGAGAGAAGTAGAGAGGGATGAAGGTAGGTAGGGAAAGGTAGAGAGAGAAGTAGGGTGGAAGGGATAGAGGGAGGGGGAGAGAGAAGGAAGGATTTAGGAAGGGATAAGTGGAGAGAGGAAAGATTGGAAGGATAGAGGGAGAGGGGATATAGAGAGAAGTAGAGAGGGATGGAAGTAGGGAGGGTGAGATATAATGAGAAATAAATGGGTTCAATCTCTATCCAAATATGACTTCAATGTATTAGATTCAATTCTTGGAGTACAACAACATGAAAATATGAAACTTATATGCAAATCTGAAAATTAAGTTTCCTAAATATGGAAATACCATGATTAGATTCATCTTCTTTATGATCCCAAAAACTAGTCAACATAACATTCCTTTAAGCACTAACTTATGTGAACTTATAAAAATTAAAGTAAAGAATATAATCACCATAAGATATCAGAAATGAGGAACAAATCAGCAACACAATATCATCACATAACACAAGATTTATCTAGATAAATCCTTGTGATAAAAAAATCCACCTAGAAGAGATGCCGAGTATGTATTATCATCAAATAAATGATCTTATAGTACAACCACTTCCATTATCCTCTTTTCCTCAAACATGGAAGTACCTATATACCTATGAAAAAACTACTTATTCCTAAATCTAGCCTTGTTCTTGTAGACTAACACTACATTTAATTATTCCTCATATTTTCTACATCCAAGAGGCTGATTTTATAAACTTGTTAAGTCATCTAATGTACCAAACATGGCATACAAAGATGACCCTTCATTCCAAATTTACCTAACCTTTGGATTACCTCCTCAGTATCTAAAAAGAAAGTATTTTTTTCTCCAATGCCTTCCCTCCAAATTGGGTTCCCAAACTTGAGAGATAAACATTACACTAAATGCAATAAATTATGGAACAAAAAGTGATACTTTTTGCCTCTTTCCAATGAGCCACTTAGAGAATCCCAACAATCACTTATTTATTATTTCCTTTATCCTTTATTATCATATTTTAATCATCCACATGTGCGTAAAAAAAATTAATTTTTTATGTTCACAACTCACCATTACCATTGTTAGATGAACTATCATCCCTTATGAGTATATTATAAACAATGGTGACAATGAATATTACAAAATATTTTTCCAATTTTCCCTAACTTCCTAGGGACACTTTCAAAGGATATTGGAACCATGAAATATGATTTACAAGTTAGATGAAACCTTAATCCTAACATTCTCCCACTTGACATCAACATTATAAATACACTCATAGGAATCATGAACAAGGGAAAAATATCCCTTACCCAATCATGTGCCATTTGAATCATCACCATAATCTCATACTCCAACAAGATACCTACAAAAAAAATCATGATAACCACCATCAATAAAAAAAAATCCTTCACATCCTCCAACATGCCACCTATGGAAGAAAAATGAACATGCCAAGGTGAAACATGTCACCTATCATTAAAATAAACTAATCGATAAGAGTGTGGAAGAAAAATTAGAAAATAAAAGGAAGTGTATTGAATAAAATGTCATATAGATGAAATCTAAGTTGTAAAGGGAGTTTGGTACCCCTATGGACCCTTTAGAAACTCTAAAGGCATGTTTTTTCCTTTGCTAATTGTACCGAGAACAAGAAGATTAGAAAGGACCTTAGCTGCCACACCTACTATTTTAAAGTCCTTAAAAAAATAACATGTGGCTCTAAGAATATGTGTATCTAGCATCCCAAAGAAAAAAAAGGCTCCAAAGAGAAGAAAGAAACAAAGATAAAAAATATATAAGTATATCATTTCTGAAGGAGAAGAAGAGGAAAAGGAAGAAGTACAATTGGTCCACAAAAATAAATAGACACTCTCAGGAAGAGACTAGTATAAAAAATGAAAGGAGAAAGGGAAGACCCATTCAATCTATGATCATAGTCCCATGAAGCTTGATGTGATGTTTAGTGCTATAGCAGAGTTTGGAATTCTAAAGGATATAGTTGAATTGTATCCAAATACCAATGGCGCATATAAGGAAACAATTGAAGAAGCCATTGTCAATTACATGGTGACATTTAATGTTGGACTATGTGAGATAGTGGATTAGCTACTGGATGGGTTAAAAGGAGTATTAAGTACAAGAAGATAGGAGGCAGTTGTAGAAGACGCAAAGATGAAATCATTTTCCTTGGAATATTGGTTTATCATTAACTCATGAGGAAAATGTTAAGTTCTCTCAGTTGCAAGTCCAAGAATTCAAGATAAAGTAGAGTAAATACTCTTATTGGAAAATATAAGAATTATATAGAGAAGCTAAGGGAAGAAACAATAAAATCAACTAAAATACTCCTTATAGAATTGGGAGCCTCTCTGAGTGATGAATATGAAATGCAACAAGAAACATCCCTTCTAGAAATAAATAAGCCAGTCAAAGAGAAAAATGAACATGAGCAAGGAGAAATGTTGAAAGATAATACCCATTCAAATGAGGAGATAACTATTGAGTAGAGAAAATAAAATGAGCAAGGAGATCTAAAGAAGACAAAAGCTTAAAAGGAACAATCTACGTCTCCTCCAAAATTTGATAAGACTGCAAAAAAGTATTCTAATAGTGGAGAGAAGGAGAAGAATGATAAACATGTAGAAGAAAGCACAAAAATAGGATGTGAATTATTTGCACCCTCTAGAGATTCATTCAAAAATATTCTAGATATTAAAATATAGTTCCAACCAGTGGTTTTTGCATAACTACTACGAATTTCAATGCAACAAGGTCAAGAGGACTTGGACAAGATTTTTTCTCTCTATAAGTTGCAGCTTGGTGACAATTTTCTTGCCTCTGCAAGAAAGGAGATGCTAAAAACTCACAAAAAGATCACAAATTTTTTTGATGAGGTTTTCAAGGTTTTGCAAGAAGGCCTTCCTATAATATATGTTGATACTTCTTTTCCTAATGTAAAACAGTTGAAGTTAATACTAGTTTCTCTCAAGGAGTAGTTTTCAATTCTAGAAGAGAAGATAGAGAAAGAAGTAGAAAATAAATTGAATGATAAGGGGCTAATTGATGCCTCAAATAAATGTTCTATTGCACATACCAAGTTGCAAGGAAAATTGAAGGATTTTCAAAAGAGTTTGGAGGAAGCAAAACTATTGTTCCAATTTTGTTTAAAATGGCCATTTTCTATGAAAAGTATAAAGGATCAAATGGACTAAATTTAGTCTCAAATTTCTCAAGCCTTAGGTATGTATGATCTAGTGAATGATGGGGATGGAGCAACTAGAGTGATCATTGAAAATATACATAGCAAATTCCTTTTACTATAGAAAAAAGAAGAGAAAATAATAATGCAATATAATTAGATCTGGGATATGTCAATTCTAAGGCTTACATATTTAATTTAGTCTCTCTAGAAGAAGAAGAAGACCTCTATGTATAGTTTGAAAAAAAGAGCTACATGCTTTCTTTCACCAAGAAGGATTGGGAGGTACACCTTACAAAATTAAAGGAAATATTTAAGGGCATATTAACCTCATCCAATTAAGGTGTATATTTCTTTTTGAATTGTATTAAAGATTTGATATTAATTTACATTTGTGGAGTTCATAGATAGTGTTATGATACAATTTTGTCTTTTTAATGGTGGAGAACATAGCCAAGGGGGGCTATTTTCATGTACATATATTATTAAGGGGATGCAATGTGGATTTACTACCATTTTCCCTTAATGTCAAAGCAAGAGTGAAGAAGATCAGTGTGTTACTGTCGATGATAAAGGGGGATATTACAGGAAACATGAGCATGATGGTGTATAGTGTTGTCATTGATGC
This sequence comes from Sequoia sempervirens, assembly GCA_007258455.2. NCBI lineage: Eukaryota > Viridiplantae > Streptophyta > Pinopsida > Cupressales > Cupressaceae > Sequoia > Sequoia sempervirens. Next base: position 189,837,192 of record VDFB02000017.1, read on the forward strand.
CAACCCATTGTAGAATTGATGGTGTATCAGTATGTATATAGTCTAGAGAAGACCAAGTGTTTAAGGGAAATTAGCTATGTCCCAGACTGAGATAGTGTATTTTCAATATAACAGAGGAACAATTTTGTGGTCCACATTATATTCTACATTGCATTATCTTGTCATGCAGTTTTAAGGTAATAATATTGCATATTTCATGTTAAAAGTATTTGCATTCCACTGTAGATGATCATTATTTTTTATGGATTTTAGGAAGTTCTTAGAAATGTCAAATGTGTGTGTATTTCAAGTTTTAAGTGGTTTGGTTATCTATGCATTTAGTTTTCGATGAATAGTTGGCTCATTCCATTGTTGCTTTACCGGTTTGGTTATGTGGTTCTAACCTAAGAGTTTTAGGGTTATGTGGGACTAAATTGAGTATGGAGTGGATTCATGGGAGTATTTATAGGTTATTTTGACCTATTTTGGTGGAGAACATGCTTTGGCCATTTTTGCAAGGCATGTATGTTAGAGTTTTGAGCTGACGGGTTTTGGAGTCACACATTTCATCCATTTAGGTTGACCTAGTTGATGGTATGACTAATTTTGGAAGACATATATATAGAAAGAAGTGATTATTTTTTTGATATACCAAGAGAAGTACATAATGTGATAATGGTAATGTGAATGATAAAGTGTGTAAAGTTAGGTATTTGAGCAGAACAAGAAACTATGTCTTCAACATATAACAAAGCATTATAAATAGTTCAAACTCTAGAAGTGATTCATTTTTGTATGTTAATTTATAATTCAAGAAGAATTGATCTTCCTTGGGTAGTGAGCCCTCTAATTTTCTAGACAGTGAGTCCTTTAAACTATGATCCATTGTAATCGGATATGATATATAGTGAGTTAATCCTCACCATGGTTTTTCCCTTTCAATGGTTCTCCATGTAAATTTGATGTTCATCTTTTGAATGGTGTCATGCATTCTTTATTTATATTCTCCATTTCTACAAGTTTAATGATAATTCACTTTTAAGTTAATGAATTTTAGGAATATTGATTCACCCTTGCTCTCAGTATTCTAGGTGTTCAATAGGTTTAATGTATCAAGGTCTTCTCCTATGGTTCAATATTTCCATTTATTTGGTTCATGTTACTATAGTAATGGAAAAATTATCTCTTTTTCATTAATTTGGGAATAATTAATATTAAAATGGGTCTGATGATTCCTTAATTTAGTGTTGTAATGTATTTTACACATTCATATTAAGTTTAGGACCCTTTTAAACTAAGTGGACTTAATTATTCATTATTTAGGGTGTTGTAAAGTGTATCTTTACACTTCCACACTAATCTAGGGCTTTATTAATTAATTGAGGTTACTTTTCCTTAATTGGCCCCTTAATTCAAATCCAAGCCTAATTAAATGTAAATTTTGAGAGATAAACCTGACATTTATAAATGATATTAAAGAAATTTTAGAATGTTTGTGTCCTAGGTTAGTGACCTAGGACCCATTCACCACCTGGAAAATGGGTCCTCACTAGGTCCTAGGACCCTATTTTTGCATAACATTGTACATTGTATGAAATGTGTCCTAAGTGAGTGACCTAGGACCCATTCGCAACATGGTGAATGGGTCCTCACTTAGATCTAGGACCCCCCCTTGGGATATGTTTTTTGGTGGTATTTTAATGATTTCAAATCCCAGATTTGATGTTGGCTTGTGATATTTGAATTTCAAGAATTAATGATAAGTTATGTATAAATATAAGGTTATTTCACACAGTTTCATATAAGCTTTCAAGTGATCATGTTCTAATAGTAAATTTATGAGATCAAGAGTTCACAAGAGAATTTCTAATAGTAATATTTATAGAAGAATATTGTAGCAATCAATATCCATTTCATCCTATCAAGGGCATAGTGCATCATGCATGTTGTTGAGCTAATATTTTCATACAACATTCAAGATCCAATTCAAGAATTATTCCATATCAAAATTCATGATCAAGATTTACATTCATTGAGGCCACTTCATGTTAGATTCCAAATTGGATATCTAAGGTTCAATTAAGGAGTGGTGAGTTGTGACATTTCATTTGTTCATTCATCATTCCTTTTATGCATTGTTTCATTTCAAGGTTTAATTACCAAAATGGGGTTTGACCAATGGAAACCCCTATTCCCTAACAAACAACATTTTTCTTCTCTTTGAGGTGTGATTGTAGGTTTTAGGTTAAAGATCATTTGGAGAAAAAAATTACAAAAAATTTCAAAGTTGTCAAAGTTGCTAAGGAATTTGTAAAATCATGAAAACTAAGCTACATGGTTTATTTTTGGCTTTTTAACAATTCCTAAATAGAACCTGAAATTATAGATTGAGAGGAACAAAACCTATAAACAATTTTTACAAAGCCCTAGCTAGGACCCATTAACCATAGGGTGAATGAGTCCTCAATCAGGTTCGAAAAAGAACTTTTAGCAATAGGTACACAACAATTTACCCTCTTAAAACTTTCCTTTTGACTACTATATCATTTAGGTTTAATTTTGATAACTCATTTATACATTATAGCACACATAATTGAATGAAATTAGAGGTTAGGTGCATCACATTGTTCCATTTGGGGTCACCTTCTTTTCCTTCATTTTAGTTGCCCAATATAAATTTTTTTAACTTTTATTAATATATTTTATGTAAAATGTTCCAAGATCATTTTTATATAAAAATATTATTTAGTATATCCCCTACCTCATCAATTTTATTATTTTCCACACTAGATTCTAAATTCTTTAGAATTCCAAGGTACCACTAATTTCCCTTTTAGTTTTGTTAGAACTAATGGTTCATGACTTTAAATAACTAATAATTCACATATGTTGTGAATGTCAACTTTTTATAAATAGAAACATATACTATATACTTCTACATTCATTATGTTAATTTTTCCTTCTTCCCAACAAGACATCCCTATCTAAAAATCTACTTCAATAACTTTGCATCCATATAAATGCAAGATGTATCAAGATCCTAGTTATCAATTAAAAATAATATAATGAGTATTTTCATTTTTTACAGTTTTTACTAAAAAGACCCTAACCACAATCTCGAGGATGGGATACAAATAATAACACCTAGTGCATTGGATACAAATTATAAATTAGATAAATGATTCAATAATCCATGCATTTCAATAGAATCTATAGATGAGAATTGATAAAATATTAAGTGTACATTGACATAAAAAGGGGAATAAAGAGCATAAAAATATTGTTAAAGGGGAATTATAAATATAAGATATTGAATGTGAGATGTGTTTTTTCATTAAAAAATAAACTCTTTATGGTTACTTAAAGATGAATAGAAAAGACATATTTGATTATTAAGGCTATGGGAAATATGGTAGTAGATCAAGCCTAGTTCCTCACAATAGAAAATAAAGAATTATAACAAATAAGCACAATATTATACCATTTAAGTTGATAGAAAATACATCAAGTATAAAAAAATCAAATATATACAAAGCAATTATAATTGTACATAAACAAAATGGGGCAGTGGGCCTAGCTCAATTCGTTAAAAAATCCTATTGTAGGAAAGAGGTCATGAGGTCTAGTCCCCCCATCGTCCCCATGGTGTCAGAGGATGTTTCGCGCCAATGTCATTGGTCACGTGAATTTTTTTCTAGGTACACTACAGTTTATAGGGGACGGATACCCAACTATTCCTGCAGTTTAAAAATTAAAAAAAAAAATAGTACATAAACCAAATCATAGAAAAGGTTAGAAAAATCAATAAAATCACGAAATAGTTGTGTGCTAGAAATCTTTCATTCAATAGCAATATGAGGATGGAAGGAATGAACAATCTAATCATAATTGCTAATGAATACTTATGAGATGTGTTAGTGGAGGTAAAGGAAATAGTCAAGGCAACAATATAGATAATATTTATCAATGAAGATAATTGCTTTAAAGATTAGTATTCATAAATTTGATGAGCTTACCAAGTCTCTATTTAGATGTGTAATTGAGGACTTTCAAATATTAAAGGGTGTTGGAAAGAATAGGAAACCTATTTCTTAGATCTAAAACTATAATTAAAAAAAAAAAACTTATATTTTATTGTTATTTTAATGGTTTGCTAAGAATTTATGGTTCTTAATTGGCCATAATTATTGACTAACTAGGAATTGGTTGATAAATTGTCAAGTTTTAACCAAAAAAAATGGAATCTTTTTATTCTTTTATGTTAAAATTTTAGAATTATTCATAAAATTTGTTAGGATTCTCTTTCATTTTTTATGGTTTCTAAATAAGTATCAAAGACTAAATTTCTTATATATATTTCAATTATAGATGTTTGATGAAAAATTCAATACTTATTTTCTAGGTGGAAGCATAATGATGTGTTTAAATTTTTGATCTATGTACCACTCAAGTCAATATTTTAAACCAAAACTTTATTTTCTATTCATAGAAAGAACAATATTAAATATTTTAACATAATGTAAACTTGTGATTTTTTAATTTTTAAATATTTGTTACTAGATTATTTCTTATACTTTATAGTATTTTTAATTATTGATATTTATATATAATGATAACTTGAATGATAAATGAGATTAATTCATATTTCTTAAATAGATCATTTAACACTAGCTTTTTGTTGTATATTTTAATTATTATTTTTCAATATATATTAATATTAATTTATAGAGAATATTTTTCATAATTATATGAAAGTACCTCGCAAATGTGACTTTACAAAGTTTTTAAGACTTAAACATTAAAAAAAAAATTAAAAATTAATGAAAGTTTGTTAAGATGTGACATTGAATTAAAAAAAATGATTGATGCATACTAACATGTAAAAAACTTTTCTCCATAAAAAATTATTAATTCAATTAATAATGTTTTAGTTTTCAAATTTATCTTATAATCTTTTTTCCACCTCTAACAATCATTAAAAAAAAATTATATTTTCATTTTCTTATATGAAATAAAAGTTCTTACAATCTTTTCAAAGTAAATCATGTGTATTTCAAAGAAAATAAAGAAAATTGCATCAACAAAACCTCAAAGAAATAACATTGATTTTACAAGTCCATTATGTAATTATATATCTTATAATTTCCTAACGACCTACTGTTTTCTTTTATATTAATTTTTAATATTTCTCCCTTATAAGCTTTTGTACATTACTGTAATTATAAGCATAAAATCTGCATTTCCATGTAGTTTTTCCCATGAGAATTTAGTTTCGCTGTTAGCATTTAAAATCCCGAACAGCAGCTAAACATCATAGTTAATATAAAACAAAAAATTCTTGGATAGATACGACTGTTGACACAATTTTATATAGAGGTAAGAAATTTATCTATTCCCAGTGATTGTCTTTGAACAGAAGAAGGTTTATAGAACTTAGGTTAGATTTCTGCTTCGTTGAAACAACTCACAGAAATTTGGGATTTTTTTCTTTTTTATAAGCAACGAAAATGTATGCTTGAACGACTTAAATGCCGACTCTTTTTTATGTGTATTTTGACAGGAGCTTTTAATGATGGACATGGAAAGTCTGTCACAGTTGGAAAGAAGGATTGAAGTTCTTGAAGCTGAAAATGCGGGCATGAGAGTAGCAATGGAAGCAATAAGGGAACAGTTAACTATATTTGACAGCTTGATTTTATATCCAACTTATCAAGAGAAATTGGATCGTTACACCGGAGCTGAGAAAGGCATGGTGGAGTTGGCTATGAAGGCAAATTTCTTCAAATCCTCGTATGACATACGGAAAGAGACAAGCAGACATTAAGGAAAGACGTTCAAAGCGACATCGGAGTGACTAATCCTATGCTTGTTTCAAATCAGTCTGAATCGCCCGTTCAAACTTTTGCTTGTGCTACTTATGTAATGTTTAAGATGTTTACCTATACAAGCATTATATAAATAAAATATATTTTCACTTTATTTAGTTTTTTAACATTACGTTAGGAGACTTCATCTTTTACGTGAGAATGTTTTGGTCTTTTACTTTTGTATTTGTGTATATTGTAGGGATTTTCTTCACATATTTATATGATTTTTTAAATCTTTATGTTTAGCTTTGCTATTTTGTAAGTTTAGAAATTCTTAAAATAGTGAAGGTCAATGTTTTATGTAATTAATGTTATATTTTGTAATGTGGATGGTATTATAGTGCATTTGGAAGTTTGTCTTAATGTTAGGATTTGTTAAGTGTATAGCTCTTAATCTTAACATTCCCCACTTGTCATATATACTAGCACTTGCACGAGAAGGAGGTGCAAGGGTTACGTTGATAGAAAATTATATACAAGTTAATATATTAGAAAGTGCAATTTTATATGTGCATAGAACAAATCTTGAGAGGTTTTTAGACTTGTTCCAAACACTCAAACCAATACCAACACTCAATAAAATAGTGTGATGAACAACAATGGTTGATGCATCAACATTTCTGAAAATTGCCTCACCTTCTAATACATAAGCAAATGTATTCCAACCCTCTGGAACTTCTTGATGGAAAACAGCTCCAATTTTGATTGTAAAATCCAAGAACAATGTTGGAGTTCATGTGTGTACAAAGTATTTAATTCGCAAGACTTCACACCATCTTTCTCAATCTTGGCTATGTCTTTGCCTTCCAATTCTTGATATGTAGGTTTAATCCTGATAATCAAACCCCACAACAATATACATTTCATTGACTTTGATGGAATTGACAACCCATATTAAAAATGGTGTAAGATTTATATAGGAATAATTACATTTTTTCCTTTTTTGAAAGATTGTCCCATAATTGCAGCCCTTGTTGGACTCCTTTGCCTAGCATTTCACAATAAAGTATACCTCTGTCAGCAGTCATCCACTGCATTGTCCAACAAAACCTTAGAAAATCCTATGACTAATGGTTTTTCCCTATTTTCATTTGAAACAAGTCAAAGAAATAATTCACTTGCAGATCAACAAATTTGATGGCACCCTTATGTCTTATGAAGTCTTGATGTGTAAAAACTCCCTACAAAGAAAAAAAAATAACCATATATTTAATCCAAAAAATGAATTTATGCAAAATTTTACTAAGTCATCAACACTAACTTCCACTAATAATTGATATCAAGGTAAAGCTATCAAATAATTATTCGTCATATAATTTAGAAGAAACTTGGTCAATGAACTCCTTTGAGTCATCTTTTATGTGCAAGTGATTGATCAAGTCAAAGTCAAAGACGCAAAAACACAATATAACAAGCTGAATTCATGAAAAATAATCTAAAATTAGGGCCAAACATTAAGAGTGGTATAGAGATGGGTCAATTTATGGAAATGGATGCAATGTATTTTCTTTATGGTTTTTCTTTTCAGGTCAAAGGTTTTATGGCATCAAATCATGTTTGGTTTAAAGGGTCTGGTACTATGTCTATGAGTTTTTTTCTTTCATGATCTCTTTTTATGAAATTGGTGAAGGAAAATATGTTTTTTAAAAGGATACTATAAATGATCACACACTTTGGTTTAAATTAATAAAATTAGTGTATTCAATGTATATCTACAACAAATTAGTAATGAATGAATTGGGGAATCAGTGAAGTAATTTAGATGTGGGGATAGTGAACTGTGATGCTCTCACCATTACAAATTTATGCTTAGAATTCATGTGTAAATTGTGAATAAGATTATGGAGAGGGAGGTTTTAAGGAATTATCCAATGTCCAAATATTGGAGATAGAGTATTTGTCTTTGTTCTCAGTCATTAAAAATATTGTAGCTTTTGGTTTCTCTTTTGGCTTTAAGTTCCTAGAGCCATCTCCTATTGTTTTTATATAATTTGATACTATTGCATAACATTCATCTATCATGATACATAAAACTTAATAATGACTAAGCCATTCTTTTCTAGGCCTTCTGAATATATATAATATTTTACATAATATCAATTGGAAGATGAGTTTTAACATGTATTATTATTCTTTTAATAAACCTTGACACGAAATCATTATAGATTCCACCACCAATAGTTTTTGTCTATCACATAAAACAATGAATCCTTACCTAGGCATGCAAGCATTGATACCAAATATTAAGGAATTAATCCTTAACATGACCAATGTCTGGGATAGTAGAAATCTTATGTTATCCTCTCAATTCAATACAAATTGTTAGGAAATAATATGCAATCACACCAAAAAAATTTATTGGTGCTAGAATATATTGGTTGATTGAGATGTCAATATATGACACATATCCCTTAATTTTTTTGTATTAGATTACTAATTATGCCAATTAATGAGTAGGGCAACATGGGTTTAATGGTTTACTCCCCATTCTATTATTAGAAGGAGGCTTGTATAAAGGAGGTGAATATCACTATAAGGAGATGGATGTCAAGTATGATATTATTCTTGGGATCTCATAGAAATATAGTATGAATTGGCTTGTTCCATAGGGATTATTATATTGTGTTACCCTACCTCAGTGGTTTACTTTATTTCTACATATATTGGGTATAAGGACATCTTGGAACCTGTACATCTCTTGTGTTATGCATGTTGACTTTTCGATAGTGTCTCATTGTTATCATTAAATGTTAGGATATTGATAACCATTCTTTCTCTCATGTGGTGTTGATAAATAATTTTAATATCTTTTATATGGATAATTAACATTGAAGAGGAATTTTCTACTTCAATAGCTCAAAGTTTACTTTAGCATTATAGTTTGATAAAACAGGCTTCTAGGTTTGGGAGACTATTTCATATCTCTAGAGCCTTGTATATTTTTTTAGTTTCATAAATTTATTGTTCCTAAGATTGGTTGTGCTTGATTTTGTCAAAATTTGTTTTTCTTTTGGGTAGTGGGAGTATCCTAATGTATAGTATGTTTGCAAGATGAGTAATTCATAAGCCAACAAATTCCACTTGGCATATTAGTGAAGTTGTAAATTAGTTAATTACCAACATTCCCATCTAGCGTGGATGATTAATCAAGACATATTTTGTTGGGATTGATAATACTAAATATTCCCATCTAGGATGTATGATTAATGAAGATATATTTCATTGGGATTGATACTAATAGAAATCACTCAAAAGAGACTTTGATGACTTCTCCAAGAATTTGTTATTTGTGGTGCTAGCTATTCCAAATTTGCACATTCGAAGGATGATGATGTTGGGATAGTCATGACCAAGGTTATCAATGCTCCTTGAACAAAGATATTTTAGTGTCTACCTCCCTTTTCATTGTAGGCTAAATGGCTTGTAGGCTTCTTCTTTGTTTCACTATTATGTAGTGCAATATCTCTTATAGTAATGTTATCAATTAGTAATTGCTAATCTCTCAAAGCTTTTGGATTAGTGTGGTTGTCTTGTTGCTTCCTATTAAACATGCAATGCTTATTATTGTATTTTATTCTCTATATTAATTTAGCTTTTTTTCAAATAAAAATAGATTGAATTTTTTTCCAATCTTGAGACAATGAAAGTATGCCTTAATTTGAACTCCTAAATTTAATCTCCCCTCCCCTATTACAAAAAATAAATAATATGATGAATTATAAATTCATGTAAAATTCCTTCCATATCTTATCTTTCAAGTAAAAAATAATTATTTGCACACTTCTAATGATATGTTAAACTAATTTTAATATATATATATATATATATATATATTGAAAATGCTCTCTACATCATATAAATCTAATTAATTAGCCAATGGGTGTCCCCTGTGGACTTGCTAGTCCACAAATGCTTGAAAAACCTATCTCATGTCAATTGTTAAATGGTTTTCAATCACCATTAACTGAGTTCCCAATCATCGATAAGCATATTAAAATTCAACACCAAGTTTGCAATCTTAGATTATACAAGCTAGAGTGAAGAGACATTTATACAAGTCAAAGTGAAGAGACATTTGATGCTGACTATTTGGACAGAAACATTGGATTTTTTGAATGCTCAAAATGTTGGATGTCGAATATATATATTTTATTTTTACATTGGCTTGAGATATAAATTTAGTGATTTCTTCTATTTCCCTTTTAGAGTGAGGCTCTCTAATTATATTATTACATTGAGAGGCGTATTACAATGGCATCCATCAAAAAGCAAAATTCAATGTAAGGAAAAACTCTTTAGATTGAATTTGACGTTCAAATGACATGCAACTAGCATAACTACAATCATTTTATGTAGACATTTTTTCAAGCAGATTTAAAAATGGTTTTAAATCGATTTGATATCTTATTCACTCTAAAATACTTAATTTTTATATCATAATCAATTTTATAATGATTTCATTTTTATTATTATTAATACTAAAATTTAATATTAATAATTATAATTAATTTAATTATAGTAATTATTATAATAAATTAGTATTTATATAACATTATTATTTATATCAAATACATTGAGACACTTATTTTCATCATTTTTTCTCATTACAATAGTATTTCATATTCGTATAATTGTAAAGATTTTTTTAATTTTATAATATATATTTATAGATTATTTTTATTTTGAATGTTAAAAAGATAAATTAAAGTAAAATAAAAATAATTAAAAAAATAAATTAAAACTAAATACTTAGTGTCAAGTAATTTAGAGTGAACATTTATTTATAGTAGTAACACAAATATATTTTTTATAATTATAAAAAATTTCAATGTATTTATTTGTAATTATTTTTGTTTATTTTTCAATAGTGTATTTATTTTATTTTAATTTATTTATTCAATATTTTTTATTTTTTTGCTTTGTTTTTAAAGAACTTTTAAATTTTTTTTATTCACAAATTTCTTTAGATGTTCTTATCTTTGAATTCATGAAGTCCTCTATTAAAAGAGGTTGTTGAATCATAACTATTTCAAAACTTCACAGTTGCAAGTTTGGCTTTATTCTCCTAGAGTTGGATTTCTCTGCTTTACATTTTTTTGATTTACTTGAGTTTAGCTATTGCAAATTTGGCTTTAGTATTGTTGAAACAATTGTATTGTTATAATCTATTGTTTGGCTCTATGAAAATTCATTGCTAGCAATTCACTAAAGGAAAATTCACCATCAACAATTCACCATGGGAAATTTCACCATCAACAATTCACCGTGGGAAAATTCATTACCAGCAATTCACCACCACAAAAAATTAACCACCAAAAATTCATGCAATTAATTTTTGGCAATGAATTGTTATGGTGGTGAATTGTTGGTGGTGAATTTTCCATGAATGAATTGCTAGCGGTGAATTTTTCAGATCACCTGTTGTTGTAGTAAAACAAAAAAAAGATTCAAGGAATCATAACATTTATTGCTTTTTATTTTTGGTTGTACTTGCTAGGGCTCATTTGGTTTGGAACTTGACAAGGTTACATTTTCTTAATACGTGATAGAATCAAAACTAGGGTTTGGTTACCTTGTATCTTTGTGAAGAAAATACATAAATTTAATATTTGATCTTAACAACTATATCACATTTGTTTAAAGAATAAATTGGACATATGTATTGAAAATCAAATTTAATTAAAATTAGTCAATTCAAATTTCACGAGGAAGATTGATTCTTATTTTTCTCTTGATCCTCAATCTTCTTCAATGAAGCTAGAAATGGGGGTGTAATTGTTTTTTTCTATTTGGCCTTGAGGAGAAAAATCTTTATTCTTACAAGACTTTGTAGCAAAGGAAGGAGGCGGGTTCAGAGACAGAATGTCATGGTGAAACCCTAAGTGCCTAGAGAAAAGTTTCAGGTGGTAGCGGTGGTGGGGGAGGTTGTTCCCTCCCCCACTGAGGTTTTTTTTCTTGTAAGGTCTCCTACCCTTTGTGTTTTTCTCATTTTTTCTTTCTATTGTGCCATATTTCTCTTCGACCCTGTTGTTGTTGTTATTTTTTTTTTTTTAATTTCCACCCACTTGTGTGTGTTTTCTTCTCCCTTCTCTCATCTTTCTCTACTCTAGGGTTAACTCTCCTTAATAGAGGGTGGTTCAGAACCCCCCAACCCACCTAGTAATGGTGATGGAGGTTGCTCCCAATCTCATTTGCCAAAATCCTTTAGTGAGGTTGTGGTTGAGCAGGCATTTACTACTCCGGCGGGTGTTGAGATTAGCATTGAAGAGGTGAGCAGCGACTTTAGCAGGGAAGAGCCAAGCCATGCAAAAGAAAGTTTTGGACAAGCCATATTGGAACATAGGAGGATGTGGTTTTCATGCCCTCCCCTGGTCTCCCGCGGCCATTACTGATGAAATTTTAGCGCTCTCAACCCCAAGGTGGGTTATTGTCAAGAACCTTCCTCCCAAATTTTGGAAATTTTTGCCTCTAATCTTGGACCTTGTTGGTAAGGTTGTTAGGATCGATGAGAAAAAGGTGGATCTGCCAAATCTAGATACCCATGCCTCAGTCTCCATCAATCCTAGTGTCGAAATCCCTAAAATTTAAATATTTTTGAAGATTCTGGGGTTACATCTTTCCTGTTAGAGGTCTTGGGTGGGGTCAATGCCTACTTTCTCTACAGGAGAGAAGGCCACATCAAAAGAAAATTCCATTTGATTCAAAAGAAAAATGGGAAGGCATAAAGGGGAAACCCTAGTGCTGGTAGCAAAGGTCCCAACCCAGATTCACTGAAGGATGTTGAGGGTAGAAATGGCCAAACTCCATTGCAGCTTGTTGAAACAAATAACAAGGGCCCCTCACTAAATACTGAGCCCTCTGATTCTTTGGTTGAGCAAATTAGTCATATGTTTTTAGATGTTGAGGATGGTAGTCGATGCCTTTCTTTATCTAGTGGGAGTGGGAGTGGGCCTAGCCTTGGATTGGTCAACTCCCTTGATGCCTTGGCACAAAAATATATGAGTGGAGAGGGTGAAAACCAAGAATACACTTATGATGGTGTCAATGAAAAACCTATCCCCCCTTAACAGAATGCCGAATGAGAAAGTATTGGGGACATTCCTCTACTCTAGAAGTTGAATTCCCAACAACTTTCCATGAATAAGATCAAGCAATGCATTGAGGAGAACTTCCTAATTCTTGGCAACAATGCCAAAAGAAACTTAGAGTCAATAGTCATTAAAAAAGATTCCAACCAATTTGACCTCCATCTTGAGGCATAGAGCTTGGGTAAGGCTAACACCATAGATGTGGGCGGGAGCTCCAGGGACTCCACGCTAGTTATCAAAACCCCTCAAAATGAGAATCCTAATAATGAGGCAACACAGGATGGAAATTTTGTTTCCTATTTGCATGAACCTAGGTTTGGGGAGGTTGTGCTAGGTAGTACTTGATCCTTTGCAGCTCTCGACTAGACCTACGAGCTTAGTCTTACCCCCCTTCCCCCTTAAATGGATGGCATGTTCATAGTTGATAGCCTACAAAATGGTGAACCTCCTATGTAGGCTAGTGGGCTTGGAGAGTCTAATGAAGTTGGGGCAGAAAACCCCAATCAAGGTGAGGATACTGAAGCTAAAAACCCTGAGAATGTCACTTCTAGGAAGTCCTGCTAGGCCCCTAAACAAAATTTTGGTCCTAGAAGACCAAGGAAAAATAAGAATTCTATACAGTTGGGTAAAGGCCCTTTAGTGGTTAAAAAAAGAAGAAAAAATAATAGCCTTGTCATCTAGTCACCTGTGGCAAAGAGGCTAGAAATAGAGGAATTTTTTCCTAAATTTTTTGAGCTATTTAGGAATGACCAAGCTGGTAGTTCCATGACTGTTGATGATGAACATAAAATGTATATCTTAGAACATTAGGGGGCTTGAATCACTTGACCAGAAAGACATTGTCAGAAGATTTTTAAATTTAGAAAAGAATAAGGATTTTGTGCTCTTACAAGAGACAAAAGCCATAGGGTTCACACTGGAAACCAACCTAAGATTAATTTGGAATAGGTCCTCCTTTCACACTACCTCTCATGAGAAGGGAGGGGAGGTGATGTGATCGTAATCTCCAATCAGTTGTCACAATGGGTTACCAGCACTGGCTCATCTCTGTGCAATAGGGTTGTGTAGGTAACTATAAAGAAAGAGGATCTAGTATTCAGTGTTTTCTTTGTATACGCCCCTAATGGCCATAGGGAGAAAACTACATTGTGACAGTGTCTTTTTGGCCTTCCCAGGATAGCCTGGATTGTTGGTAGTGACTTCAACATGGTTGAGAAAATGGAGGACAAAGGGGGGGATTGATATGTCTTGGAAAGGAAACAAGAAGTACTTCTAGTACAGGATGAAATGAAGACTCAACTTAATTAACCCCATGGAAAAAGGGAAAGGCGAATGTAAAGGTGTGTGGTACATGTGGTGCAATGCCAAAAAAAGTGGCAATAGAATCTATTGCTGGCTCGATACGATTTATGCAAACAAAGAGCTCTTCAATTTTTTCCCTAATGACGATGGGCTAAAGGTGTGGGTATATCCCTACATGCTCTCGGACCACCACCCCATCTTGGCCAACCTTACAATCTACCAAAGCAAACTGGATGAAATGATGAGGAAGCCTACTTTCATCTTGAACAAAAGTCTTCTCAAGCATGAGGACTGTAGGGAAGCCATTACTTCCCTTAGGGAAATTAACAAATGGTTGTTAAGTGGGGTTAGTGCCATGGAAAGATGGAATATCAATGTCAATAGTTGGAGGAAGTTATTTCAAACAATAGGTAAAAAGAGAGCCTTAGATGCTAGGAGAAAGGAAAATGAGCTTCAGGAGTCCTTCCTTGATGTAGAGACTAGGCTGTAATAGTCTCTAGATAATGCTTTGTTCATTGAAGAGATGGTGAAAGCAAAGAATGGCTTGAGAAGGATCCAAGCCCACAAATTTAAGGGGTAGAAGGTTAGGTCCAAGCTAAACTAGTTGACTTGTGGTGACAGGGGCTCCAAGTTCTTCTTCAAATATTTGAGGGAGAAAAATATTAAAGAACAAATCAATCTGATATGGGATGGGGAGGCGATGTTTTCTTCCCACCATGAAATTCTAAAATATTTCTAATCCTTCTACATGGATCTCTTTGCAACTGAGGGGGGATCTGAAGAATGCTGCAAATCATGTGAGTCTATTAAGAGGCTCATTCCAAGGAAAATCTCTAAGGAGGACTCTGCCAAACTTTAGGCTAGATTAACTAAGGAAGAAATTGAGAAGGCTATTGCCTCCATGTGTAATGATTTAAGTCACTAGGAAATGATGGGTTTCAAGTTGAATTCTCCAAGTGCTTCTCAAATTGGGTTAGTGATGACCTGTTGTAGGTGTATGAGGAGGCCCTAAACACACAAACTCTGGGAAAAGAGATAAAAAGGGGCTAATTAAGCTTCTTTCCAAAGGGGGGATAAGACCTTAGTTAAAAACTGGAGGCCCATAACTCTCCTAAATGTGTCCTATAAGATTCTAGCTAAAGTTTTGGCTATAAGATTGGTCAACATCCTTCCCAAATTTTTTAGCAGCACCTAGACTGGCTTCATCAAGGGAAGATACATTCTTTAGAATCTAATTATGAGCTGGGAAGCTATGCAGTGGGCTAAGTCTTCCAACCAAATGGTTGCAATGCTTCTTTTGGATTTTGAGAAAGCATATGATATGGTAGAATGACACTTTCTGCACAACACCCTCCAAGCCTTTGGCTTCCCTATGGAATTTTGCAAAATGGTGGATGTCCTGTTGAAGGATTTCAATGCCCATGTGGATGTTAATGGGATTCTTTCAGAGGAAATCAAACTTGAGAGGTCAATCCATTAGGGTTGTCCCTTAGCACCCACCCTTTTGTGATTTCCTCTTATGCCCTTTTCTACTTATTAAGACACAGCTTTGTGTCACCCAAGGTTAGAGGAATCAAGCTGCCTAAAGGGGGTGAACTAATCAATATGCAGTTTGCAGATGAAACAACTCTATTCCCAGAATTGAGCAAAGAAAATGTTAAATCCCTAATGGAAAAACTTGAAGTGTTTTGCAAGGCCTTTGGGGTTAAAATATCAATTTCAAAGTCTATTGCTCTTGGGTGGGAGAAGAAACCACTAGAATGGTGAGAGATCTTAATTTTCAATGGGGTGGGCCTAATTTACAGGTAAGATACCTAGGCATCCCCTTTATAGTTGATCCTAACCTTAAGGAAATGTGGAACTAGATAAAGGGTAAAATTGAAAAGAAGCTAGATAATTGGAATAAGCAATATCTCTCCCTGGTTGGGAGGGTATATATTTTTCAAAAGATTGTGGCCTCTTATAGTATCTACTTTGCTTTAGTATGGTTATGCAATAGAAATCAGGTAGACGAGATCCAAAAAAATATCAGGGGTTTTCTATGGTCGGATGGGAAAGGGAAAAGAAAGAAACATGCTATGAATTGGGATTGGTATTGCATGGAAAAAGTGTTTGGTGGCTTAGGTTTAAAGGACCTCAAGGTACAAGGTGTTTCCTTGGTTGCAAAACGGGTGGTAAGGGCCTTGAATGGCAATGAGCCATGGAATGAGTTGATAAGAAATAATATACTATTGGTTGTGCCCAAACAAGCAAAGTCTTGGAAGTTGTTGCCCCTGAGTGACATTCTCATGAGTGGTTGTGCAATGTACCTAGCTGGATTAGTGGTCTTCAAAATCTTGTGGAAGGCTTGGGAGCTTGTCAAACATGGTGCCCAGTTTAAGTCTAGCAGCATAACCCTCAACAGTGATGTTAAGTGCCAAAGGTACATCTCCATTTGGTGTGATTTGAACCACAAAGGTAAGCCCTTAACCCTTCTACAAGGTTGTTTGGCTAAAATTGGTACAAAAAAGGCATAAGAACTTTTTGTGACATTATGTCTGAAGGGACGATTAGAAGCTAGGCTAAATTGGAGTCAAATTTTGACCTCCCTACCTCCAACTATAGGACCTACTTTATGCTCTTAGAAGCCAGTAGGGATGCTTCCTTTCCCCAAGATGCTAGGAGTCACCTAGAATTGTCTAAGGACATAACTTGGAAGGATGGGGGACCCATCACCAAGCTTAAAACCAAAACTATATACAAAGAGCTGACCTATAAGGACTATATTTATTATCACCTAAATAGGTGTTGGAACATGTTGTTAAATGGAAAAGGTTAGCATAAAATCCTAACTGACCTCTGGTATATTGGCCTTGAGCCTAAAAAGGCTTGCTTTAGATGGTTGATGCTTCTTCATCGAATTCCATACAAATCCAATTGTGATGATATTGATGTTTGTAGCATTTGCAAAACTCTTGAATCATTGAAACATATTCTCTATGATTGTTTTTATGCTAAAGAAATTTGGAAAACAAATTGTAGCAACTTAACAATTTGGGATATTGATGGCAAGCTTATTTTGCAAGATGTCTTAATGTTTGATAAGAGGATTAATAATTATTGCAAGACATTCTAGTTTTTTCTCTCTACTAAAATAATGTGGCACAATTGGAAAGCTAGAAATGATGAAAAATTCAAAGGTTGTAGGAGGTACCTTACCGAGTCTCCTTAAAAACTCACTTTCCTCTCTATTGCTTTGCAAGTGTTACCCCAAATTGAGATCAACAAAAGGGAGATTAGGAGCAGACATGCTTATCAGCTAGAAAGTGATGAACATGAGATCTTCTTGAAGGCACTAAGTGAATTCCATAAAATCTTTAATATGACGGTGGAAGCCCAGGGTAGACATAGGACTCCTCAACATGCTAGGTAGCAACAAGGGGAGGTTCAACCTATGGTTGGAAGCACAAGTCCTAGCACAAGACAAGATGATGATGAATCCACCAGCAGACCAGCTAATGGCAGCTAGCTCTTGTATTCATCACAACGGTGATCTCCAAATGCAAAATTTGGAAATTATTAGTGGATGCCACAGTGAGGGTCAGTCTACATGAAGTTGGATATGGTCACACATGGCAAGTGGGAAATCCTAGCCAATTTTTTTCTTAAAAGCCTTGCAAGAATTCTAGAAAGAATGAAAGAATAGAAAGAAAGGAAGGACCAATCATTGGAACACCTAGACTACACATGAATTAAGACATAGAAATAGACATTTCTAATGATGAACACAATTTCTTCTTTTTGTACAAAATACTATGTGTTAAATTTGATGTAAAGTTTGTATAGATTGCAAAATCAAAACTATAACAACAAGCATATGTACAAGTTGTATAGATCCAACAAATAGATAAGAATGATAGGTTTATAGGAAGGTTAAGTTTACAACTACAGAGTATATATGTAGCGAAGCAAAAACATCATTTATATGTAAAAATGATGTATTTTTTTTGTTTTCTCTATTATCAATAAAAAAAAATTCACGGGGAACTCATAAGACAACTAAGCATCTTTTGCATTTAACCTCTAATATGCTATTGATTCTTTTATGACTTTATTTCACTATTAGTCTTTTTACCTGATTTATTTTTCTCATATATTATTTGATTGATTGAAACTGTGATAGCATATCAACAGTTTGTTGTTTTGAATAAGTTGATGAAAATAGGCACCTCGAGAAAAGATAACTCTCGGTGTATTTTATATATATTAATATTTAATATCTATATGCTAGTTTATTATATATTATATAATATTATTTGTTAATATATATATATTAAATATTAAAAACTATTTAATTATATAAATTAATTTTAAATTGAAAAAAATACAATATAAAAATAAAAGAAAATAAATTAAATTAAGTAACCAAATTTATATAAAATAAAATAAAATTATATAATAACATCAAATTATATAATATAGTAAATTATAAAATTATATTAAATAATATATATTAATATTATGATTATATTATATAAATATTAAATTTATATATTAGAAAATTATAAGTTAAAAATACATTTCATTATATAGTAAATTATAAAAAAAATTACTAATATGATTTAAGTAAATTATATAGCATATTACTCAAAACAATATTAATTCTCAAAGTAACACTAATTTTAATAATTCACTTATAACTTTAAATTAACTTTATTAAATATATATAACTCTAACTCTTTTTCTACTTCTAGTTCTAACACTCACTAATTTTAATAGTAATTATAACACTAATTATTACATTAATACTAATCTTAATTCTAGCACCAACACTAATGGATTAGTTTTAACATTAACACTTATTTTAACACTAATTCTAACTCTAGCATATATGACATTAAAATTTAGCTTTCTTAAAAATATATAATATTAATCTAATTGTAATTGTAATTCAAATCCTATCTATAACACTAACACTTATTCTAACCCTAACTCTAATTCTAAGTTCAATTAAAACTCAAGCCCTAATCGTAACCCTATCCCTATAACTAGCACTAATTGTATATAAAAATCTAATAGCAACACTAATATTAATACTAAAACTAATTCTCACACTAACATTAATTCTAAGCCTACCCCTAACTTTAATTCTAACACTAACACAAATTATATCATTAACATTAATTCTAACCCTCACTAACACTAATTCTAATCCTAAACTTGACTCTAATTCTAACTAAAATTTTCCTAACTATGCTGATATCAAATGAGATGTTTTAAAAAAAGTAAAAGTATTACTTTTGTTTCAATTTCCATGCTTCAATGGTTTACCGTTCGAGACTATGAGCCTTTTATAAAGAAAGGTTTACTATGAGTTACTCTCTATGAAAACATTTTTTATGTTATTAAATTATTTTGTGAAATTAGATTAGTGTGAGGATTTTAAATTAAAAAATGTTTGTTTAGTTTCTTACTGAAATTTATAATGTTGGAAATTTTATATAGGTGTTTTTTAATTCTTTAGGTCTATTTTTATTTGTATTTTATTTATAATAGTTGAAATATCTTTATAGATTTAATTTTTTTTAAATGAAAAAAAAATCAATAAAAATTGAAAAATTGTTGAATAACATCTCAAAAATTTGTTGAATAACATTATATTTAATTATATGATACAATCATTATTTGTACAAAATGAAAACGTGTATAAATTTATATTGTTATTTAACTAACTAATTATGCAATATTAAAATTTGTTTAAATATTACGTTTAATTTCCTATAAGCATATCCCTTGAACCTCCTATAAATGGAGTGGTAGTAAATAAAAACTAACCAAATCAATACAACAAAAATTTAACTAAATTCATAAAACACAATAATAAATGATAATTTTATCCAAATCCATCTAGAACACAATAATAATTTTGTAGTTGACCCACTAATTGACTTATATAGGTCCAATGACTAGTTAAGCATTGTGGATCAATGCTCCCCACATCACGAGTCTAAGGGTAAGGTCCCATGGAGGGGGGCTTCTTTAAAAATCTCAACATATGCTTAGCCTTTCTAGGAATATTTTAAAGTTCTTGGTCCCATGGATTTAATCTTGCAATTCTCCTTAAAATTTTAAGCTCCAAAATTTAAGGAATGAATGAATGAATGAATGAATGAATGAAGACTTTTAATAAGTCCACGTGGCCAAACAACCTATGGGACCCATGGATCAGCAGTAGAAAGGAATACAACAACAACCGAAAACAAAAACCATTATTTCTAGATGTTGGATAAAAAATAATAAATAAATGAAAATTCTCTCATTTTTTTTTTTTCTAATAAGAATTTAAAATTTTAGATGAGAGACAAGTGGCATAAAAAATCTCCTAAGCTCTAGGGGAAATTCCTAAGGCACTGTCTATGGGAGTGGCAAAATGCATTAGATGAATCTGTGCCCAAATCCGTATCTATTTGTAGGAGACTCTAAAATACTATTTTTTTAATATTTTCATTTCAAACATAAAAAACTCAAGTTAAATTTTTTCATACAATTTATATTTTCATAATATATTTTTATTATATTATTTTTATATTATTTTTTAATATATATTTTATATTATATAAAAAATGAGGGTTTTTATATAATGTAAATTATATATTAAAAAATAATACAAAAATATTATATTAAAAATTATATTATATTTATATAATATATAATAAAAATGTATATATATAATATTTAATCTAATATAATATTTTTATTATATATTTTAATATAATAATTTTATATTATTATTTTTTAATTTTATAATTTAATATTATTTTAATGGCATTGAATGGAAAATATTAAAAAAGTAGTAATGAAGCCATTACGTGCCAGGGTTTAAGGGAAAGGGGCCCATAGGGTTTAATATAATATTATTTTTATTATATATTATACAAATATAATATAATTTTTAATATATATTTTATAGTATATATAAAAACCCTCTTTTTATACATAATATAAAATATATATTAAAAAATAATATATAAATTTATTATATATTATATAAATATAATATAATTTTTAATATAATATTTTTATATTTTTTTTAATATATAATTTATATTATATAAAAGCCCTCGTTTTTATATATTAAAAAATAATATAAAAAATAATATATTTATATTTTTTTAAACATATATCTTATATTATATTTAATATAATATATAATAAAAATATATTATGAAAATATAAATCATATGAAAAATTTAACTTAAAAGAGTTTTTGATGTTTGAAATGAAAATATTAAAAAAATAGTATTTCAATCTCCCTACAAACACTGATAAATAGGGACTTCTTTGACGATACAGATTTGGGCATGGATTCATGTGGTGCATTTTGTCACCCCCATAGACAGTGCAAATTTCTAACCCCACCCCAATTTCACCAGCTCAAATTTTAGGGACTCCTATTTTTCTTTCCCATGAGACCTCCCGCTCCATGAAAATAGAAGCCCAAGCTCCCATAGGACCATACAATAATTTCCGTTCAGAGTTTGCCTTTGGAAAACAAATAGAGAGCAACTGCGTTCAAGTTACTGTAAGACGAACCGCTATCACTTGCAGCACAAACTTCGAAATTAGGGGGCTGATCGGTAAAAATTCCCAATGTGAGCATGGGAACGCCCGAGCTGAGATCATCCAGCGTGGAATTCCAACCGCAGTGGCTCATGAACACTCTCACAGATGGATGAGACAGCACATCCAGCTGAATACACCACTCCACAACCAAATCCCTGTCCTTGGTTTCCTCCAAAAATCCCGCCGGCAGTATCTCTTCAATGTTTCCTTGCCCTGGAGGAGCCCTGATCACCCAAATGAAGTTTTGACCACTTTCTTGAATGCCCACAGCCAGCTTTTGGATTTGCTCCGCGCTTATGACCACCACAGTGCCGAATGAAATGTATACAACGGACTGGGGAGACTTCTTGTTCAGCATTCCATACAGTCGGCTGCCTTCCTCGGATTCGAGCCCAGCTCTGTGTCCTCGGAATTTGGCCCCCGCAGAAAAGTCGACGGTACGGAAGGGCCGATTGGTAGGAAGGGAAGAGATGCAGATCTTATGGAATCGATTGTCTCACGCTCTAGCTCATACACAGTATTGGCAATCACCGACGAGGCATCTTTCACGCTTTCCAACTGTCGTAGATAATAGGTGAGGATCCAGCTTGTATTCCTGAATGCCGAGGGTAAATCGGACAATTTCAGCGCAGGAAGGCCAGGGATGATAAGGTTTTCGGGGATTCGAGTACAATCCCAACCCTCTCCTGTAAAACAAAACCCTCATAAATTTTCAAATGAAATCTAGGTGCTGAGTGTTACTGAATCAACACAAAAGAGAGGTAAAGAAGCTTAGAGAACCGTAACCCAATTACATCAAAATGAAATTTGCATTATTAGAACTGTAACTTCAAACCATCGTATTGACACTCGATCCAGCTTCTGACTGGCCGATAATATTTGAGACTCGGATTCAGATGAGCGGAAAAGAAAAACAGTAAAAGCTCAATATCAGACCAGTGCCAATTGGCTTTAGGATCTACAAATTTGCTTGAGGCTGTCAGAATTCCAATGTAAGGCAGAACAAACCAGTACTTTTGGTGTAATTGCTTGACGATAGTATTACTGTTTGACAAGATTATAACTGTTGAATCACTAGCTATAATCCCCCCGAACTGCAAAATCTGTTTATGGGTCTCCCTACAAAGCAAAAATGTTACCGAACAAAATATATAAATTTTCTGGAAACTTTCAGTTGGATGCGATCTGCTATATTACAAATAAATATGAATGAGCTGCAGAGATGAGATGCTCTTCCTTAGAATGAATGTGAAAAAGTTCTAGAAGCGAAACGCAAGAAACACAAACAAAACCGTCGCACGCGAATCCAGAAACTGAAACATCAGAGGAAAGTTTGGTAAAGCCAGAGCAAAAATAAAATAGCATTAGCACAGAGGTCGGCATCGGACCTTTTCGAAAGTAATGGTAAATTGAAAAAACAGAAGCGGATTGCGTCCAGAACAGAGCCTGAGGAATGTTGATCTTATTTGCAACGTGTCGAACCCAAGGAATAAAGGAATTGTAAATTATGCAGCACACAGGAGGACCGTCAGCGTTCAGTCGCCGGATCAGCTGTTCGAGCCCCGAGCCGTCCATGTTGTTCTGCATGTGCACAAACACAGCGGGATTGAGGGTTGAATCGAGAATGGGATTCTCGTCGGGAAGACCGCCTGGAATGCATTCAAAGCGTATGTCCAGGTTGAGCTGTTGCAGATACTCCCTGGCCTGTATTACTTTGGCCTGATAAAAGTCAAAATTGACGAAGGTAACGAGCACACCTCTGGAGGCAAGCTCTTTGAAAACTACAGCTTAGGATTGCTGTGGCCTACTGCTGGGTATGATACTACCACAACGTGACCCTTCCTCCCTGCATTTGCAGCCATGTCTCTTCCTCTTCCTTATCCTTTCCCTCACCTTAATGGCAGCACAACGAAAAAGTCCAATGGGGTAGATATTACACGTTATAGGACGACATTCAAACCAGGGGAGTACTAATGTGCCTCTAAACGAAGGGTGTTGAGTGCGTAGTACTCAATATGTGGGGCCTACTTTCAGGGTATATAGTGCTTATATTGAACACATCAATGGTTTAAATTTAGGGGGTCTTTCTTCATTTAATGAAAGCATCTTGTTGTTCCCACATCCAATCCCTCATTTGTGTGGTAATGGAGGGAATGTCACATCAACATTGTTAGTTACATTAAAAAGTTTGTTGAGGTAGGGGAGAGGGCTTAATCGTGGTGCACCCTAACTTTATGGGTTAACATAGCAATGAACATGCAACATTCACATCAAAAAATAATATTCCCAAGTGGCCAAAGATGTGGACAATTCAAATATTTTGTTTCACCCACGTAGACCGAAAAAAAAAGTGTCATCAACATGCTTTTTGTTGAGGGGTCATAATAGACCCCCAAAAAAGTTAGACTAATAGTGGTGCATTAAGTCATGTTTTTTAGTGCGTCAATGTGGCATCATATGATTTATTGTGTTTTGAATGTAATGGGCATATTTTGTTCAACTATTGGATCCTCTCTTACAATTACTAGATCCATACTTTTAAAATATTGGGCTTTGAATGTACATGTACTATGACAACTATTGGTACCCACACCACTATTGGACCCTCTCCCCTAGTGCAAATTATAAGAGGCGCAAAACAAAAAACAAAGAATTGAATCTTATTTATTTATTTTTGTGAAAAAGGTTTAAAAAATTAAATTTAAATAATTAAATTATAAATTAATATTTTAACAGGTAAATATTAAAGTCTATTAGTTTGTATATTTTTGAAAATGATCATTAGATTTGTAATGAATTTTTTGGCTCATTTAATTTCTAATATATTAATCGCCGAAAATCAAGCTCTCTATTTTGCACATGTGGAAAAATAGTAGATTATCAAAAAAAATTTGAAAAATATGAGTGCACCAAATATTGAAGTCTTTGATCCAACAAAAAAAATAAAAATTCGGTACATACAAAAAAAGTTACGCGTTATATGGTCACACTATGGGTGTGTGCAAGAAGTTGAGTCCACTTTTTAGCTAAAAAGTGGAAGTGTTTTCCTTGATTTTCAGTATTTGACACATTTGACCTTAGAATTTGAAGCACTTAGAGATGAAATTTTTGAAAAAGTCACTGATCATAAAATGTAGTGCTCGGAGCCTAGTTTCCAAATATGTAATTTATTTTAATACCCAGATTGCAAAAATTGAGTTTTAATAGGCATTTCTAAAAACCACTGTTTAAAAGTCATTTTTTTTACCATACCATGCACGTGTATGACATCCATATTTTGACTTAAATTATCGTATTTTTCTAAATCCTTTTGGGAAAAGTTTTATGACTCACTGAAGCTTGCTCTTGATATTTTTTTGTAATTTTTTATTGAATATATTTTTTTTTGTTAATTTTTTACTAGGCAAATTTGTCGTTTTGAAAAATCATCATGTACAACATGCATAAGATGGCCTAAATTTATCATTTTCTGATTTTTTTTTCAAATTGAAAAGAATTGTCTGAAGTTTTCTCTCATGTAATCCATTTTTCAAAATGTTATGTTGATCAAAAGTTATTAAAATAGTAAAAAACTCTGATATTTAAAGTTTATGGACCAATTTTATTAGAAATTAATTGAAAAATAGAAAAAATAATTCAATTGAAAAAAAAATTACATATTTAGAATCTTCATTGTTTCATCTAAAATGGGTTTTAATTTCGTCAGAAAATTTTGCAAAAAAGGTCGTCAGCCATATGTCCAAAGTCAGTATTTTTCTTTGACATTGTTAGGGCCTTCAACTTGCAGGTCAAACCAGGTTGAAGGCCTAGGTTCGAACTTCCAATGATTTTTCCAAACCAAAAACCTTGGCAAAAACCCACCCACGATGTAAAACAAAATTCAAATTTAAAAAAATGGGATCCCGTTTATTAATAAACAAAATCCCATGCTATAATCGGGATCCCATTCCCATCCAACAATTTTTCGACCATTGTAAATGGAATGGGATCCCGTTACCTTTACAACGGCTCTGACATTCATTGTCAGTGAACGGGATCCTGATTATAGAGAGGGATCCCACTTATTAATAAACGGGATCCCATTTTATAATAAGCAGGATCTCGTTTTATAAACGATATCCTATTTATTTTATTTAAAAACACTGTCCAAAATTATTGTAAAGTCTGCAACTTTGCAACTTCATATGTATGTCCGAGAGCACTAAAAATGAATTATTTTTCATAAGTTATTGTATTTACAGGTGGTGAATTTGATTTTTGGTTGATTTTATCAAAGGGGGCATCATCCACACCATTTTTGAAGTGAAATTGTGTTATTTTTGTGCTTGTTTGGAGGAAGAAAAGGTTTCAGTTTGCAATATGGATTGAATTTTTCAAAGGAAGCATGAATAAAACAATTTTTAAAATGGAATTGTTGTAGTTTTCTACTTGTTTTGAGGAACACAAGAGGAAATTTTTTGTCATAATAGGTATTCAACTTCCAATTTGGATTGAATATTTTGAAGTATTTCACTATTAACATTCATTTATGCTTGAGAATTTTATAATTATGGGAGATAAAACTCATAATAAGAGAAGAAAGACATTGACTCCTCAAGAAGTTGAAACAAATAGAGAAAAAGAGAGACAAAGACAAAGAGAAAGAAGAATGAAAATGAAATCAATGAATGATGGTGGAGCAACCAATTCAACAACTATTGAAGATGAAAATATTGAAGATTCCATAGTTGTAGATGAAGCTAATTTGCAAGGAGTCAATTTGGAGAAGAATATGATTATACAAACAAGTCCTACTATGTCTTCAAATCCCTCTTTGAATGTTAAGAAGAATGTTTCAATATGCACAAATCTAGGTACGTCTTCAAATCCACATATTAGTGAAATGGTAAATTTGTATGTAGAAGTTTTACAAGATGTTGGATATAATGATGTTGACTATATTCAGAGAGATGAAACTTTTATAGAACTTGTTGAAAACAAAAAACAAAAATCTTTTGTTGCAAATGAAAATCAAAATGATCATTTTCTTGAAAATGAAAACAAAACCTATATTTTTAATGAAAATGAAAATGAAAATGAAAACTGTTTTGTTGATGAAAATAAAAATGAGAACCGTTTTGTTAATGAAAATGAAGATGAAAATGAAAATGAAAACCATTTTGTTGATGAAAATGAAAATGAAAATGAAAACCATTTTGTTGATGAAAATGAAGATGAAAATGTAAATGAAAATGAAGATGAAGATGAAAATCTAGAATGTGATGTTGAATTTAATGAAAATACTTTTTTTAAAATTGGAAGTGGTGTTTTTGATAATCTTTCTGATCAAATTTCTTGGAGGCAAATAAGAACACATGCGAATAGAATATACACCAAATTATTTTATTGTAAAAAAATTGCATTTTAATGTCAACTAATGATGCAATTGATGATAATGCAAAAAATGAGGAAAGTAATGAAAAGGTTAGGCTTTTATGTTAAACCAAAAAGAAAAGATCAATCATTAAAACATGCTATGTCTATTGTTCCTAGTGCCATTCAATCTACTGGGAAAAATAGTCGATCTAAAGATAAAAATGTAGCAAGAAGAGCTATAACTATTGCTATAGTTAATAAAACAACTTTGAATAAAAGAATGGTAAGCAATATTAGTGAAGTTTTAAAAATGCATCCTAAAATATTACTAAGAGCGGCAAAAAGAAGATAAAGTATAGAAAATGATCTTATCAATCAATGTTGGAGTTTTAGTTGATGACTACCAAGGTCTGATATAAAATTGAATGTTGAAATTAAATCTTTGATCCAAAAATATTGGCATGATAATACTGGGGTTTTATCTAATGCTAGAGATATTTTAAAATTAAGGGTGGGGTCCAAAGTTCATGATCCTCACCCAAAACACCTATTAGATACAACACAAACTGAATTTATAGAAAATTTTGTAGCAATTTAGTGTTACCTAGTAATATTGAAATAAGTCAAAGGTCTTTTGAAAAATGTAAACCCTGGTATGTAAAAATTAATAAGCAACGAATATCTTGTTGTTGTAAAATACATGTTCAATTTCGTTATTTTTATGATATTTTTCAATATATACATTGTACCTTGCATTCTAACATGATTATATAGGATTGTGGTATTGATACACCACCTAAAGCAATAAGAGAGTTTATTTCAGGTTTGTTTTGTGAAAAAACTAATAATAAATTATTTTATTTAAGTTCTTGTATTTCTGGACAATGCATTAACTACAAAAATCTTTCATTTTTAAGAATTTCTTTGCATGAAAGTGTTGATCATGATTTTGGACAACAATTAGTAGACATCAAAAGATTTAGGAATGTTCACTATTCTTTAAAAGATGGAAAAATAGGAAAGCATTGTAATTTAGTTACAGAAAAAGTTAGTGTGCATGCATTTATGAGTGAATTTAATAATAAAATTGTACCAAAATATGTTATCCACTATGAACATGCTCGATGGCTTGATGGCCAATTTCGTGCATGTAGAAACACATTTCCAATTGGTACTATACTTTAAGTGGTTGATTTTGTGGAGAATTATACTCTCGCTCCACAAGAGGAAATTCAATCTCAATATTATAATTTTGTGCAAGTAGCTATGTTTGTCCATATTGTTTATAGACATGCAGATGATAGCATTGAGGATGATAGAAAAGTTTTGAGGGAGTATCATCTTTATTTGAGTGACAATCGGTTACACTCATCAGAGTTTGTTCAATATTATTTTAGTATATTTTATAGAAATTTAAAAGAAAGAGGAATCCATATGAAAGAACACCTCATATGGTCAGATAATTGTACGGGGCAGTTCAAAAATGCTAGAATGTTCTATTGGTTAAGTAGGGTTCACCAGGAACTTAATGTCCAACATATATGGAGTTTTTTTGAAGCTGGGCATGGTAAAGGAGAACATGATGGAGCTGGTGCGTGTGCCAAAAGAATTCTTGGTAGAGAACAATTAAAATTCGAGGATTCAGTAAAAAAATTAAATGCACATGAGATTATGGATTGGTGTAATAGAAGATTATCTGCACCTGGTTCGAGTGATTACTCTATAGTTCATCGATTCTTTTGGTTGGTGGAAGAAGAAAAAATTGTATCTAGAGTTGATTATGAGACAATTAGTGGATATACTAAATGGCATTCATTTAGGAGTGCGACAACAAGCACATGGACTATTTGGACAAGGGAGCTTGCATGTTTTTTCCATTTTTGTATCTCAGGAGATTTGGAAGCTTGTGAAAATATAGAATGGGTTGAACAGTGGGAGCAAAGATCGTTAACACCTGTAGAAGCACATAATCAATATGAAAGAACTATTGAAGAAAATGATCAATTGTTTGCATCTGAAGTTTATGATCGTGTTTCAGACCTTGTACAAGAAGGTAATTTTAATTTAATTTATTTCATTTTATTTTTCTTTATTAAGTTATTTTTTAATACTAAATTAGTTATATGGATATGCATAAGTTATTAAATCAAATTTTGTTGGCAGGACATGTGTATGCAATTATTGCACCTGAGGGGAATGAAGAGCAAACATAATATTAGTTGGCTCGTTGTGTGGAAACTAAACATAAGTTGTTAACACCTTGAGAAGATGATGATGGCTTTCATTATCCAACAGGTATGGTGATCCCCTTAAGACACCTCCTTAAGCAAATTTTGATAACAAGTTTTAGATCCCCTTAAGCATTTTTTTAGAACAAGTCTTTGATCCCCTTAGGTAAATCTTGAGAAGTTATTTGATGGTAGTTTTGAAAATGTTTTCCAATAGGATTGGTGGTGGTTGTTGGAACTTGGCTACGAAAATACTTGAGAAGAAAGAATGGTCTACCTGCATTCGAAGACTATGAAACACATAAAAAGATTATGCATTATTCACATTTGGTGGTGGCAACAAATATAAAACTAGAGCTTATCGTGGAAGACCTTCAAAAATTGCTATGGTCAATTTCTATGGAAGAGTGAGGCAATCATAGATGCATTGCAAAAAAGAGAGGATGCAGATGGTACAATGGATTAAGTAAATACAGGTAAATATAGTTTTATTTTTATTTTGTCCTTTTAAATACATTAAATACATGTTTTGACATTGGTCAAGTGTGTTATTAGTTGAAATTGATATAAATTGTTCTTTTATATATCCTTAAGGAATAATCACAAAAAGGATCTAGTCCATGCAAATTCAACCTAGACAACATGGAATACTTGGTAAAAACAGGTAATTATTAGTTAAATTATATTTAAATACATGTTTTGATTAAATATTGATATTGCTTGGATATTAACAGTTAAAATTGATTCATTGTCATTTTTTGTATCCTAAAGCCATCATTGCATTGATCTCATACTTTGAAACAAAAAGGAGAGGATGCCTAGATTCAACCTACAAACATGTGTGGAATACTTTTAAATCCAAGTACTTGAGTTCTGTACATATAGATAATTTTATATAAATTAAAATATGTATGTTTTGATGATTTCATTGATATTGCTTGTACCTTTTTGATATCAGGTGGTGTGAAGACATACTACATTCTAGCCACGAGTTTGAGATGTTCTTGAGATGGCATATCCAAATTTGGTAAACATCATTTTGAGATGACATATATGTACACACATACTTACAAAATTAAACATACTCTATGTACTTCTATGTATCAAATCAATATTCTATATATTTAGGTGTATTATGGCCCCTTAATACATCCCCTTAAGATGTTCTATTATGACCCTTTTAGACATCTCCTTAATTAACATGTTATATTATGACCCCTTTAGACATCCCCTTTAGACCCCTTAAGACATCCCCTTAATTAACACATTCTATTATGACCCCTTTAGACATCCCCTTAAGACATATTATAACCCCTTAAGACATCCCCTTAAGACGTTCTATTATGACCCTTTTAGACATCCCCTTAATTAACATGTTCTATTATGACCCCTTTAGACATCCCCTTAAGACCCCTTAAGACATCCCCTTAATTAACACGTTCTATTATGGCCCCTTTATACATCCCCTTAAGACATATTATAACCCCTTAAGACGTTCTATTATGACCCTTTTAGACATCCCCTTAATTAACATGTTCTATTATGACCCCTTTAGACATCCCCTTAAGACATATTATAACCCCTTAAGACATCCCTTTAATATGTTCTATTATGACCCCTTTAGACACCCCCTTAAGACGTCATTAGTTGTTTTGACAACTTATTAACTAGTGTTAGATGAACTATTATTTATAGTATTTATTAATGCTTTTATTCTCTAATCTTCTATGGTATTGTTATGGTTAGGATTAGAATTTTAATTAGAGTTAGAATTGAACCCTGATTCTAGCTGTAATACTAATTGAACCCTAACCCTAACCATTATTAGAACCAAATTTATAAATTCATCACACAAAATATCCATCGTTCACCCAATTTATAAATTCATAACTATTTAAGATCATTGTTTTAATTTATAAACTATTATTGCTCTCTACTGAATATATCTTCATTTCTTTGTGTTTTCCTTTTCAAAATCAAGAGTTCTCCTCTCCTCTAGCCATTGTCGATACTCATCTACGATCCCATCCATAGCCCTGACAGCATCAACAAGCGTTTGCATCCTAGATGTGAACATCCTCATAGGAGGTGTGACACATTCTTCATTTTGAATAATGTTGATTTGATCTTGGATGGTTCTAGCAGAAGCATTGATTTGTGCTTGCAAACGAGCATGTTCATTGATTTCAGGTGGTGGAGGTGGGGGGTTACGAGGTGGAGTGGGCAGAGGTGGAGGTGAAGGTGTTGGAGATGGATGGCGTGGAGGTGGATTGCGAATATTATTGAATGGATCCATGTGATCTTTAAGATATGAGTGAACCTGCATTAGATTTGTAATTTCAAGATGTAAGATACATGTTTAGGAAATACCTTTAAAACATTCAATATAAATGGCCTTAAATAATTGAATACAAATGATAAAATTATATGTAAGACTCATTTATATGTCTAAGGCACATGTTACTTGAATGAAAATACAATTAACTATTGATATTGTATAATATTCCAGGATCTTATTATTGTTAAATTTGGTTGGGCCTTGGGCAACTTTGATCACCAAATTTTAAGAACTTCTTTGATCCCCTTAAGAAATGTCATATTGGAACCCCTTAAGAAAATCGAATTACGATTTAGGGTGACAGGATGGCTTGGGATTTATGTCTAGTGAGGTCCTAGGAGAAAATGGCATGGCTCAAGTGAATGAAATTTGGTTTTGGTGAAGTTGCCCAAGGCAACCAAATTTCATTAAGATCTTTAAAGAAAAAAAATTATGGCTTTAGGGTTTAGGGTTTAGACTTTAGAGTTTAGTGTTTAGGGTAATAGGATAGCTTAAGGATCTACATGTAGTAAGATCCTAGGAAAAAATTACATGGCATAAGGGAATGAAATTTGGTGGAGTTGCCTAAGGCAACCAAATTTCATTAAGAGCCTAAGAAAAAATGATGGCTTTAGGGTTTACGGTTTAGACTTTAGAGTTTAGGGTTTAGGGTAATAGGATAACTTAAGGGGATATATGTAGTAAGATCCTAGGAAAAAATTACATGGCATAAGGCAATGAAATTTGGTGGAGTTGCCTAAGGCAACCAAATTTCATTAAGAGCCTAAGAAAAAATGATGGCTTTAGGGTTTAGGGTTTAGCTTTAGGGTTTAGGGTAATAGGATAACTTAAGGGGATATATGTAGTAAGATCCTAGGACAAAATTACATGGCATAAGGGAATGAAATTTGGTGGATTTTCCTAAGACAACCAAATTTCACTTTATGATCCTGGGTAGGACAAAATGAATGGTTTAGTGTTTAGGGTTTAGGGTTTAGAATTTGGAATATTTAATGAACTTGCAAGTTAGTGAAGAACATTTTCTTGTGGAATAGTTGATTGAGATCTACTCTTGTTTCAACTGACCAACCTAGATCATGATGGCAACTTTGATCACCAAATTTTAAGAACTTCTTTGATCCCCTTAAGAAAATTGAATTACGATTTAGGGTGACATGATGGCTTAAGGGGATTTACGTCTAGTGAGGTCCTAGGAGAAAATGACATGGCTCAAGTGAATAAAATTTGGTGAAGTTTCCCAATGCAACCAAATTTCATTAAGAGCCTTTAAGGATAAAATGAATGGTTTAGTGTTTAGGGTTTAGATTTTAGAGTTCAAGGTTTAGGGTTTACAAAACTTAGGGTAAAGTTTTGGTGCCCCTTGGAATATTTAATGAACTTGCAAGTTAGTGAAGAACATTTTCTTTGGAATAGTTAATTGAGATCTACTCTTGTTTCAACTGACCAACCTAGATCATGAAATCTCATTCATATTATAATCGTGCACGATCTTATTATTGTTAAATTTGGTTGCCTTGGGAAACTTCACCAAATTTTAAGAACTTCTTTGATCCCCTTAAGAAATTTGTGATATTGGGACCCCTTAAGAATTCAATTTATGATTTAAGGTGATAGGATGGCTTAAGGGGATCTAGATGTCTAGTGAGGTCCAAATTTAGTCATACTATAGCCTCATTGGTTCCATCTAGCTCTGGGTCAAAAGTGTTTACCCCTCTAATAAAAAAAAGTATCATGTTAAAAATGAATCAATCTATACATATCACAAAAAATAAAAAAATAATCTTAAATGTAACCCATACTCTAACAATAATAGAATGCTAAATGATCCCCACCCCTAACCATATCCTAATTGAATTGCAAACCTAATTGAAACTTAATTAAATTATAACCTTTACCTAATCTTAAATGTATTCCTATATTATATTATATTTAAATTAATTTATATTTGTATTATAATTATATTAATATTTATTATATATTCCTAATTGTAACCTAACTATTTACTACAAACCTAATTGAATCTTAAGCCTAATCCTCATTAAAACCCCAAGTAAATTGTAACATTACCTATCCTTAATTCTAATCTTATATTATATTTTATGATATTAAATATTTATATTATTTAATATATTATATTAAATATAATATATTAAATAATATAAATATTTAATTATATTTCTTTTATATGAATCATCCTCCTATCTCTAAATTGTAATAATAGCATGTAGTTCCTCCAAACTATCATCATGTACCTCCTCCCTTTCCCATGTAATAGGTGTACCTTGTAGGTGTTAAATGGTTCCATCTTGGTCTCCTTATTGATGTATTTCTATCCTTCCACATAAATCTATATAGTATCAAAATATAGGTAATTTTATGGTTATTGAATCTCTCTTAATTGCTAAAGAATCCATTATGATTGAGGATGGGTGGATTATTATCTAGGATCACATCTTAAAAATCCTATAGAGGTCATGTGGTATGTTTTTCTTAATACATATATTCCCATACAAACCTCTTTCCATGTATTATCAACTCTCCTATATAATAGACACCTTCCTAGATTTAAATTTCATATGATATATATGTACCCAAGTGTTTCCAATTGGAATTGCTATAATTATACTTTTATGGCATTCTAGATATTCAAAATAGTTTTCATAAATCTACCAAATAGACTCATTCTTGACATTGAACCTACATAATTTTAGGTATGTCCAATGAAAGATTAGGGTCTAGGGTTCATAAATTTCAAATGCTTTAGTGTTGAGGATTTAGATTTTATAGTTTAGGGTCTAGGGTTTATCAAACTTAGGGTGAAGTTTGGGTGGCCCTTGGCATAATTTAGACTTGCAAGTTAGTGTCAATTGGAATTGATTGTACGCGCTTAGATTTACGAATTTGCTAACTAAATTTGCAAACAAACATCAAGATAAACTTTATGAATTTTAACTATTCTTTAACATATTGATTTCTAATCTAATTATAATTTAACATTGAAACTAAAGTTTAATATATATCATTTTTTCCATACAAAGCAAATAAAATTTAAAACATTTAAGCAATGCAAATTAATTTTTTTGAGCTCGAAATTACCTAGTTTTCAAAATCAAAATGATTTGTTCGATTCCAATTTAGGGTTTTAACAATTTCTTTGTTCCAATTCAATTTAGGGTTTCAATTTTAAACAATTAGGGTTTTTAATGCAATTTTTTCGTTTCAATTCAAACTAGGATTTTCAAATTCAATTTTTTTGTTTGATTTGGATTTAGGGTTTCTTGATTTGGATTTGTAAATGCAATGCTTTTATTTCATTTCGATTTCTAGGGTTTTGAAATGCAAATTTTTTGTTTTGTTTCAATTAGGGTTTTCAAAATTTTTTTTGGGTTTAATCAAACAATTTAGGTTTCAAAAGTTAAATTTTGTTTCTAAAACACAATTCAAGGTTCATTTTTTCATGTTTATTAAAAAACCTTCAGGTTTCATTGCATTTTTTTGTCTATTTTTACAATTATTCATTTCTACTATAATAGTTAAAAAAAGTACTTAAAACGTTGAAATAAATTATAAAAAAACATGCTAAATTCATTTATTTTCTTCAAAATTTTAATTCAAAATAAAAAAATGCAAAAAAATGGTGTGTAGGGGGGTACCTGTAACTGATTGTGGGGGTCACTATCGCCAATACTCAGGGTCCCGTCCGCTGTGCAGTGAAATGTGTTTCTTTTTTTTTAAATAAATAGCAATATAAAACGGGATCCCAATTTCTACAAAACGGGATCCCATTTTTTAGTAATCGGGATCCTATTTCATGAGAATCGGGATCCCATGCATTTTCCATTAATTCATAATCCAATGGGAAACAGGATCCTAATTTTTAAAAAGCGGGATCCCGTTTCGTCTTAGGCTTGGGATCTCGACCATATCGGGATCCCGTTTCCTCAATGCCGATTTTAATTTTTTGGTTAAGGAAAAAACTTCCATGTTTCATGGACTCAACTTTGTGCACTTACCCCTATGTCTGAATTGTAATTGGTTTGACTTCAAAACTCGATTAAAGAAAAAATATTCAATAAAAAACTATCTAACCAAGTGGAAGCACTAGATATAAAATATTCAATAAAAAACTATCTAACCAAGTGGAAGCACTAGATATCGGAGTTATAAATATAAATTTGAAATAATTTGAATTTTATCCTTCATAGAAAAAAGGTTATGCATTATATGGTGAGCGTCACTTTGTAAAAATGTTGTTTTATGAAAAAGGCTAGTTTTCAAGGGAGATGGAAAAAGAAGTGCAATCTGATTCCAAAAATTTTGAAAAAAATATATTTAGAATCTACAGACAAAATTTCACAAAACTCTAGTTTGCATCATCTTCAAATTCCTCATGGTTAAGCTGCTATAGGTGCCCAAAAATGAAGATTTAGTTTAAAAAAATTATTTTAGTTTCCAGTTTGGCCAAAAATTGTAAACCACTATTGTGGGATCACTCTTGCATATAACAATTTTCTACCTCCTCTATTTAATGGTCATCGACCAATCATGTTACATGGCATATAAAATTGTTGGCTCCAAACATCATCCTAATAAAAGTTTTAAACTACAGTATCCACCATACCAAGTCTAAAAAATACAAAATCATACATTTGAAATGCCAAATAATCCATCCACATCTACCATCCCCTATTACAATAGAACATCTTACATAAATTACAAAAAACCTACTTCAAAAATGCATCATATCTTGGCATAAAATTTTTGTCTTAAGGAATCTTATGGTATTCTATCAAGGTGTGCATATTTTGATAAGGTCACCCCAATATATGAAAAAAGATAAAAGTAACATCCATGTGTTGTATACAAGTTTCATGATCTTGACATGGCAACTCCTCAAGGTAGCTCACTATTGGAATATCATGACACCAACTAAAGGGAACACAACATATTGAGAGGGGGGTGGAGTGAATTAGTATATAAAATATATTTAAAACTCTTTAATTCAACATGAATCTCCAAACTTGAATCACCAAACATGTTAGCATTGGTTGTCATTGATGTCAACACTTGGTGAGTTTGTTGCCATTGGTTGTCAACACTTGGGGAGATTGTGTAGGTGTGAGTTGCCATTAATGCCAAAGGGGGAGATTGTTGGAAAATTGGTTGTCATTGATGTCAACACTTAGTGAGTTTGTTGGCATTGGTTGTCAACACTTGGGGAGATTGTGTAGGTGTGTGTTGACATTAATGCCAAAGGGGGAGATTGTTGGAAAATTGGTTGTGATTGATGTCAACACTTGATGAGTTTGTTGGCATTGGTTGTCAACACTTCGGGAGATTGTTACACATATTTTTGACATTGTTGTTTGACATGGGTTGTCATTGGTGCCTGTGTCTACACTTAGTTTGGGTTGTTATTGGTGTTTTTTGTTGTGGTTCTTTTAGTTGTAATGTTGTTGATAGTCTATGATGATTGGTTGGTATTAGTTGTATGCCATGCATTTGATGTTGTTGATGTTCATGGTGTATTGTCATGCCTTAGTTGATATCAAGTAAATTTATATTGAGTATGGTTGTTGCAGAAGAGATAATATCATGATGATATATTAAGATGAGGATTAGAAGTAATGTTGATGGTGTATAGATGTTGCTAATGGTATCCAATATGTTGTATGCTCTCTCCTATCATTCATGAAGAAGTATGTATTGTTGCAAGGAAGTTCTAGTCTTTACAAGTTGGTGAAAGTTTTTGTTTTAGTAAGTTGTGTTGAAGACTATTTGGGAGAATGCTTTGAATTCCTCTACCTTTGATGATTTGGTCTTGTCATTTGGGATTTGATGTTTGTGTTTTATGGATGTTACACTGCTATCATTTTAGTTCACTAGTGTTGTCAAGGAGGTTTATGTTATTTGCAATGTTTTGGTAGTTTTGTTGGTTGTTTAGTTTGATCAAGAAAATTCTATGCATTTCATTACATTGATGTTTCTACTTCGATGGCTTGGTAGACATGCTCTTAGTGCTTGTGCAATGTCTTAGTTCAAGTTTCATGTAATAAGTGTACCACAAGTTGGTATGTAAATGTTCCATCTCTTATTTGTGCAGTATGTGATTCTGGGATGAAGTATTCTATTTTCTTTTAGTTTGTGGTGGATGCTTATGGAATGACAGTGTGAAAGGATTATATGTAAGTTTTTTTGTATGTTCATAAAACATCTCTCTATGATCCACATATCAATAATCAGTATCTTTGGTTCTGTAAATTGTGTTGAGTTGGTTTTTTGGGAAATTTTTAGATTTTTGGTCAACATGGATTGCTATCTTGCTTCAGGTATGTGCATGGGGGTATGTGATAGCATTTGATGTTGTGTTACAATTTATTTAGGTCTTAACCTATCTTGTTGAGAACTTCATTGAGTAAATTCAATTAAAGATGTGTTTTTGGGCTGATTGATAACATGCTACACATTTAATCTTCACATTTCCTTATTGTCGAGTCAAGTTGATGTGCGTTAGCATGTGTATTATTTGGGATCACATTGGAAGGTGTAATAAGATTGTCTTTGTTCCTCTCTATCTTTTGGATAGGACCACATTATGTTCTTATGGCCAACCTTTTTGGAATAATTGTTTGTATTCTATTTTGGGTGACCTAATTGATGTTTGGAGATCTTGTGAAGGATATAAATGAAAGAAAACATTAGTTGCAAGTTGATGAAGTATGGTATGTAGTGAGTTGTGAAAAGGAAAGAGAAATGAGCTTAAAGCCTCACTAGGAAAAGTGTATTGTTGAAAAATATTCTAATTCTATGTTTTCATGTATCCTAATATCAGATAGTGAGTCTATTTAGCAAATCCTTGTAATTTGTCTCTTTCCTTGGGGTTGTGTGTCTCAATATTGCAAGTCCCTTGCATTTTCCCCTAAGGTTGTGTGCCTTAGCCTACAAATCTTTAGGAAGTGAATCTTAAATAAATTGTAAATTTGTAAGTAGTGAGCTTCCTATATTGTGAGATTTCTCACTATGGTTTTTTCCTTCTTAGGTTTTACACATAAATCTAGTGATATATTTTGTATATGTGTTCATTCCTTTATCTTTCATTGTTGTTGATTTGGACATGTATTGTTGATTTGATTAAGGAGTGGGATCTATTGACAATCTTATTAAAGGTCTAAAATTGCATATTGTTGAAGGTTTTAAGATCTAAAAGGGTTCAAGTTTTGATATAGATATTGATTCACCCCCCTCTCAGTATCTGGGTGTATTAAATAATTTGTGTCACATCCAAGTTCCTCTAAAGAAGCTTAATTCCTTGAGGAAAGGTACGAGATAACACATGATGGAGCTTACAAAGGTCTTAGGTTTGATATGAAAAATTACACCTTTTCAAAATTAAGAATGAAAGGTCATCTAAAATCTCTAGGGTTTGGTGTTTTACAATCTATCAAAGATGGTTATACTACTCCTACTTCTCCTCTAATAGATCTAGCAGATATTAAGTTGTATAAGAACAATTCCAAGGCTAAGAATTCTATTTTGTGTTGATTAGTTGATTTAGAACTTTTGAAAGTGATGAATTGTAGTTCTTCAAAGGATGTTTGGGGAAAACTTAGTAGCATCTATGAAGGATAGAATAAAGTAAAGCAAGCTAAGATGCAATTTTTTAAGAGCATATTTGAGACCATGAGGATGATAGAGGATGAAGATATTGCTAGTTATTTTCTTTGAGTGGATGAAGTTGTTACTAGCATTAGAGGTCTTAGTGGAGAAGGGTTAGTACAGGATCATGGGGGTCCAAACTAGGCCCTTAAGTGGCAATGAAAACTTTAAAAAAATAGACTTAGTCAACTTGACATGAAAATTTGAATAAATTATTAACATAATTTGGAAAATATGTAAGAACAAAATTTATAGAAAATTGTATGTAGTTTCTAAGATACTATTCCTTTGTTGGAAAAAGTACATCTATTTGGTGAAATTTTGAAATTTCAATTTTAGTAGTACTAAATTTTTCAAGAAAAATAAAAAACAGGTGTATGTCTGACCAACCTAATTACAAGAAAAAAGTAATATATTTATTTGAAAATTTTAATTTAAGTAGATGAAACATGCCCGAATGTGTCACATTTTTATTTAAAAATTTTGCAAGTAAATAATTAGTTATGATTTTTTTATTAACTTTTTTTAGAAAATATTAAAACCTATTTGTCTAACCACCATAACATGGTAAAAAATTTATGAAATTCAATTCTTTTTTTTAATCCTATAGCATGGGAATCATAGAATGTGCTACATCTTTTGGATTCAAAAAATGTGAAATCGTTTAAGAATTATAGATTTTTTCAATTAGCATATCAATTAGGACTTTAGCTAGAACATATGTATAAAATCAATAATAATTATTTATTTAATTCCAAATAAGGCATATCTTATATTTTTGGAAAGTTGACAATTTTTTCAATAAACCATTTTTGTTTCATCAAATTTTGATAAAAAAAGGTCGCCAGCCATTTTAGCCATATCACCACTTTTTGGACCCCCATGATCCTGCACTCACCCAAAAGTAAAAAAGATGAGATTGCGAAAGAAGGTTATGTGATCTCTCCCTAAATATTATAGTCATAAGGTGTTTTCTGTTGAATAATGTAAGGACTTTGATCTATATTTAGTAGATGAAATGTTTGGTGCTCTTACAACAAATGAGAGAGTTTGACAAAGATGTTTCAAAGAAGGAAGTTGCATTCAAAGCCAATAAAAATATGGAAGATGAATCTATGGATTAGAATGATAAATATGATGAAGTTGAAGAAAAATTTGTAAGAATATTGAAGAAGGAACCAACAAATACAAGGTAAGTTACCTTTCAAGTGTTTCATTTGTTGGAGGATTGGTCATTTGTATCTAAATATCCTCATAAAGAATCATAGGATAGTAACAAAAGATAGAGGTTAAAAGAGGTCTTTATTCCAAGGAGATTAGTTGTTCCTCAGAAGATTAAGATAATGATTCAAATGATGAATGATCCAGGGGACAATTTTTTAATGAAAATTGAAGTGTTCCCAATGCTCCAAATTTTAGCGCCATCAGAAAGAGAATGACGTCCTAGTTCCAAGGCAACTTGAATGGGGCAAAAAGGACTCTGTTTGTGCAAGTTATGGCTAGTCAAACTTCCAGTCAAACTGGCTTCAGGGGCATCCAGAAGGTGAAACAATAATCATCTCAAAAATCAAGAGAACTAGTGTCATTGACAAGAGCTTTTTGAGACAATTCTGACGGCGTTGGTTTTGTCAAAATCCGACATCGTATGCTCAAGTTACAAGAAGTCAAAGTTTGGTTGACTTGAGGGTACAAATGATGACGTCATCATGCTGATGTGTCAATCCGTACTGTACGGAATTTACATGGACCAACTAGTGCAAGACGCGTGGTAGGTGACTCACTTGTATGAACCAATCATATGTTGAAACGTGGCACCCAGTCAGCATACAGATATGCTTGTGGGCGGCTTCATCAGCAGACCAGTCAGCGTACGGTTGGCGGAGTCAGATCGTCCTACAAATGAGAATTTGACACGTGTCATAGATCTGTGGGCTTCATCATTCGGGGAAGTTGAATGTTTTAACAAAAATTCTAACGAGATTTGAACCTGTGACTTGGTGCGAAACGACCGGCGGTTTCACCATTGCACCGGCGAGCAGTGTTCTTACTATTAAGGGATGGCATTTCTTTTGTTTAAGGATTGCGGAAGATTTGTTTTAAAAAACCAAAATAGCCCAGTGGTTTGAACCCGCGCCGACCATTCTTACAAAAGGCTAAATAGCGTTGTACCACCAAAACAACCTCAAAATTGTGCATGTCGGGTTTTATTTGTTAAAGATTTGAAACCGAATCCTAACCAAATGGCTTTTTAAGCCATAACCCAACAAAAACCCACTTCAACCTTTCAACAAAAAGATTATAAAGAAAAAAATAGCCAGTGTACGAGTTGGTAAGGGAGTTATGCATTTAATTTGATGGTTAAGCCTTTTTAAGCAAATTTTATGTATAAAAGAGGGGGTAGAGATGGGATTTCCCAAGTCCAGGTGGTGAGAATGAGAGAATGCTCGGGAGATTTTGCAGACATTTCCGCACATTAGAGGAACGTTATGCTGTTGTGCTTGAAGGAGATAGTCATTGAAGCAATTGTAACTATTTTTGGAGTATAATCAGATCGGTCACTCCATTGGAGAGAGGCCTGGAGATGTCCTTAGGGAAGAACTCCGTTATCAATTGCGTTTGTCTCCTCTTTATCTTCTCTCTTTATTTTCAGTTCATTATCTTGGCATTTATATTATGTTAATTTGTTCATTTGAGCATTGTAATTAAGTGATCATTTACGTTAAGCATTCTATAAGCAATTGTCCTAGATCCTAAATAGATCAAGTTGGTATCAGAGCTTTGTGTGTGGCTAGTATTGCATAAATTGAATGCTAACGAGATCTAGGTTACAACGAGGTGAAGGAGAACTTGAAGAGTATAATTCAGAGATCAGAAGATGAAGAGCTAATCGATCGTCACAGATGGAAGCGAAAGAAGGTGGACAAAGTTCAGAGCTCAGTGACAAGGATTTCCAGAAGCTATTTCTTGACATGAAGGCGATGGTGGATGAACTTTATGTAGAAAAGAAGAAGCGTGAAAAGGGAGGTTCTTCAAAGAAGCAGGAAGATTAGAAAGACACAGAGGAGAAAGCTCCAGAAACTCCTTCTCCTCCATCTTCTCCCTCTTCTTCTCCTCCCCCTTCTCCTCCTTCTCCTTCTCCTTCTTCTAATGTAAATCCATTTAAGAGCAAATCTAAGCCTGTTATTAAGCTAGATGTAAAATTTGAGTTACCTAAATACTATGGGGAATTAAATGCTGAGAAGTTAGATGATTGGGTCCAACAAGTAGAAGTATACTGCAGGATTCAAGGCCTAGTAGAAGATGCTTCTAGGATTCAATTAGCAACTCTCCGGTTGGGAGGTACAGCTCTCACCTGGTGGGAGAGTAAAAATCGGGAAGAAATTGCATGCCATGGTCAAGTTAATATGTCTTGGATGGAGTTTGTTGCTGCCCTTAGGAAACAATTCTATCCTTTAGGTTACATGCAACAGTTAACCATGAATTGGCAAACCTTTAGGCAAGGTAAGGGGTAGTCTGTCCAAGATTATACTCATGAGTTTAGAAAATGGGCCATTGCTCTAAATGTTCCCTTGTATACCCAAGACACATTACTTAAGTATATTGGTGGTTTGCATTCTTACCTTAGGCACACTATTTTGATGTTGAGTCCCAACAATCTAGACGAGGTGTCTATTAAAGCTACTCATATAGAGTCAAGGGGTAAGAATACTTTTAGTGATAACTTTTCCAAGAAGCCATCTAAGTTTGAGGGTAAGTCTAAATGGAAGAAGACAGCTACAGCTAAGAAAGAGGGTGAGAAACCCACATGCTCTCATTGCAAGAAAGAGGGGCATGATGATTCAAGATGTTGGAAGCTTCATCCTGAGTTGAGGCCGAAAAGATATGGAGGTAATAAAGGCAAGCAGAAGACTACTACAGTGATTCAATAGGATCTTGGTTCTGACTCCGGAGATGAGACAAAGATTGTTGCTACCAAAATCCAAGGTAAAGGGAAAGGTATATCTCTCTCATCTGATGCAAGTTTTTCTAATGCAAGTGCAAGTACAAGTAAAGAATCTTCTCCTAAGGTTGATAAGCAAAGAAATGAATTGTTTCACATTCGTGTTGTAACAAAACACACTAAGGTTGATACTCTGTTTGATACTGGTTCACAAGTCAACTTAATATCTAAAGAAGTTGTAAAGAAACTTAATTTGACTAC
Organism: Sequoia sempervirens; assembly: GCA_007258455.2. Classification (NCBI taxonomy): domain Eukaryota; kingdom Viridiplantae; phylum Streptophyta; class Pinopsida; order Cupressales; family Cupressaceae; genus Sequoia; species Sequoia sempervirens. The sequence goes on from VDFB02000017.1 coordinate 189,880,808, forward strand.
AACACCTCATCCGAAACCATATCCACTTGGATGGGTTTACAATGATGCTCAACTACAAGTAACTAAACAATGTAAATTGAGATTTGCTATCACTGCAAACTTTGTAGATGAGGTAGAAGTAGATGTGGTCCCTTTGGATATTTGTGGGCTTGTGTTGGGAAGTCCTTATCTTTATGACAGAAAAGCAATCTTTTATAAGGGGGAGAATAAGTATCATATTTTTAAAGATGGGGTAGAATACATTGTACGGGCACATAAGGTAAAGACTAATCTTACACTAGTTAATGTTGGTCAAATGAAGAGGTTGGTCAACTCAAGTAAGAACTTTGTATTAATGCTTGTAAAAGCCAAAGAAGATGATAAATCTGAGGCCTTCAAGGGGTGTGACCCAAAACATAAAACTGAAATGGTCAAGATTATTTCCACTTATGATGACATGTTTCAGGAACTGAAGGGGTTGCCACCCAAGAGAGAGATACATCATGAAATCCAATTACAACAGGATGTGCCACTTCCTAATATGGGCATGTACCATTTTATCAGTTATGCAGAATGAGGAAACTAAAAAGCAGGTTCAAGAGTTGGTGGAAAAAGGAGTTATTCATCCTAGTACTTCTCCTTATGGTTCTCCAATTGTCTTGGTTCCAAAGAAAGATGGAACTTGGAGGATGTGCATCAATTATCGTTCCTTGAACAAGATAATGGTAAAGAACAAGTATCCTCTTCCCAGAATTGATGATTTACTTGATTAATTAAAACATGTAGTTTATTTCACTAAGTTAGATTTGCAAAGTGGTTATCATCAGATAAGATTTGCAGAAGATGATATTTGGAAGACTGCATTTAAGACAAAACAGGGACTATTTGAGTGGTTGGTTATGCCTTTTGGGCTTTGTAATGCACCAGCTACCTTTGTGAGAGTCATGAATGATGTCTTTCATCCTTTTATTGATGATTTTGTCATAGTCTATCTAGATGATATTCTTGTATTTAGTCAAACTTGGGAAGATCATGTAAGTCATGTAAAGAAAGTCTTTGATGTATTGAGAAAAGAAAAATTGTATGTAAAGATGTTTAAATGTGAATTTGCTAAGACATCCTTAGTGTACTTAGGCTATGTCGTAGGGGGTGGTCAATTGAAAGTAGACCCTGCGAAGGTCGAAGCTATTGTAAACTAGCCTAAGCCAAGTACAGTCACATAGGTCAGAAGTTTCCTAGGTGCAGTTCAGTACTAGAGAAAGTTTATTGCAAATTTCTCTTATATAGCATCACCATTGCATGCATTAACTAGTATGAGAGCAACTTTTCAGTGGGGAGGTCCACAGCAGAAGGCTTTCGACACTTTGAAGGGAAAGTTGAGCACTACACCAGTTTTGGCCTTACCAGATCTACATCAACCATTTGAGATCGAGACAAATGTGAGTGGGTTTGCCATGGGAGCAGTACTCATGCAAGGAGGTAAACCAATTTGCTACCACTCTGAAACTTTTTCAGGAGCAGTAAGTAACTGTCCCACTTATGATAAAGAACTTTATGCTTTAGTTCAGAGTGTTAAAAATGGAAACATTACATAATGGGGAAAGAAACTGTAATCCACACTGATCACCAGCCACTTCAATATTTGCTCTCACAAACTAAACTGCAACAAAGTAGGCACTTTCGGTGGATGGGTTTTCTGCAACAATTTCATTTGGTTATTAAGTATAAGAAAGGTACCCATAACAAAGTAGCATACATGCTCTCTAGACCTCCTATGATGAATGCTTTGATAATACTTCAGAATAGTTCTATGGTTTGAATGAAAGTTTTCAAGAACAATATTCTAATGATGAGAACTTTAAGGATATCTATGTTGCTTTAATAAATGGTAAACATGTAGAAGAGAAAGATTATTATGTGCAGGATAAACTACTATATCACTTGGGAAAATTATGAGTTCCAAAGGATGAACAAGCACAAGTTATTAGAGAAGCACATACCTCATTGATTGCAGGACACTTTGGGGTAAACAAAACATTGACTCAGCTGCAGAAATATTGTTATTGGCCTCGTATGCAAGAAACTGTAACTAAGTATATTAGAGGTTGTGTTATGTGTGCAACTAGTAAGCCTAGTAATAGGAAGTTGGGATTGTACACACCTCTACCTGTACCTTCTCGTCCATGGGAAAGTGTGTCAATGGACTTTGTTGGGGGATTACCTATGTCTAGGAAGGGACATGATTATTTGTATGTAGTAGTTGATCGGTTCAGCAAAATGTGTATCTTAATGCCATGTAAAAAGCAAGTCACTGCTGAACTGACAGCTCATATGTACTTTCAATTTGTATGGGTTCATTTTGGGTTATCTACTTCTATTGTATCGGATCGAGATTCTCGATTCTTGGGGGAATTTTGGTCAGCTTTGTGGGGACTCATGGACACTAGACTGAAGAAGAGTACAACCTTCCATCCACAGACCGACGGATAGACAGAGGTTGTAAACAAGACAGTTGTGCACCTACTCAGAGGGTATTGCAGCAAGCATCCTAAGTTGTGGGATGAGAGACTTCATTATGTGTAGCATGCCTACAACCATGCAACACACTCTTCTACTAAGAGGTCTCCTTTTGAGACATTCTTTGGTTATGTACCCAAGACACCGATGGATTTTGCTTTTGAGAAAGATGATGTTGAAGATGGATGCCATGATGCAAAGAAGGCTTTGAAGTTCATCCAAAAAGTCCAAGCAATTCATCAGGCAGTGGAAGCACGGTTGGAACAGAGCCAAGCAAAATACAAGGTTCGCCATGACAAGCATCGCACTGATCATCATTTTTAGGTTGGAGATCGAGTTTGGCTACATATCAGCAAGGAAAGGATGCAAGGTGAAGGTAAAAAGCTTAAGCCAATTAGGTATGGTCCTTTTGAGATCCTTCAGAAGATTGGTACCAATGCCTTCCGCCTCAATCTTCCTCCATACATGCATATTTACTCCATTGTCAATGTTGAGAATTTGAAACTGTATGAGCCTCCAATGATCCTAGATGAAGTCACAGACATTCAAATTCCATCAGTTGATGACCTTTCACCAGAGTACATGTCAAAGTTTCCAGAAGATGTTATTCTCGATAGGAATGTCAGAACTTCACGAAGAGGAGATGTTGAGTACCTCAGAGTGGGCATGAAGGGGATGCATTCAAGAAAAGCAAGATGGATGGAGATTGGTAAAGTGAGGGAACTTTACCCTCACTTACTTTCCAAGTAATCAAGCTTTCAGAGGTCCAAAAGCTCTCCAGTGGGGAGGACTGATCTGGGGGACAATTTTTTAGTGAAAATTGAAGTGTTCCCAATGCTCTAGATTTTTGTGCCATCAGAAAGAGAATGACGTCCTGGTTCCAAGGCAACTTGAATGGGGCAAAAAGGAATCCGTTTGTGTAAGTTACGGCCGGTCAAACTTCTAGTCAAACTAGCTTCAGGGGCATCCAGAAGGTGAAAAAATTAATCATCTCAAAAATTAGTAGAACTAGTGTCATTGTGAAGAGCTTTTCGAGATGATTCTGATGGCATTCGTTTCGTCGAAATCCGACATCGTATGCTCGAGTTACAATCAGTCAAAGTTCGTTGACTTGAGGGTACGGATGATGATGTCATCATACTAATGTGTCAATCCGTACTGTACGGAATTTACATGGACCAACCAGTGCAAGACACATGGCAGGTGACTCACTTGTATGAACCAATCATATGTTGATACGTGGCACCCAGTCAGCATACGGATATGCTTGTGAGCGGCTTCATCAGTAGACCAGTCAGCGTACGGTTGGCGGAGTCAGATAATCCTGCGAATGAGAATTTGAAACGTGTCACAGATCTATGGGTTTTGTCATTCGGGGAATTTGAATGTTTTAACAAAAATTCTAACGGGATTTGAACCCGTGACTTGGTGCGAAACGGCTGGCGGTTTCACCGTTGCACCGGCGAGCAGTGTTCTTACTATTAAGGGATGGTAGTTTCTTTTGTTTAAGGATTGTGGAAGATTTGTTTTAAAAAACCAAATGGCCTGGCAGTTTGAACCCACACTGGCCATTCTTACAAAGGAAAAATACCGTTGCACCACTGAAACAACCTCAAAATTGTGTATGTCGGGTTTTATTTGTTAAAGATTTGAAACCGAATCCTAACCAAATGGCTTTTTAAGCCATAACCCAACAAAAAGCCACTTCAACCTTTCAACAAAATTATTGTAAAGAAAAAAATAGCCAGTGTACGAGTTGGTAAGGGAGTTATGCATTTAATTTGATGGTTAGGCCTTTTTAGGCAAATTTTATGTATAAAAAGAGGGGGTAGAGATGGGATTTCACAAGTCCAGGTGGTGAGAATGAGAGAATGCTCGGGAGATTTTGCAGACATTTCCGCACATCAGAGGAATGTTATGCTGTTGCGCTTGAAGGAGATAGTCATTGAAGCAATTGTAACTATTTTTGGAGTATAATCAGATCGGTCACTCCGTTGGAGAGAGGCCTGGAGACGTAGTCCTTAGGGACAAACTCCGTTATCAATTGCGTTTGTCTCCTCTTTATCTTCTCTCTTTCTTTTCAGTTCATTATCTTGGCATTTATATTATGTTAATTTGTTCATTTGAGCATTGTAATTAAGTGATCATTTACGTTAAGCATTCTATAAGCAATTATCCTAGATCCTAAATAGATCAATGAAACCCTATTCATTACCTTGAAAGGTGGCAATAAAAATAATGATATTGAAAAATATAGGAAGTTTGATACTTTGCAGGCTATAAAAAATAATGAAAGATGCATTGCTATGTGGACTTTCTTTCATGCAAAGGAAGAAGAAAATTATTGGGTGATTGAAAATGGTTTCTCTAACCATGTGAGTGGTGACAAGGGAAGGTTCATAAATCTTAAGAAGTGTAATGGTGGAATTTTCAAGTTTGGTGGTGACAATAAAATAATTAAATTTGAGCCAAAATAGGTTAGTAAAGGGTATGGGTTCCCTAGAACAAACCCATTTAGGAATTTTAAATATTGTGTATTAAATATTTAATTTTAATTTCTAATTATATTTTTATTTGTTTTAAATAGATATTTAAATGGGAAAAGTAAAAGTATAATTAGGTCAAAGCACTTGTAGGGAAGATAAACCTAGTGTGAAATTTTCATGAATGATACTTTGTGATGCTACACTAAGAATAGTGGGTATGATCTTATAGGAAAGGGGGAAAGTAATATAGGAACACATTACATCACCACATGACTTCTAAGAGAAAAAAAAGCTTGAAATTTTTTATGTTGTTTCATTGGATATTCAATGCAACCTGATAGGGCTAAAATTCCCATTACCTATTGAATTTTGGTTGTCATTCATGTCAAAATTATGTTTGAGAGTGTTTAAGGTTGATACGTTTGGATTCTAGTGTTTTGATAAGTGATATGTTGTTTGGATGAAAATTTGGTTTCCAAAGTCTCTTAAAGATGCTCCATATTTCTTTGTAGGTGATGGTTTGCTCTTGTGGTTTGGAAGATAGCTTCACATGATGTGTTAGAGAATGTGTGATCCAAGTTTTAGATCATTTGAGTTATAGGAAAAGTGTTTTGGAAGTGATAGTTTGAAGACTTTGTTGGTTCTGTGAGGAATCCCACATAAGTGAAAAGTTTTCATTTGCATTCCTTTGAGTTTGTAGATATGGATATCTAGTTCATAAGATAAGTTCAACATGTTGAGAAGGTTCTATATCCAAATTTTTATATCATTTTTCCTTCTCTAGAGAAAGTTATAAGTGACAAATTTTAGGGTTGTGTTGTCTGGTAACTAGTTTCAATATCTATTGGCTTGTGCCAACTTGTTGCTACGTGAAGTTGTGAAATGGTTGTATGAGAGTTTTCCTTAATATCATCCATTTTTTCTAGTTCTTTGTAAGGTTTTTTCGGTTTCTCTAGAATAGGTTGTGGTTCAGAATGAAGGAGTTGCTAGGTTATGATTTTACCTAGATGACTAGTGTATGTTGAAGGTGTACACCACAAGATTGAGGATGCATGGAGTCTATGGGATGTTTGAAGGAGTTTTATAAGTCATGCCAAATAATTTGGGAGAAGAAAAATTACTTTTTGATGTTTCATGAGTACATCTAGGATGTATTTGCTGACATGCTACAAGTTTCATACTTTCTCACTGAAGATCGACCTAATTTGAATCTGTGAAGCATGTAGATGTTGAATTGAAGACCAATGTTGTGAAGAGTGTTGAGGACTAGGTTAAGTGTGTGTTGGAATCCAAAAGGCGTTTTCCTCTTCTTGGTATTGCATGTAGTACATTTTGGGTCTTGCCCTCTATGTGCATTTCATGTTATGTTTTTGATATTTGGCTAACTTGTAGTTGTAATATTCTTGTTGTTATTGGCTGACATGCAATGTAATCAATCTAATATCATGTATATATTGTAAACCTAGTTGATCTAGGTCATGTGAGTTGAATGAGGATGTGTAATTCATTATGATGTTTATCTAAGCGATTGAAAGAGAAAGAGCAGAAGTGGAAGATCCTATTTGAATTCTGGTTCATCGTCCTTTTGTGATAGAATGGAAGTGAAGATTGTGCCTAATTGATTACTAGAGGCAATAAGCCAAAGGAAACAATTCTTGAAGGCTGAAATTAGTGAGCCAACAAACTACTGAGATGACATTTGAAGGAGTTGTAGAAGAGATTGAAGAGAAGAATTGCAATCATCAAAAGAGTGGAAATAAAAAATTAAAATCCTCAAAAGGATTAAGCATAATTGTAAAATTTAGACATGACTATCATACTATAATATTTTCTTTAAGTTTGTTCTTATACTGGGGAGTAATTACTTTCGTGGGTTGTAACCCTAAAACAAAGTTTGCAAGGAGTTTTAGCTTCAATAGGAGTAACCCTAAAAAATATCTATAGGGAGTAGTAGCTTCCTTAGGTTGTAGTCCTAAAAAAAAGTTGTAAATTATTATTCAAGAGATGGAAAGGACTATTGTTGATTGAAGAAAATTAACTTGATGTTTATTGGTAAGAAGAATTTCATACTGTAGTATATATTCTTAACAAAGGATTGTTCATGTTACATAACACTAATACCCCTTATGAGCTATGGTATGGAATACTTGCAATTGTCATGTATTTTAGAGTCTTTGGAAGAAAATGCTAAATTAAAAGAGATTAAGATGTATTAGGGAAGATTTATTCAAGAGATGATGAAGGTGTATTTCTTAAATATTCATCTAAGAGTAAAGCATATAGGTGTTACAATAAGAGATTAGGAAGAATATTTGAAAGTATAAATGTGAAGGTTAATTGAGATCTACATCAAAATATTAATTAAATTAAGGACTACAGATCTGATGCACCCCCCTACTCAGATGAAGAAGAATAAGAAGAAGATGTTGAAGAGAAAGAAGAAAGTGTAGAAAAGCATAATGATATCATGCAAATTTAATTTATTAGGACCTAAGTTGATTTTCTCATGCAAATTTAAAATTGGTTAAACTATGGATCTACAATAAATTGATATAATTTCAAATAATGATAGAATTGAAACATAGAAGAAATTGACAAAGAAGTAGAGTGTAGAGATAACAGAGTTTGACATTTAATTCTAGACTAAAACTAGATGGTAATGGGTGGGGCTCCCTTGACAAGGAAATGCTTCTCTTTATGATCTTTGAATTAATCTCAGTATGTGATAGTTTGTAGGTTCTTCCTTCTTGGTTTCAACTTCAAAACTTCATTGGTTGAGAAATAATTATCCTTTCCCTAATTTTATGAAATAAGAGTATTGAATGATTGATGTAGAAATTAGGTATTGAATACTCTCCCAAAGTTCCTTCAAATATACCACTTGGACACAAGAGAGAGGAGAAAGGGTTGTACCATATAGGGAATTTCCTAGTTCAAACCTTGTTTTTTTTGTTTCCATGTCTACAATGGCTATGACATGATGTAAAGAGTGCTTACCATTGACCAAGAATAGGAAAATGGATAAAAACAAGTGATAAGTTGACATGTGTTTTGATTAGATTAAGATTGGAAAGGCTAGTACCCATTATAAAACTTTCATAGAGGAAAATGAGGGACTCACAAGAAGTGAGAAACCCAAAAACAAAAACATAAATTGAAATAGATCGACCAACAAAAAGAAACACAAAAGGAACATAGAATTGAGACCAACACAGGACCATAGGACATGCACAGGTCTCCCAACAACTTGAGACCAGTGCTCACATTCCATTCCTGGGAAAAAAATTGGAGCTTCTCTTCGAAAATTAGAGGCTCTTGTTGAATGGCAAGAGTATCCACCGTGACAACACAAGCTGAGGTATTTGTTGTTTTTCCTTTCTTTTTATGCATATGACTATCCTCCCATCTATCATCATCAAACTGTTTCCCTTAGCCATTACTTAATTCTTGCTAAAAAATTATAAGGGTGAGGGTAGTTTTCTTCACGATATCTTTACTGTAATCAGTGATAACCCTGAGGCATTGCATGGTTTTCTCCTAGTTCTGATGGATAACATCAATCTCTATTGGTAAATTCTTTTTTTCTTCCTCTGTAACAAGAATGGCATGCAAATATTCTAGCTCTCAATTTTCCCACTCTTGAATGACTTAGCCAAAGAGCCAATCATGGCCCATATCAGAACTTAGGTTTGTTTTAGAACAAAATGGCTAGAGAGGCAATAAATTTACATGTGTTATATCTCACCACTTAGGTTTGTTTTCGTTGATGGAATGAAGTCATTGTACTCATCCAATACAAGGAGAATTAGATGCTTGATTTAAGGTCCTACAAATTTTATTACTAAAAATAAATGATAACAAATAATGAACAATATTACTCATAAACTTCATGGATTGCTATTAACATGAAGCTTGACTAAAATAAGGTTTCCTATTTTTCTCTTGATTTCTTTTTTAGGATTATAAATTTTCTCAATATTTCTCTAGATTTTTCTTAGATGTTCAAATAGTGAAAAGGACTTGAATTTATACACATTTATTCATTTTCCAAAGTAATTATTTTGAAATTTTGGAAAATAAATTTGAATTTGAACATATAAAAATGTAGACAATAAAATACTTGTATTTGAGCCAAAATAGGTTGGTCAAGGATATGGGTGCCCTAAACAAACCCATTTAGGAATTTTAATTCTCATGTATTAAATATTTAATTTTAATTCCAAATTATATATATATATATATATATATATTTTAATGACGTTAAAATAGGAAAAATAAAAACATAATTAGGTTGAAGCACATAAGGGGGAGCTAAACCTAGTGTGATCTTTTTTATGGCTGACAATTTACGATGCTACACTAGGCATAGTGGGTATGATATTACATGAAAGGGGGAAATTAATAGAAAAATAAATTACATCACCGCATGACTTCTAAGAGAAACAAAAGCTTGAAATTTTTTATTTTGTTTCATTGTATATTCAATTCAAAGGTAGGGCTACAAGTCATATTTCCATCAAATAGGTATTAAGACTCTTATCCATCGATCTCCAATAGGAATACATCCAAAATATTTCACATGAGGATCTCATGGATCTTAAGAGGTACAATCCTGCATGATTTATTTATTCAAATGGACTAGTTTTTTTTAGATCCTCCTTGATTCCCACACTATTCTATGGGTCCAAGTGATTGACTCCACTATTTAGGAATGCCTTGCATAAGATTTTAATGCCACAAAGGATTTGGTGGCTTTGATTATGTTTTTTAATTTGTTTCCTTCTTGATGTAATTGTGAGCTACTATAAAGGGTTAGATCCCAATTAATGAAACTCTTTATCCCACCTACCACTATGTATCATCTTCACTCCAATTGTAGTGCCTACAAAATATAAGTTTTGTTAAGCTCCAAAAAATTATTTATTAAGCCCTAGTGAATTAAATATTTTTCTTAGCCATGCTACAAACAACATTATTTGATAAGTGTCATCCCCTCAATCATGTTTCAAAAAAAATTTCCCAACTAGATTTAATCTTATAGCATTACATTAATGATGAATACATTTATTACATCTCCAAAAGTATAAAATTATGGCCACCCTTATTTCAAAAAGAATTTGTCTTTTTAGCTTCTAGAGTAGAAAACACACATTTTCTACATTATTTTTTAGTTGTATATAGGCTCCATACCTCTAAATTGGTAAAATAATTTATTTCACCTCCTCTCACTTATTATTTTTGTAAATCCACTTTCCTCTATGTTTGAATGATGTTTAATCCTCTTCTAAATAAGTATCATGTTTAAAAGTTATTTACAAGGAATATATGTGGATCTTTCTTCCTTCTTAGTGTATGTGAAACTCCTTGCCTCCATATTGGTCCATGTGATTTGATATAATAGATATTTTTGTGAGTCCTTGTAATATATATATATATATATATATATATATATATATATATATATATATATATATATATATATATATATATATATATATAATTTCTCTATTGTAATTGTGAAGGAACATCAATAAGTCTTGGTGCATTGAAACCCTTTTCTTTTTGTATTTTTATTTTCCTTTTCTCTACTATTAGAATGATTTATATTTAGTTCCATTTGTGTTGGGTTGGATGAACACATGTAATTATATTTATGAAGGAAGTAGCCCTCAATATAGGTGTGACCTCAATTTCAAGGATCCAATAGCTTGAGATCATTCGCACTATATCACTAGAATATTGAATCAATTTCAAAAACAGATGCAATTTGAAGAGATAAAAGTACAATATTTTTTTTTCTATTTATATTAAACTCTTTTTTAGAGCTCACTATTTTTATTGCATCATAGTTTTACCCATCTAGTTATTGTTATAGATTTTTAATTTTCATGTGTTAATTCAAATAATATTTTCAACATAAGAATACTATATATATATATATCCATTTCTAAGGCATAATTTTCTTTCTTATTAGTTATGGAGCTTGTTCTCTATACTACCTCTAGGATTATTTCATTTCCCCTTAACTACTAAGGCTTTGTAGATCTTGCTAAAATCTCTTGAAAATCACAAAAAACTACTTATATCATGAGAATTTTTTAGAATGAAACCATGTAAAAGACCATCCCATTAATAGGTAGTTGAATCAATAATGTGATTAAAGGTCACTAGTCATTCCATTGACTTCCATGGACTAAAGGAACTGAAAATAAGAAAAAGCATTAGTAAGACTATAAATTAATTATGTAAGGTTTAAACAAGTAGATATTTTCTATATTTCCAATAATTTTTCATTTAATGATGAGCTTTAGTTGTCCAATAAAGTTTCTAAAAGGGAAATGATCACTTCAATTATAACTGATTAAAACTCTTGTGATCAAGTGTTTCTCTTGTAATTATAAGCTATATAATTATGAAAATTACTCAATTTTATTTGTTAAATTATAGGAATGACCTATCTAAATCTAGGAGAATGAAGTAGAAGGTGAACATATTTGTAGAGAAAGAGGACAAAGAATAAGTGAGATCCCAAGTCTCAACATCAATATGACCTCCCAAATAAATTTAAGGATAAGAAGTCTTATGATTCTACTCCATCTCAAGAGGATAACAAGATGGTTATTATAATCTTCATCGCTGTGTTTCTTAGTCTGACTCTTGAATTTTTTGAGAGTGTGTTTATAGATAAAAGTTTGTGGCTCGAATGTAGGAACATAGACTTCTACTAGTCTACAAAGTTGCTTGCATTGCGAAGAACCATTTTGAATTCAAACAGAAAGAAGTGGAAAAGGAGGGAAGTCACCATGTCTTCCAAATCCAATGAGCAGAAAAGAAAATCCAAGGCATGCCTTTGTCGTTTCAGTTAGGACATGCCTCAAGGAGAACCCAAGAGGGGGAAATTTTTATTTACTTTTTAATTAGACTTGTAGGTATATCTTATTTATTTTTTAAATAAAGTTGGCATCCTCACAGGTCCTAGAAATAGTAAGAAAATTTAATTAAAAAATAAATAAAAAATTCTCCATCTTAAGTACTTCCTTAAGGCACTGTTGATGATGTTTTATGCACATCAACAACTTAGACATAATATAATATCCTATCTCTCTTGAAAGGTAAATATCTATCAGCAAGCCTCAAGAGATAACCCCAAGGTCTCTAATGTCAGGTCTTAACAATGCATAAATAACTCAGTGATAAATGTGAAAATGTTGGTAATCACAATGGGACCTTACTACAAGAAAAATATTGTATCTCAATTATCAGATCTAACGATGTGATGATACTTCAATCCTAAACTTAATCAAATAATCAAAGAAATAACAAAAGATAAGGGTTTCAAACAGATTTCCAAACTTAATATTAAACCTAAGATTAACAATGCAAATAACAAAACACTCTAAATGGACCAATCCCTCAAAACTAGTTTCTACTCAACCTAGATGAATCTACAATCTTATAGAAACAATGCAATCTTCTAAGGTGTTAATATTTTTAGATCATGAACATTCATTCAAACAACCCTATTGCAATTGAAATGAATAAACCCTCACAATTGAACCAAGCACAATGAACATAAAAGTTCATGCTAACTTTGCAAAGCAACTAACAATCAGTTGGTTGCAAAAAGTATGGACCAGGGATTGTTGTAACACTTCAAATATCAAACCATAAACATCATTAAATAAAATCTAATCTAAATATCGATTCTCCTCAAAGCAATTCTAAAGATAGAATAAAAAGAACCAGGCACGAAATCACAATGTCATTACTTGCATCAAATTATCCACTGTACCAACAATTCTAGCTTTTTGTTACAATATTTACTTGAGATCAACTACTTGCTAACTCTTGCTCTACTTAAATCGCTCTAACTAGCTCTCTGTTTGCTTATGTCTAAAATTTCTTAACCCTTACAAATGAGGAAAAATTCCATATTTATAGAACCCTCAAAACAAGTCGGCCTAGATAGGATTTTACAATAATAATAAGGCACAACCAGTCGGCCAAGAGAAATTCAAAATGAAACAAAATATGCATTAAATTCATGAAGTTCATCTAGGTCAGCCTGGGATCTCCAATGCAGCTCAGACCAATACATGGGAAAATAATAGGGAAGCACAAATCTCGATGTAGCCAATCATTAACTACCCTCCCCTTTTTCTTTATTCTAATCCAACCTTTCATGAACTTTCAAAAGCACCCTCTCCAAGTCGCCACAGGTGGTAAAGGAAAAACCCTAAGTCATTTCTCAATTAATGCAATTTCTTCCCTTGAATATTTCACCGACATATCCCAATCCACCCTATAAGTTAGGTATTTATCAATGACAACAATGTAAGTGGCTGCATCATCCAACTAGTTAGATTCCTCTTCAGGCACATTCTCCTTACTTTGCGAAAAAGGAGCATGATTTAGTACCAACACTGGTGAATCGTAAGGAGTAGATGACACTATTTCCTGACTACCTACATTGTTCTCAACTTTGTACTGAAAGATTGAGGCTGTTGTTTGGAATTCCTGACAATCTAATTTTGAATGTTGGCTCATCTTATGAAGCCTACACCATCCTGATAAAGTTTCCTTAGCTAGATATACACCACTAGGAGGCTTCTCGTGATTAACTGGTTGATTGACAAGCTGATTGATAGGTTGATTAATTGGTTGATCCAATGGGGTGGGAACTCCTCCATTGTTGGACCCTATGTTCCAAGTCTTGTTCTATCCTGGTGGCTACCTCCTATCGAATCCTTGTCAACCACCTTGCCCCCTATCAAAGTTCTGGCCTATAGATTTCCCTTTATCATAATTTTTTCTTCTATCATTATTATACCCTTTGTCATTATTAAATCCTCAATTGTTGTTATATCCCCTTTCATTGTTGTAACCTCTATCCTGGTTATACCCTCTATCATTGTTGTATCTTCTTTCATGACATTTCCCTCTATCAAAATGTTGTCCTTGTGGATTTCCTCTATTCTGATTGGACTGCATATTTCTCTAAGCAACTTTCAACTAACTATTCTGGTTCCTCAATTAAGTCACCTCCATATTCAAATTCTTTTACTTGTTCAAAAAATTCATCCAGTCTCTCCTCGTCAAGATTAATGTATGGAGGTTGATTCACATTGTTTTGGGAATACCCTACTGCAGCATTGGCATTTAGTGATTGGTTCAAGACTTCAAAATTCTATAGGTATGGGGGATAGCTAGCCTGAGGCTAGATATGTAGAGGTTGATTCACATTTTGCTGAGGGTAACTAATTGTGGATGAAACTTGTCTCACAGGAGGTCCTGGGTGAGGGACCAGAGGCAACTGAGGTACCAGATTCATAATAGGAGTATGGTTGGAAAGAGCTTGGTTGAGAGATGGAACTTGTCCAGGGTGAGCAACGATTCCTAATGAGGGTAAAGACCTAGACAGATGTTGCCTTAAAGTAGTTCTAACCTTCACAACCTTTGCATATGCATCAAGTAGAATTGCAGGGGGGTTATTACTCCACTTCATAAAGATAGTTGTAAAACTATCAAGTCCCTCATAATAAACCTCTAAAGCAGTAGGCTCATCAATAGCATAAGGGGCCTACAGTCTAGTATAGGCACGATGAAACCTATTATTGAAAGACCCTATAGGATCATTGGCCTCTCTCTTAATATTAGTGAACTAATGGTAAAGCTCATTGGAACTAATGGGAATTTGAAACATCTGCAAGAATGTAGCCTCTAGCTCAGTCCAATGCTCGATAAACCCAATAGGTAAATGATTATACCAATAGAATGCATCCTCCCCCAATGAATAAGGAAAGAGTCTACATGCTACATCCTCATGTTTTATCCCTTTATCCTTAATTCTAGTCTAAAAGATCCTGATGTGTTCCTCAGTGGTTCTATCAGGATCATTGACATGGAATTTTGAACAAAAGTGTTCAGGGTTTTTTGGCATGACATTGAAAATGGAAAAACTTAATGGAGATGGGTTGTTAGCTAGGAAAGACATTGGTGGAGGTGGGGGTGGTAATGGCTGATTTATGACTGGCTAAGGTTGTGGAATGGGAATGTCCTCAGACTTAGATGAACTTGATGAATATGGGGATGATGGAGATGACGGGGGTGGATGGGATGATGATGATTCTCCCCTTCTATTGGTCCTTCTAGACCTAGTAGGGTCTGGTAATTCCTAAAATTCCTCCTCTCCTAGAGAAAATATTGTTCTTCTTCAGAATCTTTCAGGAGAGATGGCGTTCAAAAATTGATCCAACTTGCTTATTTAGGCCCTCCTTCTAGCACCAATCTATTGATCTATTTTTTTCTGCACAACAACAACTCAGAAAAAATATAATATCATCTCTCTTGAAAGTTAAATCTCTATCAGCAAGCCTCAAGAGATAACCCCAAGGTCTCTAATGTCAGGTCTTGACAATGCATAAACAACTTAGTGATAAATGTGAAAATGTTGGTAATCACAATGGGACCTTACTACAAGCAAAATACTGAATCTCAATTTAATAGATCTAATGATGTGATGATACTTCAATCCTAAAATTAATCCAATAATCAAGGAAATAACAAAAGATAAGGGTTTCAAAGAGATTTCCAAACTTAATATTAAACATAAGATTAACAATGCAAATGACAAAAAACTTGAAATCGACCAATCCCTCAAAACTAGTTTCTACTCAACCCAGATGAATCCGCAATCTTATAGAAACAGTGCAATCTTATAAGGTGTTAAGATTTTCAGATCATGAACATTCATTCAAACAACCCTATTCCAATTGAAATGAATAAACCCTCACAATTGAACTAAGCACAATGTACATAAAAGTCCAGGCTAAATTTACAAAGCAACTAACTATCAGTTGGTTGCGAAAAGTATGGACCAGGGATTTCTGCAACACTTCAAATATCAAACCATAAACATCATTAAATCAAATCTAATCTTTAAATATCGATTCTCCTCAAAGAAATTCTAAAGATAGAATAACAAGAACCATGCAAGATAAGAAGAACACAAGTATGGAATGAAATCACAATGTGATTACTTGCATCAAATTATCCACTGTAGCAACAATTCCAACTTTCTATTACAATATTTTCTTGAGAACAACTACTTGCTAACTCCTGCTCTACTTAAATCACTCTAACTAGCTCTCTATTTGCTCATGTCTGAAATTTCTTAACCCTTAAAAATGAGGCAAAATTCCATATTTATAGAACCCTCAAAACATGTCAGCCTAGATAGGATTTTACAATAATAATTAGGCACAACCAGTCAGCCAAGAGAAATTCAAAATGAAATAAAATATGCATTAAATGCATGAACTTCACCTAGGTCATCCTGGGATCTCCAATGCAGCTCAGACCAATGCATGAAAAAATAATAGGGAAGCACAAATCTCAATGTAGCCAATCATTAACTACCCTCCCCTTTGTCTTTATTATGATCCAACATTTCATGAACTTTCAAAAGCACCCTATCCAAGTTGGCCATAGGTGGTAAAGGAAAAACCCTGAGTCATCTCTCAATTGATGCAATTTCTTCCCTTGACTATTTCACCGACCTATCCCAATCCACCTTATAAGTTAGGTATTTATCAATGATAACAATGTAAGTGGCTGCATCATCCAACTAGTGCTCATAAATAGAATCATCATTAATTGGGGCATAAACATAATGCCACCACTTCCTCAACTACTCCAAACTCAGGTACTTAGGGGAAATCTTTCTTCTCCATATCATAATCTGAAAGAAAGAAATGGATCCATTATACACTCCAACTAGGGTATCATCAATCTACCTCCTATGTTAGTAAATATTTTTTCAAAACCTTATGTCTAATTTTCAATGCTTCAAACCACTCCCAAGGTTCAAGAACTCTAGATGAAGGGAGAATTTTATCATTTTCTAACTTATCCCTGGTGTACTCCATGATAGTTTTGGTTTTTTGGAGTAGAAGATCTGTATCTTCCTTATCGTGTGCCAACACTTCTTTCAACCGGTCAATCGCCCTTATAGCATCTTTCTCTGTTGACAAAATATCTTTAATGGCCTCATTACCTTTGGTTCACACCCCCTTCAACCAATTAGTAGTAGCAAGAGTCGAAGCCTTCATCCTTTCCAGCTCAGTGATGGTCTCTTGAGGTAAGGGATTTGCAGCAGAAACTGAAGGGTTGATAGATTTCAAGGGCTTCATCAGATCCTCCAAGAACTTCCTAAGTTTTTCATTTTCCCTCTTCAGCTCATGCTTTGTATTTATTTCCTTCCTCAATATTCCCAAGATGACCGCACTATAACCATCATAATCTTCAATATCCTACTTAACGGAAGTGGGACCCAAATTGAAAGTCTGCACATTATAGTCCTTTGTGGATACCTCATCCCTATACTTATCCGGAGCAAGGGTGGAAATGTGGACAACTCTATTACTCGCCTCATCTCTTTCAATCCTTGAAATCACGCTAGCCTTCTTTTTACCTTTATCCTTTCCAATCTTGGCTAACAACTCATCCCATTTTGGTGGAGCATCTTCCACAACAACCTGTTTTCTCCTTATCTCCTTGTTCAACCAATCAAGGATAGTGGATTCCAGTTGCACATCACTTTGTTTCTCCTCTTCATGTTGACTCTTGGGAACTTCTTCACTCAAACCCTGCTTCTTAGGAGTCTCATCCACCTTCCTTTCCTTTTCTTCAGTATGTTCTCCTTTCAGCTCGGGGGATGGAATCTTTTATGCCTCCTCTTCTTTTGGCGGGGATTTGATCTCTTCACTTCCAATAGGTGACTCTACATATGCAACCAAGGGAGATTGTATCACCTTTTCTACTTCAGCTTCTGCATTGTAAAGATCACCCTCATGAAATTCCTCCCCTTTAGTGTCTAGATGATCCTCATCCTTCTCTGATTCTTGTTGCTTGTTTTGAGCTTCATGGGCGGAAGGAACATTATCATGCTACTCCTCATGAGAAACAACTGGAGGAAGGTCTGCTTTAGGCACACTATCCTTGGGAGAAGGAGTCTCTAACCTCCTTGTATATACTTGTGCCTTCTCTTATGAATTTTCTAGATTTACCACTGGTGGAGTGACTTCCTCTTCTCCTACCTTGGAGCTTTCCTTCTGTGACAGTCTAAGGATTCTTCTCCTTTTGGGCACAGGAACATCAACATTAGGATCTTTCTTTTATGTTTCTTTCTGCTCATACCTCTTAGTCTTTGACCTTTTCATAGCAATGGGCTTTCTCTGTTTAACTACTTCTTGGACCTCCTCCTCTTGAACACATTTTATCTTGATCTTGAATGGAGAATCCAGCTTACCTCTTACCTTAGGATCCTACTTAGTTGATTCTTCAGAACTAGAATGAGGGTCAAAATCCCCCACCAAATCATAGGTGCATTGTACACCTGCATTTTCCAACTCCCACAGTTTATACCTTAGCCACATTCTAGTGAACTTGGTGACTAGATCCATCAACTATTTTAGTTCTGTCTTTTCTTCCTCTAACCAATCCACATTACCAATTGGCCTATCCTTCACTGCTTCATAAGCATGATCCTGAATCAAGTTTCCATCATCCTCAAGTTGATCTGAGACTGCCCTCACATTGTATAATCGGATTGATTCAACTGGAAGTTGAGATAAATTCTTTTTCTTGACGGAAAACTCATCATTGCAATTAGCCCAATAGTCCTCCAAATCAACCTTATGGCTATACTCTCTACTGGCCTTCTTTTGGGCTTCACCTGTGGTATCAAATCCGGACCTCTTGGAATGGAAAGATAAGCCAAGACTACTCATTTATTCTTCTGAAGCCTGGGTAGAACCAATGGAAGGACAAGCCTCTCCAGTGCCAATCCTTAATGGGAAATTTCCACCAAAACTAGTCTTATGCTTGTCCCTCTTGACAATGGAATCAAAGTCACATATCTGTCTAGTGAATTTCAGAAGTATGATGTGATCAATAGGGTACCTTGGAAGTCTATAAGGGGCCCTTTCGCAACCATCAATCTGAATGTAGGAGAAAGTTGGGAACTGAATAATCCATGCCCCATATTTCTTGATGAGTTATTTTGCTTGATCTAAAATTCTAACATGTTTTGCACCTTAAAGTAACCTAGTGATATGCATGGTGAATGCATCATTCACCCTCTTGTAGCTCGAGCTTCCTAGATGCAATTAAGGGTAGACCTCATAGATAATATCCTATCCAAAGGTGCCTCGTGTACTCAGTCCTTTGTAGGGGTGGAATCTCGCAAGTGCATAGACCAAATATGAAGTCATTGTGAAGGTCTTGGTCTGTAACACATTGGATAGCTGACCATGAATCAATCTACTAATGATACCTACCCAATGGTAGTTAGTCTTCTCCTGTTCAATCCTCACAATCACATTGCACATCCAATTCTCAAATATGCCAGCATTCTTCAATCCAACAACCCTGCTGAGCAATGTGATGGCATCATAGTATTCTTTCTTGAACTTTGCTTTGAATAGATGTTTAGACAGTTTGGAATAGTGAGACTTGGGCTTCTCTAGCTAGGAATTGATAATTTTTTTTGACTTCATAGTTTGTTCATCATAGAACTCCTAAGCTACTTTCATGTTGAATGCCACCACATGAGTTCTATCTAGCATATCAAAAGTTTGAGCAATGGAAACAAGGTTGAGATTTGCGACAACTCTCCCTTGAGGACCAATAATTCTCTATGTGTCTTGATCATAATGCTTAGCACACTCAAGGACTAGCTCATAACACTGCACCGTGGAAGGGAAACCAACTACATGTGACAAGCCTAACTCCCTCATCCTTCCAGCCACCAAAGTAAGATCCTCTGCTGCCATTCTCCCTTTAAACTCTTCGTAATCCCACAATCCAACAGTTGTATCTGTCACCTTGGACTAGTTGGATGTGATTTTACTCTTAGGAATCCTGCTCTTTATGTCCATTTTAATCTTATTTGAATCAAACATTGAAGACCCAGTCACTGCCTTGTTAGGTTCAGCCTGCACTCAACATGGAAATCATAGTAAAAACCATAGGAGACCAATGTTAATCAATCAAAACACCGTTAGAATAAACCTCATACAATCAAGGTGTTATTAAAACTCATATAAAATGACCTTGATAAACTTCGAGTTTTAGGACCATACACAAAATCTGAGCTAGAGAGGAATTTTGGGGAATTCCGAGCCAGATGGATTCTGGTAGAATAATTATGAAACACCTACTAATAATTAAATCTGATCATTATCAATCAATAAACCACATAGGAGATCATAAGATAGCATGAAATAGCTATAAAATGCATCATAAATCTTTAATAAATCCAACTATTCCATATTTCCTTACACTTCATCAAATTTCAGGAAAATCTGCCAAAGACGGATTTCCGCAAAGGGCAAGACTCTTCGTAAACTTTGGAAAATCTAGGTGGCACATGAATTTGGGAAAATCTGGGGTCAATGAAAATCCACGGATAAGGTAAAACTCCGAAGGCATGAAGATTCCAAGAAATCAAAGGAAATCAAGAAAATGGAGGAGGTCAGGAAAATCCGCCAGAGCTGAAAAATCTGCTGGAGATGAAAAATCCAGAATTGAGGATGAAACTCGGATTGCAACATAAAACCATGATTTCACTTAGAACACCAAATTGATCATGAATTTCAAATATTTAAGCTTAGGAAAAGTTTAATATGGGATTTCTATGGATCCTCTTAGCACTCTAAGCCAATTCGAGAGCATACTAAAGATAAATGGTGATGCCCTAAGTCAAACCCTATAGATCTGCCATTAGCGCACAGGAAAGCTCAAAATTCAAACATTTCAATTTCTAATTCTCGACTAGGGGAAAATCATGGCTCCCAAGCAAGACACATCAAAATGCAAATAAACAAAGGACCTCAAAACTCACTTGGGAGATGACAAATAAAGTGAATGCTGGGAAGCCCTAATCATGAAATGATCAGATATTCAAGAATTTGAACACCAATAAAACCAAGACACCAAAGTAATGCTCAATTTCATCAATTAAAAGTAGGGCAATTGAATACATACCATTTGACATAGAAAAAATTCATCTCAAAAACAACAATAAAAAATTTAATGGCGTCCACAAAGAACAGCGACAGTAATACACAAGAAGTTGCCACTCAAATCCACAATTTGCAAACTTAACGCCCCAAATCCAAATCCAACACTTCTAAGAATGTACTCCTTAGCTCAATCGATGGAAAATAAGAAGCATAATAGTGCAAAAGACCTCAAAGAGTGGTTAAATACACAGTTTTCCAAAGGTATGGACGACATTAATGCGAATTGATAAGACAGGCTGGCGAATTTGGAAACCCGGCGATAGGACAAAATTCGAAAAAAGTTTGGACCACATGGAATTCGGTGAAGATCAAAAATCTCTAAACCATAGTGTCTAGCAAGAGTCCGAGCAAGATCCAAGAAAATCCGTCTTGGGAGGAAAGTCCTGAACTTCAGTGAAAACCAAAAATTCACCTAGAGCTTAAGATTTTCCATGAATAACTTAGGGGAATGATTTAGGCAATCAACGTAAACATTTAAGCACATGAAAAAATAAGAAAAAACCTCAAAATGAAAGGTCCAAGACACCAAAACCAAAGTGAAAGAGGGTCCCTACCTTCAGTAGGGCATGTGTGCGAAAACTGCACAACAAATGCATTGAAGACCACAACAACAACTGGCACGAGGTTCCAACAGAAACAACAAAGGCAGGGGTTGGATTTTGGAAAGGAACATCATCCTAACAAAAACAACAAAGGTAGGGGTTGGATTTTGGATTTTCTTTACATGTTTGCTGCTCATTGGATTAGGAAGACTTGTTTTTTTGTTCTTTCTATTTGAATTCAAAATGGTTCTTAGCAACGCAAGCAACATTGCATGCTTGGATAAGGAGAAGTCCGTGTTCTCACATTTGAGCCACAAACCTTTATTTGAGCACACACTCTCAAAATTTAAGGGTCCTGACTGAGATAGATGATGATGATTATAATAAGACCAGGTGAGATGGCTTCTTGGTGAGAGCACAGGCTCTGCTCAAGGAGGGCCTTTAGAGGTTCTAAGAAGTTTTATATGCAAAGACAATTGAAAATAGAATCAAGGATGTCTTGCTTTCATTTATACACAAACTACATCTATCACATATAACTAATATTCCCACACTCACGTATTACATTTTTTTCACATACATAGCATAGAAATACTATATACTTTTCCTGATTGCATAAACTGCAACGAATATAATTAGGATACCGTAGTTTGAGGAGATGATGTTGGGGATAATGTATAGAATGGATGATTCCATCTATCCATCTTCTCTCCACATCTTTTTAACTCCTCCATAAATTTTTCCTTGCTATCCTCTGATAAGAAGAGCAAAGAGAATAACAAACAATGGTCAGAAAATCTACAACACAAGACATATCACATTTGTTAATTTGATCAATGCCAAAACTGTTATAGCTTTGTTGTTTAAATAGATGCATTTATAATGACAGAGAAAGGAAAGTTTTAACATGCATATAGACCATAATGGAAATGACAAACAATTTACTAGTTTGGTTTGGAAGATTCTAATAGAAACTACATAAATTGGAGGACAAGTCATTTGAACAATTGATAACTTTTCTATATTATACAATTAAATATATTTGTTAAGTAAAAAATAATAATTTGTGCAATCAACAATTCATGCATAGAAGAAGAAAATCCAAAATATTATTATACTAGCAGTTCTGTGTAGTAACACAGAACAATGAGTCGAAAGGCAGAGAGGAACATGAAAGGCAAGCAATGTGTAGATAGTGAGATTGAAGAAGATTAGAATGTGAATGGAATGAGTGGGCATAGTAGCTATGAAAGACACATGCAGCATTAGGTATATGTCATAGCAGATGCAAACAACTGTAATCAAGGGATTACTTTTAGGTTTGATTAAGAGTGTTAGCAACAAACAATAAATGACAATGAAAACCAAAGATTTTACAAAACACAAAGGAAGTAAAACACACAACAATTATAGCTGATCGCTGATACCTCCATTACCTTCTTACTTGATGGATGATGTTGCCCTCAAATTGGATGTATGAGCAATCTACAAATGCCTAAGTCCTACACCAAGCTTTCAAGGATTTATGCTATGTCTAAATGACTATGCCTATTACTATAATTGTCAATGTCTATGCCTAAACAAATGCCAAGACTTGATCAAATGACTATAATAAATGCTATGATAAATTTAAGAATGCAAGTGTGAAAGTGTATAAAATGTCAGCATGTCTGTGTGTAATCAAAAAGTGAGAAGAAAATGACATTTTATAGAAAATGTCATT
The DNA here is from genome assembly GCA_007258455.2 of Sequoia sempervirens. Classification (NCBI taxonomy): domain Eukaryota; kingdom Viridiplantae; phylum Streptophyta; class Pinopsida; order Cupressales; family Cupressaceae; genus Sequoia; species Sequoia sempervirens. Next base: position 189,904,140 of record VDFB02000017.1, read on the forward strand.
TTGAATGGATGGATGAGATTAATTGATGACAAGAACCTAAAATGAGAGGTCTAGATTAAGTATGAGAATCCCTAATCAGGGTTAGGGAAAATTCATTAATTGAACGGTCAAGATAATATCTCAGATAATCGAATCAACGGTGGAGAATAAATGAGATAAATGAATTAAAGAAATAAAGATTTTCAAAAAATCAAGAAGATAAGATTGCCTGGTTTGATTTGGAAAATCAAGAATCTGCCCGATTACTTGTTTTTTGGATGAATAAAATCTTTTTGAATTTAAATAATTCAAAATGATGATTTTGTGAGACAAGTAAATAATCTTTTTTAGATTATTTACTAAAAAAGAGTGAAAGTTAATAAAATGAAATCATTTTAAATATTTTCATTTATTCAAAATGAGAGAAAATGAAATTAGTAATTAAATAATTAGAAATAATTATTTAATTTGGAAGATAAGACTGAATAATTAAATAAATTACTAAATTTATTTAATTGTGACAATTAGTGACACATTAATTAAATAAATAAAACTTATTTATTTAATAATTAGGAAGAAATATATGACAAAGGGGAATTAAATAAATTAAGAAATTTATTTAATTAAGGGAAGACTTAGACAATTAATGACGTATTTAATAAATAAATAAAATTTATTTATTTAATAATCATGAAGAATATAAAGACATGAATTAATTAAATAATAGTGAATTATTTAATCAATAGTCGAATGCGAACGAAGAACATAATTAAATGTCATAATTATGGTAGGACGAAAGTGGTAAAAAAATGAAGCTTGCAGGCCTAGGTCATTTTTAGGTGTTTATATTTTTCCCCTCTTGTTCATAATGTCACTTGTCGCATTGTGACAAAGAAAAATAAGTCAAGAATATGCCCCAGTGAAGGTATGAAGTATCATTGCCCCCTCGAGAATTTTTCAAATTTTGGGCCGGTGACGGAAAAAATTGTAAAGGGTCCTGATAAATCAATTTAATGCTCAGAAAAATAATGGCGCAGTCAGTTTCAGATTCAGACATGTTTAAAACAGTCAACGGGGAAGTCAAAGGTGGTCAAATGAGCCTCCAGTAGTAACCCACTTGAGAAAAATGTGATTTTGACCTTATAAATAAGTTGACAAAGGGGTAAAAGTCAATTCATTTCCACTTTTTACTTTGCAAATTTTGAGAGCCCAGAGCGAAAAGGAGCGCAGCGACGATGGTTATTCCAGTAGCAGAGCACCGCAGTGAGATTGTCCAGACCTTCAGACGGCTAGAGGGCTCAGAGCCTGCGGTAAGCACCCCTGCCTTGCTTTGTCATTTTTTTGTTTTGTGTGTCAAATGCTAGTTTCTAGGGCAAAAAATGAATGCGCCACTACGCATATGCATTTGTGTACGACGCAATTGATTTCGCATTCGATGCATTTGATGGGTCACGATGCAAATGCGAAAATAAAAAAGGTGGACTGGCGGTTTGCACTGCATTTGACAATTCGTGCAATGCATGTGACTTATCGAGTCACATTTGACTATTGGAATGCCGCAATCACCATTTTGCAACGTAGTCGCTGTCTTGAGCGACGCAAGTGCCAAGGTGTGTTGCATTCGCCATGTTGCGATGCAATTGCAAAATTTCATGACGCAAGTGTGATAATGCGATGCAATTGACCTATTGAGATGCATTTGATGCACGGAACGACGTAGTTGACTTTTCACGACGCAATTACTTGGTTGTGACGCAATTGCTTGGTTGCGACGCAATTGCCTATATCTTGAATAGAACTTGTTTTGATGTTTGTGTGACCTTAGGTGCTTTTGATAGTATTAACAATTTGTTCAATGTGTTCTAATGACTTGATTTGGTTTTTGCAGAGGCAGCTTGCCCCTATTTATACTCGCGAGAGAAGACCGACAACGTTTCATTTTGCTGATCAGTTGGGCCCGTGAGAGCGGCGCCGATTGATGCGACTGGGTTTATTCTATGCTACATTCATGCCTGCCATTCAGGCGAACAGGGGTCTACTGACGGCATTGTGTGAGAGGTGGCACTCAGAGACCTGCTTCATCCACCTGTCGACGGGTGAGGCTACCATCACCTTAGAGGATGTCTATTATATTTTGCAAGTGTCGATTCGCGGGGAGCAGATCGTCTACGACCCTTGGCATGGTGACCAGACTTTCCATGCCTACTATCGAGATCAGGGTGCAGGACTAGGGATTTAGGGCTATGAGATCCGATGGAAGTTCATGGCGGAGCACTACGGGCACTTCGATGCATTCTTGGTGACTATGATTGCAGGTATTTTGGTTCCTAACCGGCAAGGACACAAGTTCCCTATTGGCTGGGGAGACATCCTGGTGGGCATGAGGCAAGACAGGACTGTTTATGCTTGGGGTCCTTGTTTACTGGGCACACTTTATCACCAACTACATGATGTTGTGTATAGGAGAGGAGAGAGCATATCTTATGGGATGACCCTGATGATGATTTGGGCTTGGGAGCACATTGCCATATTTTTACCTCCCATTGAGAGACCGTAGTTGGCCGATGGTATGCCCTATGCGTACTATTATGCAGGTGTGTTACAGTAGACCCATATGGGTGAGATAGGGTGGTGGTGGTGGGAGGTCAGGAGGAGGAGTTGGCGGTGGGATGTCAAGAGGAGGAGGTGGACGTGGTTAGGCAGGAGGAGGAGGTGGACATGGTCGGGCAGGAGGAGGAGGTGGCAGTGGGAGGTCAGGAGGAGGTGGAGGTGGAAGGGCAGGAGGAGGAGGCAGAGGTGGGAGGGTAGGAGTAGGAGGAAGAGGATGATGATGAGGAGGATGATGCCATGGATGAGGCTAAGAGACTTCTCAGATGGCAGATGGTGGAGGGAGAGGAGGAGATACCATCCTCCGGATTACCCGAGGATGCTACTACAGATCAGAGGGTGGTAGACCTTCAACAAAGATTGGATGCCAGCTTAGCACAGGTTAGGGCACTGCAGAGAGAGCTAGAGGTAGCTCGGGTAGAGCGAGATTAGGCAGTGATCCTCCAGTAGGATGCGGCCCAATGGTGTATAGAGTTCGTGGCTTTATGTTCGGGACCCATGGGGGATATGGCCTGGGAGTTGGCTAGGGTGAGCATGAGACTGGGGTAGTATAGGAATTTGTACGAGTAGGAAGTACCACCAGAGTGACGGGATCCAACTTTGTCACAGTCATAGTCGAGGACAGGTAGTGGCCGTAGATCAGGTAGTGCTACTGGCAGTAGGAGTCATACTAGTGTCATAGGGTCTACCTCGATAGGGCACACTTTAGGGCATAGGTCACATCATTCACGTCGACATACTCCTAGTCCTGGGTCAACTTGTTCAGTACAGAGATCAACACAGGTATAGTCACTAGTTGGTGATCCATCTACTGCTCAGAGTCAGGTAGCAGTTACATCACAGATGTCCTTTACAGTTGAGATGACACCGTCCTTTGTAGCTCCATCAGTGGCATAGGAAGAGGTTGCGACAGGTCCTCTTATATTTTCAGTACCAGTGATAGAGTTTCCGCCACCACAATCTTCACCACGAGGGGATGATGAGAGTCTACCCTAGGGTATTTTGTTTATTATGACACACTATATATATTATTTGAGCCTACGAGCTCCATTTTTGGGATATCCCATGACTTTATCCTGTGACATTGTACATTTTTGAGATGATACTATATGATGATACAGTTTTGATGCGACCTACATGTGTTACGTGATGTTCTTTGATTTAATGCTTTATGATATGTATGATGTATGATGTTAGTTTATGATGCCATCTATGTCCTATGATGCTTATATTGTGATATTGATGCCATGATAATGCAATGCTTATTTATATGAGATGATGATGATAATGATGTGCATTAATGTATTTTAGTAAAAGATGCAATGTTGATGATTATTTTAATGCAATGTTTGTGATTATGTATATGATTTGATGCTGTGGATGTTCTATGTATGGACCTAATGCAGTGTTTATATGATCATGTATGCACTTATGTTTTGGATGTCATAGGATATCATCATGAGGTGGCCAAGAGAAGACGATGAGGCTGATGAGAGAAGATGACTAGATCAAAGAAGAGAAGATGACTAGACTAATGAAAATGCATGTTAATTCCTAGACCAAATCCTTCAAAACTTTACCATAGGACTTTAGTATTTATTTCTCTTAATCATCATTGGGCAAAATATCGTAATGGCCAAAAAACACAATGATATGACATAAATCAAGGTGTGCAAGGTTGTACCATCATGTAAGACAGATAGTCATAGACAAGGATGATCATGACTCATACTAGGAGCGTGTTTGCCCCAGTATTTTTGCCATAATCAACCACATGGGAAAAAAAAAAGAAGAGACAAGGACAAATCATGAAACATTGATGCTTCTCTAAATCTTGTTTCTAGGACATCCTTGAGAACTAGTAGCATGATTGTCAAAATACAAAAAAAAATAGAGTTCTTACCATGATATGTCATTGTTTTTCTAAATCCCAAAATCAGGACCTCACTAAGAAACTAGTAGTCATGCGTGTCAATTGACATGATACGTCATTGCTTTTCTAAATCCTGCATAGCGGGATCTCGCTGAAAAGCTAATATCATGATAAAAACTAAAAGACAATTGTCAAGTGTTTGCCAAGTGCATCTGGATATCCATTGTTCTGATGCCAAGATGCCATGTTTGATAATGTCGAGATGTCGAAATGTTTAAAGTTTTGATGACCTTGGAAAATGTCGAGAATTGGTGAATTCAAGGACACATTCTGAATAATGCTGATGATGGGAAGATTTGATCCCTGATAGTCGTAAGGGATCCCTCTAAATGATGACGATGCCTAGGAAGGACACATCCTAAGGTATAAATGACAGAGTTTGTTCTTCAGAAGGACACATCTGAAGAGTACTGATGTCATGAAGAGTGATCTTTAGATGTCAAGAGGATCACTCAAAATGTCGAATGACAATGACGATGCCTAGGAAAGACACATCCTAATGCATAAATGAAAGAGGTTATCATTCCGAAGGACTCATCTGAAGATTAACCTAAAGTTTGCCAGTTTGATAGGTTATGATGATTTGACTTGCTTTGCTCGAGTTTGACTTGTGTTTGACTATATGCCAGTATTGTTATGATGATATGATTGACATGTCGATGAAATTGTCATATTGAAATAACTGATTGTCATGATTTGCTTGATGAGTTTCATTCGTTTGGGAAAAAAATTGTGTTTCCTTGAAGAATTTTGTCGTGTGTGCTAGTGTGATGTCATGAGCCCTAATGGACTGACCTAATGTGGCCTTGGGAGCTCATCGATAGATGGCCTTTCCTACGTCATACACTCAGAGACCTCGTAGTTCGACACGACTAATGACTTTGTCCACAAGACAGAAGTTTGAATCATGATTTTCTTTTGACAAACCTAAATGGACTGACCTAATGTCTCGGGGACTCAAATGTGTGTCTTGCCTATGTAGCAAATGCATAGAGACAATGTAGTTTGGACAAATGACAAAGACTAATTGATATGACTGACTTTGACAAGAGATGACAATGTGTTTGCGCTTTTCGAGCAGTCTGATGTTTTTGTTTGTGGTTTTTTTCAAGACGTTTTATGATTTTTAGGTCTTTCTTCCAGACTTTTTACAATTTTTTTAATCATGTTTTTTTTTCAGGACTTTTTGCAATGTTTTGTCTTTTAGAATTTTGCAATGTTTTTGTCTTTTTTTTAGGACTTTTTGCGATGTTTTTTGTCCTTTTTAAGGACTTTTTGCAATTTTTTTTGTCTTTTTTCAGGACTTTTTGCTATGTTTTTTGTCTTTTTTAGGACTTTTTTCTAATTGTCAAGATCATGTGTGACATCCACTACAGTTTCATGATAAATATTTTGCCCCCAATTAGGTCCAAGACTTAACCATTTTTAAGGAACATGGACAGAATGCTGCTAGTTTACTAGATGGACAGTCGTCAGGACTTGATGCCAATTGTTTATCCACTATGACAGGTATGTTAGAATGTGGTGGTGATTTGCATAAGAATGACGATAATACCTTTCATCCTAGGCTAAGGCAGACCAAGTTACAATAGATGGCAGAGCAATGATTGATTACGCATGGCACCTATTTGCCAGGTTTTTGCCATGGTACTTGTCCAAAGTGCCTGTTTGCTAGTTTTTCACTATTTAACGAATCATTTTTCTCTTTATTATTTTCTTGACTTTTTGATTTTTTTAGTGTCACCAAGACACCTGTTTGCCAGGTTTTCATCAGGGTGACAATTTTTTTTATCATTTTTCAATTTTTTTGTATGTTGCGGTTTTCAACCAAATCCTCTGATGCTATGTGTAGAACCTTCAGAGATGTAAACTATTGATGGGTTCTGTCAATTTTTCTCCATCTGGTGTGGCCAGCTGATAAGCTCTAGAACTGAAAGAAGATATAATAATGTAGGGACCCAACCAGTTTGGTTCAAACTTTCCTGGCTTTTCTCTATCGGCTTGGTTCTTGGGGTTCTACATGAGAACTAGGTCGCCAATGTCAAACTGTCTTACCATAACCTTCTTATTGTAGCTATGACAAAGATGGTTCTGATATGCTTGGAGATGGTTTAGTGAATTTTTCCTTCTTTCTTCTAGCATTTCCATCTCGTGCAAGTGTGACTGTCGATACTCCTCTTCATCAGTTAGGCCCTTTAGGGAGACTCGTAACGAAGGAATTTTGACCTCAATGGGTAAGATGGCCTCAACACCAAAGACTAGGGCAAAAGGGGTGGCTACTGTAGGCGTATGAATGCTAGTTTGGTAAGCCCACAGAGCGGGGTTGAGTTGTATGTGCCATTCATGGCCAGCGTCATTGACAATCTTGTTTAGGATCTTGACAAGGGTTTTATTAGATGCCTCAGCTTGACCGTTTCCTTGTGGGTAGTATGGAGATGAAAAGTGGTGTTGGATATGGAATCACTCACATAACTCTCAAACGTCTTGGTTTTTAAATGGACATTCGTTGTCAATGATGATGGATTGCGGAAGGCCATACCAACAAATGATGTAGTTAAGGATGAACTTGGATATTTGCTTGCCGGTAATATATTCCAATGGGATGGCCTCAATCCACTTCGTGAAATACTCAGTGGTAGTGATAATGAATTTATGGCCATTGAAGGAGGTTGGATGAATCTTACCCACGAGGTCGAGTCCCCATTGAGCGAAGGGCCAAGGAGAAGTGATTGGTTGAAGTTCCTGTGCTGGAGCATGAATCAAGTCACTGTGTATCTAACATTTGTGGCAAGTCCTCACATATTCAATTGCATCATTTTCAATTGTTGGCCAATAATACCCAAGTCTTGTTACTTTCTTAGCTAGAGTAGGACCACTCGAATGAGATCCACATATATCATCGTGCACTTCGCATAAGGTCGTACACACTTTGTCAGTGTCGAGACATCTAAGGAGGGTGTCATCAAAACTACGTCGGTACAAGGTGTCACTGATGATGGCATACTTGGCAGATTTTCGGATGAAGGACTTCCTTTGGTTATTGGACAGGTTCAGTGGGAGGGTTTGGGATTTTAGGTAGTCGTAAATGTCTTGATACTAGGGAGAGTTGGGACCAACAAGTTCGCAAACCATTTTTGATTCTGGTGTATCATATGCTAGAATTAAAAGCTGTTCTACTAAGAACTCAAATTGTGACACATTTTGAGGGATGTCCAAGAGAGAACCAATAGTAGCCATTGCATCAACTACTTTATTCTACACCCTGGGGATTTGTTCAAAAGCAATCGAGTGGAAGTATGTTAGGAAACTGTCCACCATCCTCTTGTAGGGAAGCAACTTCACATCCTTTGTTTCATAGTCATCATTCACTTGGTTGATAACAAGCTGGGAATCCCCAAATACAAGAAACATTTGAATTTTCCATTTGATTGCCATTTTGAGACCTATGACTAGTACTTCATATTCGGCAATGTTATTTGTACAAGGGAAAGCGATCTAGAATGCCTTAGGAATTGAATCCCCCTATGGTGTGATAAACAAGAGTTTAGCACCTGAGCCATGACCAGTATGAGACCCATCAAAATATAGCTTCCATGGTACCACCAGTTCTATATGAAAAATAGACTCATCAGGAAAGTCAGTTACTAGTGGATGAGGGACTTGAATTGGCACATCTGCCAATTGATCTGCTATTACCTGTCCTTTTATTGCCTTGCATTCAACATATTGTATGTCATACTCACTTAATATCATAACCCATTTTTCCAACTAGCCTGTTAATGCTGCCCGACTTAAGAGGTATTTCAGTGGATCAATCTTGGCAACCAGCTGTGTCTGGTGACTGAGCATATAGTGTCTAAATTTCTGGGATGCAAAGACAATAGCAAGACATGCACGTTCAATGTATGTATAGTTCAACTCATACCCTATCAGTGTGCGGCTGATGTAATAGATAGCTCGTTCTTTTCCTTCATGATCATTCTATCCTAGTAATGCCCCCAGTGCTGAACTAGTAGTTGAGATGTAGAGTATCAATGGATTTCCATGAATTGGAGGCATGAGGACTGGTGTCAATAGTAGATAATCTTTGATTTTCTGAAAGGCTTCCTGGCATTTATCTATCCAAAGGGAATACCCTTGTGCAACAGATACTGGAATGGGTGACACTTATCTACCAACTGGGCTATGAAATGCCGAATAGATTGTACTCTGCCTTGTAAAGTTCTAAGTTCACTGATTCCTTTGGGTGGTGGAATGTCTATGATAGCTTTGATCTTTGCTGGATCAACTTCTATGCCTCTTCAAGAAACTATGTATCCCAAGAGTTTTCCTAATGTGACCCCGAAAACACACTTCTTAGGATTTAGCCAGACTTTGTACTCTTCAAGTCTCTTGAAAATTATGTCGAGTAACTTCAAATTATCTTTCCTAGTCTCTAATTTGGCCAATAGGTCATCTACATAATCTTCCATTATTTTGTGCATCATGTCATGGAAGATTGTGGTCATAGCCCTTTGGTATGTGGCACCTACATTTTTGAGACCGAATGGCATGACGTTCCAAGAATATGTACCCCATGGTCAAGTAAATGTTTTTTTGTGCTGATCTTCAGGAGCAATGCAAATCTGATTATAGCCGGAGAAACCATCCATGAGGGATAGCATCTCATATCCTACAGCTAGGTCAATTATGATGTCAATGTTGGGTAAAGGGAAGTCATCCTTTGAACATGCTTTATTTAGATCCCAAAAGTCTGTGCATACACAAATCAGCCCATTTGGCTTTGTCACCGGCACTAGGTTGGAAATCCATTTAGCATAATCTATAGACCTTATGAATCTGGCATCTAGTAATTTCTTTAACTCGGCCTTGACCAATAGAGCAACTTGAGGGTGCATTTTGCGCAACTTCTGCTTGACTGGTTTAGCATTAGGTAATAGTGGCAGATGATGCAAAACTAGTTCAGGGTCCAATCCTAGCATGTCAACATAGGACCATGTGAAGTTGATTTTCTATTTTGCAAAGAATTTATGAAATTCTGGTTTGTCTTCATCAGTCAATGAGGCAGCAAAGAGGACCATCTTGGGATCCTTTGTAGTTGAAATGTTATCCTCTATTGTGTCCTCAATAAGCATGGTTGATTTCTCCTGTTGCAAAGGGAGAAAGTCCAGTCCTCCATCTTTGGGTGCCTCAGAGAGGTTTTCACCCACAGATATGTCCTTTATTTTTACTATTTTATCGTCAAGAGGTGCCTTTCAGTTTTCACCTAGAGACATTTCACTTTTTGTTTTATTCTTACTTTTACTTTTGTCACTAGAGGATTGAACAGTCTCACTGAAGTATGTTGTATAGTCTAAATCAATAGCAAATCCTAATTTGTGGTCCCCACTGGGTATGCCTTCTCTCAGTCCCATAAATTCAGCAATTGCTTCATCATTCTGAAATGTATCTAGCACTGGCGGTCCTTGCTGGTCCCAATCGACTAGGTCAGGGTAAACTAAGGAGATGCCATCATCCATGTTGGTGAATTGGGGTGAGGATGCAGAAAACATACATATGTGTTCAGTGATGTTGTAGATGAGATTATCATCATCCAACTCAACATCGAACTCTATCCAATATTCTCCTTCACTAGTGTCATATTCATTGTCAAGATAAGGAGTGAAGGTTGTAGAGCCCTGATTGTCACTATCGTCTGATACTTCAGATGTATTGAATGAAATGGGTTTAGATGATGGGTGCTGGACGTCATGGGGGGTGGTAATGGGTCTTTGAATATTTGGTGCTTGTTCAATTTTGAATGTTTGCCAAAACTGTTGCTCAGAGGTTAGTTCCCCTAGTTCAACAAACAAATCATTAAGAAAATAGTCACTTAGGGATCGTTCTAAGCCAAATTTCCACTCATAGGAGTCCATTTTGGTGAGGTTTCCCTAGTAGTCTCGACACTATCCAAAGCATGTACTCGCTCATTTGAAAGTCCAGAGGTATGTTGATCATCATTGTTGGGTGCTCCAAAACCTAATCCAAGATACTTCAGAATTTGAAAAGTTTCTATGGGTTCCCTTAGGCCAGTTTTATCTCTTGCTAAGCCACTAGTACCATTGTAGCCTTTAGCCTTCATGATGTCATAACCTTTGCCATATTTTTGAACTTGTAATGGGGGTAGGGCGATAGTATCCTTGTAGATCCATCCTGTAATGTCAGTAAGGTCTTCCTTACTCATGTCTCCCCACTTGATAAAAACTATTTTCGGTGGAACTTTGAAAGTTTCCTGAGGTTCCATTCTGAAACATGGCCGACCATAGTCCTTGGGAGACCTAGGCATTGTTATTATGCTGTATGTTGTGTGCAGTTTGAATTCTCCACAACCAAGGTCCTAGATTTTGACAGTGGATTCAGTCTTAGGGCTAGTGGAAGGTGGTGGTATGGTGGAAGACGTAGATGGAGCGGATGTGGAAGATGGCATGAGTGTGGATGGGTTGATATATTTGGATGATGAGGAGCTAGATGCTTCTCGGTTAATAGGTACTCATTTTTCAGAGATACCCCTTAAGTTTGTACAATATTGGAAAGGGTCGAGGTCTCCATATATGGTTATTTCAGTGCCGTCAAATGGAAACTTGAGGCATTGGTGGTATGTGGATGGAACGGCTTTTATGGTGTGAATCCATGGATGGCCTAGCAATATGTTATACGGTAGTTCCAAATCCAAGACCTCATAAGTCATGTCCACGATGACCAGTCCCACTCTGATTGGGAGAGAGATAATGCCACGTGAAGAGTGTTCCTCATCATCGTATGCTTTGATCACTATACTTTTCATTGGGTCTATGCACGCATCAGAGAACCCTAGAGCCTTAACTAGTTTGAGAGAGCATATATTCAATCCTGCTCCACCATCTACTAAAACCTGTCTAACTTTGTGCTTGTGGACAAAAGTTTCTATGTGCAATGCATCATTGTGGTTGGTTTTAGGTGATGAGTAATCTTGATCCGAGAAGGTAACATGGTGAGGCATAGTGAGATATCCCACCATGGTTTCAAATTGATTGACATCAATGTCCTTGGGGACCGACGACTCTAGCAAGGTTTTATCCAGGATATCTTCTTGTGCGGGAGAGATACGAAGCATCGCGAGTATAGAGATTTGTGCGGGAGTCTTTCCTAGCTGGTCGATGAGGTTAAACTGACCTTTGGGTTTCCATTGCTTTGTGTTTGGTACAAGTTCTGGCTATTTAGCAGATGGGCCAGGTTGTGTCTATTTAGTAGACGGGCCCGGTATGGTGATTTTGGCTTGTTTAGCAGGAGGTGGACCAGCTATAGTGACCTTGCCACTGTGAGTAGTAGCATTACATTGGGGTTCTCTTCTAACCGTAATGGTATTGATGTATTCATTGTTAGTTCGAACATTGTTTATAATCCATCCACCAGAATAGTCGTACTTGACTCGGGCGAAGTTAGCTTGATTCTATGGACCTAACGTTGAAGCATTATGAGAACCATGGTCCTGCAGTGGATTCTTATGGATAGTATGATCTGAATTAGAGGCAAATTGAGATCCACCTACTTCAATGATGCAACTTTTGATAAGATCTTGTATTAGGTTTTTCAATTGGTGACAATTAGAACTTGTATGTCCTTTTCCTCGATGGTAGTCACAAAATGCATTATCATTCCACCATGCTAGTTTGAATTGTCCTGGGTCATATGGTTTTGCTTCTTTAAGTATGATGACCCCATTCTGGATACATTTCTTAAGGACTTCTTCAATGGGTTCACCCAAAGGAGTGTATGTGCGACCTTTAGAAAATTGTCTCATTTGACGGTATTGTCCTTGATTGTTTTGACCACTTGTGTTGTTTGAAGGGATATTCGGAGGAGGTGTTAGTGTCGTTGTTGGTTTGTTTTGTTGTTGTACCCCCTTTAGGGCCAGTATAGGACCCACAATGTTTGTAGCCTTAGCATCAACAATGCCATCATTTGTAATGTGTTTATTTTTAACCCAATATTTGTTCTTATCGGTGGTTGGATTGACATTTGTGTTTTTGGAACCATATCACAATTCTCCCTTTGTGATAAGGGCCTTCTCAATTTGGACCCCTTTTTCAACTAAGTCTGTGAAGTTTGTGCAACAATGTACTTGTAATGCATATTTTAGGGGCCCAAGAAGTGTTTGCACGAACATGTCGACCTTTTCTCTTTTGGGTATATCAATATGACATCTACTAGATAGACTTCTCCATTTTTGAAAGAATGGGATGAAAGTCTCCCCAGCATCCTTTTGCGTGAGATTGCACAAGCTAGTGATAGAGGTATCCATGTCAATATTGTATGCGTAATTTTTTATGAATTTTATTTTAAGCTCGTCCCATATTTGGATATCCTTTTGAGTGGAAAACCATTCAAGGGCTTGACCCGCCAAACTTATAGAAAAAATTATCATCAAGTATGTTTGTTCATAGGCGATGTCCATACAATTGGTTGCGAATTCGCAAACATGTTCAATGGGGTTTGTCTTGCCTCTGTATTTTTTGAAATTGGGTGACACATATCCCAGAGGAAATGGAGGCATGTATAAACTCATGTCAAATGGGTATACATTTAGGTCATATGATATTTCTGATTTTTGACCTAAAATGTATATGTTTTGGATGGTTTTCTCTAAACCCCTCACTCTTGTTTGGAGGGTGTCTACAACAGGGTCATTTATGTTTCCATATGTTGGATTGCCTGGTACACTACAGGTCCCTATTTGTTGTGCGTGAATGTTGTTGTATTGTGGTGGTGTGGATTGTTGTGATATGTATGACATATGCAGATTGACCTGTTGTTGATATTGGAAGTTATGATTGGGTGTATGTTGATGAGTATGAACATTAGATGAGTAGATTGGGATGTGTCCCCCAGTCATGTGTGTTGTTATTTGGGGAATGTGATGACCATGGATGTTATGATGTGTTAATGGTACCATGGGTTGTGTTACTTGGCCACCTTGTGCGAATTGTTGGTTTTGCACAAGGGGAATGTTTGTGTTTGTGCCTTGGGAGGCAATGAAATTTGACTGTGTTGTTGTGTTAACATTTGGTTGTTGTCCTTGGATAAAAATGCATCCCTTTCCCCCTCCAAAAGGATTTTGTGAAATACCAGTGAGCGGATATGTCGAAGTTGTGCTCATGGGAATAGATGGAGCTGTCGAGGGGGGATTGTTGTGACTTGATGATTCCCTCATGGCATTTACTATCGTGGCATTTGCTGTCATGGTATTTATGGTGTTGGAGGTGTTTGGAATGTTGGAAGTGGCATGCACTGTCATTGTAGTGTCAACAGGAATATTGCTCATAGTGTTTGGAGGTTGACCACTATGTAACATGTTATGTGTGTTGTTGTTATTAGGGTCAGGAGGTGTCACATTTATCATGTTAATGTCAAATCCTTGAGGTAATTTGGCTCCTTCACTCAAGAGGATAGCCAAGAATCTATCTCTGTCGTGACAGACCATTGTTTCAATGAAGTGAGAGGCCTCTGGGTTTTGTGCTATTGCCTCTATTTTTTCCTGAAGTATTTGACCATTTTCATCTCTTTGCAAGTAGAATTCAAATGTACTGTTTGATGAGGATTGTGTTGTCCCTGGAGGTGGATCGTTTGGATTGGAAAATGGATCGTAAAAGGTCCAATTTGGATTATTGAAAGTAGACATGGTGTCTTGCCGAGAGTTTTCCATTTGTTGTTGTTGTTTTTGAAATATGGTTTCCACCATAAATGAGGTTGCTCCAATGGGAATGACAACTAAATGTAAGTACTATGCGAAGTCTAAGTTTAAAATGATGACTAGAATGACTAATGTTTTTGGATTTTCATGAAATAGGATATGCAATGTGTAGACTTATAATGCAAGTTAGGACAAGGGTACCTAAGCACTTCTAAGCTCAAACTTTGTTTTCGATATTGGTTACTAGAGGACTTTGTTGAAAATGACAAGGTGACAATGTCAAAATGACTAGTGAATTTTCCTAACTAGACTTTTGAGTTGGAACATCCACAAAAGAGGACAATGACTAAAAAGGGTTTGATAACTTGGTCCAAAAGAGCCTAGTTTCAAAAACAATGACTTTGAAAAGTGTGCTGAGATTTGTCTAATCCTAAGTATGCAAATATGAACCTAGGGATAACCTAATGCCAAATGTATGCAACTAAAGAATGAAGTATGAAACCTATGGTGACGAATGCAAACTAATGGTGAAACTTTGAGCAATTTCAGACTTGGTTTCTGACAGAATCTCCCTAGAAACAATGTTTGACAAATGGTTGACAAGTTGAAGACCTCAGGTTTCGAATATGAACTTTTAAATTTTGACAGGCAAATGTGTCGCTTTAAGCTACGAATGCGTCACAGTTTGGAAAAAGCAGTTTGTTGTTTCAATTGCGGCTTTTGGATTGTCAAATGCGACTCAATTTGGCATATGCAGCTTTTAAGTGTTCGAATGCATCGCAATGCCTATAGATCCATCGTTCTAAGTGTCAGATGCGGTTTAACAGAGTAGTTGCAGTGCTGAAAATCAATTGCGGTTCGACAGATGCGACACAGTTTTGTTTCAAAATGATTTTCTTATCATGTTGATGTCAATTTTGATCTGTTTGGTGAATTTTTTGTTTCTAACTATGATAAAACCAAAAAACACTTGACAAACATAGTGTTTTGAATGTAACCAATTACACATCGGATAAGCACAATCCTAGGTTAGGCCATGACAATATTCGCTAGATTCCACACGGGTTTCCCCAATCGCATATCTGTAGTGTGTGAATTTAGAAGCTTGGCTCAATGGGATCCCCCTTATAGTGCACTCTCTTCTCAGGCCAACCAAGCTTCCAACCCCCATGAAACTCCCATGGCGAGCTGATCACCTCTACTACAAACTGCAAAAGTGTGGATGCCTTCACACCGACTAGTGCTGCACTAGCAAATAGAAGGATTTTGGCTTTCTATATAAGAGTTTTTAGTTAGGGATCCCCGTTCAAGTTGCCATACATGGGGCAAGAGATTAATCACCATTAAGGTGGCACTCCAGCCTAAAGAGGTTAAGCTTAATAGGGTTTAAGGGAGTACAACTCCATCCGTATGACACATCCGCACAAGCAACCTTAGGTTTTCCCTTAAGGTTTACATTTATATACCGGTCAGGGGTAGCTTGGCTTTAGCTCCATTGCTAGTTTGAGTCGCGTTGGGGTGATGAAATCCCTAGGCAAGCCCAATTTCTAGAGTTGGTAACCATTTCTCTTACACCCAATATCGATCGAAAGCACGAGGGGAGAGGATACTCCGATATACCAAGATAGGGTAATAATAGATAAGAATGGGTCTGGTTTTCTGATCATGAGGTTTTCACCAAGTGAGAGCATACTCACCTACCATTCAACAAACACAATCAAGTAAAGAAGACATGAATGTTCTTTTTAGGTACACCAAAGTTAAATGTTTGCTAATCTATGAAAAACAAGCACAATGTTTGTTTTATTCC
Organism: Sequoia sempervirens; assembly: GCA_007258455.2. NCBI lineage: Eukaryota > Viridiplantae > Streptophyta > Pinopsida > Cupressales > Cupressaceae > Sequoia > Sequoia sempervirens. The sequence continues at coordinate 189,920,178 of VDFB02000017.1, forward strand.
GTCTTCGACATTCGAATCTGCAAACAAAATATTAGTAGTCTATTTATGCAATGATCTTTGACACCTGAATAGTAACCACCACACGCTACAAATGAAGATTAGTAACACAAAAATCTAAGCTAGCTAACATGCAGAAATGAAAAACCAGGAAATCAGTGGACCAAAAAAACTAGAAAGAAACCAACAACTAGAAAACCCTAAAATCCAAAAATCAAAATGTCAAAAATGAAAGAAAATATTTACTAGTCAGATGTTGTGCGACAGAGCAGATGCATCATTCAGGACTTCAAATTCGGCACGACAGATCAGATGTGTCGTTCTAGATATCGATTGCGGCTTATCAAGGAAATTGCAGCTCTTCTGTCGGCAAATGCATTACGACGCATCAAATTCCTCATGATTTTTTTAAAAAAGTAGTTGTGTTGATCCGTACCTGTACCTACAAAACCATAGAAAACACAAAAAAACATACGGAACTAACCAAAAAAATGGAGTCGGGTTCACCAATGTAATCAAGGGATTTCTTTTAGGTTTGATTAAGAGTGTTAGCAACAAACAATAAATGACAATGAAACCCAAAGATTTTACAAAACACAAAGGAAGTAAAACATAGAACAATTATTCCTGATCACTGATACCTCCATGATTCACTTTTGTAATACCTTCTTACTTGTTGGATGATGTTGCCCTCAGATTGGACGTACAAGCAATCTGTAAATGCCTAAGTCCTACACCAAGCTTCGAAGGATTTATGCTATGTCTAAATGCCTATGCCTATTACTATAATTGTCAATGTCTATGCCTAATCAAATGCCAAGACTTGATCAAATGACTATAATAAATGTTATGATAAATCTAAGAATGCAAGTGTGAAAGTGTATAAAATGTCAGCGTGTCTATGTGTAATTGAAAAGTGAGAAGAAAATGACATTTTATAGAAAATGTCATTTTGAATGGACATACGAGATTAATTGATGACAAGAACCTAAAACGAGAGGTCCAGATTAAGTCTGAGAATCCCTAATTAGGGTTAGGGAAAATTCATTAATCGAACGGTCAAGATAATATCTCAGATAATCGGATCGACGGTGGAGAATAAATGAGATAAATGAATTAAAGAAATAAAGATTCTCAAAAAATCAAGAAGATAAGATTGCCTGATTTGATTTGGAAAATCAAGAATCTGCCTGATTACTTGATTTTTGGAAGAATAAAATCCTTTTGAATTTAAATAATTCAAAATGATGATTTTGTGAGACAAGTAAATAATCTTTTTCAGATTATTTACTAAAAAAGAGTGAAAGTTAATAAAATGAAATCATTTTAAATATTTTCATTTATTCAAAATGAGAGAAAATGAAATTAGTAATTAAATAATTAGAAATAATTATATAATTTGGAAGATAAGATTGAATAATTAAATAAATTACTAAATTTATTTAATTGTGACGATTAGTGACATATTAAATAAATAAATAAAACTTATTTATTTAATAATCAGGAAGAAATATATGACAAAGGGGAATTAAATAAATTAAGAAATTTATTTAATTAAGGGAAGACTTAGACAATTAATGACGTATTTAATAAATAAATAAAATTTATTTATTTAATAATCATGAAGAATACAAAGACATGAATTAATTAAATAATAATGAATTATTTAATCAATAGTCGAATGTGAACCAAGAACATAAGTAAATGTCATAATTATGGTAGGACGAAAGTGGTAAAAAAATGAAGCTTGCAGGCCTAGGTCATTTTTAGGTGTCTACAACAACATAGTTACATATTAAGGAATGCAACAAACAATACACCTTATAGAAGATTGAAAGAATAGGGCACTTTCAAGAACATGAGGTATATGGCGTAGAGAGCGACAATGAGGAATGACTTATAGGGAGGAAGATAAAGTGTATAACAGTAACTATTTCATTGCACTCCAGGCATACCTAGACAAAAGAAGCCATAAATCAAAAAATATATGTTATACTAACAATATTTACAAAAGAGAAAGATCAATAGTAAAAAAAGTATGGTAAAATATAGACTATTAATATCACCTCGATATCTCCTTCCATCTATGAAGTCTAACATGCACAATTCTCAAGGAAGGGTAGTCGGGCTCGTATACCCATAAATTTTCATTATCAAAGCATGCTATCAATAATAGAGTACATCATCTATAACAATCTTAGGGTTAATCTCTTAAGTTCTTAGGTTAGTTGGGGTTTTCTTGCTAGTTTTTTTGGTGGCCCTTGTCAGCCCTATGTTGGTGGTTGTTGTGTTTCTTGGGCTTTATTTTTCTGCAACCAATGTGTCTCTGGTGACTTTATTGCTTATTCTTTTCTTCTGTAAACTTTGTGGTTTTGGGTCCTTGTAAAACCCATTTTTTCCATTATCAAAAACAACCTTAGGGTTAATGAGGTTAGAATAAGATGAGCTTCACTTTTTTTGAAATAACCATTAAATGTTGAGAATTATCAATGGGCTTATTATATTGGAATTCATGCATAGTACACACAAGAAAATGAATATCATTTTTTATGATTAGATGTCATAACTCCATCTATATAACAAAGTAATATGCAATGCATCTCTATAAGGCCCCACCTCACATGTGATTAATACAATCCCAGATTGTTATATAATTTTCTTAAATAGATGGCTACATATATTATAGGTGATAATTAAAGTGATTGAGTGGAAACAATATTGCATATCATTTTTACCTTATAGTTTATCATTGTTATTTTATTTCATGATCATGTATGTAAATATAAATTGTGGAATACGAATGAAATTATAATGGGAAGTGAAGGAGGGTGTTAACCCCAATGGGTTGAAAGAAGGATATTTATATAAAGGATAAAGTGTGTAAGTAATAATTGGTGATGCAGAACCCCAATCCTAATACCTGCAAAACATAAGAAACAAACACATCATTAGATCCAATGCAAGTAAGAATCAAGATTCCCCATGAAATCCATTAACAATGCTCAAAATAGGAAACAAAATTGAAGAACACAATAACAAAGCAATGAAATCCTAATTAAGAAAGCAAACTCTTGATCCAATGGGGGAATTGGTGTCAATTTGATGTGAAAATTGGCCCTTTCCCAACTCTTATAATGCAATGTTGATAAGTGATGAAGGTTGATCCACTTTTTTGAAGATTCACTTGAGCTCCATGATGAAAAATATGCATAACCTAGCTAAGACCTTAATAAAATTGATGAAAATAGATATTCTTGAAGATAAAATTGAGTATAGTAAACTTGTTCAAATTATGGATGATCAAAATAAGGAGAGAAGCCTCTTATTAATAGAAAGACAAGAGGGAGAAATGCAAAATGGGATGAATGTGGGATCATTTAACACCCAATGGGCAAGTGCCACTTCTCAAGATGTGAATGGGCAAAGGATGTGCACATTTTGATGAATGTGCCCATAAATGAAATTGGGTGGAATTTTAAAAATAGTGAAATAACATGTAGGAGGGAAAAAGAATGACTTAAATGCCACTTGGCTCAATGCACAAGGACATGTAAGAAGGAATTAATGTCTTGTTGGAAGGACAAATCCACTTGGAGGGATTTCAAATTTGGAAGAATATTCCTTTAAAGATGCCAAGTTGAGAGAAAATAGAGATTTAATAAATGAATTGAATGTATTTTCATGTGCAAGTGCAAAAGCTAGAGGATGGGACATGGATTAAGATTAGATTTAATCAAGATTTGATTAAATAAGAGGAGGTTAGGTGATTTGATAATTTTGACTTAGATTTTAGGATTTAAATAAATCGAAGTTGAGAAGAAAATGATTTAGACTTAGTTAAATAAATATTTTGATTTATTTAACTAAATGGGATGATTGTTAGATTAAATCAAATAAAGTTTAATTTATTTAATTTAATAAGATGACTTTAGAGATTTAATGAAATAAAATGAATAATTTGATTAAATAGAGACCTAGGGTTAATTAAATCAAATTGATTAATTTAATTAACAAAAGAGAAAGACTTAATCAAATAGATAATAATTTATTTAATTAAGGGACAGAGAGTGATGATAAGCTTAAGAACGTGATTCAAGTTGAAATGTTGTTAGTAATTAGGATCAATCATGTAATGTCAATAAGTACATTTTACATGTCTACATTTTTCCCCTCTTTGAAGCGATGCACTTGCTACATGAGTTCAAAGAATAAAATATCTTGATCAAAAGACAAAAAATTGATTTCAAAACTTTCCCCACTGTTACCTTAGCGGATGAAAACATGTCGATATACTACCCCTTCAAGAGATCAAAGGAAAATTTGAACTTTTTGGGTGATCTCATGAAAAAAGAAGACAAGGTTCCTGACAGGTCTAGAAAGGCTCCAAGATTCCAAAAAAATGAGACAAAATGTAAAACAAATGGTGGGAAACAACTCTTGGTTGGGAAAAAATAGGATCAAGGGTTGGAACCCTAGTTGGATAGCTATATGGCATAAAAAAACTCTAATTTTTAGGCTTAAATAGGCCTCGAGGGGCCATTTAAAATTCATTTCAATATTCAGCTGTAGAGATTTTGCATTCTTTTGAGCTATGACCCCTTCGCGAGATAGCACAATGACAACTTTCCTGACACATTTCAGATAGAGTACACACATACTAGAGGCTACCTAACACTAGACCACTAGTGAGTCGACTTGACTTGACCCCATTTTTCAATTTTTGTGTGCATTTAATAGCTTAGAAGTTAGGTCTTTTAGGAGCAGTCTAGTATAGCGCCGCTCAAACTCTCTTTTAGCGCAGCACAGCCTCAAACTGCACCACAGTCACAAATAGTAATGCCACAACATAGTTTGGAATTAGGGTTCAAATTCCAAATTGAATTGCACATAAAAAGTGGGTCGCGAAGGGCCCCTTTGCAATTAGGGTTTCTTTTTAAACTGAGTTGTCTTCTCAAACTATGATGTCATGGTGGAGTTTAAGAGTTTATAGCTCCTAGCAGTGCAGTTTGGAATTTGCAAGCTACCTCACACCCACAAATAGTGACACACAAGCTGTTTCGGGTACACTGGGACAAACCAAGACGATTTTTTTTATGAATTTTAACATGCTAGCTTTCATGATGTAGGAGGAGGCGATGATACTTTACTCACACAAGCACAGGTCCCAGAATCTTTTCAACATCTTGAATGTTATGCTTGAGTGATAACAGTAGCATCTAGGGGTGATTAGACTCTACTATATTTCTAATGCTTCACCTGTGAGGACACACTTTGGGATGATGATAGTGCTTGTAGAGTTGTGGCATAGCAAGACATAATCCTTCCACTTTCTAATTGGTGAGGTCACAGTCACACTAGAGGACATGTGGCAGATAGTTAGATTTCCCATCCACAGAGAGCCCGTGATGTATGATGTGGATTCTGGGAGGGAGGCCTACTATGATGTGATGGGCCTCTATGAGATTGTAGTTTGTGAGGGATAGATTGAGTTGGAGCATCATAGGCCTATTGTGTCACCCTTTCGTTTGGTCATAGTAGTTATCATATTGGGTCTTGTCACATGAGATCAGCGGGGCCGATAATTCAGTCCTGAATGGGGGCTTGCTTTTGAGTGGATGGTTTGGTGATGGACATGCTTTGGTTGGGGGCCAGTTCTTGTAGCCTCACTATACAAATATTTGCACAAGTTTTCCTACATTTACGGTAGAGCGCTTGGGGTGGGGGTCACACTCCTACACATCTGGGCTTGGGAGCACATTGTTGTGCTTCGTCTAAGGGTTGTTCCAGTCACTATGGAGCTAGATGATCTGATTGTATGGTGATATAGAGGAGGTATTTCTTTCACCCATATAGGACAACACAAGATTCCTCATTGGAGAGAGTCCTAGATGACATGCAAGCATTTACATGGCAGCCATATCTTGGATGCGCCACATGGTATGATGATGTGAAAAAGCTATTGTTCGCTTGGTAGGACATAATGATGCAGGGTAGGAAGCACATGATGTTAGAGATGTATCTACCAAGAAGAGTCTAGAGATAGTTGGGGAGCCGCAAGACAGGCCAGATGATTAGTATTGCATAGTATTTGCACGTACAAAGAGCTAGAGCTCTTGGGGCTGATACATTCCTGCGCACAAGGTAGTGCAGAGTTTTATGTAGCTGGTGGCCAAGCCATGGCCATATGATCAAGGCTAGGCTGATGCAGGGACTACACAGGTATACAAGGATTGGTTCAGGCCACCTCTTAGATTGACTGTACTAGGCACACCATTCGTTAGGCACAGGGCCAGAGGCAAAGGAGTAGGTCAGGGGCAGGACTAGGGAGGCCAAGGAGGAAAAGACAGAGATGGGGATGAAGATTGGCCACCACACCACCCGATTAGGATAGGGACCCATAGGTGGGTCAGTAGATACATGATGTCCCTAGCCAGGATCAGGACTAGGGATGTTAGGATAGGGTGCCGACACCGTGCAACCACCTCTCTAGCCAGACCCTAGGGATGGCTAGATTCTCCATCTATAGAAACAAGCACAAGCACTGATAGCTGAGAGGGATCAATTGTGGGTAGAGTGGGACTAGGTGGTCCAATAAAGAAAGGCTATGAAGCTGCAGGCAACAACAAAGATGGGCAGATGTCAACAGATTGAGAGTGTTTGCATCCTCCTCTTGGAGCATCATATTGCTTCGATCGTATAGGGAGGCCATCCAAGAGGCTGATTATTAAAAGATGTATTATTATCAGGCCATGTCAAGACTAGCCCAAGTCCCCAAATTTTCACAGAGGATAGGCCACAAACCTACAGAGGAACACTGAGAGAGAGTAGGTGGCAAGGGTAGCAGCCAATAGGGTTAGGCTATTTTTTATGAGATATAGGATTCCTTTTGCATCCCATGGGCTCGTTTTTGATAGCCCCATGGGCCATTGTACTCTATTTACATACATATGCATATTTTGATCTGATTATGTATCATGATAGTGTAAATTTTAATGATATATATGATATGAGATGATGTTGATTCGATGTGATGTGTTCTATTCTATTTATGCATTATGGATGGCTTTTATTTTCTATATTCTATGCAATGATTCTATATGATGCTATGATGTTATGATGTTTTCTTATATGATGCGATGCAATAATGTTATGTGATTTTATGATATGCATTATGTTCTATGTGATGAGATGCTTTCTTTTCTAATATATTTTCTATTATGATATGATCATGCAAAATGCAATGATTACATGACTAACATATCTATATTACGCTCCTAATGGATGAAATGCAATTTTTTCATTATCCTTTTTCATGAATTATATGGTGATGTATTTATATGATGCTTATCTTTTGCAAATGAATGATGCTTATATATGTTCTATGGATATTATGATGATGTTTATGATATGATGAATGCAAATGATGTTTTATATGATTTATGAATATGATGATGTAAATGAATGCAAATGTGTAAATGATGAAATGCTTAGAATAACCAATATATATTATGCAAATGATGCAAATGCAATGCATGTGATATGATTTAATATTTCCTATATGGTATGATATGCAGTATCCAATATTTTGACGATTTGTGGATGCATGATAGATGCATATATGATGATGATTTGTGATTAATTGTCATGGTGCCATGTTAGCGCAGAAAGAAGATAGAATAAAGCAAGAGATTCCAACAAGACATGAGATGATGATGATGATGATGATGATGATTTTCCTACTAGGAGTTGGAATTTTAAAAGGGCCAATTATCTTATGTTTGATAACACACATAGGCACGATGCATCAAGGTATAAAGAACCAGGATGGCGTTGTACCTAGTGTGATGGACTTTGACTCGACAATTAGATAGGAGTACTCTTGTTTACACCTAACATATGGAACCTTATTTATAACATAGTTCAGATATTTCAAATATGCTATTGGCACAAAGAGTTGACCAACTTGTTTACTTACTAACCTAGACTTAAGACTGACATTTTGAGTTTCACTTTTTAGACTAGCAGACCTATTTCTGACCATTTCACTAAAGGTTGAGGATGACGATTGTTTATTATGAGTGATGTTTATTTGCGAGTGAAAGTGAGATGAGACAGATGGATTTTTTCAAATATTTGGATGTTTTTGAAGTTTTGAAATATTTTGAGGCTATTTTTGGTATTTTGGAGATGTTTTGCAAATGTTTTGATTTTCAAATTTTGAATTTTTTTGGGGGTTTTCTAAGATTTCGACCAAGACCTAAGCTAAATACCTATCCTAAGGGCCTCAGGGACTAATCAAGAGATTAGCCTTTCCTACATTATACATATAGAGACCACATAATTCAACTAACAAAGACTCAATTATTGATGAGATATGAACAAATGGATTGCCAATTTATTATGACAAAATCCTAAAGGACTGACCTAAGTGTCTTAAGGGATGATCAAAGATAGACCTTTCCTAGGTTCAAGGCTTAGAGACCCGTAGTTCAATAAGACAACTCTGTTTTTAACTTTTTGATTGACTTTTAACCTATTTTTGGATTTTGATATGTTTTGAATGTTTTTGGATTTTTGGATTTAGGGACTTCAAGAATATACATGAATCTGATCCAATGAGAACATGCCGCCAACGCGATGCAATATACTACTCCTATAGAGGCGGGAATAAGTGACCTTGAGAATGGGCCGAGTAGTACTAGGAGGGATCATGACATGAACACATGACCAAGCTATGATACAGACACAGATGGGTGATGGCTAGAGATATGGAATGCAATGGATGATGAAAGCATAATGGATGGATGATGCAAAATAAGTCATGAAGGTCTTGCAGATGGAAAGTGCTTATTTACACAAGGCCCATGTTTGCCAAGTTTTCACCAAGCTACTTGACTAAAGTGCCACCAAAGTGGTTTTCACTAAAGGACGATTTTTCTCTTTACTATTTTTTTTTGGATTTTTTTTTTTGAATTTTTTTGTTGCTACCAAGATGCCTATTTGCCAGTTTTTCATTAGGGTAACCACTTTTTCAAGACATTTTCTCATTTTTTGGTTTTTCGGTTCTATACCTTGGAAGATTAGGTATAATTTTTTTTTGAGATGGGAGCTATTCATGGGCTTCTGTAGAGGTTTTCCTTCAGGTGTTGATAACTAATATGCTCCTGACTTGTAACTCACTATGATGATAAATGGTCCCAACTAGTTGCACCAAGCTCAAATTTTCCTTTGCTATTTGGATTTGGAATGTTTTTTTATTCTCCTTTAGCACAAGTTCTCCAACCTGGAAGGTCTTGCTCTCGATCTTCTTGTTCTAGTTTCACTTAAGGCAGTTCTGATACACTTGCAAATGATTTGCATCCATACACCACTCATCCAACAGCTCTAGCTCGTTTAGTCTTGATACTCGATATTCCTTATCCATGAGAGGTTCTATAGTGATATTCTAAGTGATGAGAGCTTGATCTTGATGGGTAATATCGATTCTGATCTGTAGACCAGGGAGAATGGGGTGGAACTTGTTGGTGTGTAGATGCTAGTTCCATAGGCCCAAAGGGTTGGATTTAGTTGCAGATGCTAGTCACAACCTATGTTACTGACTATTTTCTTGAGGATTTTTAGAATGGTTTTATTGGTGGTTTCTACTTGGCCATTTTCTTAGGGATAATATGGAGTGAAAAAGATATGTTGGATTTTGAATTTGTCACATAGGTTGCAGACATCCTAATTTTTGAATGGTGTCCCCTTATTTGAGATAATGACTTGGGGAACATTATAGCAACATATTAGGTAGTTCAGGATGAACTAGATATCTTCTTTCCAGTGATATATGGCATGGGCATGACTTCCACCCACTTTGTGAAATACTCAGTGGTAGTAATGATAAACTAGTGGCCACTAGATGAGGTGGGGGTGATTTTTCCAACAAGATTGAAACCCCACTGAGAAAAGGGGCATGGTGTGACAATTAGATGGAGCTCTTGAGCTGGTGCATGGATGAGGTCCCTATGCTACTGACATTGTAGACAAACATAGTCATATCCTTCTCTTTCCATAGTAGGCCAATAGTACCATATCCTCAACAATTTCTTGGCCAAGGTCATTACGCTCAAGTGTGAACCACAAATACCATTATGTACCTCAGTTAAAGCTGTCAAGGCTTCTTCAGTGTTTAGGCAACATAACAAGGTTCCTTCTATGCTCCTACAGTAAAGGGTTTCTCCTAGGATGACAAACCGAGATGCTTTCTTGACAAAGGTTTTCTTAAGGTTTAAGGTTATGTCTATTGGGAGGACTCCTATTCTCAGATAAGTGTTTATATCATGGTACCAAGGATCACTTGGACCAATTATTTCACACACCAATTCAGACTCTGGTACCTTGAATGCAAGAACGAGAAGCTGATCTTCTAGGAATTCATGCTTTGGGACATTGCGAGGTATATCCAATACAGATCCAATTGTCACCATGGAATCTGCTGCTGTATTCTTTTCTCTAGGTATCTACTTGAATGTGATCTCAATGAAAGATTCCTTAATAATTTCCACCAGTTTCTTGTATGGAGTTAGTTTGTCATTTTTATTTTGATACTCATTGTTCACTTCATTGATTATTAGCTGTGAATCTCCATATACCTTGAGAGCCATGATATGCCACTCCACTGCTATTCGAAGTCCTATGGTTAGAGCCTCATATTCTGCAATATTGTTGGTGCAAGGAAATTCCAACTTGTAAGATCTTGGTATGTAGTCCCACTATGGAGTAATGAAAAAGACTCCAGCTCCTAATCCATGTTGTGTGTAGGAACCATTGAAGTACAACCTCCAATGGTCCGCTATGCTCAAATTGAAGATGAATTCATCTAAGAACTTTGAAATTAGTGGATTTTTTGAATTCATTGGTGCTTCTGCTAGTTGGTCTACAATAGCTTGCCCTTTGATGGCCTTCTACTCTACATACTTGATGGAATACTTTGATAGTACCATTACCCAATTGGCCATCCTTCTTGTGAGCATTTCTTTGGAGAGTAGGTACTTGAGTGGGTTGATCCTAGAAATGAGTTTGATTTTGTGTGTTAACATGTAGTGTCTGAACTTCTATGAGGAAAACACTGTTGCTAGAAAAGCCTTTCTGATGGAGGAGTAATTTAACTCATTCGCTACCATGGTCCGATCGATGTAGTGGATGGCCCTCTCTATTTTTTTTTCATCGTGTTGAGCTAGGAGAGCACTGAGAGTTGTTGTTGTTGCTAATATGTAGAGGATCAAAGGCTTTCTTGGGATTGGTGGGATAAGCAGTAGAGATGTGAGAAAATACTTTTTGATTTTATTAAAGGCCTGATCACATTTGTGATCCAACTTGTATGCTACCCCCTTGTGGAGTAGGTGTGAATATGGGATAGACTTGTCTGCTAACTAAGCTATGAACTGACAGATGGACTGGAGCCTACCTTGTAGGCCTCTAAGCTACTTCAAAGTCTTAGGTTCCTCCATCTCGAGGATTACCTTTACCTTAGGGGGATCTATTTCAATTCCTCTCATAGACACAATGTATCCCAATAGCTTCCCTGATTGTACACCAAAGACACACTTCTTTGAATTAAGATGAACCTTGTATTCCTCAAGTTTGTCAAAGATGACACTTAATACTGCTATGTGGTCCCTTCTCTTTCTAGATTTTTCCAATATGTCATTGACATAATCTTCCATAGTCTTATGGATCATGTCATGAAAGATTAAATTCATGGCCCTTTAATATGTTGCTCCAGTATTCTGTAGGCCAAACAACATCATGTTCCAACAATATGTCCCCCATGGTCAAGTAAAAGTTGTTTTATATTAATCTTCTTTGGCTATAATGATTTGGTTATACCCAAAGAATCCATCCATTAGTGAAAGAATCTCATGTCCCACTGTGATATCTACATCATATTAATGTTGGGTAGCGGGAAGTTGTCTTTGGGACATGCCTTGTTTAGGTCTTTGAAATTTGTCCATATACAAATGCCCCCATCAGGTTTTGAAATAGGAACTAGATTTGATACCCACTCTAGATAGTCAATTGGTCGTATGGATATTACATCAAGTAGCTTCTTCAATTCCATTTTTACTAACAAGGCTATCTGGGGATGCATTTTTCTAAGCTTTTGTTTGGATGTCTTTGCTTTGAGGTAAACTACTAGATGGTGGACCACAATCTCCGAATCAAGTCTGAGCATGTCAGCATAGCTCCATGCAAAGTTGACCTTTGTCTCCCTTAAGAAAGTAGCTAGGAGCTCTTGTTCTTCTGTCATTAATGATTCAACATAAAATGTGATATGCAAGGTTTCCTTTGTTCCAAAGTTGACTGGGTTACACCTCTCAGCTAGAACTGTTGACTTTTCCTGATGTAGAGCACTCAGAAGGAGATTGAATCCTTCATCCTTAGGCACCTCAAAGAGGTTTTCACCATTGGATACATCCTTTGTTTTTACTATTTTAGTATCAAAGAGTTCCATAGTGTGGTTTTCACTCAAAGACCTTGAGATTATTCTCAATTTTTTTCTTTTGTGACTAAAGGATTCAATCATCTCCTCGTAGTAAGCTTGTGTGTCTAGTATGATATCAAACTTGACCTTATGATCTCCATATGGCACTGTGTCCCACAATCCCATGAATTCTGAGAGCACTTCATTTTTTTTGAAAGTGTCTAGAACCGGTGGTCCTCATTGGTTGTAATTGATGAGCTGAGGGTAAACTAGGTTGATTTCATGGGTTTGACTGGTTCACTCAATTGACATAGTACTAATCATAAGTAGAGAGGAATTCTCAAAAAGCATTGGTAAGCCAGTTATGGAATCTTCCTCATCATCACTACTAATACAAACATCAATTATGTCAAATGTGAAATTGTTTATGACTCGGCCAGTAGATACGAGTAAGCGAAGTTCACTTGCAGCTGGCTAAGGGGGAGTCCTGATGACTTTAACTAGGGGACCTCATCCACATATGGTTATACTTAGAGGGGTACATTTGAGGAAAATATTTCACATTCACGTCTCAGGAATGATGGGTATTAGAAGTCTATTTCCATTCTTTCTAAGCCTTTGGTTTTTGTCATAGCCCATGGAAAGCATCATTTGTAATCCTTTACTACTATCATCAATAGGTAGGTTAGTTGCTAGTCTGTTGTCTTGGTATAGAAGGTTTGATGGGTCCTCTTCTATTACTTCCTAACTGAGGTCTCTCCAACTCCTAAATCTAGATGGGTCAACTTTGGAAGTTTGGGATGATCTAGCTAGTTGGGGTTTCCCATGGAACCTAGGAGATTGTGGTAACTCTCCTACCATGAAAGTACCTTTCTTCGTTTTATAATTCCCACACCCATTGTCTTGGATAATAACCTTGATATTAGAGATGGTAGGGATGGAAGGTGTCCCTATTACAGAGTAGAGGTGAGAGTGGTTGGCTCAATGTATGGAGTCAAGGGACCCTCATCATTTTAGGCAATAGATGGATTTTGTAATATTTAGCTTCCAAATTTTTGCAATAGTAAAAGGGTTTAGGATCCCCATGGGTAGTGATTTCTTGGCCTTGGTATGGAAATTTTACACACTGGTTGAAGATGGAAGCAACAACTTGCATCCCATGAATCCAGGGATGCCCTAGGAGGATATTATAAGGAAATTCCAGGTCAAGAACTTGACAAGTTCTTTCCATGATGACTAACCCTACTTGAACAGGGAGTTGGATAGTACCTTGAGACACTCTTTCTTTATCATCATAGGCTCTGATAGTTATGCCTTTTCCTTTTTCAACAACATATTCAAAGAATCCCAAGCTTTTTATTAATTTAAGGGTGCATATGTTCAACCCTGCATCTCCATCTACCAGGACTCTCTTGACCTTGTTTTTATGAACATAAGCCTCTAGATGAATCACACGATTATGAGATCATTTTTTTGGAAGATCTTGTTCTGAAAATGTCAGGAGATGGCGTGTGGTCAGGTGTGTGACCATAGCTTGGAATTGATCCACATCGAGATCAATGGGGATAGAAGATGAGGCCAACGCTTCTTCTAGGATCCTTCTATTGGCTGGTGAAATCTTTAGCAACTCCATGGTGGAGATTTGAGTGAGGGTTCTTTTCAACTAATCAAGGACATTATATCCATTAGGAACGGATCTTGGATTGGAGGTGGATGCTTTGTTTGTCCAAGATGATCCTGTGATGGTGACTTTTTTGCCTCTTGTGGTGACTCCACAGTCAACTTGGGCTCCTTTGATGGTGATAGTAGTACAATTCTCATCTAGGGATGTGACGACATGGTCATATACATGATTTACACTTTTGAATGCACCTTTTCCCTTATCATTGTTTTTATTCCCTTTGTTTTTATGATTGGGCATTGGATTTGTGTAGATCTTGAGATTTTGATTTCCTGTTGGTTCTTCCACATTTATGATTTTGTCATCAATGAGGTCTTGGATCAAGTTTTTCAACCTCATATAGCTAGCAATTTTGTGTCCCTTGATTTTGTGGAAATCACAAAGGTGATTTTCATTGTACCATGGTAGTTTCACCAAGGGCTCTTGATAGTTTTCATAGGTGGGGATTGTGATGAGTTTTTCCTCCACCAGTCTCTTCATGATGGATTTAGTTGATTCCCCAAGGGTTGTGTACTTCCACTTGGGGGAGTTTTTTATTCATTGGGGTGGCCCCCTTTGATCATTCACATTGTTGACTATTTGATTGTTGGGCTACTAATTCACAGTGTTAGCTTGATGATTGTTCTGATTGTTGTTTTGGGGTTGTTGTTGGGGTGTTGGTGTGTTTTGTGGAGGAGTACTGATGACAACTTTGGCATCGACAACACCATTGTTGGTAATTTTTTTATTTTTCACCCATATTTGGGGTTTGTCGTTATAGCTAATGGATGGGTGAATTTCTTGATAAGAAGGAGCTCCCCCTTGCGATATGAGGGCTCGTTCGATATTGAGCACTTTGGAGATTAATTGGTCATAAGTGGTGATACATTGCACCCTGAGATGAAATACCAAGGTTCCCTCTAGATTAGAGATGATGGTGCAAAATTCTTGTTCTTTAGGCATGGCCCATTTTCTCCTATTGGCCTTGGATCACCATCATTGCAAAAAGGAAGCAAATGATTCTCCCTTAGCTTGTTTAAGAGTGGATAGTTCCTCTAGATTGACATCCATACCGATATTGAAGGCTTAATTTTTTATGAATGCATCTACTATCTCCTGAAACTTCTTGATGAATGGAGGGAGGCAAGAGAACCAATCCATGGCTTGACCAACCAAACTTCTAGGAAATAGCCACATCAGATATGTATTTTCATATGTGAATTCCATGCAATGTACTTGGAATTCCCTGATGTGATCTTCAAGGTTTCCTATCCCACGATATTTATCAAATTTGGGGATCTCAAATCTCTTTGGGAATGGTTTCATTGAAAGACTCCCTTCAAATGGATAGGGACACAAGTTGCTAGGTGTATTTATGGTTTTCCCTGACTGAAGATCAAGCACTTATTGTGAGGGCAACTTGATTTGCGTTGTTAGGTCATCTTGTGGATCAGGAGGTGGAATGAAGGTGTTCTATGGTAGTTCAATTGTTGGAGGGATGGGTGGATTGGTTGGAGTGTTGTTGGATGGTGTTTGCATGTTTTGATATGCCAAGTATGCTTGTACTTATTGTTGTATCAACAATGCTTATTGTTGGTCCTATTTTTGTTGCACTAATAATCCTTGTTGTTGAGCTTGTTGTTGCTACACTAACAATGCTTGTTGTTGTTGTGCCAACAATGTTGTTAGGCTAGTAATGCTACTTCTTGATGTGCCTGATACTGTTGTAAGCCTTATTGATATGCTTGTTGTCAAGCTACTTGTAGTTGTTCCTGGTATTGATCTTGCACTTGTGCTACTTGTGTGGCTTGAGTTGCTTGCACAACTTGGGTAGCTTGTTGTTGTTGTAATAAATCTTGGGCTTGAGAAATATGTTGTGCTTGTTGTGTAGCTAGTCATGCAACTTGTCAGTTTTGGATTTTTTGGAATGCATTTTGATAGGAATCTTATTGGGCAGCTTGTAACAAAATGTTGTATTAGTTTGATGTGTTTGATTTGGGTGGCAGAGGTGGTGGTGTTTGTTGCTGTGATGAGAGGCAACATTGTATTAATGATGGGGATTTAGGGGGTGGATGGTGTGATCAATATGCTTGGTCCTTGAGAGACCATGTTTTGAGATGTGATGATCGCTTGCATTGTTGGGATTGTTTCTATCTATTGTTGTGATATCGATGGCAAGATTGGTGGATTTGGTACAATGTTTTGATTCATGATTGGGAGGTTGTATTGATTTTGTTGATTGATATTCAGTAAAGGGGGAAGTATTAAATTGAGAGGTGGTATAGATGTTGATGGAAAGGGTAGAAGTGGTGGAAAGGTGAGTGGCATACTCCCTTGAGGAGATGATGAAGATGAAGGGTCAAAGATGCCCCCTAGTTCAAATAGATCACCTTCTCCTTGTGAGGTCAAAGGGAGAGAAGTTTGAGGTGTTGCATGAAATGATGATGATGATGGGTTATTAGGATTGTAAAAGGTGAGGGGGACATATGAGTGTAATGGATCTTGGGGGATGGATTGACCGAATCTGGTATTTGCACCCAAACCTTGATTATTCACAAGGGGGTGTGTTTGTATCGCATTGAGAAATACACTCCCTTTGTGGATGATTGGTTGAGTTGGAGCAATAGATGATGTGATTTGGGGGATGGATTGAGTGATGTTTTGAAATGGAGGTGTAGATGATATTGGTGGTGTGATTTCGAGAGGCTTCTCCACAAGTGTGTTTAAATCATAATCGAAAGGGAGCTTAGCCCCTTCTTTTGCTAATTCAAGCATATATTGAGAGGGATTGAGCATCATCATGGTATTGACAATTCGATGAGTCTCAAGATTTTGAATCATTTTGATGACCTCGTCTTGTGACATCCCAAAGGGATTATTGGTAATGTCCTCCACTTGACCTTCCTCTTGTAGATTTTGTGATGGTAGAGGAAGATTAGTTAGAGGATTACTAAGTTCCATTGGATTGATTTTGGGATTTGGCTCAAATTGCTTGAAGTTGATGTTTCTTTGGTAGCTTCCATGTTCCTCTTGTGTTGTGACCTCTTTCGAACCATAAAATAAGGATAAATTTGCAAGAATATGGGAGATGAATCTCTAATTCTTTAGATTGATCTAATTTTAGGTACAAAAGAGAAAATTTAGGATGATTAAGGATCAAATGTGATAGTGATGATTAGATGTGTGAAGGATAAATGATATGGATGATTGAAATCTTAGGAGATCTTGAGGGGATGCTAGACTTTTGGGACTTTTTTGGATTCTTGGATTCTTGGATTTTGTTTTGACCTTGATTTGATTTTGGATTTTTTTGAACTTGGATAATGAAAAAATATATCCCAAGATATTGGGTGTTATCTATGGGATAGACTTGCTCACAAGGTGATAATTTGACTAAATGTAGGGAGAAGGATGCATCTACATATACCTAGCCAAACAAGATGATTTGATGATAATTAAATTAAGCATATGGAGAAGGATACATCTACATATACCTAGCTAAACAAGGTGATTTGATTATTTTGATTCATAGATTTGACAAAAATTCTAGCATGAAGGATGATTTCAAGATTTTCAAGAATTGTTGGTGAGATGATTTTGGATTGATGTTTGAAAGATGGATGGATATTTTTATTTGATCCCATGTGTACCTAAAAGACTCGTGTTTACAAGTCCTCGATTTTGAAGAACACACTTTACTCTAAACAAGATGCTCAAATTCCCAAAAAATATTTGGATTTTGACAATAATAGAATGAGTACAAATTGGGATTGTTTCTTGAAGCTCTTTTATAAAATTTGAAAAACAATATTTTTCTGAATTCATAGAGTGTTGAAAGATGCTTTTGATGATCTTTTTGACTAAGTGCTTTGAACTTGGGTTTTTGGATTTTGATCTTTCTTGAAATCATTAGATGAAGCACATGTGTGGGGTTCAATTGTTCTTAGCTTTTCTTAGTGACTTCATTTTACCACAAACAATTCTTGATTAAATTTCCAAACTAAATGTCTAATGTCCTAATTTCTTATCATCCCACAAAATGCTTTATGTGGAAATCAAGGAAATTAAGGAAAAAATTTCCTATTGTTGAATTTAGTAGGAAAATTGAGATGTAAATTCAAATGTTTAGAAACCTCTAAGGATAGAATCCCTAGGGTAAGCAATAACACTTGAGTTTTGTCAATGATATTTGCTTCCTAAAGGGTTTGGAATTTTATGATCATATTGAATTTTGTTTCCCAGTGTTTACAAATAAGCAATGTGTTTTGATTCCAAGAACAAGAACAACCCTATGGATATGAAAGACTGTATTTGTTGAATCCCCACTTGGACAAGTCCAACTATGCCTACTTATAGAAAATGGTTAGATGCTTGACCCCATTGGCTCACCTCCATGACACTCACTTATATAGGATAGCCAAGCATCAATACCCATGAAACTCCCATGGAATACTTTCCATCTGTACTAAAAGCCGTAAAAGTTTGGGGTGGCTTCAAAACGGACGTGCTTGCAACAAAAAATAGATCAAGGATTTTGGCCTTTTCTAAACAAAGGTTTTAATATAGAAATTATGTTCATGGGGGATAATCCATGTGGCAAGAGACCATTGCTGCCCTTCTCATCGGAACTATCCTTGTGATATTGGCCTTTGTTCCAATATCCACATGAGTATGTGCAAGATCATCATGGAAAAAATAGGCCCTTATGTGGCAAAAAATTTAGAAAAATTAGAGTTAGGCAACTTCACATAAAAATTTGAATAAGTTATCTATATTAGTTCAAAAATACGTATAAATGGAATTTGTAGAAAATTGAATGTAGTTTCTAAACTACTAGGTTTATTTTAAAAAAAAATCAATTTTGTGAAAATTTGAAATTTCAATGCAATAGTACTTAAATTTTAGGGAAAAATAAGAAGTAGGTGTCTGTCTGACCACCCTAACCACAATAAAATGATAATATATTTTTATAATATTTTAGATATAACTAGAGGACTCATGTCCTGATGTGATGCATATTTTTTTATAATTTTTTTCCAAGTAAATAATTAATTATGATTTTTTACTTACAAATTTTAAGAAATAAAAAAACTTGTATGTCTAACCACCTTAACTTGGTCAAAACTTCATGAAATTAATTTCTTTTTTTTTAATCCTATAGTATTTGAAGCATAGAATGTGACAAATGTTTTGGATTCAAAAAATGTGATACCGTTTGAAAGCTATAGATGTTTTTCAATCAACCTATCAATCAGGACTTTAGTTGTAATTCAAACATAAAATAAATAATAATTATTTATTAAATTCAAAGTAAAAAATAATTTATATTGGTGGGAAGTTGAGAATCTCCTTTAAAAACCCTTTTCATTTCATCAATTTTGGGTAAAAAAAAGTCATCAGCCACATACCCTACAAAAACCCATGATATCACCACTTTTTGGCCCTTCATGATCCTGCACATACCCACACCTATATACCAGTTGGAAGTTGCTTGGATTTAGTGTGTTTTCGGTTGGGTCATTCCTTTGGGTGATTACTTTTTTCCTAGAAGACAGGCCCTCTAAGGTAAACAAAAGCGAGCAAACATATCCATAACTCGATCAATCCTTGTTGCGAAACAAAGAGAGAGAATGTATGTAATATGCTCCACTCACACTCATAAGAAGTTTTGTTCAATTTTTTAATCCCAAAATGAAATGTGGAGGTAGTCACTTTACCCAACTTAAGATCACCAAAAATCCTTTGGATTCTCAAGATCTCCATGAGGCGGGAGAGAAGCACATATGTCTTTTTGATGGTATTATTTTGGGTAAGTGATTACAAAAAAAGATTCACATGTTCATTATAAATCCTCAAAGAAATGATTTGATTCTTTTTAAAGCACCAAAACAAAAGATGAAAGTTGCTTTGTTCAATTGTTAACCTTAAACCAAATCTAGTAAGTTTGTCTAAAGTTATTTTTAAGCCCTTTGTAGCAAAAATAAAAGCTTTGTAGTGTTCTTTTTAGAGCCCAGAAAGATGTGAGTTGACCTAAAATAGAAAATGAAAACATAAAACAAAAGCTCTAAGAATTTAAAAATTCTTTGTCAACTTTGAATTCAATGCCCAATTTTCCAACACAATTTCACTTGTTTTCGCTCGATGCCAAATGTAGAACCCCAATCCTAATACCTGCAAAACACAAGAAACAAATGCATCATTAGATCCAATGCAAGTAAGAATCAAGATTCCCCATGGAATCCATTGACAATGCTCAAAATAGGAAACAAAATTGAAGAACACAATGAGAAAGCAATGAAATCCTAATTAAGCAAGAAAACTCTTGATCCTATGGGGGAATTGGTGCCAATTTAATGTGAAAATTGGCCCTTTCCCAACTCCTATTATGCAATTTTGATAAGTGATGAAGGTTGATCCACTTTTTTGAAGATTCACTTGAGCTCCATGATGAAAAATCTGCATAACCTAGCTAAGACCTTAATACAATTGATGAAAATAGATATGCTTAAGGATAAACTTGAATATAGTAAACTTGCTCAAATTGTGGATGGTCAAAATGAGGAGAGAAGCCTCTTATTCATAGAAAGAAAAGAAGAAGAAATGAAAAATAGGATGAATGTGGGATCATTCAACACCCAATGTGAAAGTGCGACTTGTCAAGATGTGAATGGGAAAAGTGTTGAACATCAAGGTGAAGAAAGCTTGCAATATGAAATTAAACAAGTGAATGCAAATCTAAAATATGTAGATTAACCTTTAGCCTTAGTGTGAAGAGAGAATGAGAGAGAGAGATAGAAGAATCATAACACATGCAACAACAAATTTAGGTAGAGAAACCCCAAAGGGAACAAGCTCCACCACCGAAAGAGAGGAAAGTATATTACTAATATTTTGAAATATTACATACAACAATAGACTTCTCTTATCATCCTTGTAAAATTCTACAAAACCCTGTTACCTTGCAAACCTACAAAACTAAATTGATAAATAACTCTAGCTCAAGGCCCCTATTTTAAAAAAATTGTGAGGATGAAAACCACCAGGGTTTCACCAAACAATAGGCATCAATACCTCCTCAAAAAACTCATTCCTCCCTTCATGAAATGTTCATGAAATCCTAAGAATAACATCTTACAGATTTTCTTACAACTGTAATAAGGCATCACTTATGCATGGGTACCTAGGGTCCAATATAGCATATTCTATAATAGGAATTTGTCACACTATCATAGGAATTTTTCATACTATCATAGCATCTTATGGAAACTGTCATAATGTCATAGATGCTCTTACAACAACCTGACAACCTCAATCTAGAAGATTCTAAATGGGACGCCTTGCTATTTTGTCCTTTTCCTAAATGACAAATGGTAATGGTAACACTACATTTACATTGTCTCTTTAACCACCATTGGTCAAATAGTTTCACCTCTTATTTAGAAAGAACTTTAGGAGAATAATTAATTAAAGGATTTACAAGGTTGATGGCACCTAAATCCTAACATTCTCCCACTTGACATCATACATTGTAAATTACACCCATAGAGATACAGTTACTTAGAAGTAAGTATAGTGATCAAGGCCCATGGCCTTTCTGCACCAAGATAACTTATCCATGGTGACTGGCTTCGTAAGAGAATTTGTAACATTATCCAAGGTCTCAAATTTTTCAATTAAGACCTGTCCATTCTCAACCATTTCTCACAAAAAGTGATACTAAACATCAACATGCTTAGTATGAGCATGATACATAGGAATTTTAGCTAAACATATGGCACTTTGACTATCACATCCAATCCTCACTATATGACAATCAAAACCAATACCATTACCTAGTTTTTGTAACCAAACTACCTCCTTAGAGGCATGTGTAGTAGCCATATACTCTGCTTCAGTGGTGGAAAAAGCAACTGCAGGTTGCCTTTTACTCATCCAACTCACTGCACTTCCAAACAAAGTAAACACATAGCCACTAGTGGACCTTTGACTATCCAAGTCACCTACCCAATCTGCATCAACAAAACCCTGTATGTCTAATGACTTATCAACATTGTCAGTACCATGATAAACCAAATAGTAATCAAAAGTGCATCACAAATATCTAAATACACTTTTAACAAAATTCCAATGTTTTTTACTAGGGTTAGACATAAACCTGCTTAGAACTCCCAGTACTTGGGCTATATCTGGTCTAGTACAAACCATTGCATACATTAAACTACTGATAACACTAGAATAAGGAACTTTAAACATTTGATCAATATCATCATCCAATTCAAGACACATGTCTAAACTTATCTTAGTACCAACATGAAATGGAATATTTACTGGTTTACAGTCCTACATATTAAACCTCTCAAAAATGGTGTTAATATACTTACTTTGGCTTAACCAAACCTTTCTATGAACCTGATCCCTAATGATTTATATCCCAAGAATATATTTAGCAGCCCCCAAATCTTTCATATCAAATGTGCCAAAAAGTTGAGTTTTAAGTTCCCTAATCATTGCCTTATTGTTACCAATGAACAACATATCATCCACATATAAGACAATAATCAGTATCTAATCATTGATAACTTTAAAATAAACACAATGATCCTCTTCACATCTAAAAAAACCCAACTTTAATTCAAAGCCATAAAACATCTGGTACCACATCCTAGGTGACTGTTTCAAACCATATAGAGACTATTTTAACCTACAAACCAAGTGTTCTTTTCCTTGTAAGCAAACCAAAGGTGCAAAAACACTTTCCTAATGTCAAATCCACAGGGAAGAATGCAATGTAGGGATTTTAATTTTTCAAATTACAATCTAATTAAGAAACACATGAAATATTTATAGAAATAGAGCAAATACTCAAAGACAATGAACAACAGATTTACATGGGAAACCCTTACAGGAAAAAACCCACCACATCAAGCTGAATCACTATGTATTACAGTAACAAAATATTACATACAATTCAGAGATACAACTCTTTGGTATTTTACTATAGCTTCATTCACTGCTCATCAGTTACAGAAATGCTCTCTCAACCATTTGACTCAGCTCATTTTTTGTCTCAACATAATCGATCTACTTTAAATCTAATCACATTCTAATTTTTCCTTCTGTGCATCCTTATCCATCATATCTCCATTGAAGAAATTTTCCATGCCGATTTAGATTTTTCCCTGTAAGCTATTTTTCTCTAGCATCGCAACAGTTACAAAAATCCAACCATCATCAGTTTGAAAACCACTTCCTCTGATTGGTCCAGCAGAATGCCACATAGGATGGTCACATGGTCAATGGCATTTAATCTTTGTTGGCATATCGGTGAGACACTAACAGTGTCTCCCCAATGCCACAAAGTATTCGCTATCGATATCAGTTCCCCAACAGTCAAGAAGAGAACTTTCATTCGAAAAGACTCATTCTGAAAACTATAAGTCATATCTAACTTAGAGAGACCATTGACAAGACATACTGAACTCGCCAAGACCTCATAACGAAGTCTCTGAGTTATGTCATCGTGTGTTTTCCTTTCGGCATGACAATCATATTTTAGAGAGACTCATATCAAAGTCAGAAGTCACAGCGATGAGTTAATCTATCTGCAAGACATACTGATCTCGCCAAGACTTCCCATCGACCACTACATGGTACACTGAAGCCTTACTTCTATCGGTAAGACCCCACGGTTTTGGTGAGATGTCATACTACAAGACAAAGCTTCCATCAAAAGACACATACTATTGGAAAGACTCATGTCTTTCGGCATGACCTTTCTTCGAGCGCCCCAAGTCTTACCGAAGACCATCGACATGACTTACCCAAGTCACCAAGACTTCTCAACAAAGTCTTTTGTTACCATGAAGACACCATGAGAATACTCCTGTTGGTGTGACCTAGCTGCATCACTGACACATATTCCCATGACCTTATGTTACCCTGATAGCTTTACATCCTAGTCGGCGAGACCTTTATTAATCACTACGACTCATATTGAAACAAAAGGTTACGCCAATGACTATATGTAAAATAGTGTCGGCGAGACATTTCAGATCGGCCAGACCAATACTGACAACCCAAGTCTCCCCGACACTCAATAAGATCACACTGTCGCCTGAAGTTTTCCACTCACCAAAAGGTCATGCCGAACATAGAAAGTCACAATGATAAACTTGTCGACAAGACTTCAACCCTATCATAGCGATATGAACATTTTAAGAGCTTCAAAATACTTAGTTGCCTAGACATGAACAACATCACAATGACTTTTCCCTTCAAGAGTTCCATTTCAGTAAGGATTGAGTCACATATTCCAACAAGCTCCCACTTGATGAAGATCTTACTGAGACCTCCAAAGCATAAACAAACTACTAAAAATTATGGGCCAAGAGGCCCATCGAACTAGCACACCATCTAAACTTGTTTGTGCTCACAGGCTTCGTCCATGCATCTACAACATTTTCCAGAGTATCCACTTTCTCCAAAAATACCTTCCCATCCTCCACCATATCTTGTACAAAGTGATACTGTACATTTATATGTTTTGTCCTGGCATGGAAAGTAGGATTCTTTGCCAATCATATAGCACTCTGGCTATCACAGTAGATAGTAATATTTTCTGCATCAAAGCCAATGTTAGAACAAAAATGTTTTAACTAGATTGCTTCTTTATAGGTATGTGTTCCTTCCATGTATTCTACCTCTGTAGTGGACAAAGTGACTAAAGCCTACTGCTTGCTCATCCAACTCACTGCACCAGCATTCATCATGAAAATATATCCACTGGTGGATCTTCTGCTATCAATGTCCCCTACCCAATCAAAATCCACATAACCTCAAATAATGAGAGTTCTCTGTGATTCAACCAAGTTACCATGGTAACACAAAGCATAGTCTGAAGTGCCCTTCAGATATCTAAACACACTCTTCACAGCATCCCAATGTGTCCTTCCAGGATTAGCCATAAACCGACTAAGAACTCCCACTACTTGGGCAATGTCTGGCCTTGTACAAACCATTACATACATAAGGCTACCAAATGCACTTGCATAAGGCACATTGGTCATGTCCTCCAGCTCAGTAGGAAATTTTGGACAATCCTCAATAGATAGCTTTGTTCCTTGTGTAACTAGAACAACTAGCTGCTTGCTTTCAGTCATACAAAATCTCTCTAGAATAGTCATGATATACTTACTCTGATTGAGCCAAAGTTTTCTATTCTTCCTATCCCTAGTTATTTCCATTCCTAGAATATACCCTGCTACACCAAGATCTTTCATTTTAAACTTTGCAGACAACTGAGACTTATGATTAGAAATCATTAGCTTACTATTTCCTATAAACAACATATCATCAACATATAGAGCAATAATAAGAATTTGATCACTTTCAACTTTGTAATACACACAATGATAACATTTTGATCTTACAAATCCCAATGAAAAAATAAACATGTCAAACTTTTGGTACCACATTCTAGGGGACTATTTTAAACCATACAGAGATTTCTTTAACTTGCAAACCAGTCTTTCTTTACCTTTCTCCACGAAGTGCTCTGACTGGGACATATAAATTTCTTCTTCAAGATCACCATGAAGAAATGTTGTTTTCACATCCATCTACTCAATCTCTAAGTCATACGCTGAAGCAAGTGACAAAAGAAATCTAATAGATGTTAGCTTAGCTATAGAAGAAAAGATTTCTCCATAGTCAATTCCCTCTACCTGGGAATAACCTTTTGCAACCAGCCTCGATTTATATTTTTCTACACTGCCATCCAGACCAATTTTATTTTTGAATATCCATTTGTAGCCTACAGATTTTCTGCCTTTAGGCAATGGAACCAAACTCCATGTATCATTCTTTTCTAATGATGCCATTTCTTCATTCATGGCTTCCAACCAAGAGTTTGAATCAGACATTTTAAATGGCTCTTTCACAGTCCTAGGTTCATCAGTGCTAGAAATTAAAGCATAGGCACAAGTAGACTCTATCAAAGAAAACCCATACCTTTCAGGTTGCTTTCTTTCATGAGTTGACCTCCTCACAGGCTGAGGCTAAGGTGGTTCTTCATCTTCTTCAAAACTTTTAGAACTGCTTGAGCTCTCCTCAATATCAGGTACATTTTGATTTTTCAATTCCTCTTTATCTGGTGTCTGAGGAATTGCTACTTTATCCTTTTCATATTCTGATTTCTTCTTTGACTGTAAATCCAATGTAGAAGGTTTCAGCTCATGAAAGATAGTGCTTCTACTATACAAAACCTTCTCAGTCTCAGGGTTCCAAAGCTTGTATACTTTTATGCCAGCACTATAGCCAATAAAAATACACTTCACAGCTTTGTTTTCCAACTTAGATCTTTTTTCAAATGGCACATATGCATATGCCTCACAACCAAAGACACAAATATGTCTCAGAGAGGGATTCTTTCCAGACCATGCTTCCAAAGGCGTCTTCTCAACAAGAGTAGAGTTAGGAGAATGATTTACCAAGTAACATGCTGTAGATACTGCTTTAGCCCAGAACTTCTCCTCCAAGCCAGCACTGCTCAGTATACTTCGTGCTTTTTCCATTATTGTCCTGTTGAACCTTTCAGCAACTCCATTTTGTTGTGGACTATAAGGTGTAGTCTTATGTCTTTTAATCCCATTATCTGTATAGTACCTTTCAAATTCATCTTAACAAAACTCACCACCATTTTCAGTCCTTAAGCATTTTATTTTCTTACCAGTCTAATTTTCAACAAGGTTTTTAAATTCCTTAAACTGACTAAACACTTCTGATTTAGTTTTCAAAAAATATACAAATGTCCTTCTAGAATAATTATCAATAAATGACACATAGTATCTTGATTTAGATAGAGAAGGAACATTCACTAGACCAAACACATCAGAATGTATATAATCAAGCAAACAAAAAGATTTGTGAAGATTGGAATAAAATGAAACATGGTGTTGCTTTCCATATATGCAATGTTCACAAAATTCGAACTCAAGGTTACAATCTTCAAACCCTTCTACCAGGTTTTTATTTTTTAAGGTTTTTAAACCTTTTTCACCAATGTGGCCAAGCCTATGATTCCAGAGCATAGTCTTCTGTACTAGAAGTTTAATCTCCATGGAGTTTACACCATCAGAAACATTTTCCTTCTTTTCTCCATGAGCAGCCTTAAGTGACTTTGCAGAGACACTATTGCATTGTATAGCTTGTGCATCCAGCTTGTACAAGGTACCAATTCGAGCACCCCTAGCCAACACCATAGAACCTCTAGTCATCTTGCAGCCATTTCTAGAGAATGTGACCTGCACTCCAATATCATTCAACTTACTTACCAAAAGTAGGTTTTGAGCCAGACCTGGTATATGCATCACATCGTTGATTCCCTTCACTCTTCCATCAAGGAATTGTATTTTGACTCTTCCATGACCAACTATTTCCAAAGATGAATCACTTGCCAAGTACAACTTTCCACCATTATATTCTTCATACTTCGTGAACCAATCTCTATGAGATGTCATGTGGAAAGATGCTCCAGAATCAATTAGCCAGACATCATCTAATGCCCATGTTGCCAAAGCTGCAATGAAGGAATCTGCATCACTCTGAGAAGAATCATTTCCAAAAGAGTTCTTCTTCTTCTTTTTCTCCTCCTTGCAATCCTTTGAAACATGACCAGGTTGCCCACAATTCTAGCAATTCACCTTGGATTTCTTGCCAGGAGACTTTGATCTCCTTTCTGATTTCAATCTAGACTTCTTGTCCTTCTTCTTTCCTTTCTCCTTTGGTCTACCTCTGACAGCCAGAGCCTCCTTTTCCATCTCAGAAGATTTTCTTCTCATTTCTTCTAATAACAAAAAAGCAACATCTTCCATTTTGAATGTGGATGTTGTACTCCCTATAGCCATCACCAAATGATCCCAAGAATCAGGTAGAGAACATAGCAATAGCATGCAACTATCTTCATCTTCAATATTTACACAAAAAGATGTCAACTAAGAAATCAACATGTTGAAAGCATTTAAGTGATCAACAATAGACCCTCCTTCTTGCATTATCAATGAGTACAACTTCTTCCTCAAGAACATCTTGTTCACCAAGGACTTGCCCTGATTGATGCCAGTCCTTTCCACAAGGAAGATGCAGTCTTTTCTTCATGCACGTTCAGAAGAATAGAGTCTTCCAAACATAGCCTTATCAACCCTTTAGAATTTCTATCTACCAGGTCCCAATCCTCTTGCTTCATGCCTTGAGGCATTGTTCCAAACACATCAGTCATAAGATCTTGATCAACTAACATATCTTCCATTTTGAGTTTCCACAACTCAAAATTGCTACCATTGAATTTCTCTATTTCCATCCTTCTAAATGTGCTCGCCATCTCAATCTGTAATTAAATTATCAGACCTCTACAAAACTCCCACTGGAAAAGGATTGACACAAAAAACCCAACCTACTCACAAGGACAACACAACTAGCCAGGCTTTGATACCACTTGTAAGGAAAGCAAAGTGCAGAAACACTTTCTTAATGTCAAATCCACAGGGAAGAATGCAATGCAGGGATTTTAATTTTTCAAATTACAATCTAATTAAGACACACATGAAAGATTTACAGAAATAGAGCAAATACTCAAAGATAATGAATAACAGATTTACGTGGGAAACCCTTATAGGAAAAAACCAACCACATGAAGTTGAATCACTTTGTATTACAGTAACAAAATATTACATACAATTCAGAGATACAACTCTCTGGTATTTTACTGTAGCTTCATTCACTGTTCATCAGCTACAAAAATGCTCTCTCAACCATTCAACTCAACTCATTTTTTGTCTCAATAGAATTGATCTGCTTTAAAACTAATCACAATCTAATTTTTCCTTTTGTGCATCCTTATCCATCAGATCTCCATCAAAGAAAGTTTCCATGTTGATTCAGATTTTTCCCTGCAAGCTATTTTTCTCCAACATTGCAATAGTTACAAAAATCCAACCATCATCAGTTTGAAAACCGCTTCCTCTGATTGGTCCAATAGGATGCCACACAGGATGGTCACATGGTCAATGGCATTCAATATTTGTTGGCATATCGATGAGACACTAATAATGTCTCCCCAATTCCACAAAGTATTCACTATCGATATCAGTTCCCCAAAAGTCATCAAGAGAACTCTCATTTGACAAGATTCATTCTAAAAACCATAAATCATATCAAACTCAGAGAGACCATCGGAAATACATACTGAACTTGCCAAGACCTCATAACAAAGTCTTTGAGTTATGCCATCGTGTGTTTTCCTTTCAGTGTGACAATCACATTTCAGAGAGACTCGTATCGAAGTCAGAAGTCACAACGATGAGTTAATCTATCAGCAAGACATCAATCTTTCCAAGACTTCCCATTGACCACTACATGCTACATCGAAGCCTTACTTCTATCATCAAGACCTCATAGTTTCAGTGAGACGTCATATTGCAAGACAAAGCCTCCACTGAAAGACACATACTGTCAGCAAGACTCATGTCTTTCGCCATGACCTTTGTCTGAGCACCCCAAGTCTTATCGAAGACCATCGAGGTGACTTACCCAAGTCACCAAGACTTCTCAACGAAGTCTTTTGTTACCACGAAGACACCACAAGAATACTCCTATCGACATGACCTAGTTGCATCGCTAAGACATCTGCCCATGACCTTATGTTACCTCAATAGCTTTACATCCCAGTTAGTGAGACCTTTATCAATTGCTGGGACTCATACTAAAACAAAAGATTACGTCGATGAATATATGCAAAATGGTGTCGGTGAGACATTTCGTATCAGCCAAACCAATACCAATAACCCAAGTCTCCCTGACGCTCGATAAGATCACAATGTCACCTGAAGGTTTCCACTCGCCAAAAGGTCATGTTGAACACATAAAGTCATAGTGATAGACTTGTCGGCAAGACTTCAACCCTGTGACAGCAATAGGAACATTTTAAGAGCTTCAAAATAGTTAGTCACCCAGACATGAACAATGTCACAGGGTATGTGCAGGATCATGGTATGCCAAAAAGTGGCAATATTTGTAGGGTATGTGGCTGATGACTTTTTTTCACCCAAAATTAATGAAACAAAAAGGGTTTTTAGAGGAGATTCTCAGCTTTCCAAAAATATAAATTATGATTTAATTTGAATTTAATAAATAATTATTATTCATTTTCTATTAGAATTACAACTAAAGTCCCGATCGATAGGCGATTGAAAACATCTATAACTTTCAAATGGTATCATATTTTTGAATCCAAAAATGCGCCACATTCTATGCTTTACATACTATAGGATTAAAAAAAAGAAAAATTAAATTTCATGAATTTTTACCAAGTTAAGGTGGTCGACATACGAGTTTTTATATTTTCTAAAAGTTGTAATAAAAAATTCATAATTAATTATTTAATTGGAAAAAAAATTACAAAAATATGCATCACATCCGACATGAGTCCTCTACTTATATATAGAATCTTACAAAAAAATATTATCATTTTATTATGGTTAGGTGTACAGACACCTACTTCTTATTTTTTCCCTGAAATTTAAGTACTAATGCATTGAAATTTCAAATTTTCACCAAATAGATTTTATTTATTTTAAATAAACCTAGTATTTTAGAAACTACATTCAATTTTCTACAAATTCTATTCTTACATATTTTTGAAATAATATAGATAACTTATTCAAATATTTACGTCAAGTTGCCTAACACTGATTTTTCTGAATTTTTTGCCACTTAAGGGCCTGTTTGGCATACCATGATCCTGCACATGCCCCACAATGACTTTTCCCTTCAATAGTTCCATGTCAGTAAGGATTGAGGCACATATTCCAACATTCCTTTCACAAAAAGACCATCAGGCTATTGCATCTAAATTTCTTCCTTGAGATCCCCATGCAAGAAAGTAGTTTTAACATCCATTTGTTCTATGTCAAATTCATAAGCAGTACCAATGGATAAAAGGAATCTAACAGAAGTAACTTAGCAATAAGAGAGAATATTTCACCAAAATCAACTCCCTCTCTCTAGGAGTAGCCCTTGGCCACTAATCTGGCCTTGTACCATTCCAACTTATCATTTGCACCAAACTTCTTTTATATATCCACTTACAACCAATGGCCTTTCTTGCTTTGGGAAAACTAACAAGATCTAAGGTGTCATAGTTTTTCAAACACATCATCTCATCCTACATGGCCTGCATCCAAGACTCACATTCTTCTGAAGGGAGAGCCTCCTTGAAAGATCTAGGTTCATCATCAATACATAACAAATTAAATTTACAATGAAAATAAGGTGGGCTATACCTACCAACTAGATTCTGTTGTCTTGTGGACCTTCTCAAAGGTGGAGTAAGATGTTCCTCCTCATGTTCATCCTCATTGTTTTCAACTTTTTTTGTTACAACATATTTTTAGAACTCTCTTCTTCTTCTCCATCTTTTTTTCCATTTCTCTATTCTTCCATATGTGCATCTTCTTGCTTAGTTTCAAAATGCACTATTTTTTACTTTTCCTTTGTTTGCTCATCCTTAGAGTTAGCTCTAAATTCACTTAAAATAACATCTCTAGAAAATATCATCTTTCGTGTTAGTGGATTCCAAAGTTTATAACCTTAAAAAATTTCACCATAACCTACAAAGACGCATTTCTGAGAGTTGGGATCCAATTTAGACAACTTCTCTTTAGGCACATGAACAAAGGCTCACAACCAAAGACCCTTAAATGTGAAACTGAAGGATTTTTACCCAACCACATTTCATAAGGTGTTTTATCAACAAGAGGTTTACAAGGAGATCTATTAATTAAATAACAAGCAATACCAAAAGCTTATGCCCAAAAGCATTTATCTATCTTTGCACTATGTAACATGCTCCTAGCTCTTTCCATTAATGTATGGTTCATGGGTATGTGTAGTATCATGATAGGCCAAAAAGTGGCAATATAATGGGTATATGTAGGGTATGTGGCTGACGACTTTTTTTTACCCAAAATTGATGAAATGAAAAGTGTTTTTAAAGAAGATTCTCAGCTTTCCACCAATATAAATTATGTTGTAATTTTAATTTAACTAATAATTATTATTCATTTTCTATTTGAATTACGACTAAAGTCCTGATTGATATGTTGATTGAAAAATATCTATAGCTTTCAAATAGTATCACATTTTTTGAATCCAAAACATGCATCACATTCTATGCTTTTCATACTTTAGGATTAAAAAAAAATTGAATTTCATAAAGTTTTGACCAAGTTAAGGTGGCCAGACATATGAGTTTTTATATATTTTAAAATTTGTAATAAAAAATCATAATTAATTATTTACCTAGAAAGAAACTAAAAAAATACACATCACATTGGGACATGAGTCCTCTACTTATATCTAAAATCTTATAAAAAAATATTATCATTTTATTGTGGTTAGGGTGGTTAGACAAACACCTACTTATTTTTCCCTAAAATTTAAGTACTAATGCATTGTGTATAATGCATAAAAATGGTCATGTCTATAATCCCGCAATTAATTAAATATTTATTATTTAATTAATTTTTCTAAAATCCTCTACATATGATTAAATTTAATTAATTTAATTATATTGTTCATTCATCTTATTTCTTCTTCCCTAATTAAATAAATTTATTTAATTATTTTTATATGTCCACTTAATTATTTAAATAAATACATTCTATTTATTTAAATTAATTATCACTGTTTGAATTTAATTAAATCTTTTGATTTAATTAAATTTAAATCTCTTTTTCTTCTATTTTAATTCTTCTTCTAATTAATTAAATATTTCATTTAATTAATTTCATAAAAGTGGTTTAATTAAATAAATCTTATTTAATTAAAAATATCTTATGCTTTCTTTCTAAATCAAAATTAGGTATTTTAACCTGATTGTGCAATTTTCTCATGTCATAATTAAATATTTTATTTAATTATGAGATATTTTGCTTTTTTTCAATAAAACATGATTAAAGCTCTTTTCTTATCACCACCTTTCTTCTGCTTTTAAAAGCTTAATTAAATATTTTATTTAATTAAGAAAAGCTGAATGTCCTCCACAAATAAATAATTGAATTTTTAAATTCATTTATTTATTAGCTTTTAATCTTTCTTTTTATCTTCTCTTCTTTTTCCGCTTTCATAAAAATAGAAAAATCTTGTTTTTAGGTTTCTTCTATCTTTTCTTCAATTTCATCTTTCTTCAACCGTTCGATCTGCTAGGAATTATCACAACCGTTAATCAAGACAGCCAATCAAAATCATTCAAAAAACTCTATAAATACCTGTGTGAATCCAAGTATTGATGATAGGCAATTAATTAGAATTCATGCACTTAAGTCATTTAGAGTTCATTTATCATAGCATCATGTTTATTTCAAGTTTCTTAGCTCAAATCATCATCATAGCTTAATCTTGCATCTACATCATATCAAATCTCATTCTTTAGGAAGACAGTTTGTTGAACCTAGCCTACGATCTGAGAACACAAAGCTGGAATCAACAAAAACACTAAAGATAGAGGACAATAGGACGACAATGGAAGCAAAATAGAGTTTGCACTTCTTTACTCCTTTTATATTCTGTTTTATTAAATGTCTTATTGGTGTGTTTGAACAGTTAATTTTAATTCATTTACACACTTATTTTCATACACACATTAAATGGCGCCCAC
Source organism: Sequoia sempervirens (assembly GCA_007258455.2). Lineage (NCBI taxonomy): Eukaryota > Viridiplantae > Streptophyta > Pinopsida > Cupressales > Cupressaceae > Sequoia > Sequoia sempervirens. Next base: position 189,954,012 of record VDFB02000017.1, read on the forward strand.
CGTGGGGCATATGCCCCTATTTTAGACTTCTTTCTTGCAGGTTTTTCTTGTAGGTTTGCTCACAGGTTTTCTGACATTCGGCAGCGCATCGAGAAGATTCATAAAATTTTATTTTTGCAGGTATTTCGGCGCATCTGAAGACAGTTTCGGCACATCTGGGAAATAGAGTAGCGCATCCGTCACTTTCTGCAGCGCATATAGGAATTTAGTTAGCGCATAGGAAATAAGTTAGCACATTTTTATATGTTTCAGAAAATCTAAAAAAAAAATTTGCATTTAGAATAGCACATCTAGGTTCTATTTTCGCGCATCTGGGTAACAGAGCGGCGCATTTATATTTTGTTTTAGCACATTTAGGTAACAAAGTTGCACATATGGTCCCTGTTTCTATGCATCTGGGGGACAGAGCTTCACATCTAAGTTGTAACCGAGATTCTGAGTTTGACGCCTTCCGCAGACAGAATTTCTTTCATTTCTTTTTGCTGGGTTTTAAAATGAATCAATCTAGGGTAGCCACCACACCTTTATCATGCAGTTAAAAAGAACCCCATGTCTATTGTGAAGCAACATCTTCACTTAGAGTAAATCATTTTTGATTTTGGTGCACATAAAATAAACTTGTTTACTCTTATTGACTGTGTTTGAAAGTGGTAGGTGATTATGCTCTCACCCTATGCAAACTAGGTGATCAGAAAATCAGACCCACTTTTCCTTGTGTAACCCTGACTCAATAATTGAAGTATCCTCTCCCCTTGCGCACTTGTGTGATCCTGGGTGCAAGAGAAATAGTTATTGACTCTAGAAATTGGGCCTATCTTAAGGGAAAAAGTACTCACCTTAAGGGACAACTCAAACTGACAATGGAGCTAAGGCCAAGCTACCCCCGACTGGTATATAAATGTAAATCTTAAGGGAAAACCTAAGGTTGCTTGTGCGGATGTGTCATACGGACGGAGTTGTACTCCCTTAAACCCTGTTGAGCTTAACCTCTTTAGGCTGGAGTGCCACCTTAATGGTGATTAATCTCTTGCCCCATGTATGGCCACTCGAACGGGGGTCCCAAACTAAATACCATTGTTTAAAAAGCCAAAAACCTTTTATCTGCTAGTCCAGCACCGATCGGTGTGAAGCCTTCCACACTTTCACAGTTAGTAGTAGAGGTGATCAGCTCGCCATGGGAGTTTCATGGGGGTTGGAAGCTTGGTTGGCCTGAGAAGAGAGTGCACTGTAAGGGGGAGCCCGTGCAGCCAAGCTTCTGGATTCACACGCTACTTATATGCGGTTGTGGAAACCCGCGTGGAGTCTAGCAGATATTGTCCTGGCCTAACCTAGGTTGTGCTTGTCTTATTCTGTGTTTGGTTACGAATCAACTTAAATTAGATTGTTTGCTGTGCTTTCAAACACATTAATTCAGATAAAGGATCATCCAAAAACCAACATGATAAATTTCAGCTAAAAACTAGTCAAAACTGTCCTTAGAAAACTGTTTTAGCGCATCTTGGAAAAACTGCAGCGCATTTAAACTCTGTTTTGGCGCATCTGTGTTCTATTTCGGCGCATTTAGGGTATTCTGCTGTGCATATGCTCTCTATTTCTGTGTATCTAAGGTATTCTGCAGCGCATTTGACTCTTTCTCCAGTGCATTTACCTTTTTCTGTAGCGCATTTAGGAAACAGAATAGCGCTTTTAGGTTTCTGTCAAAATTCAGACATAGACCCGAATCTCTGAGATTTTACTCCCATGTTGAGAAAGTGGAAATCAACCAAGTTCACCAAGAAATCAGTTTTCGATAGGATCAAGAAACCCAAGAAATACACTTTTGATGACATATGTCCTTATCCTTTTGATAGAAGTCTCAACATGATTCCATTTCCTAAACACTGAGAAATTCCCAAATTTGATCGTTATAATGGGAAATCAGACCCAATTGACCACATTAGAGATTTTCAAAACATGACATTGGAGTTTTCCCACGAGGATACTTATTTATTGCGATTATTTCCTCGAAGCCTTGGAGTCAATTCTATGGAATGGTTATCTAAGATTACACCTCCTATTCAAACATTTGAGGAATTGATCAATTTGTTCATAACACAATATGCCTACAACATTCAACACCGAATCACCATGATTGATCTTTACAAAGTTGCACAAAAGCCTGGTGAATCTTTCACTACCTTTCTTCAAATATGGAGGAGAATGTTTGCTAGGTACCCTCGACATGTTCCTGAAAAGGAGAAAATGGTTACTTTCATCAATAGCCTCAACTCAAAAATGAGCTATCATTTAAATCTACATTGTCCAACTTCCTTTGAGAAATTGATTGAGGATGCCATCACTATCGAAAATGCTTTGGTCAAAAGAGGGACAATAAAACTTGATAAGGACAACCCTAGCTCATCTAACCATTACAACAATCAAGACAAGTCTAAATTTTGGACCCGCAACAAGGACGTTGTAAATGATGGTGTTGTAGATGCAAATCATATCATGACTAGGCCATTTGTTCTGAGTACCTCAAACACTCCTCGTAACAATAATTACAACAATGTCAATTTAGTTGTGAATCTAGGAAACAATCATCCTCCTTCAACGAACAACAATCAAGGGACTGTCAACAACCAAAACTATCGAGGAAATAACAACACCTTAGGGAATACCTCAAACACAAACCCACAACGATTTCCATTCTTCTCCAATAGAAAAACTTTCACTCCACTAGGACAATCCTTGGAATCTACCTTCAAAGAGGTTATGGAAAAGAATTTCCTTATGTTACCACCACAACGCAATTATGAACCTAGTGTAAAACCTCCATCATGGAATGAGGCTTATTTTTGTGACTATCATAGGTGCAGAGGTCATCGTACAAACCAATTTCAAGCTTTGAAACATCCTATTCAAGATCTAATTGACAAAGGCATTATCACAGTAGAAGGACAATAGAAATCCAACGAAGATCACCAAGCATTTCGCAATCCTCTACCAAATTATCAAAAGGGAGAGTCTTCTGACAAAAATGTGAATCAAATTGATGACAATGTAATCTGTCACCTCTATACAGATGACAAGCGAGTCAACGTTATAAAAATCAAGGAAAAATTAGATAATGGACAAGTGAATGTCACAACGAGAGCACAAGCTAAAGTTGTCTTGAAAGGCACCTCTTCAAAATCCACTGAGACTTCCCCTCAACATCAATATGACTTAGTCAACCAACTTCGAAAGACTCCGGCTCAAATCTCCACTTTAGAACTCCTTAAAATCTCCCTTGCACATAAGGAAATCTTAGACAAATCCCTTTTTGAAACGACTGTATCCACGGATTTGGATGTGAACCGATTTCAAGCCATGGTAGGACATTTGTCCTCACCTACGTGTCTCTCATTTTCAGACAAAGACGGTGTTTCCATGACTCATCCCCACAATTCATCATTATACTTAGAGGTCATGATCCATAAGTTCTATGTTAAACGTGTTCTAATAGATGGAGGGGCTGGTCTAAATATATGCACCTTGAAGGTAGTCCAAGCATTAGGATTTGCGAAAAACTCCATCGATCCTAGAAGGAAGATTACTATAAAAGCCTATGATGATGATGAGAGAACATCTAAAGGTTTAATCATGCTACCAATCAGAGTGGGACCTGTTATCAAAAACACCTTCTGTCAAGTTTTAGATCGAGATCTTGCATACAACATCCTGTTGGGTCATCCTTGGATCCATGAAATGCAAGCTGTTCCGTCCACTTACCATCAATGTCTTAAGTTTCCATATGATGGATAGGAAATCACTATACCAGCTGATAATTCCAACACCCAAACTTGTGCCAATGTCAAAGCTCATCAGGATACTTTGGTTCCAAATAATCGAGAAGCACTTGCTAATACTTCTCCTAAGCATGATACATAAATTAGCCAATTAGCCAAAAGCTTTGACAAGAAACTGTAGTTCAAGGAAAGTGGAGTTGGGGAATAGTCCCTTTGTCTTGCTAATCTACCTACATCTCCTAGATCACATGGAAAGCCTTCTATTACACAACAATAGATAGCAGCAGCATCAACATCAGCACAAATACAAACAGAGCCTACTACCAAGTTTAATGGAGAATTTGTCAAAGAAAAGTTTCCCATGGGAGATCCTGAGGATACAGCAATTCTGAATTGGCTCTATAAGGATGAAGAAGAAATAGTTCTAAATGTCACCTTACCAACAGATCAATATGGGAAAGGATATTCCATCATGCAAAAGATGGGATATGACAATGGTCCTCTTGGAAAAAGAAAAGAAGGTGTAGTTGAGCCTATCCATCTCCTAGGGCTTGCTGCATATGACAAAACTAGAATAGGCTATGATGCTACCCAATCTAAACAATTACAAGGTAATGTTTTTACACTGCAAGAAGGTTTCGATAAGAATAAGACATGTTTGGCATCAATCCTGAATGTCATAGAAAATACTTCTGATACAGATTCTGCTGAATATGAATGGGATACCATCCACAATGATGAATTTTGGAGGGACAAAGAGGTAGATGTCATACACAAGTATACGCCCACTTTAATCAAAGGAGACGGTTCAAGATCCCAACCACAAGAATCTGAACCACAACGCAACTATGATTCTAGTGATACTAAGTCAGATTTTAACGAACAAGACTATCACGAGAATAGTACCATCATTGACCTACCTCATACCTCGGATCCTACCGATAACTCTATCTTGACCCTAACCATCGCTGATTTCACATGACCAGATGACGTGCTACCATTAATCCATCCTGATCTCATTGACTGGGATCTAACCGAACCTAGGGATATACCCATTTTTCCAAATGACGAAGCTATCATAAACTTCCTTTCCACTGAAGGTGTCAATAATTGTTCCACTAGCGATTTTCGGTATGAAGTCTTTAATCAGGAGAGTGTCAAGTCTCCTAGCTGCAAAAATGAAAATAAAGAAAAATGATCTAGTGGTGAAAACTAGAATATGGTAGTACTAGATCAAGCAAAAAATAAAATAAAGAGCGTATTAGATGGTGAAAACCTTTTTAAGGCACCAGCTGATGGGACTCTTGACACTCTCCTAGAGCACTATCATGAGCGAACGCCCATCTTGATCGAGCCTACAAAGGAAATCAATATTGCAACTATAGATAATCCAAGGATTTTACAGTTAGCTGAATCAATGACAGATAAAGAAATCCCAGAGTTCATGAACTTTCTCAAAGAAAATCAAGTTAATTTTGCTTGGTCATATGCAGACATGCCAGGCCTTGATCCTGATCTCATTATGCATCATTTATCTATCAAATCAAGAGTTAAACCAGTCAAACAAAAGCTCAGAAAGATGAATCCTCATGTAGCACTACTGGTTAAAGAAGAACTCAAAAAGCTCCTCGATGCAGGTTTTATAAGACCAATTGCCTATGCAGAATGGATATCCAACATTGTACCAGTAGCAAAACCAGACAAACGTGTAAGAGTATGCACTAATTTCAGAGACCTTAACAAAGCTTGTCCAAAGGATGACTTTCTGCTTCCAAGCATTGACACTATAGTTGATTTGACAGCTGGCCATGCCATGTATTCATTAATGGATGGTTTCTCTGATTACAACCAAATCAAGTTTGCACTAGAAGACCAAGAGAAAATAACTTTCACTTGTCTGTGGGGAACATATTGATGGAATGTCATGCCTTTTGGCTTAAAGAATGTTGGAGCTACCTATCAAAGAGCTATGACTACAATCTTTCATGACATGATGCACACATTCATGGAAGATTATGTAGATGACACATTGGAAAAATCACACACTAGAGAAGGACACTTGGAAATACTGTCTAAAATATTCACCAGATTGGAGAAATTCAAAGTTCGTCTAAATCCTAAGAAATGTGTTTTTGGGGTCACATCCGGAAAGCTGTTAGGATATATTGTTTCAGAAAAGGGAATTGAAGTAGATCCTGCTAAAGTTTAGGCAATCATGCAGATGCCTCCTCCAAAGAACATTAGTCAATTGAGGTCATTACAAGGGCGAATACAGTCCATCAGAAGATTCATTGCACAATTGGCTGACAAAAATCTACCATTCACATCTCTTATATAAGAATGTTCCTTTTAGATGGGATGACAAGTGTGAAATGGCATTTCAACAAATCAAGCAGTACCTGATGAACCCACCAGTTCTCGTTCCACCAAATCCGGACAAACCATTGATCTTGTATATTGCTGCAACCGAGACATCCTTGGGAGCATTATTAGCGCAGGAAGACCATGACGGGAAAGAATGTGCAATCTATTACATTAGCATAACACTAACAAGTCATGAGCTTAACTACACTTTCATTGAGAAGGCTTGTTTAGCAGTAGTCTTTGCTTCACAGAAATTCTAACATTACATGCTAACTCACACAATCAATCTGGTTTCAAAGATTGATCCACTCAAATACCTACTATGTAAAGCATCACTAACAAGAAGGTTAGCAAAATGGGTCATGATTTTGAGTGAGTTTGACATCCACTATGTTGATCGCAAAGCAATCAAAGGACAAGTTATTGCGGATCAACTAGCAGACGCTCCTCTACAAACAGAGCACCCCCTACACATTGAGTTCCCAGACACTGATGTTTTCACGGCAGACTCTAAGCAGTTATGGTCCTTATACTTCGATGGTTCTTTTACTCAACATGGATTGGGGGCAGGTATTCTCTTTGTCACCCCTCAAGGACATACCATTCCTTGGTCATATAGGCTAATGTTTCCGTGTACCAATAACATAGCCGAATATGAAGCACTCATCACTGGTTTAAAGACAGCATTGGAATGGAGGATTACTGAGCTACAAGTTTATGGTGACTCACGGTTAGTCATCAACCAAACCAATGATGATTATCAGACTAAGGATGACAAGTTGTTACCATACAAGAAGATGACTGATGACTTCAAAAAGTACTTTATAAACATTCAGTTCACACAAATTCCAAGGGTTGACAACAAAGCAGCTGATGCTATGGCTACGATCGCCTCATTAATACAACTCCCAGAAAAATAGACTCGCTACGAATTTCTAGTGGAACAATTATTTACACCTGCCTATGACACACCTGAAAGCCAAATTATCTGCCACCTGGTAGGGTCTGATTCACCCTAGTATGGTAAAATTTATACCTACCTAAAAGATGACATTTTACCACCCGACTTATCCCGCAACCAAAAAGGTAACTTTATCCGACAATCTTCTCGATATACCCTTATCGCTGATACCCTTTATCGCCATGGTCTTGATGGTACTTTACTCCGATGTCTTGAACATGATGAATCTGACAAAGATTTACAAGAAGTTCATAGTGGCATCTGTGGTAGTCATTTGAGTGGACTAACCTTATCCAAGAAATTGATTAGAATGGGTTACTACTGGCCTACAATGGAAAGGGAATCATTCAGTTTTGTTAAAACATGCTCAAAATGTCAGATTCATCAGAATCTTATTCATGCTCCTGCACAAGAACTTCATTCGTTTACACCTACCTAGCCATTCTCTCAATGGGGGTTAGATCTTGTGGGAAAAATTCATCCTTCTTCTTCAAATGGGCATAAATTTATTATCATAGCAACCGAATATTTCACTAAGTGGATTGAGGCAGTACCTCTCTCTAAAGTCACTGGAAAACAAATCTCATCCTTCATACTCAACTACATTATTTGTCGATATGGTATTCCTAATGCCATTATTACAGATAATGGTCGACCGCTCAAAAATCAGGATGTTGATGAACTTTGTGATAGATTCCATATTCAGCACAGATATTCCACGCCTTACTATCCTCAAGGGAATGGCCAAGCCGAGGCCTCAAACAAAACTATACTAAAGATTTTGAAGAAGACTGTCAATGACTCAGGGAAGGATTGGCATGTTCAACTCAATCCCGCCTTGTGGGCTTACAGAACTAGTGTCCGAACACCAACAAGAGCAACACCTTTTGCCCTTGTCTATGGAGCAGAAGCCATATTCCCTTTAGAGGTAGAAATACCTTCATTAAGAGTATCACTAAAAGGTCTCATAACAGAGGATGAATACAGAGTTTCCCAACTACAAGAGTTAGAACTTCTAGATGAAAAGCGACAAAGAGCAGCTGACCATTTGAAGGCATACTAGCAGATGATGTCTCACAGCTATAATCACAAGGTAAAGCCACATACCTTCCAGGTGGGGGATCTAGTTTTGAAAGAGAACCCACGAAATCAACAAGACTGAGAAAAGAAAGGAAAATTTGAACCAAATTGGCTAGGCCCTTACATGGTTATTGCAGTCTACGGCTCGAGAGCATACAAGTTATCAACGCCAGAAGGAGACCTGTTTGATGAACCCATCAACAGTATGCAACTTAAGAAATATTATGTTTAAAGTAGAAAAAGTCTTGAAGAAATCCAAAAATAGCAGAAAAAGTCTTGAAGAAATCCAAAAAACAGCAGAAAAAGTCCTGAAGAAATCCAAAAACAGCAGAAAAAGTCCTCAAGAAATCCAAAAACAGTAGAAAAAGTCCTAAAGAAATCCACAAACAGCAGAAAAAGTCCTGAAGAAATCCAAAAACAGCAGAAAAAGTTCTGAAGAAATCCAAAAACAGCAGAAAAAGTCCTGAAAAAATACAAAAAGAAAAATCAAAAGAGAATGTCATAGGGTGAAAACTCGGCAAATGCGTCTATTGACGAAAAATACAAAAAAGATCAAAAAGAAATCAGAAAAATGCAATAAATACGAATGGTGAAAATCTGGCAAACAGACGCTATCCGTACCTCTCCATCTATTAGTTCCTGTTTTGCACTTTATCTTTTCAAAGCTTCCCTTTTTCCGCATCTTTTTCACATCTTAGGGTCATTAATTGCATCATCCTGTCGCCATTTGCCTAGAGGGTTAAAACATCTTACCATGGCTTGATCGTTTGTATGTATTCCTTTCCGCAAGTTGTGTCAATAAACGGGGCAAAACTCAACTGGGGGCACTTAACTTTCAGAGCATAACAAAACAGCTAGACTATGACATAGAATCTGAGCATGCAAACAAACAACAAACTCATGCAACAACTTTATCCAATAGTGAAACACTTTTCAGCGAGATGTCATATCCTTGTCTATTGGATGATCCAGAAATCTGAATAATGCATAAATAACAGTATTACATGTTTGACCAAAAGCTGTTTGATTTTCGATATCATTACTCTGGAGCACACTCAATGATGTACTGAACTAGAGTGGCAAGGAACGAGAATGATTTTTCTTTGTCTGTTGTCTTGAGGTTAACAGTCAATCTGATACAAATATGTCACAGGACATGATGATCACAACAATATCATCGATGACAGTTCCACATTTGCATCAGAACAGTGGTTAATCTTTGTCTGTTTATGCAAGCAATGCTCAGGTCATCTCGGTTCAATTATACCTCGATGCTTGTGTTTTCTTGCTATATCAAAATTCATGAAAGTTGTACTCTGGTCATCATTGGCGCTAATTTCCCCTCTAATGCTTGTACATACTTCCAACATTTTAAAATGTTCTATGATGATTCAAGAAGGCTTGAAGTAGGCTCAACAAACTGATTAGTTTCATGTAGTTACATATTTATTAGATCATTGTATATATCTGCATATTGGATTCACATTGGTGTTTTGAAAGACTGAATGATTGCATCAACGGTTGTCATACAGTTTTGAGCTTTTGTGGAGGACATTTGGACATTTGACTCATTGCATCCGTTCATTATTATCATTTATCATCTTTATCCTTATTATCATCATTCTTATTCATTGCACTCACTCATCTAACATTTCATTCTCGTTTTTCATTCATCATTTTATCATTCCTTTATCATTTATCTTTTCACTTCGTCATCATTATTTATCATTCGTTACATCACTCATTTATTCTTTCATTCCTTTATGATTATTATTTCATTGTCATCATTATCATTCATCATTCTACCATGACATTTATTCATTTTATCAAATATCATCCTTATTTTATCATGATCATTTTATCATTATCATAGCATTTATTATTCATTCCATCACTATCATTTACCATTATTGTTATCATTACCACTTTCATTTATCATTTATCATTATCATTTATCATTTCATCATTCATTTATCATTTATCATTTATCATTTATCATTTCATCATTCATTTGTCATTTTTCATTTATCATTTCATTATTCATTTATCATTTATCATTTCATCATTCATTTTTCATTTTTCATTTATCATTTCATTATTCATTTATCATTCCATCATTCATTATCATTTATCATTTCATCATTCATTTATCATTTATCATTTATCATTTCATTATCATTTATCATTTCATCCTTACCATTATCATTTATCATTTTCATCATTTTATCATCTCATATCATTTCATTACCATTCGCATTTTATCATCATATTACCATTTTTACATATCATTTATCTTTTCATCATTATTCATACCACATTCATTATCTACCATATCATGATGCATTTCATACATGGAAAATTCAAACATAAATTAACATCTCACATATATATACATACATCATCACAAACTCACTGCCTACACATCATAATCACTAGATCATCCTGCATCATAATGATTAGTCCGCAAAAATAATAACAACATATCAAAATCCATCTCATATCATACATACATATAAATAACATCCATCTCATATCATACATGCATATAAATAACATCCATATCATATCACAAATGCATAAACATAACATCATCAAAAACATCGCTGCTGCATATCATCGCTCATCAAAATAATACAAATGTCCAAATGTCCAATGAAGCTAACAAGGTCAGAACATCATACATAGGACATGATCAAAACTCAATATACATAATGAATCAGCCCCAAAATGGCTAACTGGTGGATGCCCCCGAAGGAGCTGGACCGAAAGGAGGTGGCCTGCCACTCGTACCTGCATCAGGATCCCGTCGAGGCCCTATAACCTCTCTGCCATGCGTCAATGTCTAGGATTAGGTCCTCATCCTACTATGCGATCTGGGATATGGCTCTTACCGCTCAGGAGGGCATAGCTCCTCGTAGCAAACTCTGTAATACTCTGCCTCTCGGGCTGCCTCGAATCCCTCTGTAATGGCCTCTCGTAAGGAGGTACTCTCTACTGTACCCATCAGCCTCTGTGCTACACCCTCAGCCTCCTGTGCCCGCCGTCTAAGGGAATCCCTCTCTGCTACCAACTGTGCCACATGGGGATCTGGGGAAGGCATATGAACCTGTACCTGTGTCTGAGCCTATGCAAGATGTGCCTGTAACTGCACTATCATGCTTTGAGCCTACACTAAATGACTCTGAAGCTGTGCCTGCTGCCCCTGAAAGGTCTGCACCTAACCCTGCAACGCATCTATCTGTGCCTGTTGGGATGAGGATGTCACCCTAATCACTATCTGAGGCCTAGCACCGGATCTGGACCGACGAGGAACATGTACTCTGCCTAGGCTGTCTAGTCTTTGCTGCCTCTGCTCATCCCCGTCATCTCCATCATCTCCGTCATTTGAGCTATCCTCCTCCTCCCCATCTCCACTCTCCTCACTCTCCTCTCCCTCCTCCTCCTCTCCTCCACCCATAGCCTGCTCCCCTCCTCCCATAGCCTGCTCCCCACCGGCCACACCTCCCTGTATCCCTGCTCCTGGCTGTGGTGCTACTCTGATCGCCCGTGCCTCATCTGGCACTGTGAACCATGGAAATGGATGTGTGTGAAAGTACTGGGCATAGTCATCTATCATCCTGGCATCCAATACATCTGGCCTATCTGCCCATACCTCGGGCTGTAATGCGGTGTACTCGGTATACGCTGCCTAGTATGGAATGCATGGCCCCCATCCTACATCCCCCTTATGCCGCCCATAATGAGCAATGCCCTGGGGCATCCCCTGCGTGAAACCAAACTATCTCAGAACCCGTAGTGCTAGAAACCTCTCAATAATAAAGGGCGTCCGCCCTATCCAGTACCGTGGTCTCCATGCAAACAACATCTCTAGGTGATCAGTTGCCCATACCTCGCAGTCTGTGTAGGGCCTCCATATCACCGCATCCACATCATCCAAAACTCACCGCCAGTACTCTACCTTGCCCAGCCTCTGCTGGACAACTGTGCCAGAATAAGCATACACATACGGCCTCCCTACTGGTCTCGCCCTAGTACAAAGTGGTCTTGTGACAGCAATGTGCTCCCACGCCCAGATCTGCAACAATGTAACTCCACTCGCCAGGCTGGTGGATCCTCTATACATAATCTGATGAAGATCATGGTACATGTCCGCTAGGATATAGTTACCCCAAGAAAATCTCTGTGGCTGAGTGATCATCCACTCCAGCATCCTCCCCCAACCCACAACGAATCCCTTGGACCGATGGTCCGGTCAAAGAAAACCTCCAACAAATGCTGTCAACACCGCAACCAGAGCCGGATACCTACTGAAATCATTCCAATCTATCCAGTACCCATAAATACTAGGATCACCACATATCCGCTGCAACGCCTCAGTCCCACCAATCTCCTTGTGGTCATAAACCACAAGGGCTCCAACAACTGGAATCCCTAGAATTCGATACACATCCTGCAGCGTCACACTCATCTCACCCGTCGGCAGGTGGAAGGTGTTATGCTCTGAGTGCCATCTCTCGGCCAAGGCCGTCAACAGTCCCCTGTTGGCCCGAATGCCTGGTGGCATGGCCAACAATAGTCCCAATCTACAGTCTGCTATCACCTGTAACTCTGCAGGATTCAACTCACCTATCCGCTCCCAACATAGTGGGAACCGCTCTCTGATCTGGAGGCTTTTAAAAGCCTCCTATTTTGTTCGACCATCACAACAAAAACATCAAATCAGACCCATATCATATGATCTATCTACCCAACATAACATATCAATGAACCATAGCAAGTGCTACATCAATCTATCAGCATGTCAAATCAATCTACTCTATCATCATTTGCTATTTGTTTTTCTTTTCAGGAAAGCAAATTTATTAGCACACATATCATTTTCTATTTGTATTTCAATCATGAATGCAAATTTTTATCTCCATTTTTACTATTTGTTTTCTATCGCAAAATACAAATTTATTACACATCTACTCTTTGTTTTTCAATCGCGAGAAGCAAAGTTAACAAAATCAAATCACTCAATCAATCATTTTACTCTTTGTGGTTCGTCAAAAAGTTATCAGCTATCTACTTTTTGTTTTTCAATCGTGGAAAACAAAGTTATCAGTTCTCTATCAGATTTTCTATCCTATCAGCATGATGGTCCTACAATTCATCTATCTATTGACTAAAGAAGCAATTTTCATCATCATTTTTCATCACACAAGCCTTTTTTGGAAAAATTTCCTAAATGCGCAACTCTAATGCCCATATGCGCTAAAAACCTGTATGCACTAAAGTTTTTCTCCTATGCGCTAAACTGTTGTCTATATGCGCTAAAACCCCGTATGTGCTACTCTGTCTCTCAGATGCGCTACTTTAACTACTTGATGCGCAACTCTAGCATTCTTGGACCAAACCCTAAAAGCGCAGTTATGTGCCCTAGATGCGCTAAAACACCTACCTAGCCGATTTCGCCCTAAATGTGCAACTCTATCTATCGGATGTGCTAAACGATCAGTTTTTAACCTATTCCTAGATGCGCTACGGAATTTCCTAGATGTGCTAAAAAAATTTTTGAATGCACTAAAACTATACTTAGATGCGCTAAAACGTTCAAAAAATTTACAAACCATTTTAAAAATAATTCAAATTCGATCTAAAAAGAAAATTTTGACAACATAGATGGTTCGAATCACTCACCGGTGGTCCATATGCTGCTGGTCTCTGATATCATCGTGCTCACTCGAACCTATGTCTGTGCACGGGGATCACCATCTCGCCAAGTCACTCTCAGAGCTCAAATTTCACTGTAGTAGCAAGGTGATAATGACACTTCGTTTTACCCCTTTTACCTTATAAGGGTCCTTTTAGTGTGGGCATTAATGGAATTTTCCAATTTTCATCCTCTTTTTCACTGGGGCATCGACCACATCATCTATCGGGAGCTAAATCACTATTTCCCTATCACTATCAACTTCTTCTTCCATGATTTACCTCCCGAGGGGGCATCATCAACATCAAAATTCAGAAACATATCAGGGGCAATTTTTTTTTATTTTCTTTGAAGCAATGTGTTTCACACATCACTTCAAAGAGGGGCAAAATGTATATGCATAAAATTGGTCATGTCTATAATCCTGACAATTAATTAAATATTTATTATTTAATTAATTTTTCTAAAATCCTCTACATATGATTAAATTTAATTAATTTAATTATATTGTTCATTCATCTTATTTCTTCTTCCCTAATTAAATAAATTTATTTAATTATTTTCATATGTCAACTTAATTATTTAAATAAATACATTCTATTTATTTAAATTAATTATCACTGTTTGAATTTAATTAAATCTTTTGATTTAATTAAATTTAAATCTTTTTTTCTTCTATTTTAATTCTTCTTCTATTTAATTAAATATTTCATTTAATTAATTTCATAAAAGTGATTTAATTAAATAAATCTTATTTAATTAAAAATATCTTATGCTTTCTTTCTAAATCAAAATTAGGTATTTTAACCTAATTGTGCAATCTTCTCATGTCATAATTAAATATTTTATTTAATTATGAGATATTTTGCTTTTTTCAATAAAACATGATTAAAGCTCTTTTCTTATCACCACCTTTCTTCTGCTTTTAAAAGCTTAATTAAATATTTTATTTAATTAAGAAAAGTTGAATGTCCTCCACAAATAAATAATTGAATTTTTAAATTCATTTATTTATCAGCTTTTAATCTTTCTTTTTATCTTCTCTTCTTTTTCCTCTTTCATAAAAATAGAAAAATCTTGTTTTTAGGTTTCTTCTATCTTCTCTTCAATTTCATCTTTCTTCAACCATTCGATCTGCCAGGAATTATCACAACCGCTAATCGAGACAGCAAATCAAAATCATTCGAAAAACTCTATAAATACCTGTGTGAATCCAAGCATTGATGATAGGCAATTAATTAGAATTCATGCACTTAAGTCATTTAGAGTTCATTTATCATAGCATCATGTTTATTTCAAGTTTCTTAGCTCAAATCATCATCATAGCTTAATCTTGCATCTACATCATATCAAATCTCGTTCTTTAGGAAGACAGTTTGTTGAACCTAGCCTATGATATGAGAACACAAAGCTGGAATCGACAAAAACACTCAAGATAGAGGACAATAGGACGACAATGGAAGCAGAATAGAGTTTGCATTTCTTTACCCCTTTTATATTCTGTTTTATTAAATGTCTTATTGGTGTGTTTGAACAGTTAATTTTAATTCATTTACACACTTATTTTCATACACACACATTGAAATTTCAAATTTTCACCAAATAGATTTTTTTCAACCCATGCTTTAAATTCCTTAAATTTGGTGAAAAATTTAGATTTTGTATGCTTAAAATAAATCCAAGTATATCTAGAGTAATCATCAATGAAGGAAACATAATAATGAGTTCTACCCAAAGAATCTGTACCCACTGGACCACACACATCTGAATGAATTATTTTTAACAATCAATTAGTTTTATTAGTTCCTTTAGGAAATGATGACCTATTTTTTTTACCAAACATACAATCCTCACAAAAATCATTTTTACCAATAGAATAATTAGAAATTTTGTCTACTAGTTTTTTATCAAGTGTGGTCCTAAGAGCTTTTTCACCAATGCAACCCAATCTATGGTGCCACAACATACATGCATTTTCAGTGCTAGTTACAAAAGAGGAGTTACAAAAAGTAGAGGCATGTAGCATAAAAAAATTCCCTATCTGATATCCTTTAGAAACCACCAAACTTCCCCTTACGATCCTACAACCAGACTTGTTAAATGTCACATGTATTCTAGAATCATTCAACTTGGAAACTAAAATTAAACTTTTTGTAAGTCCTAGAATATGTAAAACATCATCAAGGATTTTAACCCTCCCATCACTAAAACACAACTTTACCTTTCCTTTACTAACAATCTTTTGTGAGCTATTGTCACCCATGAAAAAATATCCTCCATTATATTCTTTGTATGTGGAAAACCAATCCTTATGAGGAGTCATATTGAAGGAAACACCTGAATCGATAAGCCAAGTATCATTGCAAACTGTGTTAGTTGAAATAATCAAAACATTCGAATCACTGTTATTAGAGGACCTTTTCATGGAGGAATTTGCACTCATTTTCTTATTTCTACATTCCTTCTTCACATGTCCCCATTTACCATAGTTCCAACACTTCACTCTGCTCTTTCCATAGGTCTTAGATCATCCTTTAGACTTATCCTTCTTCTTATCCCCTTTAGGCCCTTTCTCCTTGGGCCTACCTCACACATGCAAGGAATCTTGGGAGCCACTATGCATGGTATTTCTCGTCATCTCCTCTAAAATAAGTATGGGAATAATATTATCCATCTTAGGGTATGTGTAAGATCATGATGGGCCAAAAAGTGGCAATATGATGGGTATGCGGCTGAAATTTTTTTTTTACCCAAAATTAATGAAACAAAAAGGGTTTTTAAAAGAGATTCTCAAATTTCCACCAATATAAATTATGCTTTACTTTGAATTTAGTAAATAATTAGCATTCATTTTCTATTTGAATTATGACTAAAGTATTGATTGATAGGTTGATTGAACAACATATATAGCTTTCAAATGATATCACATTTTTTGAATCCAAAAAATGCATGACATTCTGTGCTTCACATACTATAGGATTAGAAAAAAAAGAAATGAATTTCATGAAGTTTTGACCAAGTTAAGGTGGTTAGACATACGATTTTTTATTTTTTTTAAAGTTGTAATAAAAAATTAATAATTAATTATTTACCTAGACAAAAATTATTAAAAAATATGCATCACATCAGGACATCAGTCCTCTACTTATATCTAAAATCTTATAAAAAATATATTATCATTTTATTGTGGTTAGAGTGGCCAAATAGACACCCACTTCTTATTTTTTCCTTGAAATTTAAGTACTATTGCATTGAAATTTCAAATTTTCACCAAATAGTTTTTTTTAAAAATAAACCTAGTAGTTTAGAAACTACATTCAATTTTCTGTAGATTATATTCTTACATATTTTTGAAATAATATAGATAACTTATTCAAATTTTTACGTCAAGTTGCCTAACTCTGATTTTTTTGAATTTTTTTCCACTTAAGGGCCTACTTTTTCCATGATGATCTTGTACATACCCCTTAGGTTTTGAACCACCACTTGTTATAACAAAAAATATTTTTTCCCAAGATTCCAACAAAGAGCAAATCAATAATATACATTTATCCTCATCTTCTATTTTAACATCAATAGATGCAAAGTGACTTATAATCAAATTAATAGCATTCAAATATTCAACAATATAATTTCCATCCTACATATTTAATGAATATAAACATCTTTTGAGATACAACTTGTTAGAAAAACTCTTAGTTTGGTAGATTTCACCTATCTTCTTCCAAAGCTTGTATGCCGTGTCTTTTGAAGAGACATTCAGGAGGACACAATCAGTAAGACACAACTGAATGGTCCCTCGAGCCTTCTTGTCTAACTTCTTCTAATCTTCATTCAACAAGGTTGAAGTAGATGGCTTCGTATCAACTGAAATTGGTAACCACTAGTCTCTCTCCTCAAGGAGATCCTCCACTTTCAACTTCCACATCTTGTCACTAGTTCCATTGAACTTCTCAATATCTTGACGAGAGGTGGAGGCCATGGTATGCAATATTTCACAAATCTACAAAACTCACAACACAAAAGCTCCCGCTACATCAAAAAACCTTCAACACTTTAAAAGGAAAGTGTCCCTTCCTTAACATAACCGTTGGCTCTAATACCAAATGTTGAACATCAAGGTCAAGAAAGCTTGCAATATGAACTTAAACAAGTGAATGTGAATCTGACATTTGTAGATTAACCTTTAGCCTTAGTGTGAAGAAAGAATGAGAGAGAGAGATAGAAGATTCATAACACATGCAACAATAGATTTACGTGGAGAAACCCCGAAGGGAAAAAAAATCCACCATCAAAAGAGAGAAAATTATATTACTAATATTATGAAATATTAAATGCAACAATAGACTTCTCTTATCATCCCTATAAAATCTTGCAGCACCCTGTTACCTTGCAATCCTGCAAAACTAAATTGATAAATAACTCTAGCTCAGGACCCCTATTTAAAGAAATTTGTGAGGATGAAAACCACCATGGTTTCACCAAACAATAGGCAGAAATACCTCCTCACAAAATTCACACCTCCCTTCATGAAATGATCATGACATCCTAAGAATAGCCTCTTATAGATGCTCTTGCAGTTGTCATAAGGCATCACTTATGCATGGGTACCTGGGGTCCATTATAGCATATTTTATCATAGGAATCTGTCATACTGTCATAGTATCTTATGATAATTGTCATACATGTCATATATGCTCTTAGAAAAACCTAAAAAACCTCATTCTAGAAGATTCCAAGTGGGACGCCTAGCTATTTTGTCCTTTTTTCTAAATGACACATGGTAACGGTAACACTACATTTACATTGTCTCTTTCACCACTGTTGGTCAAACAGTTTCACCTCTTATGGGTAAATGTAGAAAAAAATTTAGGAGAATAATTAATTAAAGGATTTACAAGGTTTATGGCACCTAAATCCTAACAAAAAGGATGTGCACATTTTGATGAATGTGCCCATAAATGCAATTAGGTGGAATTTGAAAAATAGTGAAATGAAATGTGCAAGAGGGAAAAAGAATGACTTAAATGCCACCTGGCTCAATACACAAGAACATGTAAGAAGGAATGAATGTATTTTTGGAAGGAAAAATCCACTTGGAGGGATTTCAAATTTGGAAGAATGCTCCTCTAAAGATGCCAAGTTGAGCTCAAAAATAGAGATTTAATGAATGAATTGAATATATTTTCATGTGCAAGTGGATAAAGCTAGAGGGTAGGACATGGATTAAGATTAGATTTAATTAGGGTTTTATTAAATAAGACGAGGTTAGGTGATTTGACAATTTTGACTTAGATTTTAGGATTTAAATAAATCAAAGTTGAGAGGAAAATGATTTTGACTTAGTTAAATAGAGATATTGATTTATTTAACTAAAGGGGATGATTGTTAGATTAAATCAGATAAGGTTTAATTTATTTAACTTAATAAGATGACTTTAGAGATTTAATCAAATAAAATAAATTATTTGAATAAATAGAAAACTAGGGTTAATTAAATCAGATTGATTAGTTTAACTAACAAAAGAGAAAGCTTTAATAAGATAAATAATGATTTATTTAATTAAGGGATGAAGAGTGATGATAAGCTTAAGAAGGTGATTCTGGTTGAAATGATGTTAGTAATCAAGATCAAGCATGTAATGTCAATCAATACATTTTACATGTCTACAGGTGAAAATGAAACTTTGTTGAATCTATATATACACATATAGAGGTGTAAACTATGTTGGTTAAAGAAGAATTCTATTAAGATTTAATTAATTATTTTGTGATAACATCATTATTATTGGTAATTATTTCGATGGGGTAATTTATAATATTATGTAGTTAATTTTTTAATTAAATGATAATATTATTATTAAATTCAAAAAGATTTAATTTAATAATACCAATATCATTAAGTTTTATTAGCTAATCAAAATATAATATTATTATGGATAAGGTCCAATGGCTAAATAATTGATGACATTACTAATGTGTATTTAGTTGGGAAATAATAATTTTGGCATACTATTATTTGAATTCATGATTATATAAGGCCACCCCATAATTTAGCCACTGGATCAATTCTTAATGATGCAAACTAAGGATCTTTTTGTAGCTAGTAACAAAGTACCCTAGATGAATTATGGTTAAATAAATTTAATTATTTGTGTGATGTAGAGTATAAGCAAGAGAAAAATAATAAACAATTCCCAATGGAATCTAACATAAAGTGTATAAGATCAACTATTTTACTCTGTTGTAACCATAACATAAAACATATGAATTTTTTTGAATACTATGTTAGAAAGAGCAATTTGTACATAAAAAATATAAAATAAAACTCAACACAATGAGGCTTGCTCTCCACCCTACCATATTGGGTCATGGAGCCTCATGGACTCTCACCAAACCTTCGAGCAAGAATATACATTTCCCACAACTTTGATTAGTGGTGAAATGAATATTGCTTATTACAATCAATATAGAGTACATTAGGATCTGATTGTCTATTTGACCATTGTTATTGATTTTATAATCACTCATTATTTTTAAATGTTATTTGTAACACATTAGTTCATCAAATACCACATTATGGTTGGAGTATGGTCTGCAACAATAACAAAAAGTGTGAAGTTTAGTGTGGAAATTATGCAAAAAAAAAGATGCATTGCAAAACATTAACTATTTTACTCTATTATAGTGATCATGATAGAAAGTTAAAACTCACAACTATAGTCCTATGCAAAACTTTCACTACAAAGACCAGACCATATACAACTTATGTGTATAAAAATTGTGAATTTTAGTGCAGCGATCATGTCTAATTCATAGACAATATGTAAATCAAGAGATATCAAAGTTCTCTATCTTATAATACATAACTTGTTCTATACTTACAATAGGATAAATGAAGTAATTATAATTTAGCCATACTTGGTGCATGTGACAGAATGTAGTATGTACAAGAAAGAACAAGGCTCGATTTCCACCCTACCATATTGGCTCATGGAGCATTGTGCACTCTCACCAAACCCTCGAGCAAGAGAATAAATTGCCCACCACTATGATCAATGGTGAAAGCAATGTTTCGGCCACCAATGACTTAATACAAGATCTAATGGCATCAAAAGGCTTGTGAAGCACAATTTTTTGGGTTGTGGTTAGCTACAAATATGAGAGGATTATCTGAAGTTTAGTGTAATAAACACAAACCATTGGTAGACAATAAAAATAAAATAAAATATAAAGACATACAATTAATTACAAACACGATGCAATGCAGTTGTAGTAGAACATGGTAAGTAAATAAAATCAAGGCATACCTTCTATATGGAATGGATTGAAGTCTAGAAACACAAAAGGATGCCTACTCTCCACCTTACCATATTGGGTCTTGTAGCACCATCGAATATCACTAGACCCCTGCAATTCACTTACCATAAAGTAGAGAAACTCTTCATGATCATTCCAATGAACATTATTGTTAGAGATGATCAACTTGTTTAATTTATAGTGCATTATAATTTTTGGTATGTATGCTGTGATATCTAGCAAAATAAACATGTGGGTCTACACGTAATCACAAAAAAAATAGTTCAAGCGAGCAATTTAGTCGTACACATAGCAAATATAAAATGGAAGAGAACAAAATGAGGCCTGCTCTCTAATATTGGGTGGCCACTACTCTGATAAATGGTGAAATCAATGCTCGTATTTTCTTAGCCAATCTTATAATCACTTCATCTTCACAGTTGGTTGAATTTCATTCACAAAGCTCATTCATCTATTTAGCATGTAAACTATAATATCAACACCCCACTTCTTGAACTCTCTCTCCCAAGGGAGAAGCATGGTTTTTGGAGAAACTATGAATAGGAAATATTATAGAACTGGCTAAGAGAAACTAGATGATGGGGGAAAATATTAAAAAAATTAACCACAAAATGCAAAGCATAAAGAGAGAGCTAGAGGGAATTGACAGCAACTCAACACAACCTTATAAAAAATTGAAACAATATAGCCTTTTCAACAACAACTTCTCAAAAATGGAATGATATAGCTTAAGCAAGAGAACAATAATAAAAAATTCCCAATGGAATATAACATAAAATGTACAAGATTAACTATTTTACTATGTTGTAACTAGAACCTAAAACATATGAATTTTTTATGGATCCTATGTCAGAAAGATAGAAATCTACACATAAAAAATCTAAAATAAAACTCAACATAATAAGGCCTACTCTCCACCCTACCATATTGGGGCATGGAGCTGCATGGACTCTCACCAAACCCATAAGAAATAATATACATTTCCCACCACTCTTAGCAGTGGTGAAACCAATATTGCATACTACAATCAATATAGAGTACATTAGGATCTGATTGTCTATTTGACCATTGTTACTAATTTGGTAGTCGCTATCATTATTCTAAAAGGTTGTTTGTAACACATTAGTTCATCAAATACCTCATTATGGCTGGAATATGGTCTATAAGAATAAAAAAAAGTGTGAAGTTTAGTGTGGAGATTATGGAAAAACAAAATGAACTGCACAACATTAACTATTTTATTCCATTACAACCATCACAACAGAAAGCTAAAACTCACAGCTATAGTCCTATGCAAAACTTTTACTGCAAAGGCCAGACCATATACAACATATCTGTATACAAAGTGTGAATTTTAGTGCAGTAATCATGCTTAATTCATACATAATATGTAAATCAAAAGATATCAAAGTTCTATATTTTATAATACATAATTTTCTCTATACTTGCAATGGGATGCATGAAGTAATTATAATTTAGCCATACCTGGTGCATGTGGCAAAATAAAGCATGTACAAAAAAAACAAGGCTTGATTTCTACCCTACCATATTGGCTCATGTAGCATTGTGTGCTCTCACCAAACCCCCGAGCAAGAAAATAAACTGTCGACCACTGTGATCAATGGTGAAAGAAAATTTTCAGCCACCAATGACTTAATACACTACTGGATTTGACACCATTTTCTAATGGGCGTTCGTCGGTCATTCGAAAAATATTTGTCAGAAGAGTGATGCAATGGCGAAAATCTTTCTGTCACTTTTTTTTTGTCGAAAGGCTGACGACAAATTAAATGTTAAAATAACAACAAAGAATCATCGGTCGATGGCATCGTGTAATACCTCACGATTTTGTCAAAATATCAACGAAAATTTTGTGTATCCACTGATGAATTACACTAGAAGTTTGTCACCGGTTCGATGAAATGGGCAAGCAGTAGCATCAAAACAACAGAAGATGTTCGTTGCAATTACAACAAAATAGGCAAGTAATACCATTGAAACAACACCAAAATTTCATCAAATGTGCAATTAAATAAGCAAGTAGTAGCGTCGAAACAACATGAAGAGTTCATCGACTTTGCTATGAAATTAGCAAGGAGTAGAGTCGGAAGAACACCAAAAGTTTGTTGAAAGTGTGACGAAATGGGTAGGGTGTAGCATGGTAGCAATGCTGATAGATTGTCGGAAGGGTGATGAAATGGGCAGGGAGTTATGATGAAATCATCATCGCAGCTATAGCAACTTCGTCGAGCCTTTTTGTTGATTTATCGGTAGTTTTCGTCGAAATTGCGACAAAGAAGCAATTTAAAAAAAATAAAAAATATTCGTGGAAATGTACCATTGTGGAGACTAATGACTAATCATACATACAGACTACATATTGGTTTGATGTGTCAAACAATGCATTTCTTATATTGAAGAGTGCATTACCTTATTGAGCTTCTCTTTGTTTTGAGAATATTTTAATATTCTCTACTTAACAAGGCCAACCACATGACAGTGGAAGCTCATTTGGCCCCTCCCCCCCCTCACATCACTCTCAATTCCCCATACCCAATCATATAACATTAATCATTGATTCGTCCATTAATAACATATAACATTCATTCATTCATCCATTAATAACATATAACATTCATTCATTAACATATAACATTCATTAATTAACATATTCACATTCATTCATTAACATATAATATTCATTCTTTCAGTTTTTACATATTATGAAAAATATGGTTGTCATGATATGATTACAATCACTTTTTTTTTGGTTTCTTTTTCAAAGCTACATAAAGCTGAAGTGGAGTATCATTTTCTAAATCAATATCTATCCCCCCTTTAGTTGTTCTACCCTCTGCTTGTGATCTTAATATACGTGTAGTCGTCTGCTCATGACGTGGACATCGCTTCAAGGAGGGATCTACTACAATAAGAAAGAAATGTTGAACTGATATGTTTTAATATTATTGTTACAAGTATTTGATTAATTAAAAGAGCATTAGAGTGGTTCTCTTTACCTGATGGGTCCACATCATGTTCCTGAACTTTTGTTATAGACTCATGCTCAACATGTTGAACACCCTCTAAATCTTGATATGGAGTTGAAACACGAAAGGTTATATTAATTAATACGCCAATTGAAATTAAATATGTTTAAGAGAACATGAGGGTGGTCCTCTTTACCAGATGGGGCCACATCATGTTCCTAATCTTCTCTAGCCTGATCATGCTCAACACGTTGATCACAGTCTACATGCTCTAAAGTTGAAACACGAAAGGTTACATTAATTAATACACCAATTGCAATTAAATATGTTTAAAAGAACTTTAGAGTGGTCCTCTTTACCTGATGGGGCCACATCATATTCCTGATCTTCTCTAGCTTGATCATGCTCAACATGTTGATCACGCTCTACATGCTCTAAAGTACTAGGATGCACACCATGACCTTCATTTGCACGTTCAACTCCACCCTCACCAGGTTGCATTCCAATGTCATGTGCAGTATTAAACCATTGCTTGAATGTTTAAAATAGATAGGCATGTAATTACTTTATGGTGGAATTTAATATTGAATAGATTGCACAAATATTCAATTTTAAATAAAATTTATTGAGTTTATTTACCTTCATGTTGAATGCAATGGAAGATTGTGTTTTCCCAATCAAGACTCTTAGGTGTTCAGCCACGGCTCCATAGCCTTGCTAGAAGGCAATCTTCAGGTCCTCTTTTGTGGGAACTTTGTTGAATTCAGAGCCCTACATTTTTGCAGATCATGAATTTTGCTTCTATGGTGTGATAAAACAAAAATTGTTATGTAAAAATAAAGAATAATTAGTATATAATTAAATTGTTGATAGTATCACACATAGCATACTACTTTTTTAAAAAACATTAATGGCATTTCCATAACATACAGACATTGAGAGCATATAAAATATAGAGTTCAATCCATGAATTATAGAAAATAGATTTTTGTTGGTTATATTCATATCGCTTATTACATTACACAAAACATACTACAACTACATAAATATCAGATGGTGACAGTTGTCTATGCTACCACATTTTTCATACATGTCTACCAAAGCAATTTATCAAACAGTTCACTGCCTTGTTCCTATGGCTAAAAGCCTAAAATAGGTGCTTTCAAACAAGCTATGGATGCTTGGAAAAAACCTATCAAAGCATAATAGTAAGCAATAACATAGACAAGGGAGTGAATTGTTTGAAAAAATGCCTAAAAGAAATGCAGTCTCACGGTGATGGAATGCCATGACAATCCATAGCAATTTTCTTGTCATGGCATTCAACATGGCATTCCATCACCATGAGACTACATTTCTTTGAGACATTTTTTTCAAGTTGTTCACTGCCTTGTCTATGCTATTGCATTTTTCATACATGTCTACCAAAGCATTTTATCAAATAGTTCATTGCCTTGCTGCTATGGCTAAAAGCCTAAAACAGGTGCTTTCAAACAAGCTATGGATGCTTGGAAAAAATCTATCAAAGCATAATAGTAAGCAACAAGCCATGGTCTCATCATTTTTTTTGTGTGATAATCAGCTCAATTTTATTCTCCTTTTTTTGTAGATTTTAAAAACCTTTTTTTGGCAATTTTGAAGTTTGAAACGGAAAAAAAATCATTGACCAAAAATTCAATGATTTTTTCAAAAATCAGGGAAAAATTGTCCAGCCTGCAGTTTTTTTTTAAATCGTGATTAATTTGGATTTTTGCAGATTTATGCTTCTATATCACATACCTTCCTTGGCCTGGTGGTGTCTTTCCTTTTTTATTTTCAGCCTTCTCCTTTCCATCGGACACCAGGTCCTTCCACTCCCTATCCGGAATCATGGGGGGACGCTCGTACTTTTTGTTCTTCTCTAAATGTGACCTATATTGGTCCCTCACATACTTTAGATAGATACCAGCTTTCTTAAGGACCTTGGTTCAGTTGAATGTTTTATCACCGAACAAAACAACTAAACGGTTAATGAGCTCATCTTTTAAATATTTATTTTGGGCATTCCACTATGTACGTATGGTGGGCCCGAAGAGCTCCAATGTAATATCACTTAGATGTTTATAAGAAACATCATTTCCTGCAAAATGATCATGGGATCATTAGTCTAAGAAGAGTGATCAATAAGTAAATTTCAATTGGATTATATAGAATAATAATTAAAACATTTTAAAGTACTTGGGACCTTCTCTATCTTTATGGGAACGAAATCCTCGGTCACCACAAGTGTGACCAACAATGTTCCCGTACTAGTAATATGCAAAGATCCAGGAAATACTGCTAAAACATCACTAGTACCAGTGGCCTTTGTATCCCCAGGTACATGTCCTGACGCATGTTGTGGTATGTGTTCATTGCCATAGGGTGATTTAACGGATGTCTGCATGGTATGTGTTGTTGGCATTTCAAACAACAATATAGGAACTGATGATGGGGTTAGATAAATTGATGTATGCCTAGGAAGATCAGGATGGACACTTGTACCAACCCTTACTCCTCGGGAAGCACTAATTATGGCTAGGAGCATCATGAGGAGGAAAGTAACCCTATACAAACAACACATATTTTAGTTCATGACATAAAAGAGTACAAAATATAAAACCATGAATGAACTTATGTTATAATTAAAGACCTCATGACAACTTACTTGCAAGTTTTGTAATCTGTCTGTCAATACTTTAACCCTCTCTTATGTCATCTATTTGAGGCATTTTGAACATCAGCTAAGTCATTTCTTCATTGCATATTTTCATGAGCTTCTTTATCATATCAAAAGGGTTTGCTGAATAAGCCATGTCATCATCATAAAATATTGACTGCACCTCACTATGGATACTCTCCTCTACTATTGATGCCTTTCCCCGATCAGTCAACTGCAACAAGAATATTAAAAACATTATTGAAATTAACCCAAAAAACTTATGAAAAAAACATAATAATAAAACATTTTGCTTGTATCTAATTTGTACAATTAAAATGAGGTAAACTTGTCGGGTAGAAGCACCTGAAGATACATCGTGATCTATGCTCTAGGCCAGAGCCTTCTTCGTATGATCAATGTCCCCCTGTGACAAAAATTAAATATAAAAAAATATTACCAAAATGAAACCAATTTAGACTTATGAAAAAAAACATAAGAATAAAATGGTATATTGGAGTCATTAATTGGAGGTTGGGTAAAATGGTACATAGTACGTACCACCCCCATAGTAACTGTGTTTGTAACTAAGCGATTCAAATTGTAATCAATTAGAAACTCTTCCCCTATAGTTATTGATTTTATCGCACATACGAATACACGGTTTCCCTCGTGCGCCTCGAATATGCAATTGGATTGCTTATTTGTTGACCCAGGTCATGTACTGTTTATAAACCCTACAATATTCCTTGATGTTTTTGGGCTTCCATCAATGTACATAGCCACTCCTTTATTTTGATCCATATCTTTTAGTTGTATATAATTTGCTTATAGTGCATACCTATGCATACTTCATGTATATCGAACCAGCTGCATCCAATGTTTGTAATTGTAATACGGTCCAACATACTTCATCAATTCAGTAACTTTGTAGTAATAGACCTTTATGCTGTCCATGCAAAATAGGCCCAAACCATGTAATGACGATGGTGTTATGCGATATATCCTTTCGTTTACACAAAAATTGATGTTTATTGGAGGAAGTTCCTTAGGTACCCATTGTTTATGTAGATGTTTGTACCTCAAGGGAACCTCGACGTCACCTATGCTCTCATTATCATAAGAACATGACCCACCTTCAGCAAGAAAAAATTCCATGTGTTTATGAAATTTTATTCTAATCTTTTGACCTCTAGTTGATCTCCCTCTTTTAGACATACTACATGTCTCGCTTTCCTCTTCTCTTCCTGAATTTCCCTCGCTCGAGGAAAAAAGATCTGGACAAATACCTATTTGGTGGTACCTCCACTCGTAAGGATGTTGGATGAAGTTCTTTCATGGTGATGTGATCCCAAGGTGACATTATGATTAATCTATCATTTCATCACTAGAATTTCATAGGTTATAAGGTAATCAAGTCTTGATAGATTGCAAGCTATTGTTACTACCGTCCAAATGTGTCCATCACAAATCAAATATACTTAATGTTTTAACTCCCAAACTTTGTAACAAGTGTTAAATATGACTATGGTCCACCAGTTACACAACCAAGGCCTCAAATGTATTCTCTAATTGTAATCAAAGGAATTTTCTCTTCATTCAAGTAAATAAACTTGAAGGGAAACACCACCAAGTGGTTTATTGGACACCTACATGACTAAAAATAGAAGAAAATTAACATTTAATTTCCATATGTCTAAGTGGTTAATGAGGAGGGAGTGTGTACTAGGCCTGATTAAATCATCATAAGTTTATGCTTTGACAATAAATTTTTTTAAGTCATATTAAATCTTCCTATGTCTAATTTCTAGGAGATTTTTGGTATGTTTTAAGGTAGGATGATTGATGAAAGATCCCAAAGACTAGCCTTTCTCCATGGTATCCAGGTACACATAGCAGCGGTCTTCTCTTATACAGTTGGACATGATTTAAAGAACTTAGCTAGAATCAACTATAAATGTTTGTAAGTATAAAATGACTAATTGCATCAAGTAGGAGAGAATCAACTTTGAGCTCTTCAAATATTATATTGCTCTATTCATAATTTTTAAGGGTTGTGTGTGGAGGAGGTTATCACTACCAAGAAGGGAGGAGACCTTTCCTTATATTCTTTTATAATTTTCATTATTCTTATTTATTTTACACCTACATTTACAAATACACATAAATATGCATTTACTATTTTCATTTATTTCTCATGTAGTTTAATAGTTTGATTTGATGGAGCCTCAAATTTAAGTCCTCGGTTTCCTTTTTTTACTAGTTTGTCTTGATTATTCGAAAGGTACCTGAGGCTAGAATTTTGCTTTTCTTCCATGAAACCTTGGTGTTCTATCTTTGGGTTGGATCTTTTCTATCGTCAACTTTGGAGGAGAGGTTCTAAAAACAACTTATGTCCTATTGAATCATCTAGGCCAGGCCCCTTTTTAATAAAAATGCTAAATATTTTGCCTTCCCCTTTTATTTATTAAAGTTTGGGTCGGTTCGTGCCTCACGCTTTTAAAACAACATTGAGTCATTGACTGTCGTTGCCCTAGGCGATGTCCCTTTCCCCTTATTTTCTTCTAAGTATTTTTAATGTTTTGCAAGGGTTATTTTGATGATCGTTGATTTCCCTACGGTTTATTTTGACCATTCCCCATGATCTCGCAATGACACCATCGCTGGCTATTTGGTGATCACAATATTACGGGTGGGCACCATGTGTCCTAGTTTGTCAATGCTAAAAAGAGTAAAAAAAAGGTGTTTAATATGTGTATAAGACTTTAGTGCATTATGGAGTAGGTTACTAAACCACATGTGAGATGCATGTGCTCATGATCAACAGTGATGTTTTAACCTTGTTGAAAAAAGTTGCTCGATGGATAGGTATTGATGCTAATCCCTATTATGTATGATCGTGATCACCGATGAAGGGAATCAACGGTTGCCCGTTATCACGTGATCCTAAACAGAAGGGAGGTTAATGATCATGATATCGCGGGCGGGTGCCACGTGTATTCTTTTGGCACTGTGTATTATGGTGGGTCCTTGATAATGACATGGAAATGTTGTTAGCTTCTTTGAAGGTGACTATTTGATAATCTGACAGAAACAAGAGATTGATGGTGGAGATTTAAATTTGCATCACATATAATTGAAGTCGTTGGCATGGCATGCAAGTAAGCTTTAATGGTGGATGAGATGTTTTCTGGCCATTTCTCATAAATTCTAAGTATTTAATTTTAGGCTATCTTCACCACAAGGGAATTCAAGTGTTTTCCAAGTAGTCCAGAGCCAAAGATAGAGTTTTTTCAAAGCAATTATAGTAGGGTTTGATTTTCTACAAGGCATGGAATCCCATGAGTTACTTTCTTTATCACTATTTCTATTTGAATGTGATTCTTGTGGAGGATTGTTTTGTGTTGGTCAGTGGTCTTCTAGATTAAGGTTCTAGGGTTACTGGTTCTTTTGAATTGTGAGAAATTGAAAAATTCTACTATAATTTCATTTTGAGTAGCCCTAGTTTGTTCAAAAATTTTATCTTAGGAGTAGCCTTGGTTGTTTGAAATGGCACCACTAAAGCAGTATTTTGGCCTTATGGATTATTTGCAAAGGAATCTATATGACGATTTCCTTGACCAATTCCCTTTGTCAACAAATGACAAGAAGAGGGGTTTGATCTTAATAAATGGGACAACCTTAGGTAAGGGATTAAGATATAAAACCTATAACATTGTGGATGCTAGGGTACAAATGATGGGCTTGGAAATGTTTAGGAGATGCTATGGGTAGTGAAATATGTCTCATCCTTTTTCAAATGGTTGGAGATATGATATGGGAAAACTTGTGGTGTCAAATGTATTTCTTGATGTTGACCTACTCAGGGTAGTGGCTGCACGATATGATCCCGTCACAAGGATTATCATGGATAATGATGGTGGGGTTTCACTGAATATAAATGCAGATGAGATTCAACAGGTTTTTGATTTAAGTGAATACAACTCATTCTTGGTTCGGATAGACCTTGATGAAATGCAATAGGAATATGCCAAGGCACAACCTCTTTTCAGATTAAAGTTGCTTCCTCCTCATCTAGCCAGGGTGGGCAGTTTAATGATTGACATCATCCCAACTGATCGGGAACCTTTCAGGTTGAGTTGTTGATCATTTCTTTGCAACTTTTTATTCACTTTGCCAAATTTTAGGTTTTAGCCCTAATACCATGATTCCCATTGCTTATATGTTTATGGGGGATCAAATTCAGCATCCTAACTTTTTTGTAGTGTATGACTATGCTTCTTTCCTTACTGAAAGGATACATGAGGGTTTGCTGAACTTATATGTGGGTGACACTAGTACTCCTTTCTTTTGGTACTCCTTATTAATGCATATGTTCTTGTACAAGAATGTCGATTTCTTCTCAAATAAAATGGAGTTGAGGCAGGAGATGAATGGAGAAAAAATACCAGTGCAGGCTTAGACTGCAGACTTGTCTTACAACAAGGGAGATGCCAGTTTTGTGCAGTTTGATAACTGCTTTGCTTCTAGGCTCAGAGCTAGACTGATGGTGAATGTGCCAAGGATTCCTGGGGATTTTCATGGCTTCCTCTGACCCAAAGTGAGGAAGCCTTATTTTAAGGTGTGTCATAATTGGGGTGACATCATTTTATACCCTATAAGTATTGTCGTAAGGGTTTATGGTTTCCAGGGAGCTCCACATATTCTCCCATATAATGTACCATCAAGAATGAGATTTGCAGAGCTCATGTGGCAAGTAGGTTGCACTCATGAAGATAATTTGACAATAAAAGGAAAAGGGACTTTGTTCCCTGATTATATTGTTGTTTTAGACTTTGTTTTACCAAGGGAGGATGGGTTCACTTTGATAGATATTTTGATGACTACCATTTGAAGAGTGGATCTAGGAGGCAGCATGACCCTGAGGGATTCTTTTCCCTATTTAGGCAAAGAATTAAGGGTGGCAAGTTTGCTCATGTTTCCAATTTTCTTGAGGATTTAATTAGAAATGAGTTCGATTTGAGCCAACAGGAATTAAATAAAGAGAAGTGGATTGCTTATGAGAAAATGTTGGCCATGGTGCATAAAATAGATCCAAAATATGATCCACTAATGGAGTTCACTCCATTTCATAAAAGAATTGATTTATTGATAAATAATTTCAAAGAAATCATGAGAACCCTGAGAACCAAGAAAATAAACTTAGAACTAGACTGGGGAATTCTTGGATTAGAGGTGAGGCCTGAAGAAACAAGGCCAACCTATCAGTCACCAGTGGGCATGCCTCTATATAGGAGGAAGAGAGATGATAGCAGTGATGAAGAAGGAGGAGATAAAAAAGGGAAACAAATAATGAAAACATCATCACAACCGGGTCATGGGATTAGGAACCTGGGGGGATAAAGATTGTGGATTTGGATTCACCACCTAGAAATGACCCTGTAGAGTTTCCATCAGAGCCAAACCTTAAGAGGTGAAGAGTTGAGGAGTCACAAGAGGCTCTGGTGGATGAAATAATCATAACTGATTAGGGCATGTAGGTTGGTATCCCCTCCCCTCCTAGATCAGCACAATTGGTGCTAACTAATATGGATATAAAGGGGCAGTGTGTACAGGATGCTAGGATGGTGGCTTGCAAGGCATTCTTGGATGATGATGCCTTCATGAAAACTCTTGTGTTCTTGTAGTTGATCTAGAAGATGAAAATTGAAGACTATCAGGATAAATGCAAGACCAGGAGGGAATCAAGACCTGATAGGTCTGACCAGGAGAATGATGAAGTGAAAGCTGAATTAATGGAGCAATTCAAAAGCATCACTCTTGATGAAGGGAGGAAAATTGTATCTCAGGTTGGTATCTTACTCCTCCTTGAATGGGACATAGCTGATGTTGTAGCATTCAATGCTATTATACAGTCTACAAATCCTATGCAAAATAGTGAAGAAGAAGTCAAGGCAGCTCTACAAGACTCTACTTTTAGTGAGGAATATGAAACTTTAGCCATATGGGCAATGGCACCTCAAGGTAGAAAACCAAATGTGGCTGATATTAGCCCAAGTCTAAGGGGCAGGCTCATTATCAAGATAGCTTATGAAACCTCAACAACAGAAGCCACAAGCCTGACACTGAATGTGTCCAAATTTTCCTAGAAGATAGGTGAAAGAGATGAAGCTAAAAAGAAAATCCTAATGGAAAAGTACAATGCAATAATTAGGGAGTATAGTAGAATGTAGTAGAAAAATGTTGAGCTGCAGGCTGAAGTAGATAGATTGAGATACGGGCAGGTGGGAGAATCCTCTAGTGCCTCTGCTATTAGAGAATTATGTACTACTTTGGGGTCGTTTCCCCCTATTATTCCAATCATTTATACTCCTAGATCCCCAATTTAGACACTTGCTAATAGCCCTGCACCAGGGCCAGTCGAAGAGAAAGATGAGTATTCTGCAGATCCTACCAAAAAGAAAATGGTGAATAAAATCACAAAATTACAGGCTACTCTAAGGGTGAGTGAGGATGGTGCTATGGCTAAACACAATGAGGTGGTTGACACCATTTTGAGGCATTTAAATGAGAAGGTTGATTCTAGATTGCTAGCTCTACATTCTTTATATTCTTTATTCTTAGGTGGAATACAAAACATTAACAAAGATCAGGAAGTGGTTCTACCTCTGGTTAAGAAGTGGATCCCTCAAGCCACTGATTTAGATGTTATGTTTAAGGCTTCTAGATTTGATGTAAATAACAAGCCCCAGTCATTAAAGCCTACTCAAATCTTTGTGAAATCATTGAAGGGATTCTAGGCCCTACCTGATGATTTGAGTAGGAAAATTAGAGAGCTAGTAAAGAGTTTTGATGATTGGAATGACACTTTTCTGCCAGATGTAATAGATGCACAAGGAAATATTAAGACACTGTAGCAGTGGCAAGATAGGGTAGAAGAGGTTATTAATGCACTAATCAAATTGATTTGTGATGACTCAGACCATGACTTGTTGGTAAGAAGCATGAATAAAATAATTAATACCAGCATGTTCTTAGAGTCATTTGAGAGGGAGACCAACTAGGTTGCAATGAAATTCACACCTTACAATGACAAGGTGAGGGAGGTGGTGAATTTTAATTGGCCAATGAATGAGGAATATTAGAATTGGGTGGACAATTACTTAACCGAAGAGGAGTGAAACAGTGTCTATTACTGGCAACTGATAGCTTAGCGATTATATTATAATTGATTATGGTTTTGTTTCCATGGCGGCTTTGGGCATAGGTTTTGAGGTGTAACAAATGTTGCAGCTATTGAGTAATGAGTAGAAATCAACGAAAAGATGCTCCGAGACTTGGTGGTTTTGATCATAGTTTTGAATTGGCACATAGCGGTCCAATTGACCGGTGACATGTGTAATTTCTAGCCCGATGCTTGTTGCTCCTTAATTTTCTATAAGAAGGATTTCAAGGCTAGAAATAAGGGTTGGCAAGTCAGATATTTAGAAGGTCGAGTCTAGGTATAGTTACAGAGCAGATTGTAAGAACCTTTTTGAATGTGAAGGCAATTTAGGTTTGGGGTTATCTTGTAATGGGTTTTAAAGCTATGGAGATTTGATGTTTCATAAGCAACACTAGCATTTGAGCTATGATGTTATATCTCGAGCTCATGTCTCTCCTCTGCAAAAACATATCATAATTTTGAATAAAATAATCAAGGATTATGACATTCATATCATTGCTCTGATGTGTGTGTTTTTCATTTTGGATTTAATTCAAAGAATTAATTAAAGTGCTTGGATGGAATCATGGATGGGCATGTTTGTAGAGTGATTTAGTAAGAAGTATTGGGTTGGGATAGGAATTAACACTATTGTAATGCAATATTACTAGGGATCATGCGTGCTAAGTATTTAAATCTGTTGTTGAATCATGAATGTTTGTGAATTTGACTCCATAATGGTATATGGCACTGATCTAAATTGTATGAATTTGTGAAACTCTGTGTCTGTATGTCTTTTCTTAGGGCTTGCCACAAAATTGCAAATAAAATGACTATCATAAGTTACAAAATAATGTTGGAATCATCTCATGCTCTAAGTAGTTGATATTACTCGTGAAAGGCCAATTCATTTTAGTGGTATCCTATTCTATTTAGCTATTTGTGGGATTATTTGTGAATTGTTAATGATTGTTTATGAGTTTCATGTAGAGATCATAAACACATTATAAGGACCACCCTCCTGGGTCTTGCAGAGCCCAAAGTGTAGGAGGTTATTATTAAAATCCTCGTCAGTTGGTCTAGGTCCTTCGAGCTGCCCTTGATTGGAATTGACAATTCCATAGGTAGATTAGAAGACCAACGTGGTTTATAAGACAAAACACCAACATGATCGATTTCATATTATATGTGCTGAAGACTTTAGAATTTCAATTACATTAATTTATGGATATGTTGTATCTATAACACTACAAAACCATATGCTCTTTGCATTTACACTAGAATTTAGAAATACACATTTATATACATAGATATAGATTTCTTTAATGATATGTCACTGCATTTATTATTCTAGGAGAGCATCCAGTAATTGCATTTACATTTACATTTAAAAATACATATACATACATATATATATATATATATATGTGTGTGTGTGTGTGTGTGTGTGTGTGTATCATTTATATTCAATGTTTTAGAAACAACCCATTAGGTCTGCACATGGATAAAAATTCATAAAATCAGATCTCCCATACATGTTTTGTTGAAACCTATGCCCTATTCATGCATCCTACAATTACAACAATATCCATGGGGCCTGTTACACAAGCTATAGTAATCACAAAAAGTGTAAGAACCACTTTATATCATGTTTGCACTACAAAACCCTAAAAAATAGGGTAACTCAGATTATCATTTGTTGGTGAGCTGTATGGACAAAATCATTAGCACCAGCTCATTCTTGGAGTCTTTTGAAAAAGAAGCGAATCAAGTGGCAGTTAAGTACAAACCTTATAATGTCAAGGTGAATGAGGCGATCAATTTTGATTGGCCAGCTGATGAAGAGTACAAGGTGGTCCAATTGGCTGGTGACACATGTGCTTTCTGGCTTGATGCTTGTTTGCTCCTCCTTTTTCTATAAGAAGGATTTCAAGGCCAGAAGTACGGGTTAGCAAGTTAGATATTTTTGGTTGAGTCTAGATGAAGTTGCAGAGAAAATTGTAGAGTCTGATGGTTTTAGGGAAATGCAATTTAGGTTTTGAGTCATTCTATAGTAGGTTTTGAATTCATGGGGATTTGATGTTTTATGACAGTATTGGCATTTGAATTGATATGATTAATTCAAACTCATATCTCTCCATTGTACAAGAATATCTAAATTTTGAATAAAATGATCAAGAGTTGTTTTGTTCATCTCACTGTTGTGGTGTGTATGATTCTTGTTTTAGGTTTAATTCAAGGAATTAATTAAAATGCTTGAATGGGATTGTAGGTGGATATGTTCTGTATAAGCTATTTTATTTTTTCTGTCTTATCTTATACCATTTTAGGAGAATGGGGTGCCAATGTACGAGAAGATCTTTGGAAACTAGGCATGAAAATCGAAGGTTAAAGAGAATGG
>VDFB02000017.1:189993081-190054054 GCA_007258455.2 Sequoia sempervirens
CCATCTTCAATCTTCATATTATGTTTCTTTGCCTTCTAATTTTGCATTCTAAATGAAAAAACTTGGTTTTACAGCTTATTTAAGTCATTTAATCCTTGATTTTTGTCTCCAATAAATTTATCTAAAACTATAGACACCATCCAATTGAGCACAATATTGGGAATCAATGTGAATGATTCACATCAAGAAATTAGACAAGATTTGAGATTGAAGGACCCAAGCTCTTTGTAGGTTTTCAATGAAGATTTAATTAGCCACTAATAGGAACAATAATAAAATAGAGATAGAGGGAAAATAAGATTCAACTATTGGTCCATTTTTGTTCAATATAAGTTGTATTTTAAATCATTATGTGCTATTTTTATAGCAAAAAAGAGATTTTTTGTTTTCAACTATTAGTCCATATGTGTTGTTTTTATAAAATAGAACACTAGGAACAAAAATTTGAAGTTCCATCACTACCCATAATGGTAGAGGGTAGAATATTTATTAAGGGTTAAAGGTTAAGGGTTTAGGGTTAAGGGGAGAGAGATAGAGGGAGTGAGTGAGTGAGAGAGAGACCTAAGGGAGGGAGAGGGGGTAGGAATTGAAGATACTTGAGAGAGAGAGAGGGAGGTAGTGAGAGATAGATAGAAGGAGGGAGGGTTAAGGGTACAGGGTAGATGGTTCAAGGGTTTAGAGTTTAAGGGTATGGAGGGGAGAGAGATAGAAGGAGTGCGTGAGTGAGAGAAAAACCTAAGAGAGGGAGAATGGGTAGGAGGGTGAGACTTGAGATAGAGTGAATGAGAGAGAGAGACCTTAGAGAGGGAGTGGTGCTAGGAGGGAGAGACTTGAGAGAGAGAGAGAGGGAGGGAGTGGGAGAGAGATAGAGGGAGGGAGGGTTAATGGTAGAGGGTAGATGGTTTAAGGGTTTAAGGTTAAGGGTGGAGGGGATAGAGATAGAGGGAGTGAGTGAGTGAGAGAGAGACCTAAGAGAGGGA
Organism: Sequoia sempervirens; assembly: GCA_007258455.2. Taxonomy (NCBI): domain Eukaryota; kingdom Viridiplantae; phylum Streptophyta; class Pinopsida; order Cupressales; family Cupressaceae; genus Sequoia; species Sequoia sempervirens. The sequence goes on from VDFB02000017.1 coordinate 189,994,062, forward strand.
GAGGGGCTAGGATATTGAAGATGGTCGAGAGAGATAGAGAGAGGGAGGGAGTGGGGGAGAGAAAGAACTAAGAGAGGGAGTGAGTGAGCGAGAGAAAAACCTAAGAGAGGGAGAAGGCATAGGAGGGAGAGACTTGAGAGAGAGACCTAAGAGAGGGAGAGGAGGTAGGATGGAGAGAATTGTGAGAGAGAGGGTAGAGGGTTTAAGGGTTTGGGGTTTAAGGGTTAAGGGTTAATGGTTTAGGGTTTAGGGTTATGGGTAGTGATGGAACTTAAAAGTTTTGTTCTGAGTGTTCTATTTTATAAAAACAACACATATGGACTAATAGTTGAACACAAAAAATGGACCAATAGTTGAACACTATAACTTTTTGAAAATAGTTCACATTTAATGGGGAAATACATGTTACTTATTGTGCTCACCTTTAATATTTTTAATAGGACAAACTATTAATATAAAATTATCCAATGCCTATACTAATGGAACTTCAAATTTTGTTCCTAATGTTTCACTCATGCCCTACCTTATGTCACTGGTCTTTCATGGTCTTGGAAAATTTCTTAGTGTTGGGGTTTTAGCTTTATCTTCATCTTAAACCCTTGTGTTTATGTAATGCCTTGGTCAAGATCTATTTCACTGTTACCCTTTTTGAAGGGTTTTAAAAACATCTTATGCCCATCGTTCCATCTAGGCCTGGTCCCTTTGGTCTTAATATTTTATTTCCTTTGTAGGTTTTATTTTCCTAAGTCCTAGTTGGGCTTGTGCTGAACGCTTTTAAAAAAACTTATGTCGTTGTTTTCCATCCACCTAGTAATGTCCCTTGCTGATGTGTTTTTTATGCACTTCTCAACACAAAAAGTGCATAGGTGCACTACCTCTCTTGAAAGACAATCTTCCACAATCAGATTGTCGAACACTATCCCAAGGTCTCTAATGTTAGGTCTTGACAATGCTTGGAATATCTCAATTGTTTGATGTGATTTACTGGAATCACAAGACAGTATTACAGATGAGTTACAAAGCATGGGAAGTTGGGTTTGGAAATGCAGTTTCAAAGTGCTGGAAGTGAATGAACAATGATTGTCCACTCAAAATAACAAGCTGAAACTCATCAAGTTCATCTGATTTGGCTTCATGGTGATGCTTTGGATCCTACTCTAACCAAGGATTAAAAGAAACAGTAGAAGGAGAAGGGTTAAGAAAGCTATTCTAATCATAAGCTACGAATGAACAGTAACAAAGGTGGCTACTAAAGTAGATAGGCTTCCTAAACTGAGTTTTTCCTTGACCAAGAGAAACCTACAGCTGCACAAAACCAATGCAATCTCCTAAGGTCTATTGATTCTCAAATTGCACATGCACATCATGAACATGCAATTGAACTAAGTTGCAACAATAGAATAAATAAGCCCAGGCTAACTTTGCACAACAGCTTGTCATCAACAAGTGCTAAAAGTATGGGCTGGAAGCTCATCAAATACTATAGCAGCAACACCATCATGATAGTCATTCAAGAAACTAATACTAAAACTAACATGGAAGTAGAACCATGCATGCAAGATGAGAAAAATCAAAGAGAACATTCATAAACTCATGCAATGCTATCTTCTATTGCTACAAAATGCTTTTTACAACTCTCCAACCCTTACAAATAAGGGGCAAACCCCTATTTATAGTTTTCCAAAGCCCAAATCAATGGCTAGGATTAATTCACAATGAGTGGATCAGGTTCAATTACATTAGGGTTTCACCTACCCCACAATATTCAGTAATTAAAAATACATTCCTTGTATTTTCCCTGTTTTGTCATCTAGTGCCAGTCACTGTAGCAATTTCATCACTTAGCTGATTTCCCTTTTCGTTGTAGTTGAAACTGCTTGAAAGTTGTCTTTTGCTTGATGTGCTTGCAGTGTTCTTCTTTGGATCAAATGAGCCCATCGATGATTGGAATCAATGGATTGGTTGCCCCTGATTCAGGTAGAATGCTCCTTAGAAATCATCATCATCTAAAAAAAGGTGGGACAACTCCCTCAATGGGCCTCTCCAATAGACTTGATGAAGGATTCTTGACTCCTGTAAACACGAAGTGTTGTAAGTGCATTTATACATGAATTAAGGAAAATGTTTCTCAAACCTACAAATTCCCTATTAGATCTATCCATGCATCATCCAAATATCTTGATATTAATATTTGGAGCTCATTTGGGCCATAAACATTAATGTGTGCTTCAAGGGTGTGAACGCCAGAGGGTGGAAATATAGCTGAAGAAAGACAGAAGGTAGACAGCAAATGGAAGCCAAAATAGCCAGGAAGAAGGCAGGCTCCTAGATGTTAAAAACAATCGGGAAGGAGGCAGGCTTCTGGATGTTCAAAATAGTTGGAAAGGAGGCAGGCTCCTAGATGTTCAAAACAGCCAGGAAGAAGGGAGGCTCTTGGATGTTCAAAATAGTCGTGAAAGAGGTAGGCTTCAGGATGTTCCAAATAGCCAAGGAGGGACGGACTCCCAGAAACAGCCACGGAGGGCCCAGGCTCTGAAGGCCAAAATGGAGGTGGTCGCTAGATGTTCAAAATGGCCATGGAGAGGCAGAGTCCCAAAAACGGCCATAGAGGGGTCGGGCTCTGGAGGCCGGGTCGCTGAGGGCTGACGGATGTTCAAAATGGCCACAAAGAGGTAGAGCCCTAGAAACAGCCAGGGAGGGGCTGGGCTCCAGAGACCAGAAGGGAGGTGGCAACGAGATGTTCAAAACGACAAAAGGGGGACGAAGCTCTGAAACCACCGAAACTTAACCAAACTTTGACAAAACCTTGGCAGGTCATTTATGCACTTCAAACACATTCCAGATCCAAAAGAGGTTGCTCCCAAAGTTAAAAATGTGGAAATGGGAGGGACGGGGGTCCACGGATGTTTCCAAATAGCCAAGGAGGAAGGGAATTTCAGAGGGAAAGTTATGAAACCATCAAAACATAACAGAACATTGGAAAAACTTTGGCAGTTCATTTATGCACTTCAAACACATCCTAGATCCAAAAAAGATTGCCCCCAACATCAAAAATTTGGAAACGGGAGCGATAGGGGTCCATGGATGTTTCCGAATAGCTAAGGAGAAAGGGAATTCTGGAGGGAAAGTTCTGAAACCATCAAAACTTAACGAAACATTGACGAAACCTTGGCAGTTCATTTATGCACTTCAAACACATCCCAGATCCAAAAAAGATTGCCCCCAAAGTCAAAAATGTGGAAACGAGAGTGACGGGGTCCATAGATGTTTCCAAATGGCCAAGGATGAAGGGAATTCCAAAGGGAAAGTTTTGAAACCATCGAAACTTAACGGAACATTGACAAAACCGTGGTAGTTCATTTATGCACTTTAAACATATCCCCAATCCAAAAAAGGGTTGCCCTAAAGTAAAAAATGTGGAAACGAGAGCGACGGGGGTCCATGGATGTTTCCAACCAGCCAAGGAGGAAGGAAATTCTGTAGGGAAAGTTCTGAAACCAAGGAAACTTAACAGAACGTTGATGAAACCTTGGCAGTTCATTTATGCACTTCAAACACATCCTAGATCCAAAAAAGATTGCCCCCAAAGTCAAAAATGTGGAAATGGGAGCGACGGGGGTCCATGTATATTTTTGAAACAGCCAAAGCAAGACAAAAGGCAGAAAGGGGATGGGGGACTTTATTTGTCTGCAGATTTGAATACCTCAAGTAGGTGAATTTGGGTAGGGGAATTTTATTGTTTGATGGTACATGACCAATTTGGGCTTGAATATGGGGCACGCAAAACAAGACAGGAGCAAAGGAACTTGTCGAGAGCAAAAAAAAGGGGGGCCCCTACCTACGGTGGGGCATGTGTGCAAAACATGCACAACAAATGGTGACTCGCTAGGGAAATGCTCCAAAGCATTTTGATGACAAACTAGAATCACGAACCCAGAATCTCTCGTTCTGACCTTCTCACTAGGGCAAACAAACCAGATGCCCAATCCAATGGATCAAAACCACTAGCCAACCCAACCTTCAGTATGTTGAAATCCAAATGTGTGCAATTGTGTTAATTCCCATCCTTCAGTTGCTACAGGAACCCAAGCTCCATTTAGTTAAGCTACGTAGTTTATTCTAACTCCAAAAGCATCTGGGACATTGCCTCACTGCCAGTCAGGCGTCCATAGCCCCGATGAGTTTATCACTATGATTCTCTCAAACATTGCTCTACTGTCAGTCAGACATCCATAGCCCTGGTAGAGTTGCTCGGATACCCCTAAAAAGTTGAATTTTCCTTTCTTTTAATTTTCATTATTTTCTTTATTTCTTTATTTTCTCTTTTCAGCTCTTTTATTTCAACTTGTAAGCATTGAAGCTCGCGGTCAGGGCTGAGAATCATAGTGGTGCTGGAGCAGAATTTTAGATTTTTCACTTAACTAGACTTCACAAAAGTCCCTATAGTGACCGTCAAATTCTTAAGATGTATAAGAGCTATAAGATTTCAGAATATGTCAAAGTCAGACTAAACCAATAACTTATCCTCTTCGAATTAAACAACCAGATCGCTTGACACTAATAGAAGACCTTCACCATCCACTCTAAAGACTTGATTAGAGTTTGACAAAGAAATATGTAGAACAACCCCAGGCAATAAGTATGGTTATTGTGCACACAGATGTGCCTAGCTAAAAGCAAACAGACCCCAAGCAAAACAGCAACAAAGTGAAAGAAAACAAAAGGAAAACAACCTACAAAGTGAGCAACCTACACACACCAACTAACCTAAGGAAAGCAAGAAAGCCGAGTATTTACAAGAAACCTATACTACTCAAAAATGACTATGTACAAACATATTTACAAAGCGTTATGTTCAGGCTAGGTGAGTTGACATTAACACTCATTGGATTTTGCAGTGCATGCACAAGAAAATAGGCAATTGTTGTCATTCTTAACCATGCAAATTTATCTTTATATTCTAAAAAAATAAATTCAATGTTGCAGCACTCAAGTTCAATCACATCATCATGAAAATGAGCAATTGAGGAGGCTCATTGAACCCATGGTTAATCCATAAACATGTTCATTTTCCCTTATTCCCATAATCAAAATAATAAGTGCAGTTATGAGAAATGATAGGGGCAAGGAAGGATAAAACCTGGATGTCATCACATAGAGATGGCAGCGTTGGACAGTCGAGAGCAAGCATAACATCTTTGATTGTTGCATTGGCAGCCTCGGGTAGGCGCAGTGGAGGGTGCAACACTTCAGACATTAAGCTTTCATAAGGCTGGGAGGATGGGGTAGCAAACAACTCTTTTAATCTACCAATGGGATCCACAACCTCCGCTGGTTGTTCCTCGAGGAAGTACACCTCATTTGCCTAGGTTTTCGTTGCCCAAACCTCTTTTTGATTGCTATCTTCAAGGGGCAACATGTTGTCCCATCTCTTTTCCTAGGTGTCAGCCTTATTTTCATGATGTTCAATGTCATGGGATGATGACATATGCGAATCTATTCTATTGGATCCATCTGAATACGAAGGAGGATCAACAATGATCATGGCGGAAGGACTCCAAGTTGCATCTTGTAGTCGGTCGAGTGCTTCATCTTTGTTAGCAACTATGTTAGCACCTCTGCCTTTGTCTTCTTCTTTTTGATGTTTATGCATCTCATCATGTTATTCACTCATTTCCTCATGCTCACTATCGCTATAAATGGAGAAGGAGCTCCACTCCCAATCTGGAAACTCTAGTGCATCACCATTTAGGGGCTCAAGGAGTATGTATTCATCGCTACCATTTTCTGGGATGTGCTCTTCCTCGGCATGAGCATACCTCCATAGTGCAGCTCCCAATGGAAAGAAGTCATCAATTGATGAAACCTCATCAAGGGGACCAAAGTCTACTGCACAATTTCCCTCTAAAAACTCACCAAAAATCCCATCGTCCATGGTAAACAACTGCTCTTCAAGAGAAAGAACTTCCTGGTAACTAGTGGACAACATTCCTGCTTGATCTACTTCATCGCTCGGAAGTCTGAGACTGTATTGCTATCCTTCCATTGCTGCCCCAACATCCTCTTAAGGTCCACCTTCAACTGAGCCATCACTTGACTCAGGCTCTTGGTCTTCTACTTTGATCTGAGCAGCAAGTAGAGGAGGTCGGGCACTTGGCTACCTTGCTTGTTCTTTGACTTGTTTGATGGTTTCTTGGCCTAGTTCACATGTGAACTCTGAATGTGATGAATCATGAAGTTTGCACCAATTTGGTAATAGTAGCACCTCCAAATCCACTTGGTATTTTAGCTATGACCAATCCCTTGCTAATCTGGAGATGAGTTGGTCATATATTTTTGCTACTGGGTCCTCATCATCATTCAAAAAAGGAAGCTTGATGGTAGATAGCCATGGCGAGTGGTTGTTCCCACTCCCCCAAATCTACATTTTTTAGATTCTCGATCACTATCATTTATGAAGGAGAGGTCTTTTGACCTAATTTTGCTTATGCTTTGATCATCTCCTTTTGTTGCACTAAGGCTTTCAGCCTCCTCTTCTTCTTGATTTTCAGCATTTGTGTTGGCTGTCCTAGCATATGATGCTGCAAATTTTGTTAATTCATCTTCAATTGCCATTCATTCCTCTTCTTTAGTGGAGGACTGCTCTTCTTCAATGGAGGGAAAACCTACTAAAATGGTTACAATCAGATTTTTATCAATGCACCTTGATGTCCCAAGACTTTCAGCTCCTCCCTCTTGGTTTTTATATTCTATGTCTATTGTCCCAACACCAACTTGTATCAAATTTCTTAGTTCATCTTTATTTTTTTGTTGTCTGGATGTTGACAAATCCTCTACCTCCTTGGATAACTTCTCCTCATTGAGAGTTGGCTGCTCCAACTTGTCCAAATAGCCCTTGGCTTGAGAAATGATGTTGTCATATGATGGACACATAAATTATGAATGTGGTGCATTGTGAAATCTACACAAGCTTTCCATTAGTACTTCCTCCAATCTTGGTCCATCCTTGCTGCTCAAATGTTCCTGGATTAGCTCCTTAAATGCTTTGGCTACCATGGTTTGCAATTCTTCCTATGGGTCTTCGGGGGCCAAGGGTAGATAGATTTCCCAGAAGGGGATTTCTCCTTGCAAGACCTTTTCAATTCTATTCAAAAAAGTAAGACATCCCAACTCATTGTGCCTGCAAGTGCAATGGACCTGACATCTATTCACCAATGCAAACTGCTGCAATGGCTTCTTCAGTATCTTATTCAAATCTGCATGTAGTTGAGTGATGTCAATTTATGCATGTTGCTCCATTTTGACTCAACTTCTACTTGCCTTCAAAATTTTTTAATTTTTAGCATTGAAAGAGATCTCCCTATCTCATATTTCTTCTTTGAAAGTGCTCTTTTTGATTTCCAACTTTCAGCTTTGTAGCCTCAACATGTCATGCCCTCCTAGCGCCAGTTCTATTGATGGCATTAGGAGGAGGAGGGCATAATATGAATCGCTTCCAACCTTTAGCTTTGTATTCCCAACATGTCAACCCTCCTTCTAGTGCTAATTCTGTTGATGTGTTTTTTATGCACTTCTCAACATAGGTAGTGCATAGGTGCACTACCTCTCTTGAAAGACAATCTTCCACAATCAGATTGTAGAACACTATCCCAACGTCTCTAATGTCAGGTCTTGACAGTGCTTGGAATATCTCAGTTGTTTGATGTCATTTGCTAGAATCACAAGGCGGTCTTACAGATGAGTTACAAAGCATGGGAAGTTGGGTTTGCAAATGTAGTTTCAAAGTGTTGGAAGTGAATGAACAGTGGTTGTCCACTCAAAACAGCAAGCTAAAACTCATCAAGTTCATCTGATTTTCCTTCATGGTGATGTTTTGTATCCTAATCTAACCAAGGATTAAAAGAAATAGCAAAAGGAGAATGGTTAAGAAAGCTATTCTAATCCTAAGCTACGAGTGAACAGTAATAATGGTGGCTGCTAAAGTAGACAGGCTTCCTAAACTGAGTTTTTCCTTGACCAAGAGAAACCTACAGCTACACAAAACTAGTGCAATCTCCTAAGGTCTATTGATTTTCAAATTGCACATGCACATCATGAACAAGCAATCAAACTAAGTTGCAACAATCGAATAAAGAAGCACAGAATAACTTTCCACAATAGCTTGTCATCAACAAGTGCTAAAAGTATGGGCTGGAAGCTCATCAAATACTATAACAACACCATCATGACAACCATTCAAGAAACTAATACTAAAAATAACATGGAAGTAGAAATATGCATGCAAGATGAGCAAAATCAAAGAGAACATTCATAAACTCATGCAATGCTATCTTCTATTCCTGCAAAATAATTTTTACAATAGCTCTCCAACCCTTACAAATAAGGGGCAAACCCCTATTTATAGTTTTTCAAAGCCCAAATCAATGTCTAGGATTAATTCACAATGAGTGGATCAGATTAAATTACATTAGGGTTTCACCTACTCCACAATATTTAGGAATTAAAAATACATTCCTTGTATTTTCCCTGTTTTGTCATCTAGTGCCAGTCACTGTAGCAATTTCATCATTTAGCTAATTTCTCTTTTCACTGTAGTTGAAATTCCCTGAAAGTTGTCTTTTTCTTGATGTGCTTGTAGTGTTCTTTGGATCAAATGAGCCCGTCGGTGATTGGCATCAATGGATTGGTTGCCCCTAATTCAAGCAGAACACTCCTTATAAATCATCATCATCTAAAAAAAGGTGGGACAACTCCCTCAATGGGCCTCTCTGATAGACCTGTAGAAGGCTTCTTGACTCCTGCAAACATGAAGTGTTGTAAGTGCATTTATACATGAGTTAAGGAAAATGTCAATCAAACCTACAAATTCCCTGTTAAATCTATCCATGCATCATCAAAATATATTTATATTCATATTTAGAGCTCATTTGGGCCATAAACATTAATGCGTGCTTCAAAGGTGCCAACACCAGAGGGTGGAAAGACAGCGGAAGAAAGCCAAAAGGCAGATAGCAGATGGAAGCCAAAACAACTAGGAAGAAGGTGGGCTCTGGGATGTTCAAAATAGCTATGAAGGAGGAGGGATCCCGGATGTTCAAAACAGCTAGGAAGGAGGCAGGCTCCTGGATGTTCAAAACAACTAGGAAGAAGGGAGGCTCCTGAATGTTCAAAATAGCTAGGAAGGAGGCGGGCTCCCAGATGTTCAAAACAACCAAGAAGGAGGCAGGCTCGCAGATGTTCAAAACAACTAGGAAGGAGGTAGGCTCCTAGATGTTCAAAATAGCCAAAGAGGGACGGACTCCCGGAAATGGCCATGGAGTGCCCAGGCTCCAAAGGGCGAAAGGGAGATGGCCACCGAATGTTCAAAACAACCACGAAGAGGCAGAGTCCAGGAAACAACCACTGAGGGGTCGAGCTCTGGAGGCCGGGTCATCGGGGGCTGAAAAATGTTCAAAATGTCCACAAAAAGGCAAAGCCCCAGAAACAGCCACGGAGGGGCCGGGCTCTGGAGGGCAGAAGGGAGTGGCCGCCAGATGTTCAAAATGGCAAAAGGGTGACGAAGCTCCAAAACCACTGAAACTTAACCAAACTTTGATAAAACCTTGGAAATTCATTTACACACTTCAAACACATGCCAGATCCAAACAAGGTTGCTCCCAAAGTAAAAAATAGGGAAATGGGAGTGACGGGGGTGTACAAATATTTCCAAATAGCCAAGGAGGAAGGGAATTCTGGAGGGAAAGTTCTGAAACCATCGAAACTTAACGGAACATTGATGAAACCTTGGTAGTTCATTTATGCACTTCAAACACATCCTAGATCCAAAAAAGATTTCCCCTAAAGTAAAAAATGTGGAAACGAGAGTGACGGGGATTCACGAATGTTTCCAAATAGTCAAGGAGGAAGGGAATTCCAGAGGGAAAGTTATGAAACCATTGAAACTTAACGGAACGTTGACGAAACCTTAGCAGTTCATTTATGCACTTCAAACACATCCCAGATCCAAAAAAGATTGCTCCCAAAGTCAAAAATGTGGAAACGGGAGTGACGGGGGTCCACAGATGTTTCCAAATAGCCGAGGAAGGGAATTCTAGAGGGAAAGTTCCAAAACCGTCAAAACTTAACAAAACATTGATGAAACATTGGCAGTTCATTTACGCACTTCAAACACATCCCAGATCCAAAAAATGGTGACCCAAAAGTTGAAAATGTGGAAACGGGAGCGACGGGGTCCACAGATGTTTCCAAACAGCCAAGGAGGAAGGGAATTCTGGAGGAAAAGTTTCAAAACCATCGAAACTTAACAGAACATTGATGAAACATTGGCAGTTCATTTATGCACTTCAAACAAATCGCAGATCCAAAAAATATTGCCCCCAAAGTCAAAAATGTGGAAACGGGAGTGACGGGGGTCCACGGATGTTTTCGAAATATCCAAAGCAAGACAAAAGGTAGAAAGGGGATGGGGGACTTTATTTCTCCGCGGATTTGAATACCTCAAGTAAATGAATTTGGGTAGGGTAATTTGATCGTTTGATGGCACATGACCAATTTGGGCTTGGATATGGGGCACACAAAACAAGATAGGAGGAAAGCAACCTGTTGGGAGCAAAAAAAAAGGGGGTCCTTGCCTACGGTGGGGCATGTTTGCAAAACATGCACAACATCCCCTTTCCCTTTAATGAATGTTTTATTTTTTAGAAGGATAAAATTGGCACTGTCGTCGATCAAAATTCCTTCAAGATCAACGGTTTCCCGCCATCCCATGATCGGGAATTGTAGGATGGCGATATCGGGGGTGGGCGACACATGTCCCATCTGTGGATCAAATTTGTGTGACTGTTCATCAACTGTCCTTTGATCTGAGCCGGTCCCTACCATCCCATGATGGTGCTTTGGTTGATTGCGAAATCATGGGCAGCCATGTGGACTGTACAAGGTGGGGCCTAAGGAAATTTTCCATTTGCCTAGTAATGTCCCCTTTCCCTTTAATGAATGTTTTATTTTTTATAAGGATGAAATTCGCGCTGTCGTCGATCAAAATTCCTTCAAGATATATGGTTGTCTGCCATCCTGTGATCAGGAATTTTAGGATGGCGATATTGTGGGTAGGCAACACGTGTCCTATTTGGGGATCAAATTTACGTGACTGTTCATCAACTGTCCTTTGATCAAATTTGTAGGATTAAATCACACACATGGTGATGTTTTCCAAGGAGCTCACTTGGAAGACATTCCTCAATATAGTTGGTCATAATTTTCCTCTAAGAAGAAAGTCGACAAGACCTTGCAGATGTCTTATGTTCATGGAGCTTAATAAGTTTTAATAATTTTTAGTCATTTTAAAGATTTTTTATTTTTTGATAAAGATAGTTATATTTAGACTTTTGATGGCTTATGTAAAATTATGAATATTCTTTTATTTATTATATTTTTTGCAATATCATGTTATTCTTGATTAATCACATTATTTGTTTGTCATTTTTATTTGTTTTGTTGAAAAATATTTTATCTTTACTTTACATCTATGATAATTTCAAAATTATCTAATTTAAAAATTATAAATAAAAACTTATTTTTATTAATCTCTTGAAGTACCTAGGTCTTAATCTTTTTTAGATTAATAACTATCTAAATAGCTAATTTTTTCTTTTATTTCTATAAATGTGTCTCATGTCTCTATTAAAATTTATGAGATGTGTATGTAATTCTTAGCACAACACTCTTAGAGATTAGGATTTATTTTCACATTTATCTATTTTCTTATTGTTCCTATTAGTGGCTAATTAAATATTCATTGAAAACCTACAAAGAGCTTGGGTCCTTCAATCTCAAAGCTTGTCTAATTTCTTGATGAGAATCATTCACATTGATTCCCAATATTGTGCTCCTTGCATAATACATTTATAAAATGCACTTGGTAATTTAGTATGTGGTTGAAATATTAGAGTAACAACAAATGGTTCTTTTCATTTTTGGCACATGATTGGCCATTTTTACTATGTTAAATTTTTATTTTCACTTTTATTTTCATGGTTTTCATGTTGTCAAATTTTCATACATTTCCTAGTATTTTTTAAAAAATAAGTGAAGGTTCTATTAGTGTCCCCAATCTTGCTAAATATCATGTATAGAGAAAGTACAATATATAAACTACCAATTATAGAGTATAACAACAAAATGAATTTAAAAACTACTACATAGAAACAAGGTTTAGAATAATTCAAAATAGAGATACCATTCTCCTATAAATACTATGATAGAAACCCTATATATGTAGCCACACTTTCACCCTCAAAATCAATAGAATAAATTCTCATACATTGTTTCTATAATGAATTTAGAGAATAAATTATAAGATTTAAATTCAATAATGAATTTAGAAAATATTAAATCAATCAAAATTGTTTCTATTATCCAAAATACTATATAAGTAAAATCTTAAGCCCAATCTTAAGCCTAACAATAACCCTAAGTGAACACTTATCCTAATTCAACCTTAACCCTGATTTAGCCCAAACCATAACCTTAACCATAACCCTAATTGAACCCTAACCCTAATTAAACTCTAGCCCTGATTGAAATCTAACCCTAATTAAACTCTAGCCATAATTGAACCCCAACCCTAACCCTATTTGTTCCTAACTCTAGTATCTCACAAATACAGGATCAAGACCTTGCCAACTCTGGTAAACCTTATTGGATAGTGTTAAAAGCTACCTTATCTTTCATTAAGGTAGAAATTTTTTATTATACAACATGCCACTTGAAAATTGGAGATAGGCACTGCAAAAAGAAGGTAAACACTAATGAAAATGGTCAATGGTATTGTGGAAGATGTGATAAAACTTTCCCTAAATGTGATTATAAATATATACTTCAATGCAAAGTGGAAGACCATACTTCATTCACTTGGATTACAACTTTTGAAGAAGTGACAGAAGAAATTGTGGGTGTAACAACAAAAGAATTGAACATTTTGAAGCATGAAAAACAAGATGATGTTAAGTTTTCACACATTATACAAAAGGTTCTTTTCAACAGATATATCTAAGTAGTTAATGCCATTTTTTCATGATATACTTCTTTGATGCTGTCAATACTAAATCTAATGATTGATGAACATTTTGGCTTTTAAATTTATTGTTCTTGGTTGATTGTTGTTATAGACAAGTTGGTACAATTTCAAATTTCAATGTGTACCCTTATATATGGGAATTGAGATAAACAATGACACAAACAATAATGAAATCAAATTGATTGCTTTCCAAATTCATATTCATGAAAATGTAAGCATTTTTTCAAGTCAATAGGCATCTTGATAAAGATAGCTCTAAGTGTTTTACATATATTATTAATTAATATAGGTATGCTAGTTAATTAAATTATTAACTATATTTTATTTGTATTATATATTGAATTGTTAAAAGATGTAAAAATCTTAATACTAAATATATAGGAAAATGGTTAAAAATTACATATTTTTCAAAAAAAAAATATTAATATCTTTCTCTACTTATCTCTCTCTCTCTCTCTCTCTCCTCTCTCTATATCTCCTTATATCTCTATCTTGCCATATATATCTATCTCTCTCTCTCTCTCTCTATATCTATCTCCTCTCTCTCCTCTATCGTTCTATCTCCTCTCTCATTCTATATTCATCTCTACCTCTATCTATAGGGAGAGATACAAAGGTGAAGCATTGGACCTTCCCAAAGATCCACCAATCTCAACACTACTCCCAACTATTTTGAGCATTTAAGTACATATTGTATGCTAGATTAGGAGGAATGTGTCAAAGCTCATATTTATTGATGCAAAATAGGTCCAAAGTCACAAATTTGAGGTAGGGTTAGTTATAGTTTTGTAGAAAATTTCAAGTGCCACATAGAGCAAAGATATTCCAGTTTTTTATATCATCATGTCATCAAATTTGGCACTTCATCAACATTTGAATCTTCATCAACATTAACAAAAGCAAAGGTATGTACTTGAATCCCTTGCATTTAAATTTTTCTATATATATAAATATTTTAATATTACCCCTCAAATCCATGATATATATATTAGTGTTTATTTATTTATTTCAATAAACAATTAACCTAAGTAACACATTAATAATTATAAGGATTTGTGCTTGGAAAAAATGCATAACAAATTTATTTGTTGGATGTCGTGTTGTATAGTTTAGAAAAGCTCAAAATATGAATAGGATTTTAAGGCCATATATTATGGTAGCTTACAATGCAAAAGAAGGAAGGAAATCTATTATCAATTTTAATCTACAATTTAATACCATATGAAAAATCACATGTAGTATTATCTACAACTAATTCTTGACATATTAATTTTATAAAATACACTTGTACCATACAATAAACTTCTCCCAAGAAAGAAACCCTAAGTGAACATTAATTGAACCCTAATTGTAGATTCATAACTCTAATCATAACCCTAAGGGAACACTTATTGAATAGTAGTCCTAATTGTACCATAACCCTAACTTTGAACTATAGTTGAACTCTAATCCTAACCCTAACACTAATTCTTCTCCTAATTGAACCTTAACCCCAACCCTAATCTTAACCTTGACCCTATTTGAACTCTTATTGAATTCATAACCTTAATTAAACCCCAACCTCATCCTCAATCCTAACCCAAATTGAACATTAATTGAACCCTAAACCTAACCCTAAGTGAACACTCATCCTAATTGAACTCTTAACTTTTTAGTTGAAAATATTAAAGTGCCTTAGATTTTCCCATTCATCATCATTTATCATTCAATTCCTAATAGAACTCCAAAAATTTATACTTTTATAATGTTTTTAATACACACCTAATATTAAGGGTTTAGAGTTTAAGGGTTAAGGGTTTAGGGTTAAGGGGGGAGAGATGGAGGGGGTGAGTGAGTGACCCATTTACATATTCTTTTATTCTTTGTCAGTTAAATATTTAGTTACCCATTTATTGTTAGCAGAAATGACCCAAGAGTTTAATAGAATAGACTACTCATATAATACCTTGCATTATGGAGCTCAATTCTCTGATATATTACTACTTATCAAATCCTTTGTAAATAATTGTAAACTTATGACTCCATTTAAGCATTTAATTGATTTTCTTGAATCAAAGCAAAAACATACACACATAATTGAACAAATTCTCAAAAGAATAATGACAACTTCATTAACATTTCATTCAAAATTCACTCAAATCCATGTAAGGAGAGAAAATATATTAGAATTATACATTTATTCATGATTATAAGTCATATCTACATACAATTTAAGATAATTTGCATATATTCATCCAAAACTCAAAATAGGCTATCTATTCTATTCCATCCACTTGGGCTTTTAACAGCCAATGGCACCACAGATATCACTTCCTCATCAGAGGAAAAATATCTTTCTACCCATATATTCAACTCAAAACCTAGCTAGAGCTTTCATCAGTTCTCTCCCTACAAAAGAGCCTTGAATTCCCTTTTATATGACAAGGGAGCAACAAGCTTCAGGCTCAAATGTAATTTCACCAAAAATCTCATTTGAACAAAATCTCCATTGCATTTGAATTTCATTTCAAAACTTCCCACACGTTGAATATGCAAAACATATATAGTGCATGGACTGGGGTAGTGTAGAAGAATAGGGGAACACAAATTGTCATCAAAATCCCCTTGTCACTGTCCACACAAAAAAACCAGGAAACCAAATTTCCATGAAGGCACCATAGAAACTTCTTATTTACCCACCACCCTACTTTTACAAACACTCAGACCCTGGTATACACGCCCGCTTCTAGTTATTACCCAATACAGTAGACTCTCAACCTCATCTTCTTTCTTGTCCTTGCCCAATACAGTTCGAGTCGGTCCGCTTGGGGTTTTAACAACCAATGGCACCACAGCTATCACTTCATCATCAGAGAATAGACCGTGATTGAAGAGAGGTAAATACCGACAGTAGTCCAAGTCAGTCTTTGTTACATCATCAAAAGTGTTGCTCGTAAGGTCAATAGGCGAGTGTTGGCATCTAGAGGAGCACACTGCCGACTGCTTGCCTTTGTCATCTACCAGTTGAGCAGCAACGCCCTGGAATTGCAGCCTTCTACTACATCTAGTGGGCACAAGCCTGGGCTTGTCAACCAAAGTACCTTCCTCAATAGCAGGATGAAGCTTTTGTGAGCTCAAATGAATAGACCTCCTTACTAACTTACTCATTTTCTCTTCTCAGACAAGCAGTCAAACTTGATTAGACTCAACCCACAAAGTTCTCTAACTACTACAAGAATGACACTATTAGTAGTTAATTCCTCTTCTATTTATTGTGCGAGGTAATGGAAACCTTCATCAATGCTTAGTAAAAATGCATGTGCAAACATGGCAATTTGGTGGTGTATGTACTGTCACCATTTAACTAGAGCTACATGAGAATCCAAAGATCACCCTTCATGATTTCCAACAACAACATCTTCACACAGATTGAGATCGATGTGACTACACAAGCAAGGAATAATTCATTAATGCTTCACCAACCTTCATCTTCCTCTTGCTAGCTAGCAGGGAACAACATAGATTTACATTAGCTTTTGATCTTCGTTGTCGATCTAAAACCATAGGTTATGAGCTCAATAGTGGAGATTGGGCCCCACATTCCATATAGGACACACATTTTCCTTTTGCTAACCTCACACCAAATAATAGGGCGACACCTTAGGTCTACGAGTTGGCGGGGTACAATTGAGATCTTCTCCCATATCTTCGAATCTGGAAAACCTACACATCGCATAGTTAGTATTTAATGAAAGGATTTGGCTAAGCCATTAGTGACATGACCACTGGAGTTAATGCTTAGGCTTACGTCACCAGATTAAAATTAAAAACCAACTTTTATTTTAATGCTTTATTTCATCTGTAGGGTTTTATTTCCTAAGTCTCAATTGGACCCATTAAATTCTTGTCCCAACCCTAACAAGAACAAATGATTAAGCTAAGGATTGTATTTGTTGTTATAACTTTAGCTCTAGAGAATTCTTAATTACCAATTCCTATTTATGCATTTGTATATGAATCGAATTGAATGCCTTTCCATATCATTATGGAAAATTTTATTATTGCAACCCTAACTCTAACACTAATTAAACCTTGAACCTAACCTGATTGAACTTGTATTATAACCCTAACTCTAAAACTAATTGAACTGTAATCATAACCCTAATTGTATCAAAACCCTAGAGAACTTTATTTGAACCCTAACCCTAAAATAGACAATAACCCTTACCTTAATTGAACCCTAACTCCAATCCTAGTTTCAATTTAAGACTAACCTTAACCCTGACCTTAATTAAACCCTTATTGAATTATAACCCTAATTAATCCCTAACCCAATTGAATACTAATTGAACCTTAACCCTAAGTGAATAGAAACCTTAATTAAACTCCAACCATAATCCTATTTGAATTTTTACCCTAATCAAAACCATAATTCAACCCTAACCTTAATTGAACCCTAACCCTAAACATGAGTTCAATTAAGTTTAAGGTTCAAATAGGGTTAGACTTTCATTAAAATTAGGTATATGATTCTATTAGGATTAGGGTTGGGGTTGGGGTAAAGATTAAGGTTCTATGATAGAGCTTGGGGTTAGTGTTAGGGTTCAATTGGGGCAAGGGTTAGTATTAGGGTAAGGGTTATGGTTCAATTAGGGTTTCATTAATGTTATTTTTAGAATCATAGTTATATTTAGGGTTGGATATAAAATTAGAGTTAGGCTTGAAGTTAATTAGTGTTAGTTTTAGGGTTGGGGTTATGGTTAGACTTATAATTAATGTTAGTATTGGGATTAGATTCTATCACTTTAATAAAAATAATCTTCTATAAATTCATTCAATTTTTTTTTAAATTATATAATTCAAAATATTTTCAAATTTACCTATGTGATATATGAGAGATATAGCAAATCTAAACTCTATACAATTTATAGTTAACTTGACATTGTGTATAAAAAGGTTTAAGTTATGAATGTTATAATATAAAAAATAAATGTGTTTTCAATGTTTATTTGTCAATTTAAAAGATGTGCCAATAATGTTGCAATCACTAATGATTAATTTTTTCTTGATGGTTAAAATAGATTGGTAAGTAAATTTATCTATAATAAGTAAATTTATCATTGATTTTTTCTTGATAAGTAAATCAATATTTCATAAATTTATCTATAATTCTTATTTATTTTTTCTTAATTATATTAAATTATATTTTATTAAATTGTTAAAAAAAATTGTTGCTTATAAATAATTTTATGTGTTTTTTATAATTAACTTGATAATGTGTATAAAAGGTTTAAGTTATGAATGTTATAATATAAAAAAATAAATTTGTTTTCAATGTTTATTTGTTAGTTTGATGTGAGAATAATGATGCATAGTAATGATTAAATTTTTCTTGATTGGTTAAGTGATATTATGAAATTATTCTATGTTAATTTAATGTTATGAATGCTATGTAATATAAAGAAAAATATTTCTAATATATTTTTAATGCATCTTTATATTTTATAAAAAAACATCCAAAATAAAAATGTGATTGTAAAAAAAATACAACTTAATGAGTGAACATACGTTTAAAGTTAAAAGTAAAATTATAAAACAAATTGTAAATTTATTTTATTTTTCTTCTATAAATATAATTTTTTTATTTGTCATCCACCTAGTAATGCCCACTTCTTCTTTTAATGAATTTTTTATTTTGCAAGGGTTGATTTAGTGCTGCCATTAATCTATTTCCTGTAGATATCAATGGTGCCCGCCATCCCGTGATCAGGAATTCAAGGATCGCGAAATCATGGGTGGGCGCCATGTGTCCTATTCGGGGGATCAAATTTGAGCTATCGCTGACCAACTACCATTTGATCTGAGTCATTCCCTGCCACCCCGCGATGGTGGTTGGGTTGATTGCAAAATCATGGGCGGGCGCCATGTGTCTCATCCGATGAAGCTTAAAGAGTAAAGGAAACACTAGCCGGCTTTAAATGTATTAAGGGGTGGATTCCTAAAGTGTTCTCGAGATGCGTGACCATTGATGAGCTATCTCTTCAAGATTGACGGTGCCCGCCATTCCATGATTAGGAATTTTGGGATCACGATGTCATGGGTGCCTACCACGTGTCTCATCCAATGAAGCCTAAGGAGTGAAGAAAGCAGTCGCCGGTTTTAAATGTATCACGGGGTGGATTACTAATGCACTTGTAAGATGCACATGTTTTATTTTAACGTAGATGTTATGATTTTAAGGGAAAAGCTGCTCGACAGTTAAAAGAAAGGACGACAACCATTTTGAAGGAGCAGGATTTATGGTAAAAAGATCGACGGTGCCCACCATCTCATAATGATAAATCAAAGGATTGCGATATCGTGGGCAATTGCCATGTGGCATTCCTTCACAACGTATGACATAGTGGGCCCATTTATTGCTGTGTTGGTGATTATGTCAGCCTATTTTGAAGATGGCCATCAATGGTTTGATCAAACTGAAGGATCAAAGGCTCAAATTTAAATATGTATAAAATTATGGTTGGAGTTGTTTGTGCAGCCCGTGAGTGAGCTTTAATGGCGGATGAGACATCCACTAGTGGAATTTGATCGACATAAAATCAATTTACTCATCTCATTTGTATCAAAAAACATCCAAGTATTTTGTGAAAACATTTTTAGAGCCAAAGGTGAAATTGCGAGCAGCTGCTGCAAGAAATTGGAGTTTGTGCGAAAAAAGATGTGAGTTAATTTTCTCTGTTTCCTAGTCATTCTACATCTAAATTTGGGAAAGGAGGGGTCTGCTATGCTTGTCACTAAGTTCATTAAAATATTTTGTTAGGGCTATTGTTTAATCATAAATTGTTAGGAATTATGGTATTTTTAATCTGTAATTTCCTATCTCTGCTTAGTCATAGCCACTTGAACTGTAACATTGTAGTGAGGCCGTAGTTTGTCTAAAATGGCACCAACCAAGCAGCACTCTAGCCACATTGAGTATTTAAAAATAAACTTGTACAATGATTTCCTAAATCAGTTTCCATTATCAACAAATGAGAGAACGAAAGGTTTGGTGTTGATGCGAGGGAAAATCCTAGGGGAGGGGTTGGTGTGTATTAATTCCAACATTGTTGATGATAGGGTTCCACTCAAAGGCTTAGAAATGTTTAGATTATGGTATGGACAAAGGAATTTTCCCCATCCTTTTTCAAATGGATGGATGTATGACATGGGAAAGCTGGTTGTTCCAAATGTGTTCTTTGATGTGGACTTACTTAGAGCAGTGGCCAAAAGATATGACCCTATCACATGGGTAATCAAAGATAATGATGGAGGTGTTCTATTGGAAATTAATAGAGATGTTATCCAACAGACTTTTGATTTGAGTGATCCAAGTGATGAATTGGTTCCTATTAATCTTGAAGAGATGAAGCAGGAGTATACAAAATTCCAATCTCTTTTTAGGGTTAAGCTGCTTCCACCTCATCTGGTTAAGGCAGGGGGTTCACAATTTCACATCAACCCTAGTGACCAGGAACCCTTCAGATTGAATTGTTTTGGAAATCCTTTCCTGGCTACTTTCTATTCACTATGTTAGATTTTGGGTTTCAGGCCTGGTGAAGTAATGTCGATTGCATACATATTCATGGAGGTGCAAATACAACACCCTAACTTCTCTGTAACATATGACTTTGCTTCTTTTTTGGTGGAGAGGATAGATGAAGGACTGTCGAAGCTGAAAAATGGTGATATTGGTACTCAATTCTTTTGGTATTCCATGTTGATGCATATGTTCTTGTTTAGGAATGATAATTTCTTTGTTGAGAAGATGAACCTAAGACAATCAATTAATGGAGAAAGATTGCCAGTATAGATATGGGCTGCAGATTTGTCTTGTAATAAGGAAAGCACATGTTATGTGCAATTTGATAATTGTTTTGTTGCAAGATTGAGGGCTAGATTGATGGTAAATGTAGCTAGGATCCCTCAAGATCTGCATGATTTCCTTAGGCCGAAGGAGATGAAACTAGAATTGAGGTTTTTACATAACTGGGGTGACATTATCCCATATCCAGTCAGCACTGTCCTAAGAATATATGGATTTCAAGGAACTCCTCACATACTGCCATACAATGTGCCACCAAGACTAGGGTTTGCAGAAGTTATGTGGCAGATGGGGTGTATTCATGAAAATAACCTTACTGGAAAGGGGAAGGAAACATTATTCCCTGATTATACAGTAGTGTCTAAATTTACATTTTCAAAGGCAGGCTGGACACATTTCAAAAAATTCTTTGTTGATTACCATTTGAGATTTGGTCCAAGGTGACAACATGATCCTGAAGGTTTCTTTTCTCTTTTCAAACAAATAATAAAAGGTGGCAAATTTTCACATGAGTTCAATTTCCTTGAGGACCTGATCAAGAATGAATTTGATTTAAATAGACATGAATTGAACAAGGAAAAGTGGATAGCTTATAGTAAGCTATTGGATATTGTGCATGAAATGGATCCGATGTATGATCCATTGATGGAATTCACTCCATACCACAAGAGAATTGATCTTTTAATGAAGAATTTCAAGGAGATAATGGACACCTTGACAACCAAAAAGATAAATTTAAGGCTAAGTCTAGATATGCAAGGACAAAGTGATATTCCAATTGAAACAAGGCCAGTATGTCATCCTACAAAAAGGTGGCCCATCTATAGGAGGAAAAGGGATACTGGCAGTGATGAGGAAGAAGTAGACAGAAAAGGAAAGAAGATAATGAAGGTGCCTTCACGACTAGGCCCAAAATTCAAAGTACCTAGGGCTGTCAAAATAATTGAATTAAAATCTTCACTAGAGCACAGTCCCCCATCACCACCACCTGAGCTAAGCCCTAAGAGGCAAAGAATTGATCACCTACATGAGGATCTCACAGATGAAATTATTGTTACTGATCAAGACATGCAGGTTGGTATGCCATCCCCTCCTAGGGAAGCTGAATTGGTTCTATTCGATTTGGATATAAAGGGTAAGAGTGTGTAGGATGCAAGAATGGAGGCTTGCAAGGAGTTCTTAGATGACAATGCATTTGTAAAGACTCTTGTATTCTTGCAATTGGCATGGAGGATGAAATTTGAGGAATATCAAAATAAATGCAAGGAGAGAAGAGAACTAAGGCCTGATAGATCAGATCAGGAGAATGATGAAGAGGTGAAAGCTGAACTAATGAAAGAGTTCAAAAACATCACTCCTGAAGAAGGAAGACAACTAGTGAATCAAGCTAGTGTTTTTATTTTGCCTAAATGGGACATTGCAGATGCAGTGGCTTTCAGTGCCATTATGAAGTCCAAGAATCCTTTTCAGGATTCTGAAGAAGAAGAAGTTAAGGCATCATTACAAAACTCTACCTTCAGTGAAGAATATGAAAACTTGGCAATTTGGGCATTGGCTCCACAAGGAAGAAAACTAGACATTTCTGATATTAATCCAAATTTCAAAGGAGGATTAATAATAAAGAGGGCTTCAAAGACTGCAACAACTGAAGCCACTAGTTTAACTATGAATGTGGCCAAGTTGGCGCAAAAGACTACTTAAAGGGAGGAGGCTGAAAGAAAGAGCCTAATGGAGAAGTATAACATTTTAATTGAAGAATATAGTAAAATTCAACGGACGAATGTTGAGCTGCAAACTGAAGTAGAAAGGTTCAAGTATAGACATACTGGGGAAACATCCAATCCTCTAGGAACCAGCACATCACCTCCCACAGTAGGGTCAATGCCTCCTGCTTCTCCAAATGTTTCTACACTAGGGTTTCCCATTCAAAATCTTGCTCTTACCCCTCCTCTAGAACAAGTTGATGAATAAACAAAGTGCTCTATTGATCCAACAAAGAGGTAGCTTATGTAGGCAATTGATCAATTACAGACATCACTAAGGGTAAGAGAGGAGGGTTTTCTTTCAAAAGAATAAGAAATTGTTACTCTTGTTTTGGAGCATTTAAATGAAAAGGTGGATAATAAACTACCCTCTATACATTCTTTGTATTCTTTGCTATCTGAAGCAATAAATAATATTGATAGGGATCAGGGGATAGTGATTCAAATAATTAAAAATTGGATCCCTAGGAAAAATAATCTAGATGTTATGACTAAAGCCTCAAGGTTTGATGTAAATAACATGCCCCAATCATTGAATCCTACTTATATATTAGTTAAATCATTGCAAAGTTTTTAGACCTTACCAAATGATCTAAGTAGGAAGATTAGGGAGTTGGTAAAGAACTTCAATGATTGGGGTAACAAACTGTTACCTGATATAACTGATGAGTAGGGGGAAATCATAACACTCCATTAATGGTAGGATCAAGCAAGTAAAGTCATCAATAATCAAATTAAAATAATTTGTGATGACTCAGATTATGATTTGTTGGTAAATTGTATGGATAAGATTATTGGTACCAGCCCATTTTTGGAATCTTTTGAAAGAGATGCTAATCAGGTAGTGGTAACGTATTTTCCTTATAGTACAAAGGTAAAAGAGGTGATTGATTTTTACTGGCCAACTAACAAAGAATACCAAAGCTGGGTGGCTAAGTATTTGAATGATGATGAGTAAAAAGAGTGGGCTACCGATAGGTGGAAAATTAGATGCTATGGTTACAACATTTTTCAGTTTTGTATGGATGACTTTCTTGGCATGGGTTTTGCATGGTTGTTTTTTTATTGCATCAACCTTCCTCTGCCAACATGATGAACAAGAATATGCTCCAGAATGATTGTTGTTGTAACGATTTTTGAACAAGAATATTTTTCAAGGTGGTGGTTGTTGTAACAAATTTTGGAATATCACCAGGTGCTCCAATTGACTGGTGATAGGTGTACTTTCTGGCCTGGTGCATTTTTACTCCATTTTCTATAAGAAGGATTTCAAGGCCAGAAGTATGGGTTAGCAAGTTAGATAACTTTTTTTGAGTCTAGGTGAAGTTGCAAAGCGAATTGAGTTCGATGGTTTTAGAGAAATGTAATTTAGGTTTTGAGTCATTATGTAACAGGTTTTGAGTCCATAGAGATTTAATGTTGTATAACAATACTAGCATTTGAGTTGAAATAAAAATTCAAACTCATGTCTCTCCGTTGTACATGCATATCTGAACTTTGAATGAAATAACTAAGGGTTGTTTTATCCATCTCACTATTGTGGTGTGTATGATTCTATTTTAACTTTAATTCAAGGAATTAATCAAAATGCTTGAATGGGATTATAGGTGGATATGTGTTGTATAAGGATTTGATAAGTAGTCTTGGGTTAGAATGCACACTAATAAAATTGTAATGCAATATTGTCAACGATCTTATATGTGATGTATTAAATCTATTATAAACCTCTAGATGCTTATGAATTTGACTCCTGCAATGGATATATAGCACTGATCTAAGTTGTAATTATTCATGTAGTTCAATATTTGTTTGTCTTTTCCTAGAGCTTGCTACAAATTGTAAATCATTGACTATCTTATACAATGGATTGTGTTTAGTTATCTCACACTCTAGATAGTTGATATTGTCTATGAACAACCAATTCTAGTTGATATTATCTTATCATGTTGAGCTATTAAGTGAGATCATCTGCTATTGTTAACGTTGTTTATAATAATGGTGTAGAGGTTGTAAACACATTAAGAGATCACTCTCCCGGGTCTTGCAGAGCATGAAGTGTACGAGGCTTTTAAAGTCCTCGTCAGTTGGTCTAGGTCCTTTGAGCTGCCTTCGATTGGAATTGGCAATTCCATAGGTATATTAGAAGACAAACCTGGTTACATTGTAAAAAGAACCAACATACACGTCAACCACTGAACAACCACCTCTACAAGTGACTTTTTAATCTTTTATGATCACATGAAACATAAAACACACTAATTTCAAGGTTGTTAACATCACTATTGATATGTTTTATTTTTTTGACCTTTCAAACATTAAAAAGTACATCATTAAATTAATCATGTAATGGCATAAAAATTAAAAACATCATGAATTAATTATGTAACCACATAAGTCAAATATAATTCTATCAAGAAGTTAATATCAAATAGATAATATAATCACATAACTTATACATTTCAATGTCATTGATCTTCTTCTTCATCCAACTCTTTGTCTATATCATCCGATCTAGATTTGAAATTATAAGGATTGGTCATATCATCATCGTCATCGATATCAGTTTCTATAATGTCATCATCCACACGAATGTCATCTTCATGAACATTAACTCCTACATCATCATCATCTAGTTCCTCCTCTTCGACATCTTCGTCAGGGACATCATCAACTAACCATTGATCCTGATCATCATCTACATCATCTTCTAGTTCTTCAATATCTTCTTCTTCCACCACATTATACTTTATTGGCCTTCCTCTTGGATCATGTCTAACAACAAATGACCAACCCACTTTACCTGGAACCTCTAAGTAAAATACCTACTCACATTGGCTTGGAAGAACATAGGGCTCATTTCCAGCTCACTCGATCAACCTTGTATTAACCATGGTAAATCCATTATCATGTTCAATAAAAATTCTCTTAGGATCATTTTCATTCAATTGTAGCCTATACCATAGGACGACGAACAAAATTAATCTGAAGGACTTAAAGTCACACTCAAGTATATCATCCAAAATCCCATAGTATCAATTTTCTGAGACTTCCGGATGTATGTCGCTTCTAGATGAAACATTAGTCACCTAAAAGACTGTAGTTATACCAAAATCACAAGTTTTCTTCATGTCATCCAAAATTTTGATTCGAAATTTACAACCATTGCACCACATAGCCTTGTGGTGTTTCACCTGCAATATGTCAAACATGTAAAAATTATTGCAATATTGTCAATTGATAAACATATTTATTCTTGGCCGAATGTATGCAAAGAAAATAATCTCAAGATATATATACATCAATATACTTGAAAATAATTAAATAATATGGGTGATTAATATATTTATACGTACCTGTTTATCTCTTAAACGATATACTAAATAAATTTCCCTTTGTGTAACATTGGAATCTCCATTATGATGAGCTTCTTTAACCAGTGAAGCCACACCTTCCCATGTTAATGTGCGACTAGATTGTTGACATCATTCAATCCATACCATCATCCAATCAAGATTGTTGGCAACGTACAAATGTAGTGCATCCCACTCTTGACCAACTGTACCAAAATAAATTGAAATTCACAAACGACGTATAATTAGTTAAATACCACAGTATACGACATTAATTTATAATTAATGTATATTCAAGATTAAAAATTAAATAAGACAATATACATAAAAACCATATGTAAAATGCATTCCAATTAATCTCTATGACCATCTTATAATTACCTCTCACTTTCTTCAATCTACCTTTCCCCAATAAGGTACTCCCCTTCAAATTTTTTAATGGAGTTGGGATCCCAAATGCGATCTAAATGGATCTTTGCTGCAAACTTAGGAAGATATTCACTAATGCACACCATGGTTTGGTATACCATATATCCCTCCACCATAGAACCCTCAGGATGTGCTCTTTGTCTAACCAAAGCCTTCAAAAATTTCAAGTGCCTCTCAACCATCCACATTGACCTTGTGTGTACAAGTCCACACAATTCAATTTCCTCAACTTGGTGTATGAGGTAGTGTTCTTGTGCATTGAAAAATGTTGAAGGTAGACACTTTTGCATTTCACACATTAGACGAGGAATTTTTCTCTTCCAATAATTTATATCTTCTTTATAAATTTTTTTAGATGATAGACATCTATAAGTGATTCAAGGTGCAAATATATCAATGATATTTAACAAAAATATACAATATATTACATAACAAGTAAAATAAATGACAATTATAAGATGTAGAAAACAAATTGAACAAATCTCGCTACTTACCTCATGCATTTTCTAAGATCATATATAACTTTTTTGACATTGTTGTCAAAGTTGTCTGGGAGAGATAGAGGTAGAACGTACTGCAACAATTATAAAATGATCTTTTCATTATTTTTCCAAAAGTAGTAAACACAATCCACTAAAAAGTGCATGCATTATACAAGTGTATATAATATACCAGAATAATTACCTTAATGAAGGTATGCCAATCATGCATTTTCATCCCTGACCCAAATTCACTTTCTTTGTTATTATATTGTTTATGTTCGTAGCAAATCCTGTGGGAAATTGAATTTTTTGTATGACTTCTTTTATAGAATTGCTTTGTTGCTCTGTTAATAACCAAGGAAGGGCACTTATATTAATTTGGTCTCCATCACTATTCAATTGAATGACATTTTCCATTGCATGATTGGCTTCCTAAATGTCACTACAAATTTTGACAATATTTTTTTTGTCATGCCTTCCATCCAATATTTTCCATAACATTTCTGTTATATTCTCTTTGATATGCATCGTATCAAAAAAATGCACAATTTGTAGCTGCTCATAGTAGGGAAACATACTAAATTGTCTAGGATAACTTTTTAATCCCTGTGGAAGCCAGCCATTAATGCCTTGATGACCTTCATGAAGCATATAAGTTAAACAAATTAACAATGACAATCATTGTCAATTACAACACGAGTAAACACAACACAATATAAAAATATAAATTCAAAACATATCATATATAATAGATAAAAATTTGATCTTATGTATAATCTTGATGATTAATTCTATTATATTCCAACTTTTATAGGTGAGGTGACATTCTTCATGGTTTTGATGTAGTCTCCTCTTTCCCATTGAAAAGATATTTGTCAGTAGTTTGATACTTATGATTTCTATGGAGGAAGTGCCTATACTCATCAAACACCTGCTTTCCTAAACTTGTTGAACGAGGAGATTTCATCTTTGGACCACAAATTGGACATGAAAATTTTCCCTTTGTTTGAAGACCTGCGAGATGATATATAATTGGATTAAATATGTCAATTTTTATAATTATATATAATGAATAGATTATTTTAAAAACATTCATGATATCTACTTCATTGAATTAAATATTGTTAAAGTGTAGCCAAATGTTATAACATACCACAAAAATGTGTTAGCCCTGGGGCATCATGAATTATCCATACAAGCATTGCATGGAATTGAAAGTGTCTTTGTCTTATTGGTCTAGAGACGTCATACATAGTGACACCATTCCATAACTTTAGTAACTCGTCGATAAGAGGCTCGATATATACATTCATATCTTTCACTTGGTACTTACCTAGTTGAATGGACATAAACATTACATAATTATTATAACCATTTTACTATAATGGGTATGTGCAGGATCCTCATGGAAAAAACAGGCCCTTAAGTGGCAAAAAAATAATAAAAATCAATGTTAGGCAACTTGACGTAAAAATTTGAATAAGTTATCTATATTATTTCAAAAATATGTAAGAATAGAATTTGTAGAAAATTGAATGTAGTTTCTAAACTATTAGGTTTATTTGAAAATAAATAAAATATATTTGGTGAAAATTTGAAATTTCAATGTAGTAGTACTTAAATTTCAGGGAAAAAATAAGAAGTAGGTGTCACCAATAATAAAATGATAATATTTTTTTATAATATTTTAAATATAAGTATGTCTGGATGTGATGCTATGTAAATAATTTATTATGAATTTTTTATTAGAACTTTTAAAAAATATTAAAACTCGTATGTAAAAATTGGTCAAATTCATGAAATTTAATTTTTCTTTTTTTAATCCTATAGTATGTGAAGCATAGAATGTGATCATGTGATTCAAAAAATGTGATACCGTTCAAAAGTTATAGATATTTGTCAATCAACCTATCGATCAAGACTTTAGTCATTCTAATTGATCAAATTAAAGCCAGAATGTTTTTTGTTTCATCAATTTTGGAATTAGTCGTTAGCCACATACCCTACAAATGTTTTTGATCATGATCCTACACATACCCTAATATGACTATTGCATTATACAACAAATAAGACAAATGAGATGCTAATGTTAAAGAAAATTGATGTAAATAAATACCTAGAAAAATATTGACTCTCCAAATGGATTATAACACCACCGCTCCCAATGAAAGCCTGAGATTATGAGGTTCTTTAAAGTGTGGCCATTTTTCCTCCATGTCCCTAAATGCAGAACCATCTACAGGCATTCGAAGAATGTCATCTCCACTTCTATTTTGTGCATGGTAATCCATCAATTGCGCTAAGCTTTCGCACCTAAATAATCGTTGCATACGTGGAATAATGAGAATATAATGAAGAACCTTGCGAGGCACCTTTTTGGTTACTTAATCTATTCGATATCTACTAATATGACATTATGGGTATTCTGTTGCAAATTCCTATTGTTTATGAAATATAATATGATCATTGGGACATGCATCTATTGCTTGATACTACATTCTGATATCTTTCATAATGGCACATAAATATTGGTATGAGTGAGGTAAAATATTTGATGGTGGTAACAAAAATTCACCAATCAATCTACAACAAAAAAAAAATTGTTCATATAAAAAATATTAATGGTACATATTTCATCATTTATTTACTAGTGATGAACTAACAACAATTAAAATAGATGAAAAAATATGACATATATGACATACCTTAACATTCGTGAGATTGCTATGTTTGATAAACCATTCATAACCTTCAAGTTCAATAGCAAAAATAGAGCAAAGAGAAGAGTTGTTGTAGAGCCTTCATAAAGGGGCTTGTATGCCTTGTCAAGTATAGGTAAATCATGAACATCATCAAAGTCATCTTGATCATCATGATTAGCTATGCCGCTAAATGTGGCATGGATCAATATATTCGTACCATCATCTTCAACTATGTTTTCTGGTGCATGATCATCTTCTTCAATAGGATCATTAACTTCATCTTCAATATTCATAGTTCCATGTTCATCCACTTGCAAAACCACATTCTCCAGGCTGTGATAATCCATATCATCTGCCCAGGGCACCCCACCTTTATAATAATGATAGACACAAATAAACCATGATCATGATCAAGTGATTATATATATATATAATGTTAAAACAATATAAATATTTACAAATTCAATCAATATAAACACATATAATGAACAACTTACCAATGGACGATAATCATGCCCCCCTTCAATGTGACCATGCTGCCTACAATGTTCCTTTGCTGTTGTGATTAAAAGTCATCTCCTCTTTAAGCCCTTGCAATTATTGCAAGGACAATAACATTTCCCATCACCCTTTCTTTTCAATCTAGCCTACAATCTATCAAGTGTCTCTTCATTTTGTTTTGGAGTAATATTATCTGACATGATTTTTCTTTACCAAGTTTGACTATTTAGATCTTCAAAAAATATCAAATTCACACTCCAATAATTTTTATTCATAGACAGGTAACATAATCTAATAATTTTGATATTTTACACAAAAAAAAATTGTTATGCAACCACCCCTGCAAAAGAGAAGATAGTCTAAGTTAATGACCCCAAAAAACACTTTACAATGCTAATTCCAAAACTTATTTAATTCTGATTTTACTATGATTTCCAACCGTTAAGACTCCTAAAATTAGAATATTGAACTTGATCACAAAATTCCTACAACAATGGAGGTAGCAAGCTAGTAAGAGTAAGTGACCCATTCCTAAGGAGAAATGAGTTAGAATCATCATTGCTAATATCAATATGGATTTATCTTTTTAGTTAAAGATGCAATGTGTCACTTCTTATGACGAGCTTATCCCTAGGGCCCTCAACATTGAGAGAGCCCTAGTAAAAAACAACATAAACATTGGTAAGAGCATGATTAGGGTACAAACCCTAGGCCTCCGTAGAAACATAAACAATAACTATAGTGGATTAGTGAGGTTCCAATACTAGAAATATTGAGACATTGTAGGTAATAACAAAATATTGCAATCTAAAGATTGTAGCCAATAACAAGAACACTATATAGCTTAGTGACATTTGTAAATGCAATCTACGGTAAGAAGAATGACAGTCACTTGAGATGTGACAATCAAAAATAGGCTAAGCAATGACAAGATAATAAAGCTCAAACCTTGTAGAGTAAAGTGGAGATTTTAACGGTGAGTTTTCTTACCCCCTTGCTGACCTTAAGGGTTTTTCAAATGCTTTTGGTAGTGTTAGACAAGGAAAATGCAATCAGGGAATGATTGTCCAAATGAAGTAACAGTGGTAATCATAGGTTCAATGTTTCTTCTTAGCCATTAATATTGTATAATGGAGGTAATGGATTACATGTTTGAGCAGTGTTTTGAGACTCACCAAAGATGGGAAAATAGTGAATAATACCTTGTGGACTATGAAGTAGTGTCAATGAGGTTGAAGGATCTTAAGAACTACAATACCATGAAACAATGAGTCCCCTGTAGTAAGTAGGTAGTCTATAGGGCATAGTTTGATTTTATAGAAGGATGCTCATGAAAGGAATCTTCAAGTGATAGTGAGTGAACTATTTGAGATTGTAGCTGAGGGTGCAATACCCAGTCTTAAAGGAAGTTAGTACAATAGTAAATGTACAAGAAAATTGAATCGTACACAACAAACAACTCACAATGTTATCTTCCATAATGCCTTGAGTTTGAAGACAAAAATCTCATTGTATCTTCATGATGAAAGTGGTGAGCTTAATGGTCAATCACTAGCAACCATGATTTTAAAACATGGTATTGTGCTTATGGAGGAAACATTTTAAGCAAAGTAGTGAGTGGTGGTTTGGAACAATGGCAGGTATGAAGGACTTGCTTTATATGCATACTATGCAGTCTAGCTTAAGACATCATTCTTAGAAGAGATTGAAGGTAGATTATGGAACTCAAGGGTTACCATGAAAAAGATTAAAGCAAAGACTGAGATCTATTTAAAAGCTAAGGTCATGAAGATATTAAAGATGTCACATGCAAAAACCTAGTAGTTGGAGCAATGAATACAGTGCCAAAGAGGATAGTGTGCTGGGGAAGATTTAGGAGATCTCCACATTATCTAATTACAGAGAAATACACCATTTATTTATTTTTTTAATTAAAAGAAACCATTCTAAACCCTATATAGGATACATTGATACTTCAAAAGCCTTTGAAGGAATTTGAGATTATGCAAATATATGTCAAGTAACATTCATAAGGTTTAGAAAATCTTGATCACTCTCTAGAATAGCCCATTAAACATGGGTTGTGCTTGAATGGACTACATAATTGATATAACACAACCACTCTGCATATCAACCAGAGTTATAGGATCTTTATTGCAACAAGAGGTAATCACTCTTTGATCATGCTATATAATTACATCCTAACCTATTAAACTTGAGACAACTTAAATGCACCCAATGATGATTGACACCTACATTATACAACCTGAATTAACTATATTATATGAGTTCCTCCATTTCTATCACAACATAGCCACATTAAACTTGGGTCACACATGAATGCATCCTGTATTTGTTATAGCAACTATGCCACATGACCAATACAGTTATGGATCACATAATTACAGTCACAAGAATCTATTCCTCCGTTGTGATCTTATGGTGATTCCACACAACAAAATCTAGACATGAAATTCTCAAAACCCTTAACCTCTAAAAATGAAATCTGATGAGATGTTGCTTTAAAATATGTTTTTCAAACCTGGAACTACAAATCTAACTTCACAACTGAATTCTACAAAAAGACAATGACTACCCTCAACCTGGCGATATCTTCTTGAATTTTTTCTGATTTTTCCCAAGAAAATCGTCCTTAGTTCTCCACAAACTATTTCAAGTAGAGTAAAACACTGTCACAATAAATCAAGCATGAACTCACTTTTCTTTATGTCAACCATAATTTGATTTTTTTAAAAATTTTCATGTTTGTCAAAAATTGGACAAAAATAATAGCCAACATTTCAACGAACCCCAAGTTCGTCGAAATTTTGACAAACGTCGGGGATAAACTTTCAAACAATTAGAAATTACACATCAAATTTTACAAGCACCTGACGAACATCGAATTTTACATATTTCGTCAAACAGTTTCATCATATTTTGCAGTCAAATGTATTAGTGATACAATATCTAATGGCATCAAGAGGGTTGTAAATGATGATTGTTTGGGTTGTGGCTAGCTGCAAACATCAAAGGATTATCTGAAGTTTAGTGTAATAAACACGTACCATTTCTAGGAAATAAAAAAATCACAAAATATAAATACATATACAATTAATTACAAATAAGATACAAATAGTTGTAATAGAACACAATAAGTAAATAAAATATAGGCATGCCTTACGCACAAAATGGATTGAAGTCTGGACACAGAAAAGGAGGCATACTCTCCACCCTACCATATTGGGCCATGGAGTGTCATTGGCTATGACCAAAGGCCTGAGCACTAACATTAATTGTCCACCACTTTGATCAATGATGAAGGAAATGCTTTGGCACTTGAGAAAATTTGTTCAGTGGAAATCAACGTTATACATTTTTTATAATTTGACATTGGGTTGTCAAATGAGAAATGGAAAGAAAGATATATAGGCTTACATTGTATACAGATGGAATGTAGGTGAAGGCCATACAACATGCAAATGTGGAATCATAAAGCTATTTAGCATTTTGGAGATCTGTACATATTATATATGAATACAATGTAGTTGCAATCTAAAATGGTTCCAGTGGAATATACCTACACAAAAGGGACATGTGAACTTTGGTTCCATGAACATGTTTTATTGGAAAGCAATATCTAAAACATGAAATTTAAGTGGCTTTGTAATTTATAAGCAAAATATATGTAATACCACAATTACATGTCACATATAAAAAATGATAAGGAAGTGAATTTAGATAGGGTGAACATTCTATATGCATAGAGGTGAAGAGGAAAGGAGAAGCAATTCACTTACCATAAAGAAGGGAAACCTTTGATGATGATGATAATGAATAGTTTTGTTGGAGACGATCAACTTGTTTGATTTATAGTGCACTCTAATTGTTGGTATGTATCCTATAGTATCTAGGAAAATACAAAGGCAGGTCTACATGTAAACAAAAAATACATAGTTCAAGTGAGCAATTCAATTGCTTGCTATTGGCTACAATCTTTTTTGTATGCCTAACCTGTGAGAAAAAATTGATCCTTTCTGAAGAGGCACATATATATGCATTGTTGATTGCACAAAGCACAAAAGAATTATGACAAGTAAACGAATGGATAAAAATAACCTAGGCTATTGAGCAACAAACCACAAAAAAAAAGATTATGTTAATAATTTTATTCCGTTGCAAACATAGCCGAAAAATGGAGGCCATGCAAAGAAGTGCACAAAAATTTTCATGTTGACAAACCCATGTAAACTGCTGGCTTGTTTTCGAAAAGAAGGATTGGAAAAAAATTATCACAGGCGACACACTATAAAATCCGATCCATGCATCAAAGAATATTGGTTTGAATAAAATATATAGTCTTTCCCAATAGAACCTTACCAAAAAGGAAAAAATATACCCTAAGACAAAGAACAACAATCAACACCACCTTACAAAAAAAAGGCAACCTGTATAACATGAACTATTTTATTTTCTTATGCAGAGGAAACAAGCATCACTTTGCACAACTTTCCATGGGAACATTGTATCATGTATGTGTTACATATATTGGCAATGGTTGCAATAATACTTTGCATTTAAAACTCACCAAACTAATGGAGTAGTTTACAATATTTTCAATAAGGCATTGTTCAGCGTTGGGTTGTGGATTGAGCTACACAACATACATAATAAAAATTATAGCCAGGAACCATATGACATATATAGCTAGCATGGAACTATCATTAGAGATTACAAAGCAATAGCAAGAACACTTGGTAAGCATTAGATGGATACCCACACATAGATAATTACATAGACAAATACATCATAGACACATAACTACATAGAACTCTATCAAGATATTCTATGCACTAAGCACATTAAAAAAAAGATGAAAACAACATTCTCCTTAAAACAACTCCCAAATACTTGTAAATATTGAATTGTGCATGCATATACGCAGAGATATCCGATACACGTACATATATTTACACACATATGTACCAGAAAGTTGTATGCATTGGGAAATTTAAATTGCATGCATGTATATTTATCTATATATGCATACATAAATGTACACATACATACAACTATGTCCACACGTAGATATATGAAGAGCTATAGACAATGATACATCTCTTAAAAAGGAAAAAAACTCTATATAAATAAACATCATAAAATTAAATTAGAAATATACACTTAAAACGAAATGAAATGATAAGCAACATGAATAATAGAAAATAAAACAAGTGTATCTTTTTTTCTTAAACATTATAAGTTATACTTCATTGTCTTAATATATAAGTAGTCAAACAAACAACAAAGCAATAGTAGTAGAAAGGAAAGGTCTTTTTGATGTGACAAGTAGTGCGAGGGAATAAAACAATGTAAATGTCTAATCAACATGAACTATAAGAAATATGCAAAGTCAAAATTAGCCATGGTTATTTTGGTGTTCAAGGCAATATGAAAACTATCCCTGGAGAGTGTTGCATGGTAGGAGACACAACAAAAAAATCTGATAGTAAGAGTTTGCACTCAACTTCAAAGTTAACCTTTGCAACTTTCACTATTGTTGTTTTAATTATTGTTTATGAATTATAAGTTTGAGTTTTAAATAGAAGAGTTAAAAAAAATAATGTGTAGATGACAACATTGATAACAAACTCAGTAGTCATTGCAATGGTAGACTCATATTGCAACATGTGTAGTTGTTTTGATGGCATTTGCAATAGGCTTGTTGTAGCCTGATCAAAAGTAGTTGCACAAATCTCGCCTGTGTGGTCTTCAATATTTGGCTGTAATAAATACTGAAAGTCATAGTCAGCTATTGTTTTCTATAATTTAGGGAAGAACCATGTATTTTTCTCAGATTGTTCACATTTTTTCTTGCATTTCCTTCCATTCACCTCCAACAGGCATGCAACATAGTAGAATTCATCATTTTTTATATCTTTTACTATTGCCTTGACATTAGCTTGCAAAGGTTCTAGCAAGCCAAGGCAGTGG
Source organism: Sequoia sempervirens (assembly GCA_007258455.2). Lineage (NCBI taxonomy): Eukaryota > Viridiplantae > Streptophyta > Pinopsida > Cupressales > Cupressaceae > Sequoia > Sequoia sempervirens. The sequence continues at coordinate 190,030,201 of VDFB02000017.1, forward strand.
TCCAACATATATGCAATAGTGACTCTCCCATTTCCCAAAGTAACCTTTTGAGACACTATTAGGGAGTGCTCAATAGTATGTGGATCAATATGTCCTCATTCAATCAATGGTTGTGCTTCTGGTATGTTAGGATTTATATATAGAAGAGTCCCTATAGCTATGTTCAGAATAGCTCCATTGAAGTTCCCAACACGTGGATTTTTAACAAGGATGAGAGTTGAACTAGGGGTCTACAACATCTCCAACTCATCACCTTTTGCTTCCTAATTGGAGCCCTACAAATTAACATCAATTGAAAAGGATGACAAATCATTAAGTTTAATAGTCCTCCAAATTGTTTGGGACTGATCCTTTCTTTGTATAGTTGATACCATTCCTACATGTGCCACAGTGCCAATAATATCACTCAAATTATTATTAGTACAATTTTCAATTTCATTTAATGGGGTGAATTTAAATACTTACTCTGGCACAAAGGCCTCATCATAACAACATTTTAACATTGATTTTTGATCCAAAATGATTTCCATCTGGTTGTTTAACTTATTAAATTTCTTGTCTGTTTGTCTCACTAATCCCTTTGACACATTATAAGTATGGCCCACCTCAACCCTATCATAATGAAACTCTACTATGTTATTAAAACATGTAATTTGTATTTATCTTCCCTCCTTGTCAATAATATTAAAGCTGAATACTTGGCCCTCACATGCTTGCCTATTATAACGATGCATATCCCTCTTTGTTTTTACCTTTATAACCTTTTATTGTCCATTTGGTTTGGTAAACATTTAGCCCTTTAATAGGGTTGATATTTGCAGAAGCATCTTGCTACCTTGGGGATGTATTAATTCAAAAGGTTGGGGCTTGTTTGGATGGGGAGGGCAAGTCACAGCCAACTATTTATTCTTCTTGATCTCTAAACAAATATCTAGTTTCTTTACAATTAGTTGGCAATCTATCATTTTGACATCTAGGGATAGTATGAGAATTTCCCTAGAATGAAATGAACATTAAATACTTTAAAAGGCAGCGCCCACAAAAAAGGAAGTAGGAAACTACAAGTACAAGCAAGGCAGGACTATATCTAACCTTGATTCACACAACTTTGTAGACAAATAGCTTGTCAAGCACAAAATCGAACCTATTTTCAATTCCCCTGTAAATAAAAGGTCATTGTATTTTGCAAGAAAAGTTCCCATCTACATGTGGGTTCTGTCAGAGAGGACGAATTTGTATCTATCAATTGGGATTTGATCACCTCCTATTTTTTGGAAAGACATTAGTTGGAGGTCTGGAGATGGGACAACATCTCCAACATCTATAGATTGTAGCAAATGTCTTGTTAAGGATGGATTCACATTTGTAGCCTATAAGGCAATTAAACTCAACATAGTGGAAACAATGAGATATTTATGACTATGACTCAACTCTAAAAGCAAACAACAATATTGAAACATTTGGAAACTGGGACATTTACCCCTCTAACACATAAGTTACTTCAAAATGGCCAATAAATTAAAAGGGAAAGCAAAGACAAAGAGTTCAAATATAAATAAGTTAGAACATATATGATAGCAATTGTTAATTCAAATGAAGAGTATTCTCAGTTTGTTTGGAGCACTTAAGAAAGTGTCAATATAATTGGTAGCAACAAAAATGTAAACAACAAATAGACTTATAGGACTAGTGCTTCATGATTGTTTGCCAACCTTAGCAGAGCTAGATGACACCAACATTGTTGCAATTGCTCTTTTAAAAATTGAGAGCTTCAACACCATTGACTGACTACAAGGTCTATGACTTCAAAACACAACATGGGCACTCAATTTTTTTGCACAGGCATTAAGAATATGACAGGAAGGGATTAATAAAAATAGGGGCTTCAATGATTCAAACAATACTTAACATACATTTTTTTATTCCAAGTTCACTGTTTCAATTTTAAACTCCCTCCTTTTTTTTCCCTAGAGATACCAAGAATATGAAGGAAAAGAAATAATTAGGACAAAGGCTTCAATACTATATATAACAGTAAATATAAAATATATCATTTGAATTATACCATGTTAAATTTCCGAAAAACAAATATTTCAAGAAAATAATAAACATAGGGAAGACCACGTATGTACATTGGTCACATCTACTTTGACATACATACAAATCTACACACAACAAAATTTAATATTGTCTCATTTATGGCTTCTATTATGTGTGAATGGTTGCAATATATTAAAATAGTTTGTGTTATTTTCCACAATGCAATCTAATTGTTGTTTGCTAGCTTTGGCTATATTGCATCATTTCCAATGCATAATAAAATAGTTAATATTGTACAGTTTATATTGTTATTCAAAAGGTATTCTTCACTATCATAGCAACTAATTTCATTTTGACTATACACAGAAATCCAGATACACAATATTATATACACAAAATATAACTTTAGAATTGTGGAAAACAAATATTATGATTGTAAAGATTTCCCAACAAAATAAAGTTATGGATTAGTATATGTCAATGTTCTTTGCATCCACCATTAGTTACATACATTCCCGCAAGCAGCTGGAACACATTGACCATGAGTGTGATCAAATGTTTGTACAAGTTTCAACCAACCATTGTTGACTATCATTCTGTGGCTTTACCAACCATTACAAGTGCAAGCAAGGGGAGAATGATTGTATAAGTGTGCAACTTTGATCATACCATACAAAGCTGTTGTGAAGGTAGTAGAAGGTTTTTTTTTGCATTTTGCACTTTGCTAAATTGGGTAATAGTTTGAAAAACATTACAAAAGTGTTGGAAATGGTAATATATTGTGGTTTTTTATAGACATGAAGAAAGTAAGAAGCAAAGAGAAAGCAAGCGGGAAGAGGTACACTTGTACCAAGGAGCAATTTCTGTGAAGGTGGTTTTCAGAAACACATATATATTTTCATGGGGTTGTCACTGCTAATTTTCAAGAGAATGTAATTGACAAGGATATATTGTTTCTATTTGTGAAAATATTTTTCTTAGAATCAATTTTCAATAAGGTCACTTATGATTTCCATGTACCAGTGACAGATGAAAAGGAATAAAATAGTGCACAAAAACAAATAGAAAACAATGCAACACATACATACATATGTATACACACATATACATATACATACATACATATATATATATATATACACACACACACACAATATTGATTCATTTATGGTTCATGTTCTATGGTGGAGGCTTTGAATTAGTTTGTTACTGCAAGATTATTGTGTTTTGCAGTGCTTGTTTTGCATGTGCTTCTTACTGTGTTTTCAGGTGTTGTGCGGGATTTTCCATATGGCTAATAGTTGATACCAATATTGTTTCATTTATGGCCTTTTTTTTGTGGCAATGGCTGCACTATAATAAAATAGTGAATGTTATGCATTGTTCACTATTGTTTTCTACACTAGGCTATATTGTGTCATTTCAAGCCTCCATTCAATGTTTTGGTTTTTAAATTAAAATCATTTGATACATCAATAGAGAAGGCTAGTGAAATGGCATCAACATTAATTGTTGTATGGTTTCCATGTACTGACAATGACTATAACCAATAGCTTCCTTTTCAAATAGTTAAGAACATATCAAATGCGTACATAATTTTTAAATGGGAATTGCCCTATGTCTATATTGGTTTGTTTCTCAAAGGGTCTTTCTAGGAAAAGGCTATATTGTTTCATTTTTTGATAATACATTGTTGGGTATCATTCTCTTGGTTTAGCCTATTCTTCATGATAGCTATGAACAATGGGAAAAGAATGCATTAAATACATGTTCCTAGTTATTATATCTTTAGCCTCAACAAAAAATTTGTTAGAATGATAAACTGTATAGTAAGTTCCATAGTAGGTATAGCATCAGAACAACCCCAAACAATGCATTGTTGAAAATTTCCCAAACATTCATTTTGTTCCTTGAGGTGTTAAATGATAGTGTTATTAAGACCATCACCAGTACATGTAAAGCATACAAAATTAATGTTGATGCAAACCAGTATTTAATTTCTATAGCCTTCTCTATCCATGCGATACCCAAAATGCCACCCTACTCCCAAAGCAGCCAACAACCACCTCTGTAACCTTTTTCATGGCCATTGGAAGGCTAAAAAATTGAGAGGCCGATGAAAATTCTAACCAAAGTTATAACCCATCTGCCACCTTTTTCTTGACCACCAGAAGTCTGAAAAATGGGGAGGCTGATAGAAATTCTGAGCAAAGTTCACACAAATAGCCTATCGGCTAAATATATATAATATACATATACATATATATACATATATGTGTGTACATATATATACATATATATACAAAGACATATATATATGTACATATATACGTCACAAAATAGAAAATTTTATGGACATTATATATAGATGTAAATATACATACAAATATGCATATAAATAGATATGTATTCATATAAGCTATATATGGACCACCCTTTTACGCCAAAGGTTTTGCATAGGCATGTAATCATGATTTTCAACATTCTATGGAAATATCTTTAATGGAATAAAATAGTTAATGTTATGCAGTTCAAGTTGTTGATGTCCACCTTAGGCTATATTGTCTCATTTGTGGCTTCCATTTACCATCTATGGTTGCAAAACAAAAAAATAGTCAATGTTATGGACATTATATATACATATATATGTATACATACATACATATACATATATATATACATAGATATATAGATATAAATATGCATATATATACGTACATATACATACATATACATATATATACATACACACACACACACACACACACACACACACACACACATATATATATATATATATGCATACACATATGCTGTATATGGACCACCCTTTTGTGCCAAAGGTTTTGCATAGGCCTATAACTGTGATTGTTAGCATTCTATGGATATGGCTGCAATGGAATAAAATAGTTAATGTTATGCAATTCATGTTGTCAATGTCCACCTTAGGCTATATTTCCTTGTTTGTGGCTTCCATTTATCATCTATGGTTGCAACACAACAAAATACTCAATGGTATGGACATTTTATATGCATACACATATACATGTATATATATATATATACATACATGTATACACTCACACACACACACACACACACACACACACACACACACACACACACACACACACACACACACACACACACACACATATGTTGCAATGAAATAGTTAATGTTTCACAGGTTGCATTGTTTTAGGGTATATTGTTACCTTTTTGATAAGGTTGTGTTGAAAAAAAAACTATATAATTTTTTCACACCAATATTGTTTGATTTATGGTTTGGCTTTTGTGGGGATGTTTTTGTATGGGTTTCTCACTATGATTTTTAGTCTTTTGTGGGTTTGTCCATCTCGGTGACTATTGATAACAATATTGTATCATTTAAATATAGAGTAACAAACCAATGGATGAATATAACCCAAGCCACCCAACAACAATCAACAAAATCTACACCATCTTTAAAATTTTATTATGTTGCAAACAAAAGAAAAAAATGGAATCCATAAAAAGAAGCCCACAAAAAATCACAATACCTGCAAAAGTTGCATAATTTTAACAATTTCATTTCATTCCAAACATAGCCACAAAATGCAAGCCACATTGAGAAACCCACAAAGATTCATAGTAACAAAGTGAACCAAAAAATTACCCATTTCTCAACAAATCCTTATGGAAAAATGAAACAATATAGCATTCCCAACAACACCTTCTCCAAAATTAATATTAGCAAACCCATCTAAAAATAGAGTCCTTGCTAAACATAAGCATATTATAATTTAAACAATACATATATATACATATATATAGATACATACACACATATATTTACTACACACACACACACACACACACACACACATATATATATATATATATATAAATATACATATATAGACATATATTTATACATATATATAGATATACACATATATAAATATATATAAATATATATGTGTGTGTGTGTGTGTGTGTGTGTGTGTGTGTGTACATATATATAGTAGCTTCAAGTGTGGGGGGTAGGGTATGTGCAGGATCATGGTGGGCCAAAAAGTGGTGATATGATGGGTGTGTGGCTAACGACTTTTTTTACCCAAAATTGATGAAATAAAAAGGGCTTTTTAAGAAAATTCTCAACTTTTCACCAATATAAATTATTCTTTACTTTGAATTTACTAAATAATTATTATACATTTTCTATTTGAATAACAACTAAAGTCTTGATTGATAGGTTGATTGAAAAATATCTATAGCTTTCAAATGGTATCACATTTTTGAATTTGAAACATGCGTCACATTCTATGCTTTGCATATGATAGGATTAAAAAAAAGATCAATTTCATGAAGTTTTAACCAAGTTAAGGTGGTCAGACATACAAGTTTTTATATTTTTTAAAAGTTGTAATAAAAAATTCATAATTAATTAATTGGAAAATAATTACAAAAAAATATGCATCACATCGGTACATGAGTCCTCTACTTATATCTAAAATCTCATAAAAAATATTATCATTTTATTATGGTTAGGGTGGTCAGATAGACACCTACTTCCTATTTTTTCCCTAAAATTTAATTACTACTACATTGAAATTTCAAATTTTCACCAAATAGATTTAAAAAATAAAAAATAAATTTACTATTTTAGAAACTACATTCAATTTTCTACAAATTCTATTCTTACATATTTTTGAAATAATATAGATAACTTATTCAAATTTTTATGTCAAGTTGCCTACCTCTATTTTTTCTATTTTATTTGCCACTTAAGGGCATGTTTTTTCCATGATGATCCTGCACATACTTGTCAAGCTTCTATGAAGGTGCAAGTACAATCATTGGTTGTGGAATTTCTATGAAATTGGTTGTAGGCTATTTTGTGGTTTCTTGCATGAATTAATGGCTGCAAAAGAAACACAAAAGTGGAAGAGGCAAGGGAAGAGGTGCATACTGAGAACACTGTTCCTCGAGTATCTCTAAAAAAATATATGTTATTTTCCAAAGGGTACTATTGATTGTTGCAAAGCACAAAAAATTGTACAGTAACAAATGAAGGCAAAAAACAACCCAAGCTAACTATCAGCAATTGACAAAAAAATTGTTCCTTAACGAGAATCGCAAGACTTTGATATTTTACATGCACATATGTTTGAGGTCCACCTATGGATATATATGGATGTTGTATACACATAGCTTTGGATACATATATGTTTGTATAGATTTTTCTTTCTATGCATATATATATAATGTTTTATTCCTTTGTAAGTAACTCTTGAGACATATACAATGATGTGGAAATTTTTTTCCAACTCCAAATACATCTATTCCATGTGTTGGATGTATATGTATGAATATGTTGCTTACAAATATATGCATGGAAAAAAGTATGTCTATTTTGTAGTGTTTTATTCCTCTTTTCTCCACTGTGGATATGTATGTATGTCAAATTAGATGTAGACACCATCTATATATATTTTGCACTGCTCATTCCTTTCATAACAAAGGATGGAAAGAAACCCTTGTCTTGTTCTTACTCATTTTAGTCACCCTATGTATATATGTATGTTTGTGAAATTAGAGACACATTATTCATCCCTATGAGAAAACATGTATCTATTTGAAATCATATACAGACAATATTCATATATGTTGCTTGATATGCTTGTTCTTTATATAGGTTAATGATGGTTTCTATTTTATCTATGGTTCCTATCCAGTGGGGATGGTGCATAACATAAACAATTTTATTTCATTCCAAATATATCTAGAAAATGGTAGCCATAAATAGAAACCCACAAAGATTAATAGAAACAAATCAAACTTAAAATATACTCATTTCTTAACACAACCCTATCAAAAAATTGAAACAATATAACCTTCTCAACAACACATTGTTGAAAATTAACAATGACAAACCCATCCAAAAATTATACTCCTTTCTAAGCACAAACCTATGAAAAATGTGAACAATATAGCCTTTTCAACAACACCTTTTCGGAAATGAAACAATATAGCCTAAGACAGGCAACAATAATCAACAATATCCAGTGTAACAAAGCATAAAGTGTACAACATTAACTATTCTCTTATGTTCCAACCATAACCACAAAATGAGAGACATAAATCAAGCAACATTGGTTTTAACAGCAACCCAGTTAGACAAAACCACAAAAATCTAACCAAAAAACCCAACTATAACAATAGCCATGTAAAGCAACCATAAACGAAACAATATTTCTTTCAAAAAACAATATAGTATTTTCTCAGGAGCACCTTATTGAAAATTGAAACAATATAGCCTTTTGAATAGAACCTTATCCAAAATGGCACAATATAGTTGCAGCTAGACAACAACAATCAACAAAAATTGCATAACACCAACAATTTTATTATGTGGCCAACATAGCCACAAAACACAAGCCAAAAACAAAAACTAATAGGAAATTTACATATACATATATATTCATGTTTATATATACATATATATATACACATATATTAAAATTAAAGTATAATCTTTCCTAAACCAAACCTTATCAAAAATTGAGAGAATCTAGCCTTTTCAACAGCATGCTATCAAAAATTGAAATAATATAGCCTCTTTAGTAGAGCCCTATAAAAAAAAAACAACATAGCGCATGCTAAAGAACAACAATTAACAATCCATAATCAAAACAAACATAAACATCATAAAATCAACCCATTGTTGATTACACAAAGCACAAAAAAGTGGACAATAACAAACGGGTATGTGCAGGATCATGATGGGCCAAAAAGTGGCAATATAATGGGTATGTGGTTGAAAACTTTTTTCTTACCCAAAATTGATGAAATGGAAAGGGTTTTTAAAGAATATTCTCAGCTTTCCACCAATATAAATTATGCTTTACTTTGAATTTAATAAGTAATTGTTATTCATTTTCTATTCAAATTACGACTAAAGTCCTCATTGATAGACTAATTGAAAAACATATATAGCTTTCAAACTATATCACACTTTTTGAATCCAAAACATGTGTCACATTCTATGCTTCGTATACTATAGGATTAAAAAAATAAAAATTGAATTTCATGAAGTTTTGACCAAGTTAAGGTGGTCAGACATATGAGTTTTTTATATTTTTTAAAAGTTGTAAGAAAAAATTCATAATTAATTATTTACATGGAAAAACAATGCATCACATTGGGACATGAGTCATCTACTTATATCTAAAATATTATAATTTTCTTTATCATTTTATTGTGGTTAGGGTGGTTAGACAAACACCTACTTCTTATTTTTTCCCTGAAATTTTAGTACTGTATTGAAATTTCAAATTTTCGCCAAATAGATTTTTATTTTTCTTAAACAATCCTAGTAGTTTATAAACTACATTAAATTTTCTACAAATTCTATTCTTACATATTTTTTAAATAATATAGGTAACTTATTCAAATTTTTATGTCAAGTTGCTTAACTCTGATTTTTCTATTTTTTTGCTACTTAAGGGCCTATTTTTTCCATGATGATCTTGTACATACCCAAACCAATGCAAAAATATAACCCAAACTACCATAGTCTTTTCCCAAGAGTTCCTTAACAAGAATTCAAACACTTCTCAACATCACCTTGTCAACAATGAAACAATATATCCCAGGATACACAACAACAACCAACAAAAACTACATAAGGTAAATAATTTTATCTTGTTCCAAACATAGCCACAAAATGAAACCCATAAAGAGAAACCCACAAAGATTCACAATAACCAACCCAAGTAAAAATATACTTGTTTCTGAACAAAAGCTTATCAGAAATAGAAACAATATAGCCTTCTCAACAACACCCTCTTGAAAGTTAGTAGTGACAAACCCATAAAAAAATATACTCATTTATGAACAAAACCTTATCAAAAATTGAAAAAATACAACCTTTTCAACAAAACCTTCTCCAAAATGAAACAATATAGCTTAACCAATAGAACTATAATCAACAATTCCCAATGGAAGCTAACACAAAGTGTATAGGATTGACTATTTTATTCCATTCCAACCATAACCACAAAACCAAAGCCATAAAACAAACAATATTGGTTTGAAGACCGACCTAGATGGAGAAACCCACAAAACACAAAAAATGATAGCTAGGAACCCATGCAAAACCATAGACACAAAATGTGAACCTTAATCCAAACAATACTCATTTTCACAAACAATATAGTCATTCCTCAATAGCCTCAACCCATGCAAAACGATAGCCATATAACACATCCATAAATGAAACAATATTTGTTTTAGAAAATAATATTTTCTTCTATGAATAACACCTTATCAAAAATTGAAACAAAATATCCTTTTGAACATAACCTTATCGAAAATGAGACAATATAGATTGAGCTAGATAGTAACAATCGACAAAAACTACATAAGGTCAACAATTCTTTCCCGTTGCCAACATATCCACTAAATGAAATCCATAAAGAGAGACCCATGGAAAATTGAAATATATATAAATACATGTATATATGTACACATATACATATATGGAGAAATCCACAAAAAACAAAAAATAATAGCTAGGGATCCATGCAAAACCATAGACACAAAATGTGAACCTTAAACCAAACAATACTCATTTTCACAAACAATATAGTCTTTCCTCAATAGCCCCAACCCATGTAGAACGATAGCCATATAATGTATCCATAAATGAAACAATATTTTTTTTAACAAATATTATTGTCTTCTATGAACAACATCTTATTGAAAATTGAAACAATATATCTTTTTAAACATAACCTTATTGAAAATGAGACAATACAAGCTGAGCTAGATAGTAACAATTGACAAAAACTACATAAGGTCAACATTTTTTTCCCATTGCCAATATATCCACTAAATGCAAGCCATAAAGAGAGACCCATGAAAAATTGAAATATATATAAATATATGTATATATGTACACATATATATTAGTCTTAAAATATACCCAATATAGCCTAAGGCACATAACAATAATCAATAATACCTAATGTAACCAAACATAGAATCAAAAACATTAATTATTTTATTTTGTTCCAACCATAACTAGAAAACAAAAGCCATAAATAAAACAAAATTGGTTTCAACAATGACCCAGATGGAGAAAGCCACAATATAGCTCGAGCTATACAATAACAATCGACAAAAACTACATAAGGTCAACAATTTTATTACATTGCAAACATACCCACAAAATGCAAAAATTAAAGAGAAACATATTGAAAATTGATAGTAACAAACCCATACAAAAAAACACTCCTTTCTCAACAAAACCTCCTTGAAAATTGAAACAATATAGCCTTTTCAACAACACCTTTTCCAAAATGAAAAAATATGCTTAAGCAACAAAACTATAATCAACAATGCCCAATGGAAGCTAACACAAAGTGTATAGGATTGACTATTTTATTCCATTGCAACCATAACCACAAACCAGAAGCCATAAGTCAAAGAATATTGGTTTGAAGACTGACCTAGATGGAGAAACCCACAGAACACAAAAAAGTGAGAGCTAGGAACCCATGCAAAACCATAGACACAAAACACAAACCTTAAACCAAATAATACACTCATTTTTACAAACAGTAGTCTTTTCTCAATAGCCTCTTATCAAAATTATATGAAATCAACAGTACCTTATCATAGATAAAACAATATTGCCTAACAAAAATAGTCAGGGAAAAATGAAACAATATCACAAACAATTTTTTCGATATGCACCTCTTCTCGCTTGCTTCAAACAAACCTCTTTCTGCTAGCTTTCTCCAGGCTTCCTTGTTTCTCCAAGCCTCCAAACATAGCCAGACAATAGAAACCATAAACAGAAACCCACAAAAAACATAGTATCAAATCCATGCAAAACCATACACACAAAACGCGAATCATAAATGAGACAAGATATTTGAAACAATCAACTGTACCTTATGGAAAATCAAACAATATAGCCTGGCACAAACCACAAACCAAAAATGAAACAATATCGCCAAGGGTTTCTTTGACATGCACCTCTTCTCACTAACTTTCTTGCATAAAAATGGGAAAATTATTATCATAGGCGACACTTTTCTTTTGCACTTTCAACCATCTGCCCATGCAAAAAACACAAAATACCCTCCACCCACCTTCGCAAAAGTTGCACAAAGCTTAATCTAGCTTGCACCCTCACATAAGCTTACCCTCATCACTCAAGACTCTCATAGTATGTATAGCAATGAAATGACACCAAACAATGCCTTATTGAAAATTTCTCAAACATTTGTTTTGTTCCCCGAGGTATTAAATGATAGCTATTATTACGGTGGTCGCTAGTACAGACAAAGCATACAACAATTACTATTGATGTGAACTAGCGTTTAATTTCCACAACCTTCTCTATCTGTGTGGTGCCAAAAATGCCACCCTATTCCCAAAGCATCCAACAACCACCTTTGCCACATTTTTCATGGTCATTGGATGGCTAAAAAATTGGGCGGCTCATGAAAATTCTGACCAAAGTTATAACCCATCCACCACCTTTTTCCTGACCATTGGAAGTCTAAAAAATGGGGAGGTTAACAAAAATTCTGACCAAAGTTGACACAAATAGCCTATCAGCTAAATTTTTTATTTTTTTGAAATTATATTAAAAAATTGAGTTCAAATAAATTGTATTATTATTTTAATGGTAAATCTTTTAAAGTCAATAACTTCAATAATGAACTAATGCATTACTAATGTTAATAAGAATTACACTTAATCTTTAGCAAGTATAGATTTTTAGAAATAAAAGGCTAAAAGGTAAATTAACTTTAAAGATACAAAATGTAGAGTGAGTAAGCTTTTCAAAGATTTTAATATTACTTCTACTTTAAAATTAATTTATTTAAATAATGTATATTTATATAATTTTTATTATAGGGAGACGGAACTAGCTCAATTGGCTAAAGAATTCTATTGTAAGCAATAGGTCATGAGGTCTAGTCTCCCCCAAACTCTTGGTATCAGATGGCATGTCCGCCATGTACAGTCAAATAAATAAATAAATATATATATATATATATATATATATATATAAAATTTTTATTAAAGAAGAAAAATAATTGTTTGATGGATTATTTTAAATGTAAATATTTTTTAATGATATATTGTAAGATTAGTTTTAGCATTGTCAAATGTTTGAGTGTTAGTCTTTGTTATAAATAATCTCAATCATTTTTTTGGATTATTATTACAATTGATATTTTGAAAGGGGATAAAGCCTATCGCAATTCATCATATCAAAAAGGAGTACTAAGCTCTAATGTTATTTAACAAATTACTAAAAAAAAATACATCAATGCCAACACATTTTCTCATCCACAATTTATAATACTATTTTGAAGCTTAAATATGTTCCCCTAACATGATAAGAGTTAGTACCCTTTACGCATTTCCCATGATCATACTAGATAGCATCAAGAGTAGGATCCCCTACTAGAAACTCAAATTAAAGAGTTTGAAGTCATAAAAGTCCTTCATGATACAATTAGTTTTTTTTATATATTTTAATTTTTAATATTTAATGACTATTTTTTATGATTCCTTTTATTTTTCTTATCTCCCCCTTTTAATTTTAGTTCTATATATTTATGAAATTTTATTTTTTAAATTTCAAAAGTTAAAAACTATTTTTCCTTGCATGAACATTAAGATACAAGATATCCTTAAGATGTGATAGAATATCCTAGCATCTTGTGGCTATCCTAGGATAAGTTGAGTGATCCCTTCCTCACATCCCATATTCCTTTTTCTCATTTCCCATTTTACCTCCTAGATATAATTTTAAATAAGGATGCTCCATACCATGTAAGTCCTTCCCAAGAAAGGCTCCCTACTAGGGTGGTAGTGAGATATTTTAACTCCATAATGCTTCTTTTGATATGTCCAAAATTCCTAGAAATTTAGGACATTTTTGGGGTTATTTCCTTGGATTGGACCATTGAATAAGTAGGAGGGACATGTGGTAGAGTAATTGATGGAGGAGGAGGAAAGCAAATAGATAAATGCGTTCACCACATTGTTGGGAATGAGCCAATTTTATGTATATGCTTTCCTTATGCTAAATGTGGCTCTACAAAAGGATATATGGCTTCCCTAAATAATAAATGGGTCTAATGAATGGCCGGATACCTTCTATTATCCAATGGAAGCAAGAGGAGATAAATCTAGTTCTAGGAAAAGGGTCAAAAAGTGGATCCTCATTTTTTTTAAACAAGTTTGACAATGCAATCTAATGGTTAGAATATTGATTTTTCATTGCAAATGTGAATGGTATTTATAGAATTGTTTCCTCATTTTTTATTTTTAAAAATTATATTTTTTGTAAAAATACATGTGTAAGCTATAAGGGTATGTGTGGGATCATGATGGGCAAAAAAGTAGCAATATGATGGGTATGTGGCTGATGAATTTGTTTTTACCCAAAATTGATGAAATGAAAAAGGTTTACAAAGGAGATTCTCATCTTTCCACCAATATAAATTATGTTTTACTTTGAATTTAATAAGTAATTATTATATATTTTCTATTCAAATTATGATTAAAATCCTAATTGATCGACTAATTGAGAAACATCTATAGCTTTCAAACAGTATCACATTTTTGAATCCAAAACATATGTCACATTCTATGCTTCGCATACTATAGGATTAAAAAAAGAAAAATTGAATTTCATGAAGTTTTGACCAAGTTAAGGTGGTCATACATACAACTTTTTTATATTTTTTAAAATTTGTAATAAAAAATTTATAATTAATTATTTAATTGGAAAAAAATTACAAAAAATATGCATCACATCAAGACATGATTTCTCTACTTATATCTAAAATATTAGAAAAATATTATCATTTTATTGTGGTTAGGGTGGTCATACAAACACCTACTTATTTTTTCTCAGAAATTTATGCTATTGCATTGAAATTTCAAATTTTCTAAATAGATTTTATTTTTAAACAAACCTAGTAGTTTAGAAACTACATTCAATTTTCTATAGATTCTATTATTACATATTTTTAAAATAATATAGATAACTTATTCAAAATTTTACATCAATTTTCCTAACTCTGATTTTTCTAAATTTTTTGCCACTTAAGGGCTTGTTTTTTCCATGATGATCCTTCACATACCCATAAAAATATTTGGATTTGAAATTCAATTCATTTTCCAATAGAATTCTATTACATAACTCAATTCCTTTTACATGATCACTAATATCCTATATGGAATTTTTAGAATATAATATCTGAATATTAATTTAAGAATAACCATTATAGCTATGATAAATAAATAAAGGACCAAACCAAAAATAAAATTAAGGGAAACAATACCCTTTTATGATTGCATATGCCCAATATATTATAATTTGTAATTATAAATTCATATTTAAATTAAGATTTATTTAAATAAAGATTGCAATATGAGTGTAATGTTTTTTTTAACAACAAAAGCAAGGGAAAGGGCCCCTAAATCTAACCAAAACACATAGCCAAGCCTATCAAATAGAAGAATTTGTAACAACCTCAGTGTTTTTATAGGGAAAATTTCAAAAATTTTACCTCAAGAGTAAAATCCATAATGTCGTAACATAGCAATATAAATTTTTCTTTTCATAATGTAATTTAACATTATTTCCAAACTTTTATTGCATTCCATTGTAATTTCATAAATTTTTTCATAACATGGATGTTATATTGAATGAACTCAATTTTATCATTCATGATTACATCCTTTCATATAAATGGGTACATGATACACACATAACTCTTTTGAGCTTCATCTAGCAATAAATATATAAACTGTCCTAATGTCACCACAATGGTGCATGGATTTTGGATGTCCTCACTCGCTGGTGAAAACACTCCAACTGTCCCCAATATTGGCACAACATCCGCAAACCTCGATCACCAATTAATGAGGAGAAGCATCACTCAAGCGATTTTCAACCAACCACATATTCAAATGCGGCCCCCCACACATATGTCACATATTACAAGATGGCCCTACCCTTCAACAAAGAGATTGCTGGTAAACCTCATAACAATAGCCTATCTAAGCTTAGTGTTGTTTCCTACATGACTAGAACTTGTAAACCCTACAATCTTGGATTAGCATGCATAAAAGGAACACAGTGAACTGGCAGTGTAACCAGTGGCAACTTACACTAATTTGGCCAAATTATTCTCACCCAATACTTTGAGTGACAGTCATCCTATTCACATACATTTCTATAGCTTAGTTTGGATTATGACCATTCATATACTATTTTTAGGTAATTTCATTCGATAGGTAATCCCTAACCTAAGAATTAACCTAATTCCCTTTTCCCAAACACAATGGTATCTATACTAATAAAGCCTAAGCATAATTTTCCCCCTTCAATGGATATTCCAATCCGAAGTATAGCATATGAGCTTTTCTACTTTACAAATTATCTTTGCATAAACAAGCTATTATCTTCAAAAGACAACCTAGTCCCAAGTATAACTTTATATTCTAAAGTATAGATACATAAGCTTAATCTAATCATAGATCAAATGTTCATAAATAATTGACTCCAATTAGTATTATATCACATTAATAAGTGATTCTAATCAAGAGGGTAATATCATCGAAGAATGACCTTAGTCGAAGAATAATCATATCAATAGACGATTCCATTCGAGAATGTAATTTCCTTAGTAAAATGGGTTATTCAAAAGAGTAGAATCTTGTCAACAATGTGAATTCATATCAAGAGTGTTTAAGCAACTAATCAAGTAGCAACTCTAACTCAATAGGTAATTCTTCCTATATTTCCAAACATATAGTATCTCATAAACTCAAGTGATCTTCTAGATCACATAGGTAAGTTTTAACCTTGATAAATCCTAATCCTAGGATAAAGGCATCAACCAATGACTAGTCTGATTATATAGGTTAATCCAATCCTATATGTTCAAATCAAGACTAAATGAACAACCCAACAAAGTAGGTTAATTCCAACCTATATGCTTACATGGGTAGTTAAGTACATTTCCAAAACCAGTAGAAAAATCTTAACCTAAGGTTTCCTCAAATAAAATTCTCAACTCAATAGGTTATTCCAAACCTATAATTTCACTCAAGAGTGATGTATGATTAAGTGACCATTCAAGTAAAGATAATTGATGTGGTTTGCATAATGTCACATCATATCTTTCATACCTTCACTTTTGTAATTCTAACCCTATCATTCCCAAGGTTCCCTAGCATAATAAGCTACAATTTCAAGTCACTTCAGTGTGCTGTCATAATAGTGGTTTACAATTCCTGAGAGGAACAAATTTTAGCTGAAATCACATATTTTTAGAAAATATAATGATTTAAGCCTTTAAAATTTCTATTTTAAGGATTCCAATTGAGGAGGGTTTGATCAAATCACCTTAGATCAAACCCCCTTGGATAGAACCTCACTAGTTTTAAACCATATGTATAAATGTGTCTCCTTTACACCTATCAAAATGCTGATAAAAAATCACTTTTGAATTAGATTTTGGGGGATCAAATGAATTCATTTAAAATTTATTTCAAATGATTATGGTATTCCTCAGAAAAAGCTATCCAATGAATATAATTTTAATATGTTTTGGTTTTGTTATGTATTTGTTTTTTAAGTTTTATTAAACATAGGTTTTTCATCGAAAATGAATTTCTTTGTTCTTCACATGTGGAAAAATAGAAGATTATCAAAAAAAGAAAAATATGAGTGCACCAGATATTGAAGTCCTTGATCCAACAAAAAAAATAAAATTAAATTTTGACATATACAATAAAGGTTATGTGTTATATCGCGTGTGTCTGAATTGTAATTTGTTTGATTTTGAAACTTGATTAAGGAAAAACTATTCAATAAGAAACTATCTAACCATGTGGAAGTACTAGATATCATAGTTACAAATCTAAATTTGAAAGAATTAGAATTTTATCCTTCATGGAAAAAAAGTTATCGTTATACAGTGTGCGTCACTTTTTAAAAATGTTTTTTTTAAAAAAACCTATTTTTGGGAGATGGAAAAAGTACAATTTGATTCCAAAAATTTTGAAAAAAATATTTTTAGAATCTACAGACAAAATTTGATGAGACTCTAGTTTGTACCATCTTCAAATTCCTCACAGTTTAGCCGCTATAGGTGCCCGAATGTGAAGATTTAGTTAATAATAATAATTTCAGTGTCCAGTTTGGCCAAAAAATTGTAAACCACTATTATGGGATCACCCTTCATGATGTTGATACATTTCATAATATACATGTAATATTACTACCTATGAATAGACATAACATCATTATCTAAATCCTCGTATAGGTTATATAGGAGTATAAAGACATTTGATTAAGCTAATTGTGTTTCATCATTCTTACTATTTAATACTAACGATAATGTGTCTGTCTGACCATCCTAACCACAATAAAATGATAATATTTTTTTATAATATTTTAGATATAAGTAGAGGACTCATGCCCCAATGTGATGCATGTTTTTTTGTAATTTTTTTCCAAGTAAATAATTAATCATGAATTTTTTATTACAATTTTTTTTAAAAATATAAAAACTTGTATGTCTAACCACCTTAACTTGGTCAAAACTTCATGAAAATCATTTTTTATTTTTTTAATCCTATAGTATGTTAAGCATAGAATGTGACGCATGTTTTGGATTAAAAAAATGTGATACCGTTTGAAAGCTATAGATTTTTTTCAATCAGCCTATCAATCATGACTTTAGTTGTAATTTGAATAGAAAATGAAAAATAATTACTTATTAAAATTCAAAGTAAAGCATAATTAATATTGGTGGAAAGCTAAGAATCTCCTTTAAAAACCCTTTTCATTTCATCAATTTTGGATAAAAAGATAGTCATTAGCCACATACCCATCATATTGCCACTTTTTGGCCCATCATGGTCTTGCACATACCCATAAGGAAAAGACCAAAAAAAAATCCTAGAGACCTATATAATGAGGGGCACACATACGCAAAAAGTACCAAAGCCCAATAACCAAAAAACAAAGACACTAATGATCCAGATTACTTTTTGGGATTGCAAATTAGGTTTCATTATTCAACTAGATGATCCATCTCCTATCTACACTACTCCATTGTATCAAGATAGTTCTCTCATCTAGTTATACCTCCTCAACTTGAGAGGAACTTATCTTTCTACGACCTTTCCTTACCTTGTTCGTACCATTCACAGTTTCAAAAATAGCCCTTCACATAGTTCCCAGAGTGGTAGACATTAATTTATTGATATCCTTGTCCATTTTTTCCAATTTATCCTACAACTCTCAAAATTGAGTGGGATAGAAATCAAAGGGCCTATCTTTATCCTACACATCCCCTTCCAAGTCCTCCATTTCCTACTCTTCCACATCTTTCGTAACTTTCATAACCACATCCTCAATTTCTTTTTCAATATTCTTAACCTCTTCATCTTCATCTTCCTTTGAGTCTTTCACCACCTTTTGGTCATTAGCCTCCATCTCTTCATCCTCATCATTACTAGCAGAGTCCTCCAAGAGGTCTTCTCCCAGAACCACATATACTTCCATTTTTCTCACACTAATGGTGGCCAGAGCCTCTTCTTCTAGGTAATCACTAGGATCTTCAAAGCTAAGTTTTGTACCCTTAGCTAATTGGCCTGCAATCCTTACCAACCTTATTTTACCCTTCCCACTACTAGAGTCATTTTTTTTCCTTGCTCATCCTCATCTCTAATCTCAATAGTTACTTTTTTAGAATTTTTACATTCAACACTGTCAAAACCATTTCTCTTAGCTCCTAAGGGGTGACCTAGGGGGATAGAGCTACTCTCCTTACCTTTCACATTTTGAACAACAACCCCTTTTATAAGGATACCTTTAATAGAGGATTGTTTCAATATAGATGGGATAACAAGGGGTTTTTTAGAAGGAGGTCTAATAGAATAAGTGCTCTCACGAAGATTATTGACCTAAGAAGGATAGGGGAGGGTTTCTAATTGATTCTCATGGGAAAAATTAGAATTGGGGTTATTACCAAAAGAAGGGCCTATCAGGGGAGTGATGGTTGAGGCATAATTATAGAGGCACTGAATCAAACCTTGGTGAATGGGAGATAAAGCTCCCTTAGCATTACATTATTTGAGGGAAGATAAAAAAAAGAAGGTATATTAATCTTTTAATTTCTATGAATATGGAAAAGAAAGTGAAAGTGGTACCTGTGAATTATTGTGTCCCTAACCTCTAGGGTAAAATATTTTATGATATGCACATAGGCCACCCCATAAGGGGTTGGGAGCCATTCCTTATCATAACCATTCTAGCAACTCCTCAACTTCTCTTCCCCTTCAAGAAAATTGTCAATAAACATTTGGTAATTTCCATTACTAATTTTAGACACCCTTAGACCATTATACTACAATCTAGTCACAGTAGCAATCAAGCGGGGGGACTCCTCAAACCCAATACTACCAATTTGGGCCATGTCACCACTCCATGAGTTATAGAATTTAGTAGTAATATCGTCATTATATCCTCTCACAACCATGAAGAAATGTTTCATGCCTACTTCTTTGAAGAGCCTTTAGATATCCACATTCTACCACAATGACACACATAAAAGTAGCTCAGATCACTTGTTGGTCCCCCCATCATAATACAGTAACAAAGGAAAATGACAAAAATTTTACCCACCACCATTATAGCAACAGTTCAAAATAAGTAAATAGTTATCCCAATAATACATACATCACTATAATTTAGAAGAATAATAGTAGCCCAAACATCCGCCAGTAGAATGGTAAAGTTGCTAAACTTCTTAAAGAATCTATCGGTTTCTTTAACTAAAGTCTTATCAAAGATGGGAGTTCGATAAAACTTCTGTCATATTTTACAAATCTTATTCCTATACCCATAATCTGTATGTATACAACCACTACATGTGATAATAATGGATAATAAAATCTAATTACAGCCCAATAATCTTTTGAAAAAACATATGACCATTAGAGGCATAGGAAATATGTGAGGATTCATTTAAAAAGAGCTCCATAGCATAGATGTCATTATTAAGATAAGTCTTAGATCCTTAGCATTAGGAGAAATATGATTCTCGGTCATGTCAATAAGGCTCCCCTCGTGGCACTTAGCAATGTTTAAATAATTAATATTAACATAAATAAATTTAAAAATGTAAGTCCATAAGGTACTTACATTTTCATTATCATCATAATTATCCCACGTCACAAGAAAAATTCCCTTAAAATATCCTATCATAATAAATTAATGATTAAATCTCTACCACACCATATAGATGCATATGGTTAAAATACGAAAGCAAGCTAACATCATCCTATCCACCCTATAGTCCACCTCTCCATTGATTTTAATACACATTACCATCTGATCTAGATCTTGTCTTTTGTGGTATGTCATGTGATCATTGCAATTCAATTTCAAATTTAAAATGAGGTAGGAGTCGACTAGCCTGTCCCTCAGAAAGAGTAATACCTTGACAATCAGAGAAAAAAGATGCATCATTGTCAAATAATGTAAGCACCTCTCAATTGGTCCTTAGCTATCCACTCCTTAATTTAAGCTAGAATATTATCAAACTTCCAAAATTTCCACTTGGTTAAGAAAGACCCATATTGTAGATCATATCTACAATATTATTTCCTTCTCTACAGATATGAGACATAGATAAACCTTCCATAGAAATCAGCACTTATTTAGAATCCTGAATAAGGTTGTTCATTCTCTAGGGTGGGTCGACTAGGACATTAAGATAGTTGACTATGTATTGCAAGTATGAGTAAGTTTGATGGTGTTGTCATTAATGTTGTCATTGATGTCAACACCGTACAAAATGGTGTAGGTTGTGCATGTATAGTCGAGATGTTGTTGAGATGTTGTGAGTACATGAGCTATCTTTATGATGTTGTAGGTGTGTTTATATGATGAGTTACTAAGTGCTTTTGAGAAAATTAATAAATAGTGAAGAAAAAATTGTGTGTGTTGAGAATGTGCTCTAGTACATGCTCTGCATTTCTTCCGTATTGATCCTATGCCTATGGGGATTTGAAGTGTGGTTTATAGGAATCTTTTGGTGATATCTCCTAGTTTGTAGCTTTTGGTTTGATGGAGAGTGAACTATGTCTTCACCAGTGTGTGAACTGGTTTGAGAGAATTGTTTGTCTATGACTAGAAGAAATGTTTTTGCTTCCGCAGTCCTCAACTATTTTGTTTCATATCTTGCGGATCTGGTAGAAAGCTAGTAAAGGTTTCATCTATATTCTGGAAAAAGTGTACATGGTTTAGTGCTTCAGAAGATGAGTTTTAAAGTTGTGTGTGTTTGTACAACCTAGATGGACTAATGGAAGGTATTATGTGTATGAAGGTTATTGCATTTTTTGCGGATGTGTCTGAAGGTATCTGAGATGTGTTCTCATGCATGGTGAAGCATGTTATGTCATCTGCATATTATGTTCTTGTTGGTAAGCATGTAGTTCAAATTTCATTTGTGTTTTCATTAGGTTTGGTTGACCTGGTGTTTACACTTCATGCAAAGGATTAAGAATTAATTGAGAAAACATGTTTTTGATCTGAGACGTTATTTTGGGTCTTGGTTAAATATTGGTTTGGTCCACTCCCATTCCTTTCCACCATAGGAATGTTGAGTTGCCAACCTAAATTTAATTTATGAAATGAAGCATGTACAACCAATCTTGGAGAAAGTTTCTAAGTTTGAAGAGGGTATAAATAAAAGTTGAGATGTTGTGAATGAATCAATGAAGTAAGCCAAGTTCAAAAAATAGAGTTGTGTGAAAGTGAATTGAGGCAACAATAATTTAATGTGTTAGATTCTTGAAAGCAGTGAGCTGATGATGTCTACATTTCTTCTTATCAAGGTTGCTATTGTGTGTAATCTATTGTGGTGGACCTTTTTTTGTTATCTTTTGTATCTATAGGTAGTGAGCCTTTGTATCTAGGCAATGATTTTCTTGTATTCAATTTTTCTATTACTTTATATTGTGAGTTAATCCTCATCATGTTTTTCCCTCGTTGGGTTTTGCACGTAAATCTAGTGTTTCATGTGTTGATGTTGCTTTCTATTATTTGCATTTCATGTTCATACTTAATAAAAAAATTAAGTGGATAAAAATTTGATAAGTGTTTGGGATTTGAGTTTAAGTTTGGTGACAACTGATTCACCCCCCCTCTAAGTTGTCTTGTTCCTTTCAACAAGGTATGTGCAGGATCATGGAGGTCCAAACTAGGCCTCTAAGTGGCAATGAAAATTCAAAAAATCAGAGTTAGACAACTTGACATAAAATTTTGAATAGGTTATTAACATAATTTGAAAAATATGTAAGAAGAAAAGTTGTAGAAAATTGAATGTAGTTTCTAGGCTACTCATCCTTTTTTGGAAAAAAATAAATTTGTTTTGAGAAAATTTGAAATTTCACGCAATGGTACTAAAGCCATGAAAAAGATAAGAAGTGTGTATTAACCGACCATCTTGGCACAAGAAAAATAATATTGTTTTCTGAATATTTCAATATATAGGGGACACACATGCTCTGATGTGCCACATTTTTCCAGAATTTTTCCATATAAATAATTAGTTATTATTTCTTTATTAGAACTTTTCAAAATTATTAAAGTGTTTGTTTCTGAACACCTTAAATTGTTCAAAAATTTATGAATTTCAATTTATTTTTTGTCCTATAGTATGCAAAGCATAGAATGTGGTTCATCTTGTAGATTCAAAAAATGTTA
>VDFB02000017.1:190054074-190116047 GCA_007258455.2 Sequoia sempervirens
TATCTATCTATTTATCTCTCTCTCCCTCCCTCCTTTCTTTTAGGTCTCCCACTAACCCTCTCTCTCTCACTCACTCACTCACTTTCCACCTCCATCTCATGTCTCTCTCTCCCACTCCCTCTCCCCCAGGTGTCTCCTTCCCACCCTAACTAGATAAATATCTCCTAGGTGTCTCCTTCCCACCCTAACTATATAAATCTCTCCCCCTCTCTCTCTCTCCCTCTCAAGTATCTCTCCATATCCCTCCCTCTACCTCCCCCTCTCTCCTTCTCAAGTCTCTCTCTCTCTCTTCCTCCCTCTCTCTCTCTCTATCCCTCTCCATCTCCATCTCACTTTCCATCTCACTCTATCCCTCTCTCTCTCTCCCCCTCCCTTTGAAGTCTCTCTCCCTCTTAAGTCTCTCTCTCTCTCAGGTATCTCCCACTCTCCCTCTTAGGTTTCTCTATCTCTCTCCCCCCTCCTTTATTTTAGGTCTCCCACTTCCCCTCTCTCTCCTTCCCTTTCCCCTCTCTCCCTCTCTCTATATATCTCTCCCTCTTAATCTCTTATCTTCCTCCCTCCCTCTCTTTCTCTCTCCCTCATAAGTAACTTGAGATGGGGAGAGAGAGGGAGAGTGACTTGAGATGGAGAGAGGGAAGAAGAGATATAGAGAGAGAGTGGGAGAGAAGGAGGTCTAAGAGGGATATGAAGAGATAGAGAGAGATAGAGTGTGTGTGTGAGAGAGATAGAGAAAGAGACTTGAGAGAGACTGGGAGAGAGACCTAAGAGGGAGATAGAGAGTGTAAGAGAGAGAGGGAGTGGGAGAGATGTGAGAGAGAGGAGGGAGTAGGAGAGACCTAGGAGAGACCTAAGAGGGAGAGAGGGAGTGGAAAAGACCTAAGAGAGAGAGATTTAAGGAGAGAGACTTCAAAGGGAGGGGGAGAGAGAGGGAGATGGAGAGGGAGTGGGAGTGTGAGAAACCTGAGAGAGAGAGGGAGAAAGAGACCTAGAATGGATATGGAGAGAGAGAGAGTGTGTGTGTGTGAGAGAGAGAGAGACCTAAGAGGGAGAGAGAGACTTCAAGGGATGGAGAGATATAGAGAGGGAGAGAGGGAGGAGAGAGAGGGAGAGGGAGAGGGAGAGGGAGAGGGAGAGGGAGAGGGAGTGGTAGGGACCAAAGAGATAGACCTGAGAGGAAAATGGAGAGTGAGAGAGAGACTTGAGAGGGATATGGAGAGTGAGAGAGATAGGGAGAGAGAGATACTTGAGAAGGAGAGAGGGAGAGATAAATAAAGGGAGGGAGAGAGAGACTTGAGAGGGAGAGAGGGATATAGATGGAGGGAGAGGGAGAGCGAGAGGGAGAGTGGGAGAGAGAGTGGGAGAGAGATAGTTGAGGGGGAGAGATTGTGAGTGTGAATGAGACATTGAGAGAGAGAGGGAGTGGGAGATACTTGAGAGAGAAAGACCTAAGAGAGAAAGAGGTAGTGGGAAATACTTGAGAGAGAGACCTAAGAGGGAGAGAGACTTAAGAGGAAGAGATACTTCAAAGGGAGGGAGAGAGAGAGAGAGAGAGAGAGAGAGAGGGAGAGGGAAAGTGGAGAGGGAGAGGGAGAGGGAGATGAAGAGGGATAAAGAGAGAGGGAGATGGAGTGGGAGGGACCTAAGAGAAAGAGAGGGATTGAGAGAGAGAGAAAGGAAGGATGGAGAGAGAGATAGAGAGATATATCTAGAGCTCAAGGAGAGAGTGACAAAGATAGGTATAAAAGGGATAATGAGAGAAGAAAGGAGGGAGGGATAGGTCTAGAACTTAAGGGGATACATAGTGATATATAAAGAGGTAGAGAAAGGGATAGAGAGATATGGTTATTTATGAAGATTTGATCATCTCCTTGCTACAAAAAATATAAATATCTCATTTTTCATTAATTTTTCTAATGTTTCAATTATTGTGTGATGTGTGTTAGAAAAAAATCATGAAAAAAAGACTTTGCATGTGAAATTAGTGAGCATTTGATGTTTCAAAAATGAAATATGAAGTTCGAATGATTATAATTATTTTTTGGTGTATAATATAGAAACACCACTTAGTCCATTGCATAAAGCTCTCAATCACATTTCCAATGCTTGTAAAAAGTCAAGATTTTGATAATGCAAAAGTTATGACCATTTTGCTAAAGAGGGTTTTTAAGGTTTTCAAAATGGATATCCATTTTTTTTTCAAAAAAATGGGTTCCCGCTTTCCAAAACGGATATCCATTTCAGTTTGGTATTACCAAACCAAAATGGATATTGTACCCAAGCCTGCAAAAAGTCAAAGGTGTGAATTCAACATTTTTGGATGTGTTAAAAATGCCTTTTTTCCCATTGCCAATTTTTGTACCCCCATGATCCTACATATACCCAACAATTGGTATTAGAGCTTAACCACTTGAGGTAGATCTAATTGTGCACAAATTGGCAATCCCTATGTTTGATGGATCTAACTACAATGATTGGAAAGTGCAGATGAGAGGTTACATAATATCTCTTGGTTACAAGACCTAGAAGGCTGTTGAGATGAAGTATGTTGCACTGGCGAGTGGTCTTTCTACTGCATATGAGGTTTCTTCTTATGAGGAGAATGAAAAAGTGAGGTATGTGATCTATAGTGCTTTATCTAAGACTGAGCAAACAAAAGTTATTTCTTTGGGGATTGCTTATTAAGTTTGGAAGAATTTGGAAGATATTTATGAAGAAATGATAGAGTGAAATTGTCAAAGAAGCTAATAGCAAAGTGAAGATATGAGAATTTGAAAATAGAAGAAGGTGAAGATATTGCAAGCTATTTCTAGAGGGCTGATATTGTAGTAAATCATTTGAAAATTCAAGGAGTCACTATGACTGATGAAGATGTGATGGAGAAGATCTTGATGACCCTTCTAGAGAGTTTCAGTGATAAGGTTTCAATTATATAAGAAGTGTATGATCTTAAGAAGTTTACTAAAGAACAACTATTTGGCACCTTGACTACATTTGAGATGATAAATTTTGGAAAGAAAGAGGAGAAGAAAAAATTTGAATTTAAAGCAACAAAGGATGAAGATGATCTAGATAGTGATAGTTCATATGAGTTGGAAGTAAAATTTACAAGGAAGTTGAAGAAAGGTATCGGTAAGTAGAAAGGTATGTTTCCCTTTAAATGTTTTAGTTGTGGTAATATTGGTCATTATGCTTCAAGATGTCCAAATAGAGTTGTACATAAGAAGAAAAAAGACAATAATAAAGACAAAAAGGATAAGAAATTCTAGAAGTTGTAATATGTTAGAGAAGAAGCTGGAATATCTAATGATGAATCTAATTTTGAGGGTGATGATAGTGAGTTCTTATTTTTATCCTTGGAGAATAAATTTGTGTCTACTAACTATAGAAGATGTGCAAGGTAAAGTAGTCTAGAGAACAAGAAGGATGAGATGGAAGATACTCTGGTTACTACCTTTCAATCTAGGAAAGATGAAGACTATTGGGTGATTGATAGTGGTTGTTCTATGCACATGACCAAAGATAAAAGTAAGTTCACTAAACCCAAAAAGTATGATGGTGGATTAGTCATGTTCGGAGATGATTCTGGAGCTAAGATTTTTGGGTAAGAAACAATTAGTTTTCATGGAATAAACAACAATGATGATTTCTATTATGTTAAGGGCTTAAGGCATAATCTTTTGAGTGTTGGAAAAATGTGTAACAAAGGTTTCAAGCTTGTGTTTCAGGATAATACCTGTGATATTAGAAAAGGGTATGAAACTATGTTTATTGTAGGAAGGAGAACATATGCCAAAAACATCTATCAGCTTAAGGGTGTTGATGGTCAGTGCCTTACATCTCAAGTTAATGAAAGTTGGCTATGGAACCAGAGGATGGGACATGTAAACTTTGATAATCTAGACAAGATTATTTCAAGAGAATTTGTTCGAGATATACCTAAAACCAAAAGGTTTGATAATATTGTTTACAGAAGTCAGTTGAGGAAAGATACAAGATGCAGTTTTAAAGGAGAAGAGAAATCAACTATCAGAATGTTGTAATTAATTCATAAAAAACTTTGTAGTCCTACAAGAATAGGAAGTCTAAATGGTGATAGGTATTTCATGCTCCTCATTGATGATTATTCTAGAATTACATGGGTTTCTTTTCTTAGGGAAACAACTTAGGCTCTGGATAGGTTTAAAGTGTTCAAGCAAAGAATGGAAGCCATTTGGATGGTTTTGGCATTTTTTGCACATAAATATTTTAAGGTATATTAGATGGATGTCAATTCATCATTCCTAAATGGAGAAGTAGAAGAAGAGGTGTACATGGAATGACTAGAAGGATTTTAGTTATCAAATAAATCGGATATGGTTTGTAAGTTGAAAAAAGCATTGTATGGACTGAAATAACCTCCCAGAGCTTGGTATGCTAGATTGGACAAACATTTGACACAACAAAAATTTAGTAAGGGCTCTGTAGACAACAATCTTTATTGCAAGGTGTAAGGAAACACAATGTTGGTAATGGTAGTGTATGTTGATGATGTCATCTTTGGAGGAAATGAAGGTATGTGTAAGAGTTTTGTAGAGGAGATGCAAAAATAATTTGAAATGTCCATGATTGGTGAGTTGAATTTCTTTCTTGGTCTTCAAATGAATCAAAATGATAAGAGGATATTCATTTCACAATCAAAGTATGTCAAAGAGTTGTTGAGGAAGTTTGGAATGGATGACTCCAAATCGGTTAGTACTCCTATGGTCATGGGATGCAAGATGAGTAAAGATGATGAATCTGCTAAAGCTTACCAGAGAAAGTACAAATCTATGATTGGTGGACTGATGTATCTTACTACTACTAAACTAGATATCATGCATGCAATATGTTAAGATTCCATATTTCAATTAGAACCGAAAGAAGCCCATGTAACAACTGTGAAGAGAATACTTAGATATCGTAAAGGCACTCTAGATTATGGCCTATGGTATCCTAAGGGTATTGATTTCACTTTAAGTGCTTTCATTGATGTAGATTGGGCTGGTTGTGTGGATGACAAAATATTACTAGTGGAGGTGATTTCTTTCTTGGAGGAAGATTAATTTCATGGTTAAGTAAGAAATAGGATTCAATTTCTTTATCCACTACAGGAGTGGAGTATATTGTTGTAGCATCTTGTTGCACACAATTTTTATGGATGAAGCAAATATTAAAGGATATTGGAGTAATATGTGATGATCCTATACCCATCTTCTGTGATAATATACATGTTATAAACATTTCAAAGAATCTAGTAATGCATTCAAGGATAAAACATATATCTATCATATATAATTTCTTGTGAGAAAAATTATTGGGGAATGAAGTGAGGCTAGAGTATGTTTTTACAAAGGATCCACTAGTACACAAATAGCAATATATGACTAAATAAACTACTAAAAATTACATATAAATGACTAACTTTAGTCACGTGGTCCTATTATTGGTTTATTTGTAGTCATTTATAACACCACTAAATTTATGACTAAACAATTTTAGTCATTTATTTAGTCATTTATTAAGTCATATATCTAGTCATTAATTTTAGTCACATGACTATTTTAGTGGTTTATTTATAGTCATTTATATAACACCATCAAATTTATGACTAAACTATTTTAGTCATTTATTTAGTCATTGATTTGGTCATTTAATTAGTCATTAATTTAGTCATGTATTTAGTCATATATTTAATCATTAATTTAGTCATTAATTTAGTCATTACAAATCAAATCTAACTTAGTTAATCCTCACAAATTTATACATATAAACTTCAAGTATCATAGATATACAAATGCTAAAAACACCATGAAATGAAGACTAAAATGTTTAAAAAAATATGATTGATCAGACAAAAACAAAAATAGATTACAAATCAAGAGGAGCCACAACACAACATTTATGAGTGTAGAAAAAACCACTCTAAAAATTTACTTCATTAAGCCTCATTGGTAAATCAAAATCTCATTGGTTACATTCAATGTCTTAGTGACACTTTACAACTTACAGACACTATATAAACATAATATACTCCTATTTTCATATACTTATATTATTTTCCCCTTCCTTAACTATAGTCCTTTTGGAAGGGAAACAACCTCCTATAGGGGCTTGACCCATTTAATCCCCTTGAAAATCCATTTCTTTCCCATCACTATTCTTTTTGGCTCCTCCAAACTCTTCCTCGCTGGTATTCAACTTTCACTTCTCCAATTTGGAGCTACAACCTGAAAAATAAGGTTTCAAAATTTGCACATCAAAAACTCAGAAAAGTCAAATAAAATAGAGGATAAAATTCAAAAAAAATCTAGTTTTCCTTTTCCAACTATGGCACCCTAAAATTAGGTGCTAGATATAGTAAATGTATCAGAATTAGATATAACATCCATCAAAAGCATATTTGGAAGTAGATTTTTATCAGATATTATAGTTACAAGTTCCACTAATTATAATAAAGATAAATAGTTTTACCTTTCTACATCAACTAATGCAATTCTGATAACTTTTAGAGGATTGACAATGCTAGCCTTTATCATATCAACATACTCACCTACAAGTTACAACACAACATTAAACTTATTAATTAGACTCAACATCTAAGGAAAAAAACCAAGCTTGAAACAACCAAAGTAAGGATGAGAGTCTATGACATCATCCATTCAAAATTATTTTCCTTAAGAGCAAGTATATTTCCCATCCATACTAAACAAATAAAAAGGACAACATTTGCACATATTGAGTACATAACCATATAAGCATGCACCTTATAGCCTGCTCTACTTAGGGATAGAGAAAAAATCATCATTCATTCCAAATTATTCTCCAAAAGTGAAAGTACATAGCCCATCCATAATAAACAAATAAGAAAAAAATATTGCACATACTAAGTACATGATCATAGAAACATTCACCTTATAGCTTGCTCTACCTAGTGCTAGAGTGATAGCTTTGCCAATTCCTCTAGAAGATCCAACCACAACAGCTATAGGAGCTTCAACCACCTTAGGAGTCTCAATGGTTGCTAGTCCAACTAAAGCAACTTGAACTTTAACCCCTACATGCCAATGCATATAGATAGTTCCAAAATTTTAGTTCCTACAAAAGCTTTTGAATAAACAATAGCAATGTTTCTTCCTTTAGTTTATAACTACTTGATTTATAGGGTGCTTTGCAATATGAATCTATGAACTATGAAGATACAGAGATAACCTTTTTTTAAAGAAACAATGAAACTACTTGCCAACCATAATAAAAGCATAAAAAATAGCTTTGAATGTATACAAAACAACTTAGATATCATTACACTACCTAATCCCTATTTGTTTAAAAATATACAACAAAGTGTAGATTGCAAATTTCAAAAATAGAATCAAGTTCAAACCATGCAAAGAAGATTTTGCACTCAAAAAATTATTTGATAACTCCAATCAAAACTATTGGTTCGAAATACAAGAATTTGCAAACAAATCATAGAGAAAAGCTAACATCAAATATATAGTATTGAACTCTCAAACCCTCAACTGTCTTAAAATTAAATCTGAAAAGAAAAACAATGCACTAGCTGAAAACTAGAATCAACTAATCACTCACATCACTACCTTTCTAAATGAAGAAGGCTGGAAAAAACTGAAAAAGAAAAGTGTAAACTTAGATCTCTAAATCTGAAACATCATGCACACAAATTGAGGCTTCCAAATAATAAATAGAAGAGCTATTTTTAGATAATTTATAATAGTAGCTAGGTGATAAGTTTAGAAAACAAGATTTATTTTTATTGATAGGATAGACATGCAAGGATCCAAATTATATGTAAAATTCACACTAAGTGAAATTTCATTGTCCAATCTTTCATTCTCTATCTTGTGTAAAACATTCTATAAGATAAAGCTATGAATTTGAACTTTTATGCTAAGTTTGTTTCTTATATGAATGGCATAAAAGAATTAGCTGTAAAAAATTGTTGCTTTACAACCTTCTTAATAAAAGACAATTCCAAACCACATGCAATGTTATATTCATCTAGTGCATGAAAAGGCCTTACTCGATAGAATCTTCACATATAGGTGGGTGTGGATAAAGTTGAATTGACTCATTTATGTAACGGGTTAGATACTTTAGCTCCTTCATATCTGTAAAATTTGGATTCCTTCCTTGCAGTACACTATCAACCTCCTCTTGTGCTTTCTTCAGTGTAGTATGATTCTGGATGTATAAAGTAACAATATGCCATTTAAAAATACTACTTGGAACTAGTTGTTCAGAACTTCAATATAAAACATGTCAGGCACAAAATCCTGATAAAAGATATAATCTTCTTCTGGTGCAATACCAAGGATGGAACAACTTGGATTTGATCAATGTTTCAACTTAGGCTTGACTAATTCCCAAACTCACATACACTTAGTCCCTTCACTAGACTAGGCCATAATGGCTCCAATGCACACTTAGGCTTCAGACCTTGTACTCAACCCTTTTTAGGCATCTAACAAGATTAAGATGCATAAAAAACACAATTTGACCACACAAATAACTAGGAAACATCAACTTGTGACCACAAAATCTTAGGCCACCTACAAGCTAGTAACACTCCTCTTTAGGACTGTTGGAATTAACTTCCACCCAAGGCCACTTCTCAAGAATGTAAAAAAAAATTTGGATACCCCTTTACAATTTCTATAAGACCTCTCAAAATCAGCATACATTACTTTGAACCAAACCACTCAAATTAGCCCTTCATCGTTGTCCCAATTAGGCTAATTAGGCCTATTTTACAAAGTAACTACCATTTAAACTTAACACAACCCCTTGAACTTTATGGGGAATAAATTATTGAGTGTTCAAACCCTCAAAACCACAACTTAACTCAGGAGAAACTCTCACCTATGACTCCAACCACATAACCCTCATTTCTAGCAAGTTTTAGGTGGGTTTATTGAAAATGTGTGTTCCAAACTCTTTCTCAACATCCCACTTTCTCATAAATCCTTAAAATAACCTTAAAAAACTCAAAACACCATAACATAGGCCATTCCATTAACATTTATTCAAATACCCTCTTTGGTTCCTCATTTTCCCTTGAAAATCTTGTAAATTCACCCTAGGGCATCACACCCAAGCACACAAATGATCACACCTACACAAACTAGACCCTAAAACCCTATCCTACCTATTTTTATCCATTCCACCAAGTTACAACATCTACAAAAGGTGGAATGGATCAATTTGACATTTTTTGTACCCTCAACCCCTATGCACAAAAATTACATAGGTAGTTTTACAAAAGTTGCTCTATAATGCTTGAAACTTAATGAAATTCATTCAAATTTGATTCCTATGAAATATTAGACTATTTTCCATCCACCCATGCACATTTTTTCTCCTTCGAATATTGTATATGTTAGTGCAAGATGAGAAATCAAATTGATACAAGGTGAAAACGTTAGAAAACAATGCCTTATGTATTCAAAATTCAAATGTGTGGTTACCAACTTCTATTCAAATTTTTACAAGTAATTTTTAAAGGAATATCCATCATCTCAACTAACCATAACCACTTTACAAATTATTTTTACAACAATGACATTTCAACTTCCTTAACGTTGCATTTTTGCTTTTTTACAATTTTGCAACATTTTTGTAATTTTGCACTTTTTCACAACTTTTCCCAAATGATTAAGAAATGACTATAAAACTAATATAAGGGCCTTATTATGGCATCATTACACCATTTTAACCCTTGCATTTCCATTTTTCAAACATTTTGACATTTAGTTCATTCAAGGCTTCATTACACCAAATTGACAATAACTTGTAAGGACATTGCAACTTTATACACCTATCAACCTATTACCAATTTTCACTACAACTCAATTGGTAGAGCTGATTAGTTTGTTTTATCTCAAAGTGGAAGTTCAATTAATTTCTACATGTGTTTGAAGTTTTGTTTGCACTAGATTTATGAAGTTCCAGTTATGCAATTGTTTCAGTTAATAGAGTTTTAGAATTATTGCTCAATGCTTCAGAACATAAATGAAGTACATAATAGAATATACAAATGATAAAGCATAAAATTTTCTTTCATTTATTTCATAATGCTTATACATTAAAATTTTTTCATTTTGTTTACAAATACAAATGATTGTAAAAAAATTCATTTTGATGCATTTCTTTTAGAATGGAAATGAAAGAAGAAATTAAAAGATCCACACAAGCTGTGGAGATAGCCTAAAACCATTCATTGCAAGAAATGAATTCTACAAATGAAGGTGGAAAACAAGAAGAAAGTAAATAACATAATTCATATCCATCATTTCCTATGTTATGATCTTCAGTTGTTGTGCTTGTAGCTCACTCCATCCTACTTCCAAATCTAAGTGTACCTACAGAAAATTGGGAAAGTCTTGTTAGCGCTTTGGATATTAGTTATACTACATGCTCTACCAACAAACATATAATTCATTCCTTAAAATGCATGGAATCATCTAAGAATGAAGAGTGCAAAAATATGAGCCTGAAGATGGAATGTGACATCATTATTTTTATGCTAACATTGTTTCTCCTGTGCAGGTATAGGAAAAGTCATATAGCTGATCATTTCATGAAGACATAAAAGCATGTGGAGTAAAACGGGCTCCCTCAAGGGTAGAGCTCAACATGCTACCTCTTAAACATGAAAGCGGGTTGAGTAAGGAAACACAGTGTCATGATCATCTGATCCTTTCATGAAGGAGTAAAATAAATGTCAGCTATCAAAGCAATCAAGTGCATTGTTTATTCATAACAATCAAGTTTGAACAACGAAATGAGAATTACAAGTAGACAATGGACTTAATGAACACAATTCAACTGAAATGCATCTTTTAAATATTGTCAAATTGATGGAATATTTGATGCCATATAGTGTTTTTCTAACTTTTATTCATGTTGTTAAGGATATTCTCTTGTGATGCAACAAATATTTCATGCTCCTAATGGTGATAGTGAACAGGCATACATAATGCCTCATTAAAAAAACATTAAGAAATAATAGAAGCATATGAAGGAGCTTCAAATTTTCATTTTCCTTATTTTGTGGGAATGTTGAACTGTGAATGCATATTTTCTAAAGCATTTAAGTCTATTGAATGGAGGGTAGCAAGCATTAAAGTAACTCTCAAGTAACCACATCAACTATAATTTCTGAATGCAAATGTTGCATTAAATGGAGTATATGCATAAATGTATTTGAAGGAGAACAAGTGCTTGGAGAAACCATATCTTAAGAGGACATAAAAATGATTGAAGAGTGCCAAGATAAAGAACATTCATATCATCAAGTCAATGCATATAGAGTATGGAAAAGGAACAATTATGAGTTTGAATAGATGGCCAACATTATGAAACAAATATTACACTATTTTTGAAAGCTTGTTTGATGTATTTTCAAGGATGTCTTTGCATAGAATTCAAAGTAGAATAAGATTACATTATTTGGGGGGTTCTATTTTTAAGTAGATACTTGAATTGACATTATTTTGTCTCTTCAAATAATGTTTTCCATCATGTTTACATCTTTTGTTGCTGCAATACAATCATTTTCTATTAGTTATGTGTGCACATTGATGGTATAGTCATCTATTAAGTGGCAAAAGAAGCAACATATTTAAGTGAAAGTACATTGATCAAGTATGTATGATGAAGAGGAACATGGGGCAAGAGGGAAGCAATGAATGCATTTCCATAGAATGTTAATGTAGGGAAACTATCATAGTTGTTAAGTGACTTGTTCAAGAAATTATCAATGAAAGGAAAACATTTTGATTGCCTTATCAAGAGTAGAAGAAATAAAAGGTATTGGAAATGCAGGAGTAAAAAACAAAGAATGCATGATTGATATGTGAAACAATCGTCAAGAATTTATTGTAGAGAAACACCACGAAGTAATAGGACAACCATGAAAAGAAACTTAAAAGGAGTAGATGCCACTATTTTCATCATAGTCTACATGATCACTAAGTAATGGAATTATAAATATTTTCATTCCTAGGTACATAACATGAAGGAAAAAAAATGAAAGCTTGCTAGTGCAAGCAAGAATGCACCATGGAGTTTTGAAGGAGTGTTTGCAAATATAAATGTTGAAGGAATACCCAATAGGTGAACTCATGATGGAACAATACTACATTTTGGAGAATCAGTAAAATCAAGTGACAATTGTATACATCAAAAGAAGATGGATCTATATTATTTCCCTAGGAAAATAAATAATGTCATTTTTGGTAGTATTTTTTCAATGGATGAGGTAATTTTTAGTTCACACTGTGAAATGGCATTGAATCATTTTGCAACAAAATCTAAAGTTTTCTTTCAAATTAAAAAAAGACCCATCTAGGTTTATCATGTAATTCCAAAGTAGAAGCAACAAAAATGGAGAACATTCTATAGGTCTATCAAATGAAAGCCATTTCATACATTATGACAGGCTATGGTCAAGTTTACCCTCTTTCCTGCAAGATGTGGAAAACCCACATGGGGTTTCAGTCTAAAATGGGTATGTGCAGGATCATCATGGAAAAAATAGGCCCTTAAGTGGCAAAAAAATTAAAAAAATCAGAGTTAGGCAACTTGACATAAAAATTTGAATAAGTTATCAATATTATTTCAAAAATATGTAAAATAAGAATCTATAGCGAATTGAATTTAGTTTGTAAACTACTAAGTTTGTTTAAAAAAAAAAGAAATCTATTTGGTGAAAATTTGAAATTTCAATGCAGTAGTACTTAAATTTTAGGGAAAAAATAAGAAGTAGGTGTCTGTCTGACCACCCTAACCACAATGAAATAATAATATTTTTTTATAAGATTTTAGATATAAGTAGAGGAATCATGTCCCGATGTGATGCATATTTTTTTGTAGTTTTTTCCAATTAAATAATTAATTATGATTTTTTATTACAACTTTTAAAAAGTATAAAAACTCGTATATCTGACCACCTTAACTTGGTCAAAAATTTGTGAAATTCATTTTTTCTTTTTTTAATCCTATAGTATGTGAAGCATAGAATGTGACACATATTTTGGATTCAAAATTGTGATACCGTTTGAAAGCTATAGATTTTTCAATCAGTCTATCAATCGGGACTTTAATCATAATTTGATTAGAAAATGAATAATAATTACTTATTAAATTCAAAGTAAAGCATAATTTATATTGGTGGAAATATGAGAATCTCCTTTAAAACCCTTTTCATTTCATCAATTTTGGGTAAAAAAAAAGTCGCTAGCCACATACCCATCATATTGCCATTTTTTGGCCCATCATGATCCTACACATACCCAAATATAGATTTATTCTCATCAGAGTTTACCCATATGAGGGTTTTTTTCCAGAAAATACAAAATACATTGAAGGCTTTGATGGGTCGAGACCAGTAGATGGAAAAATACACTAGAAATTATAGGAAAGTGTAACAAGAGTTTTCAATTTTTTGAGTTTTACTTTGGAATGAAAATGTACTATTTCAAGATACCCATATCAAGCATACAATGGCCATGACCTGGAGGGGTTTTTATTCATGAAATATTTAGCAACTTTCAGAAAGGTCAGAAACCCATTTTATTTTTCTTTCAAAATCTCAAAATCTGAAACAAATAGTGTATTAAATGAAAGAGTTCTTTATTAAAAAAAAAATTGAAGCATGTTTAAGCTCGAGACATGTACAATGGCCTGCAAATTTTCAAATGAAAATCATCTTTCTACAGGGAAAATCTTTCATAAGATTTCATTTTAAGAGGGAAATAAGACATAAATAAGACTCACTATTATGCATCTATAGAAGAGCAAGTAGGCTCTCGATCAAGCTCTGTTAGAGCTTCCACAATGCCTCAAACAATGTATCCCATGGCGGTTGAATAGGAAGATCAACGGGAGAGAAGTGAAGGAAGAAAAGCACATCAGAAAATGTCATAGTCATAGCCTTTGAGGCCTTATTTCTTATCAAAAGAGACAATGGAATGAACAAAAATATATTCAAAGCTTACCATGAGGGAGGAGGGGCCGAATACATCAAAGATTCAAAGAGAAAAGGCTTGATTGAGGCCTAGATATCAAACCCTAACTTCTTTCATGGTGGTGGCATACAGATAGGGTTTATTCAATGTTTCACCTTGCAAATGAATGTAAAATGTTACTGATTTTGTTTTTTTGGTCTTTAGGGTTTCACTTTGCCCTAGGTTGTTTTGACTTTTTATCACATTCATTTCAAAAAATGATATGCCAATTAATACCTTCAAGGTATTTTATTTTCCTTAGTGAATATTATTTAGGTCAGCCTTCTCTTAGAATCCATTTAATACCAGTTGCTTAAGTCTTAGGGTTACACATTTAGATGTATTTCAAAGTCTATAAAGCCTTAGGGGGTATGTGGAGGATCATGATGGGCCAAAAAGTGGCAATATGATGGATACATGTAGGGTATGTGGCTGATGACTTCTTTTTACCCAAAATTGATGAAATGAAAAGGCTTTTTAAAACATATTCTTAGCTTTATACCAATATAACTTATGCTTTACTTTGAATTTAATAAATAATTATTATTAATTTTCTATTTGAATTATGACTAAAGTCCTTATTGATAGGCTGATTAAAAAAATATATAGCTTTCAAACAGTATCACATGTTTTGAATTTGAAACATGTGTCACATTCTATGCTTCACATACTATAGGATTAAAAAAAAAAAAATGAATTTCATGAAGTTTTGATCAAGTTAAGGTGGTTAGACATACAATTTTTTTATATTTTTTAAAAGTTGTAATAAAAAATTTATAATTAATTATTTACTTGGAAAAATATTACAAAAAATAATGCATCACATTGGGACATGAGTCGTCTACTTATATCTCAAATCTTATAAAAAAATATTATCATTTTATTGTGGTTCAAGTGGTTAGATAGACACCTACTTCTTATTTTTTCCCTAAAATTTAAGTACTACTGCATTAAAATTTCACCAAATATTTAAAAAAAAAAAAACCTAGTAGTTTAGAAACTACATTCAATTTGCTATAGATTCTATTCTTACATATTTTTGAAATAATATAGATAACTTATTCAAATTTTTATGTCAAGTTCCCTAACACTGATTTTTCTAAAAAAATTCCATTTAAGGGCCTATTTTTTCCATGATGATTTTGCACATACCCAAGGTTTTATTGTTTTCAATGTCTTACCTTAGTAAATAAAGGCCATATGAAGATGTAGGTTTTTTTTTTCATTGATTTTTTAGAAATCAATTGGAACTTAGAAATAAATATTGTTCCTTATGTTTATATGATTTTTTATGAGAAAAATCAAATTGTATGGAGATTGAAGTTGTAATTTTTGCAAATATTTCTAAAATATTAATTACAAAATTAGGTCAAATGGAGAAGTCAAAAAAACTGAAATTATCTTGTAAAGCAAAAGATGAAACAATATTCTATAAATTGTTTTTTTTTTTCTTTTTGCTATTTTTAGCAGTTTTGAGGAAGCAATAAGATAGTTTTTTCTATTGGGTGAATCTGAGAATCATGGGATGAGGTTGAAGTGATATTTTTTCTTTTAAAGTAGAATAGACCAATTTTTAGGTTCTTTTTAGGATGGACATGCAAAAAGTGTGAGTTTTCCACTTTTGTTACACATTATGGAGCAATTTTTGGAGGCTTTTTTCCATGTTTTTTTGTTGAGCTCAGATTAGGGTTTTGGAGATATATTTTGAGGAAAAGATTAGATTTTTTCTTAGTTCATATTTCTTTTTCTTGCTCTTACACATGTTCAGATAGGTTGTAAACATTTTTGTACTCAGAATTTGGATACTCCTTCAGTTGAATAAAGCAACATTCCTATTTCTTAATTTTTGTCTTCTTTGTAATCTTACTTTGATGTTTACATTGTGATTCCATTTACAGAATTCTTTTATGTCCTATTATTGCAAATATTGATGAAAAAATTTCATATGATACAGGTTGTATGTTGTGTTTAAATTTGAATCTTCATGGAAATCAATTATGTATTGACTGTTCGTGAGAGATTGTGAGATTACTGTTATTTTTTTAGAACTATTTGTGATTAGATAATCAAAATCATGCTTAATTTTTGAAGTTCATCTTTAGTCATAGATTTTAATTTTAGTTTATCCTTCTTCCTTTTACCTCAAAAATCTTAGAATAGAATTGTCATTCAGAGAACTAGCTCACTCTGGAGATTCCTTCTTCCCTTAGATCACCCATATCTGAAGAAGGTTTCCATGTGTCAACATATAGTTAAGTTTTCTACAAAATTAGTATAGGGTGCATATCTAATTGATAAAAAAAATTGGCAAACTTGGTGGGACCCTGAAAATTGATTTCTAGGAAGAGTTTCAATTTCTAAGCTTCACTGATACATTTGATTTCAAATTCTAAAAAAAATTCATTAGAAGTTTGACAAACTTTCATCAAAATTATTTTGTCGATATTTTGATGAACTTTGAAACATCAAAATTTTGATCCAGCATCGTTGGCTGGGTCAAAATTTTGACATTTCAAAATTCATGGGAAAATTGACAAAATAATTCTGACAAACTTTTGTTAGAATTTGGAGTCAAATATATTAGTGCTTTATGTTTGGTGCATGTAGTAATATTATTTCATCCTTTCAAAGGTTTCTTATATACCTAGCAACTTCGTCTTTGTTCATGCATGCAGACTTAGTGTAGCCTGTGCATAAGAAAAGTAAAAAACTGATCAAATTATGTACCTTTTGAGTACCGACAATCATCCCCACCATGAATGAGAGGTAGAATAGTAAAGAGACTATTTGAAACACCTGTGAGGTCAAAATCAACACCTCCGATTTTTAGCTCTTTAGTCCTATCACCAGGAAATCTCATTCTTGTTAGAATCCAAGATCACCTGCATGCAAGATGAATACCTGTCACATGCAAAAGATATGAAGAACCAAAAAGATGTTCTTTGAACCTCAAAGTGAAAATGCATTAAGAGAATCAATTATTACAATGTGATCAATACTTATGAAGGAGATCACGAAACCCTAAAAAGGGAAACCCTAAATGAAACCCTAGTGTGCACACTTAATAATTAATTAATAATTAATAAATGTGCCTAAGTTTAGCTTAAGTAATAAAGAGGAATAAGTGACTTAATTAATTAATCAATGTGATGTAATTAATTAAGCATAATAACTTATTACTCTAACACCCCCCCTTAAGATGAACTTAGGAAGAAGCTAAACACTAGAATAAGATGCATGAAAGCAAAGATGGGTCCCGACTAACGAGGCCTGATCAGGTACCCATTTACAAATGCAATAATGAGTAAGAGAAGGAAAAACCCAGTGGGACAAAACCCCCCTTACAATGAGATAACATGCTGCAAAGAAGCACTGGAAGAACTCTGTAGAGTAACACTGGAACTTGATATAGGCAACCAAGGAAATATTCTTCTGTATACTACTGAAACCGGATGAGAGTCACTGATTGACTCAAGGAATCATGATTAAAGCAACAGAAAACCCGATGCCATGGAACACTCGAAAACTCCAAACTGGAACAACTCTGGAATCTATGAAGCAGCAAGCAATTATTGAATGGTGTATTACTGAAAATGAAGTGCAAAGATGCAAGATGCACTCTCCCAACTGCCAAAATATCCAAGTAATCGTCAAACAACCCATCGGGCCAAATCTGGACTAAGTGATAAAACTAGGACAGATACAGAAAAAGTGCACGGACAGCAACCTAGAGCTCCTCAATACCTTTCTGACGCTTCAAACGAGGCGAAAGACGGAGATCGTGGCAAAAAGTTATGAGCTCGGAAGCATAAAAATTACATCTTACTTCAAACAGCAATAAATTCAGTAAAATAGTAAAATACTGAAAAATAAACAGTACTACTAGAAAGTGCTCAGAACCAGCTTTTCGGTGATATCTTGTTTGACCGATTTCGATACCGTATGCCCAAGTTATAGCCAAAAGAAAAAAAAAGCTCTTTTAGGAAAAACTAGGGTTAGGAGGGGGCAAAGAGGTTGTACGACCGATGACATCATGCTGACGTCACCCGTTCACGAGCTTAAATTTGATGGTCGTCTGGCCGTCGCCGCAAAAAATGGATCCCCCTGCAGAAAAGAAAAATTTTGGCCCCTAGTCCTGTGGGCGACCAGGGGCTGGCGGGCTGTAGGGCTTCGGCGGAGCTCCCGGCTCTCCATATGGCCGGGGGCTTGGCGCAGGGGCCGGATCCCCTGGTCCTCGATAGGACCTGTGGCGGAGCTGAAGGGCCGGTGCTGGGGGCTGATCTCGGCAGAGGAATGGTGGCTGCCGCCCAGTGGCCGCTGCTCCTGGTGGCCGCCGGGTGGCGCGGCGGTGGCCGCCTGCCTTCTGTGCGGGCGGCGCCCAAAACTTCAAAAAAATTCAATTTTTTTAATATTTTTTTTTGAAATTTTTCAAGAAAATGCCTCGATCTACGTGCTGGGGAGGCTGTACGGCCACCTAGATAAAAAAAATTTGCCTCCCGTGATCAATCGCGACTAAATTGATGATTTGGACAGCGCTTAGGGTTTTGGACGCCGCTAACGTACATGGCGACGTCCGCTTGGAGCCCATTAGTTCCGCAAAAAAATGGCTACCCCCGTGATCTTGGCGCAGGCATGCCTATGGAAACCCTTTGCACCAAACTCACAAAGAGGCCATATCTTTAGATCATGAACAAGCAGCTGCAGGTCTGGAGCTCTGATACCATGTTAGAATCCAAGATCACCTGCATGCAAGATGAATACCTGTCACATGCAAAAGATATGAAGAACCAAAAAAGATGTTCTTGTAAACCTCTTAGTAAAAATGCATTAAGAGAATCAATTATTACAATGCGTGATCAATCCTTATGAAGCGAGATCACTTAAACCCCTAAAAAGGTAAACCCTAAATGAAAACTTCTAGTGTGCACTCTTAATAATTAATAATTAATTAATAAATGTGCCTAAGTTTACCTTTAAGTAATAAAGAGAGGAATAAGTGACTTAAATTAATCAATGTGATGTAATTAATTAAGCATAATAACTTATTACTCTAACAATTCCTATAGCACAAGCACCACCAATGGCAATGGAAAGACAACACCCATTTGCACCTTTTAATGGGGGCAACCCATTGAATATCACCCAACACGTTGAAATCCTAGTTGCATTCCTTAGATGTTTTTTGTACTTTACTATAGAAGATCACACAATGCAGGTTGACCACATTCGAGATGTCACCACCTTATGCTAGGTTCACAACATCAGTCAAGAGAATGTAGTGCTAAGGAATTTGGCTGTGTTGCTAAAAGGGAAAGTTTTGCAATGGTTCAAAGGCCTGTGGCCAAACTCCATCACGATATGGATGAGTTGGGTGATGGGTTACATTGGTAGTTTGAGGATAGGTCAGATCACCTGTCCCTATTACAACAATTGAACACGATTCAGAGAGTGCCACATGAGAACATGGAAAATTTCAATTACTGATTCCAAAGAACCTAGGACAAAATTCCTTTAACGGTAAAACCAACACCTTAGAATGCTTTTCTATTTTTCTTAAAGGATTTGAATAGAAAGATTTCAATAATGATCAAGTCTATGGGTGGGTTCACACTTCCCAATTCTTTTGACGTCACTATTAGAGTGGAAAATTGTCTCATTCAAGCTAGAGATAGAGCCCCCAAGCCTCCTATGCCCTTATTTATTGAAATAAAGTCACCTATTCCTATCGCTTTACCCCCTTTAGCTATTGTCTTGCCTGTTCCAACAATAGGGTATCATGCTGCAGTGTCTGAGCCTATTGTTCCAGCCCAATCCCAAGAGCTTCAAGATATAAAAAATATACTTAAAATTTTTGGAAATGATCTCGTGAGCATAAAAAAACATGTTGTCCAAGAGGATAAGCCTTATCAAGCTCCTTATTAGCAGAATCAACAAAACAGACCTGCCTTTCAAAATGATTATCAAGGCCAAAAAATGAATTTTAGTCCCAGACCTTTCCAATCCTTTAACTCGAATGCTGCCAATTCATCAAAGGAACTTGTACCACAATATAACATTTCCCAAGATTTTGATTGGTGTTATCCATGCAATCAGCCCCATAACCAGTCAACATGCATCAATGGCATGAGAAATCAGGCCTTAATGGTCCAGAATAGCTATGCTAGTTCAAAAAATGTTACAGATCATAATCAAGAATAGAAAGATAACTTTGAAGTTTCCTTTCCAAACTAGCAGAGTTCTAATTTTTTTGGCATGAATGGTCAAGATCAATAGAATTCTCCTATTTTAACCAATACCAGATTAAAAAAAAGAGCTATGGATTTGGGGTAGCAAGCTAGAAATGTACATAAGTACTCAGCTAAGGATAAGCTGCTTGTTTCTCTACCTCATGCTACTCTTGCAGCCCATTCCAAAGTGCAGATTCTACAAAGAGGCCAAGATATACCAA
This sequence comes from Sequoia sempervirens, assembly GCA_007258455.2. Classification (NCBI taxonomy): domain Eukaryota; kingdom Viridiplantae; phylum Streptophyta; class Pinopsida; order Cupressales; family Cupressaceae; genus Sequoia; species Sequoia sempervirens. The sequence goes on from VDFB02000017.1 coordinate 190,074,568, forward strand.
GGAAAGATCAGTCCAAGATGCAGTCGCAGCCTTTACAGAAGGGAAACAATATTGTTGCTCCTAAAAGTCAGCAAAAGGTGAGCACTATTTCTTTCAATTTTGTTGAGCATCTCAAGAATACCACAAGTAGCATGCCATTTTTAGATGCTTTGCATATTCTAGGTCAAAATATTTTACTGTAGGAAGCCCTAGCTGAACTCTCTATTTTTTATGGTGATAATAAGGCAAGTTCTAAGGTTGTGCTTGTAAATGGCCTAGAGGTTAAGAATGAGCAGAAAACTAAGAGGTAAAGCCTCCTCCATTTTATTTGAGTTTGATTATTGGTGATAAGATAATACATAATTGTATGTGGATTTTGGTGCAAGTAGCTCAATCATGCCTAAAAGCTTAGCTGACAAACTAAGTCTTGTTTATGATCCTAATTCCCAAAAAGGTGTTGTTCAGTTGGATGGGTCTGCTGTTAAAACTACTGGTGTGATTAAGAATTTAGCCCTTACTATGCATGCATCCCTGAATTTTTCCATTCATCAGGATATACAAGTTATCGACCTGGCACATCATTTTTCCATTTGCCTCTCAAGATATTTTACAACCAAACTAGGTGGGTTCTTGTCTTTCGATTGTTCTCATCTGTTCTTTAGAACAATATATTGTACGAAAGTAAACATAAAGTCTGAAACTCTAGCCAAAGACCATATTGAGCCATATGTCTAAAACCCTATAAACGCTAACCTCTATGTCACCCCTGTATTGGAGGAGAAAACCATGACCTTAGACCACAACACCCCTATAGGAAATGTGAACCTAAATGAGTGGGCAGCCAAAGATCATGAGCTTGATCATTTCTAGTACAATAATGAGATAGGATTAGGATTTTATATGATTCATGAACTTGATATTGTAATGATTAATCTGATCAAAGAGGAAGAGTATCCTATAGAAAAAAAAGATAAGCTTTGGAAGCTTTACTTTGATGGTTCGAGAAGCAGTGTGGGTGCTAGTGGTGGAGCTATGCTAGTTTCACCAGATGAAAAAAATAATTATTTAGCTTTCAAGTTTTCTTTCAACTATACAAATAATATAGATGAATATGAATAGTTGGTGCATGGCCTAGAATGGGCCCGAAAGAGAGTTATCAAATGTTTGCAAGTTTATGGTGATTTAGAATTAATTGTGAATCAAGTTAGGAGTCTAAATGTTGTGAAAAATAACTTACTTAAAAAGTATAAGCATCAATTGTGGGATTTGATTGAGACTTTTGATGCTTTTAATATATTTTCAATTCCTAGAAATGAAAATAAACATGTTGATAGGCTCACTACCATAGGATCCCAATTTGATATTTTGAATGATATTTGCAAGGTAGAGGCACATCAATATGTAAAGATTGTAGTTAGACCTTCTGTACTTGACAATAATGTGAGTTGGTAGAGTTTTGATAGCGATGAGAAAATTGAGTTTTTTAATTGTTGAAGTTGAGTTTGTAGATGGAAACTAGCAAAAGTGGCAGCAACAATATGATAACCAGATTGCACAGTTAAAGAAAAACAAGCTACCAAAGGGTTTGGTGACCTTAGAATTTGTTTTCAACTCAGATGATCAAGTGCAGAAGGATAAGTGCAGCATGACTATTAAAGAAGAGCACTATGAGGTGATTGAGATTTTCAAGGGTAAGCTTTTGAAGCTAGGAAAGGTATGTACTAAGGAAGAACAACAAAATTTCTTTCTATTATGTCAAGAGTTCAGTGATGTTTTTTCCTGGGAATACAAAGACTTAAAGGGTTTTGATATAGAATTAGCCCAACATACTATTGAACTAGAACCTAATGCAAAACCAGTATGGAAGAAACATAGACACCTTAATCTCAAATTAGAGCACATTATGAAGGTTGAACTGAATAAGTTAGTTGAGAGTGGCATTATTTTTCCTATCAATCATACGTCGTGGGTATCTAACTTAGCTCTAGTTATAAAGAAAAGCGGGGAAATTAGATTGTGTGTTGATTTCTAGGATTTGAATAGATCCTCTTTGAAAGATCATTATCCACTCCCTTCCATGGAAATTTTTTTGCAAGCGGTTTCTAGTTTTGACAAATTTTCTTTGTTGGATGGGTACTCAGGTTATAATTAGATTCTAGTAAAGAAAGAGGATTAGTTCAAAACAACATTTACAACTAAATGGGTCACTATGGCCTACAATAAGATGTCTTTCAACTTATCCAATGCTAGAGAAACATTTCAACGAGCGATGGGCAAGGATTTCCATGGCCTCATGAAAAAATTTGTTCTGGTATACTTAGATGATATTACAATTTTTTCTAGAAATGCTAATGAATATTTTGAGCATTTAAAATAGATTTTCCAAAGATGCAGAGAGTTTGGAGTGTCTCTCAATTCGAAGAAGTGTATTTTTTTTGTGCACAAAGGTAAACTCCTTGGACATATTGTCTCAAAGAAAGGTATTTCTATAAACCCTAAATGAGTCTCTGCTATTCTTGAGTTACCATTACCAGCCCACAAGAAAGGCTTACAAATCTTTCTTGGGTGGATTAATTTCATTAGAATATTCATACCAAATATTGTAGCTTTGCTACAACTTCTCACTACTATGTTAAAAAGGAATATGCCTTTTAGCTGGACTAAGGAGGGTAAGAGAAGTTTTGAGCAAATAAAACAAGCCCTTGCAACTGCCCCAACCCTCATTAATCCAAACTATGATAGAGATTTCATTATTCATGCTTTTGGAGGGGTTCATACTATTTCAGCTATGTTGTGCTAGCAAAATGATGAAGGTTTGGAATAGCCTGTGGCATTTTTCAGCCAAGTATTGCATGAGTATGAGGTGAAGTATTATTTTGTTGAGAAACATGTTTTTGCAGTTGTAAGAAGCCTCAAGAAGTTTAGGCTTATGTTATCAAATAACAAAATTTAGTTATTAGTTGCTCATTCAACTGTTAAGGATTTCTTACTTAACAAAGATATCAATGATAAACATGCTGGTTGGATAACTAAGGTTATGGAATTTGATATTTTTATTAAAATAACTAAGCTTGTTAGGGGCAAGGTTTTGTGTGAAAAACTTGTAGAAAATGAGGACAACAGCTTAAAAGAAGCTGAAAGGATTTATAGGGTACTAAATAATGATGATGCGGTTGTTGTTTCATTTCCTACTGCTACCTAGGTGTAGAAAATGATGCATTATTTATAGACTAGTGAGTGCCCCAAAGGCTTGGATAGAGAAAAAGGAAGTTACTACATATTACAAGCCATTCCTTATGCTATTATTGATGGTATCCTTTATAGGAGAGATTTTCAGGGAGTTTTATTAAGCTATTAGTAGAATTTCACAATGGGCCCCTAGGAGGCCATTTTGTAGCAAGAAAAATAGCCCTAAAAATCATGCGAGCTAGTTATTATTGGCCAATTTTTTTAAGGATGCTATTGCTTGGGTCTGAAGGTGTGAGAAGTGTTCTTTGTTTGCTAGAAAGAAGAGGTTGGGAGCCATGCCTTTACATCCCATTCAGGTGGAGAATCCATTTTCCAAGTGGGGTTTAGACTTCATTGGACCAATCAACCCACCCTCAAGCATGGGTCATAAGTGGATTCTTATTGCAACATATTACTTCACTAATTGGACCAAAGGTGTTGTTTTAAAAGAAGTAAATGAGACTTCTATTCTTAATTTCTATCAAGACTTAGTGTCAATATTTGGTACACCATATTCGATTATCTTTGACAATGGTTTAGCCTTTATTGGTTTGAGGATTTCTAATTGGTTAGTTAAGAATAATATTTTTCTAAATATATCTTCTAACTATTATCTGCAAGGTAATGGGTAGGCAAAATCTATGAATAAGAACTTGATCTAGATAATCAAGAAAACAATAGATGACAATCAATGAACATGGCATGAGAAACTTAAGTTTTCCCTTTGGGCTTACAGGGTGACTCCTAAAATGGCTACTGGTTGTTCTCCCTATGTACTTGCTTATGGAAAGGAAGCTAAGTTTCCTATTTCCATTGAATTACCAACTCTATGTTTTGTTAAAGAACTAAAATTGTTGAATGAACAACCTCTAGAAGTGAGATTTGCACAATTGATGGAGCTCAAGGAAATGAGAAAGGAAGCATTAAGAAAGCTTGAAATACATCAAGCTCAAATGAATAATTCTTTTGATAAAAGGGTGAGGCCACAAGATTTCATCATTGGTGATTTAGTCTTTAAATGGAATGAATACAAGAGTAAACCTCAACAACATTCCAAATTTGATGCAATTTGGGATGGACCTTATTTGATCACATAGTACAAGGAGAACAGTGCTTTCCAACTTTCTAAGTTGACTGGAGAGGTGTTGTCTATCCCAGTTAATGGGATCCACCTCAAGCATTTCCTCTAAGATAAGTAATATCTTTGTAAAGAGTAGAATAGTTGTTGTAAATAAGTGCTTAATGCACATTTCTTTTCAATAGTTTTGCTTTCCCTAAGCGTTGTTGTGCATGTTTTCTTGGCAATCAGGGCTTATTAGTTTTCTTTTATTACTATTTTTTTTTTGTTTTACTGCTATTTCGAATGTTACTATTTGAGTTTCTGAGTTTCATGAAGGGGCATATTTGACTCCGCGCCCAATGGAGTGTTCAAGGAAACTGGTCTAATGCTTAGCATGCAAACATTTAGAAAAAAAATGCCAAAAATGTTACCAATTTTAACTATAGCTCAATTGGCAGAGTTGATTAGTTTGTTTTATCTCAAAGTTGAAATTCAGTTAATTTCTACATGTGTTTGAAGTGTTGTTTGCACTAGATTTATGAAGTTCCATTTATGCAATTGTTTTAGTTAACAGAGTTTCAGAATTATTGCTCAATGCTTTGCAACATAAATGAAGTACATAATAGAATATACAAATGATAAAGAATAAAATTTTCTTTCAATTATTTCATAATGCTTATACATTATAGTTTTTTCATATTTTTTGCAAATACAAATGATTGTACAAATTTGAATTTTGATGCATTTCTTTTAGAATGGAAATTAAAGAAGAAATTAAAAGATCCACACAAGCCATGGAGATAGCCTAAAACCATTCATTGCAAGAAATGAATTCTACAACTGAAGGTGGAAAATAAGAAGAAAGAAAATAACATAAGACATATCTTGAATTGTTGTGCTTGCAGCTTGCTCCGTCCTGCTTCTGATTCCAAGTTAACCTATAGAAAATTTGGAAAGTCCTATTAGAGCTCCAGATATGAGTTATACTACATGCTCTACCAATAGAGATATAATTCATTCCTTAAAATGCATGGAATCAACTAAGAATGTAGAGTGCAAAAATATGAGTCTAAAGATGGAATGTGACATCATTATTTTTATGCTAACATTGTTTGTCTCCTGTGCAGGTATAGGAAAATTCATGTAGTTGATCATATCATGAAGACATAAAAGCATGTGGACTAAAATAGGCTCCCACAAGGGTGTAGCTCAACGTGCTGCCCCTTAAACATGAAAGTTGGTTGAGTAAGGAAATACAGTGTCATGCTCATCTAATCCTTTCACGAAGGAGTAAAACAGATTTTAGTTATCAAAGAAATCGAGTACATTATTCATTCATAACAATCAAGTCTGAATAACAAAATGAGAATTACAAGTGGACAATGAACTCAATTCAACTGAAATGCATCTCTTAAATATTGTCAAATTGATGGCATCTTTGCTGCCATATAGTGTTTTGGTCATTTTTATTCATGTTGTTTAAGGTATTCTCTCTTGATGCAAGAAGTATTTCATGCTCCTAATGGTGATAGTGAATAGGCATACATAATGCCTCATTAACAGAACATTAAGAAATTATGGAAGCATATCAAGGAACTTCAAATTTTCATTTTCCTTATTTCATGGGAATGTTGAACTGTGAATGCATATTTTTTGAAGCATTCAAGTCTATTAAATGGAGTGTATCAAGCATTAAAGTAACTCTCAAGTAAAGACTAGAACTATAATGTGTGAATGCAAATGTTGCATTAAATGGAGTATATGCATAAATGTATTTGAGGGAGAACAAGTGCTTGGAACAACCATATCTTAAGAGGACATAAAAATGCATGAAGAGTTCCAAGATAAAGAGAATTGATATCATCAAGTCAATGCATAGAGAGTACAGAAAATAAATAATTCTGAGTTTGAATATATGGCCAACATTATGAAACAAAGATTACACTAGTTTTGAAAGCTTGTTTGATGTCTTTTCAAGGTTGTCTTTGCATATAATTCAAAGTAGCATAAGAGTACATTATTTCAGGGGTTTTTTGGTTAGCAAATACTTGCATTGACATTGTTTTTTCTCTTCAAATAATTCTTGTCATCATGTTTACATCTTTTATTGCTGCCATACAATCATTTTATGTTGGTTATGTCTACACATTGATGGTATAGTCATTTATTAAGTGGTGAAAGAAGTAACATATTTAAGTGCAAGTACAGTGATCAAGTATGTATGATAAAGAGGAACATGAGTCAAGAGGGAAGCAATAAATGCATTTCAATAAAATACTAATGCAGTGAAACTATCATAGTTGTTAAGTGACTTGTTCAAGAAAATATCTATGAAAAGAAAGCAATGTGATTGCCTTATCAAGAGTAGAAGAAATAAAAGGTATTGGAAATGTAGGAGTATACAACAAAGAAAGCATGATTCATATGTGAAATAGTCATCAAGCATTTATTTTAGAGCAACACAACGAAGTAATAGGACAATCATTAAAAGCAACATAAAAGGAGTAGATGTCACTATTTTCATAACAGTCTACATGATCACTAAGCAATGTAATTATAATTATTTCCATTCCCAGGTACATAACATGAAGGAAAAAAAGTGAGATCTTGATAGTGCAAGCTAGAATGCACCATGGAGTTTTGAAGGAGTGTTTGGAAATATGAATGTTGAAGGAATACCCAATATGTGAATTCATGATGGAACAATACTGCATTTTGGAGAATCAATAAAATCAAGTTACAATTGTATACATCGAAAGAAGATGGAGCTATATTGTTTCCCTAGGAAAATAAATAATGTCACTTTGGTAGTAGTTTTTCAATGGATGAGGTCATTTTTAGTTCACACTATGCAATGGCATTGAATCATTTTGCAAAAAAAATCTGAAGTTTTCTTTCAAATTATAAAAAGACCCATCTGGGTTTATCATGTAATTTCAATGTAGAAGCAACAAATGGAGAACATTCTATAGGTCTATCAAATGAAAGTTATTTCATTCATTATGACAAGTTGTGGTCTGGTTTGACCTCTTTTTTGCAAGATGTGGAAAACCCACATGAGGATTCAATCTAAAATACATATTTCTTCTCATAATTTAGTTTACCCATATGAGGGTTTTTTTCCAAAAAATACAAAATGCATTGAATGGTTTGATGGGTTGAGCCTAGTAGATGGAGAAATACATTAGAAATTGGAGGAAAGTGTAACAAGAGTTTTCAAGGCATTCTCTTTTGATTTCTTACTTTGGAATGAAAATGCATTGTTTCAAGATACCGATATCAAGCATGCAATGGCCGTGGCCTAGAGGATTTTTTACTCATGAAATATTTAGGAACTTTCAAAAAGGTCAAAAACCCATTTCAGTTTTCTTTGAAAATCTCAAAATCTAAAACAAGGAGTGTATAAAATGCAGGAGTTCTTTATAAAAAATCTTTTGAAGGATGTTTAAGCTCGTGGCCTATATAATGGCCTACAAATTTTCAAATGGAAATCATTTTTGTACAAGGAAAAGCTTTCATAAGCTTTCATTTTAAGAGGAAAATAAGATAGAAATAAAACTCACTATTGTGTGCATGTAGAAGAGCAAGCAAGCCCTCACTTGAGCTCTGTTAGAGCTTCCAAAAATGCCTCAAACAAGATTGAAGAGAGAGAAGCAAAGCAAGAAAAGCACATCAAAAAATGTCATAGTTGCGGCCTTTGAGGCCTTATTTCTCATCAAAAGAGCCAATGGAATGAACAAAAATATATTCAAAGCTTACCATGAGGGATGAGGGGCTGAATACATCAAAGATTCAAAGAGAAAAGGCTCGATGGAGGCTCACATATCAAACCCTAACTTCTTTCATGGTGGTGGCATATAGACAGGGTTTCTTCAAAGTTTCACCTTTCAAATGAATGTTAAATGTTAGGGATTTCATTTGTTTTGTCTTTATGGTTTCACTTTTCCCTAATTCATTTTTACTTTTTATCACATTCATTTCAAAAAATGATATGTCGATTAATACCTTCAAGGTATTTGATTTTCCTTAGTGAATATTTTTTAGGTTGGCCTTCTCTTAGAATCCTTTTAGTACCATTTGCTTAAGTCTTAGGGTTAGACATTTAGATGTATTTCAAACTCTATAAAGCCTTAGGGTTTTATTGTTTTTCAATGTCTTACCTTAGTAAATAAATCTCACATAAAGACTTAGGTTTTATTTTTTCATTGATTTTTTAGAAATCAATTGGAACTCAGAAATAAATATTGTTCCTTATGTTTTTATGAGAAAAATCAAATTGTATGGAGATTGAAGTTGTAGTTTTTGCAAAGATTTCTTAATTATTAATTGCAAAATTAGGTAAAATGGAGAAGTCAAAAAAACTGCAATTATCTTGTAAAGAAAAAGATAAAATAATATTCTATAATTTTTTTTTTCTTTTTGCTATTTTTAGCAGTTTTAAGGAAGCAGTAAGATTTTTTTTCCTCTTGGGAAAATTTGAGAATCATGGGATGATGATGAATTTTTTTTTGCTTTTAAAGTAGAATAGACCTATTTTTAGGTGCTTTTTGGGATGGACATGCAAAAATTGAGTTTTCCACTCTTGTTACACATTATGGAACAGTTTTGGAGGCATTTTCTAGGCTTTTCTATTGAGCTCATATTAGGGTTTTGGAGATATATTTTGAGGAAAAGCTTAGAGTTTTTCTCAGTTTAGATTTATGTTTCTTGCTCTTACACACATTTGGAGAGCTTGTAAAAAAATTTGTACTCAGAATTTGGATACTCCTTCAGTTGAATAAAGTAACATTCCTATTTCTCAATTTATATCTCCTTTGCAATCTTAGTTTTATGTTTACATTGTGATTCCATTTACATAATCCTTTTATGTCCTATTATTGCAGATCTTAATGCATAAAGTTCATATGATACAGGATGCATGTTGTGTTTAAATCTAAATCTTCATACAAATCAATTATGTATTGAGTGTTCTTGAGAGATTGTGAGATTAGTGTTGTTTTATTAGAGCTATTTGTAAGTAGATAATAAAAGTCATCCTTAAGTTCTGAAGGTCATCTTAAGTCATATATTTTAATTTTAGTTTATCCTTCTTCCTTTTACCTCAAAAATCTTAGAATAGAATTATCATTCAAAGAACCAGCTCACTCTAGATATTTCTTCTTCACTTAGATCACCCACATATAAAGAAGGTTTCCATGTGTCAATAGATAGTTAAGTTTTCTAACCTTATTACAACATATTCATGGATTCCAAAGGAAACCTCATTACTTGACCATGTAATGGCCCTAGTTGTCCTTGGTGCTCTTGCACTATCTTCTTTGCTTTCAAATTTGAAGTAGTTTGCTTTGAATATTTGTATGTAGTCAAAATACCTTATTATTACATGAACATCCTTCTATATTATATCATATATTTCATCCTTGCTCTTTATTTTTTTTGGTACTTATTACCTTATTTACTTGTACAATGCATCTTTTTACCTTTGTGATCATACCCTTGTATTGAATTTGTTTATTTATTTACTCAAAAAAGTAAAGAATTAGTATTTGTTTTGGAACTCCTTACATCCTCTTTCAAAGATCATAATTTTAAATTGATTTTATTGCATTCAACATATAAAAAAATGAAGAAAATGACACAACAAACTTAATTACATTGATATAGTATTTTTCACTAACTATTTACTATCCTACTTCTAAGTTGCCACAAACAAGTCATGTATTCAAATTTTCTAAGAAAGTCATGGATACAAGGTCAAGGTGGCTACAAAGTGTCAAGCACAATACATCATAAGAAAAATTTCACATGATTCATGATTTCTTGGCTCATTTGGAGCATTCTTGGTAGTAACACAATTGAGGAATCAAATAATATAATACTTAAACTGGCTCTTGATGGAACCTTCACAAGGTGATACTAACCTAGTCAAACTCACAAAACACCACTAGCAACTCAGATCCTTCATCAATCAATTTTTCCCTTGTTGACTGTCCTAGGCTAGTAACCTTGAAATAAGGTTTGTCAGACCATATATCTTGAACCAGATCATCAAACTAAATTCCACACATATATTTAGATTCCCCTTAATATGTTTGATAGAATGCCTTAAAGAGATGTCATCTCATGGAATACAATGATTGCAAGATATGCAAAAAATAGATTTTTTGAAAAGGATTTAAAATCTTTCAAGCAAATGTAGTTGGTAGGTGTAAAGCCAAATTTCATAACCTTTGCCAGCATTCTCCTTGTCTGCCAAAATGGGAGCTTTGGAATAGGGTATGGACATCCATCAAAGCATAAAAGATAGAGAAATTTTGTCAGATGTTGTAGTGGAAACAACCCTTGTAGATATGTATGAAAAATGTGGAAACATAGACAAGGAATGAAAACTGTTTGACAAAATGCCTCAAAGAAATGTGGTCTCATGGACTATAATGATTTTAGGATATGAACAAATTGAAAATTTTGAAAAGTCTTTAGAAACTTTCAATCAATTACAATTAGTACCTGTGTAAAACCAAAATCCACAACCTTTTCCAGTATCATACCCACCTGTGCCAAATTGGGATCCTTGGAACATGGTATGGACATCCCTCAAAGCATAAAGGATAGAGGAATTTTGTCAGATATTGTAGTTGCAACTACTCTTGTAGACATGCATGCTAAATGTGGGATCATAGACAAGGCACTTGATGTGTTCAAAAAAATGCCTCAAAGAAATGTGGTCTCATGGACTACAATAATTGTAGGATATACACAAATTAGATCCTTTGAAAAGGCTTTAGAACTTTCAAGAAAATGCAATTTGCAGGTTTAACTCCAAACTCCACAACCTTTGCCAGTACCATCTCTTCCTATTCCAAAATGGAAGCTTTGGAACAGGGTATGGACATCCATCAAAGCATAATAGAAGGGGGATTTTCATATGATATTATAGTTGGAAATGCTTTGGTTGACATGTATGCAAAATGTGGAAGCATATAGAAGCATGTAAAGTTTTTGACAAAATGCACAAAATGGATTTGTTGAAAACACTTTAGAAAATTTCAAGAAAATACAATTGCCAGGTATAAATCCAAATTCCACAACCTTTTCTAGCATCTTTCTTTCCTATTCCAAAATGGGGTCTTTACAATAGGGTAGGAATATCCATCAAAGCATAGATAATAAAGGAATTTGGTTAGATATTGTAGTTGCAACTACCCTAGTAGACATGTATACAAAATGTTTGAGTGTTTTCAAGCTATTGGTGGGACTTTGACATGACTCCCAATGACACACAAGAGTCCTCCCCATGATTGCTTCATAACTACTTGGGCTATCGGTGCTACTTTGATGTGACTCCTAGTGATGCACAAGAGTCCTCCCAATGGAAAATCAAGGAAAATGTATCTCGACTCCGAATCACAAGATGTGCTCAAAGAGATAATCACATGATTTGTAGATAGTTGGGAGAATTGAAGGGTGTTAGAGATGCCATCTCATGGAATACAATGATTGTAGGATATGCACAAAATGGATTTACTAAAAAGGCTTTAGAAACTTTCAAGTAAATGCAATTAGCATGCGTGAATCCAAATTCACAACCTATGCCAACATCGATGCCAGTGCCAAAATGAGAGCTTTGAAGTACGGTATGAACATCCATCATATCATAATAGATGGGGCATTTTTGTTAGATATTATGGTTGGAAATGCTCTATTGACATGTATGCAAAATGTGGAAATGTACACAAGGCACATGAACTCTTTGATGGAATGCCTCAAAGAGATGTCATCTCATGGAATGCAATAATTGCATGATATGCACAAAATGAATTTTGCAAGGATTATCTCAAAATATTTGAATTAATGAAGCACTTTGAAGCATATGATATGGTTTAACAATAACTTTATCCAATTTCAGAGAAAGACACAAATTCAGTCAGTTCTTACATAGCTCCTATGATACAATTGATAACATATGATTGACCTTGACAGACTTACTTTCTACCTTTGAAACGTTATACTAAATTTGCAACATTCAAAACCTAAAGTAGATCCAGAGAACAATCACATAAAACAATGAAAGAAACAATAAAGAATCCCTCCACATGGAAAAATCATATCCAGATACTTTTCTTCAAAGACCTCAATAAGACATTTGAATAATTTATGGGATATTTCAATTTTGAAATTTAGGCTTCCCAAAGTCCTTTTCAGTCCTCAGTTTGATTTTGAGCTGGTCTTAAATTTCTATTTTGAGAATTGAGTCAAGCTCAGAGCTCAAAAGCTATGCCATGCTCATCCTGGCATCTTAGTAAAGAGTCTAGTTGTGTGGCTATTCTCTTAAAGGGAGTGTGCACCAATTTGTAGAGGCTATAAGAACAATAAAATACCAATAGTCTCACTTTTGTATCTCATGCCTATCGTGTCCAAGTTATAGATTTATGTTGCTAACATGGTATAAGGATGAATAAAAACTCATACCAAAACATGCTTTTGAAAAGTAAGTGAAGGGAATATGTTTGAGCCCTCTATTTACCGAGCAAAAAGGGAGCCTTTCTAAAGTTAAGAAAGAAATATCTTTAAATATTAACATCATTCTAGTTATGTGGGACATGATCTAGGGCAAGGTGTAACTGCCACAATGATGACTCATACCAGGCCTATTGAGCACATTGTCAATACAAACATGGTTGTGTTAATGTTGGAAAGACCTGTACAAGCTTAGGTGCAAGTCCCTAGCACAATGGGTGGAATACAAGCCTCTAGGGCATGACCTATAAGTATACAAGATCACTGCATTTCATCTCTTTTGAATATGGGCAACTTGTTTAATATTTTCCATTTCCATTGGCACCCTTCTAGTTGTGTTTCTTAATACCTCATCCTAGCTAGTTTATTTTTAGTAGTTCATTTTTGCACTCCCAATTAGTTAATGTAACTAGTTGTAATTTAATTGTCATTGACATACTTTGTTCATTTTTTGACATTAATATAATTTCTATGTTCCTTTATCAGTTTTCAAAGAAAAAACATGGTAAGAATTCAGTAAATGATCTTAGCACCCTCATTCGATTTTGATGGAGGAGATTTGTTAAAGTAGTAATGATGATACGAAGGTAATTAGAAGCTCTACCTATCTTGCTTGATACATAATAGACTTAATGTAAGGAATATCTAAGGACCTACATCTAAACATATCAGTATCTATATCAATATGTAATCTCAATTAACAGAGCTATAGAGTACATAAAAAAATCATAGTATCTATAAATAGAAATTTGTATCCTTTAGAAGGTGGATGGATAGCTTATGGATTAATAGATACAACTACTAAAAAACCTAAATGTATTTAAAAAATTAGCTCCTAATTAAGCAGAAATCATGTAAATAAACTGTACTTATTTTGCAAGTGCTCAAATAGAACATTCAATAGTTAATCAAAGGGGCACATTACTTCTTCCACAAAGATTTTGTCACAAATACACACCTTTCACAATCTTGAAACTATTGGAATGAGCACTTGAAACAAATTTAGACCAAAAGTTTGCAAATTTACATACCCTTCAACACCTTCAATGGGTTCATTGATAAGTCAAAGAAAATTAGCCTGGTAGTCTTGTATGAGCCTCATTAGCTGGGGATTTTGTTTGCTAACTTCTTGAAGCATTGGTTGACAACCTAAAATTAGCCATATCAATAATATGTAGATAAAGCACATGTGGAACTCAAACATGAAATGATATATTCAACAAACCTGTAAAATTTGGGGATTGGCATGAACCATTGTGCAAAGGGCTTGAAACTGAATGATGCAAGATATAATCAATAACCAAATTGAGATAGAAACAAATGTTGGAAATCCCACAAGCATTTAATACTACTTAGAAAGAAAATATCAAACAATTTCATTCTCAATTAACTAAGCATTCAAGTTTTTAAGAGAAACACAAGTTTCTCTGTTAAGTGTTTAATGCAAAAATGCACTAACATATTATACATGTTGGTTATTGTGAGGAAAGTCTAATGCTCCATGTTCAACTCCATCCCTAACACCCATGCCTAGAAAACCCTAAAGGAAGAAAGAAACAAGGTGAATATAGGATTGACGGATGACCACATTGCATAAGACCATACCCATCTTTGCCAAGGCCCAAAATCATACCTATGGAAAAAGATTTAGGGGAGCAGCATTTGGCTCTCTAGAGGGAGATGCAACTTGTGATGATGCAGTTTTTGGAACTTGTCAAGTTGGTAATTGATTTGAAGATGGTGGTCATACAATAGGTATAGGCACTTTAGATGCCTTAGGGATACCCTGCAATAGAATATAAATTGGGAATGCATTATAGCCCAATATGCCATAAATAATTGAAAAGAGTTCCATCTTAACTAAAATTAAAATCACATAGCATGTTAGCTACCATTTCCTTGTTTCTTCCCATGTCAATTCCAATTGGAAAAAAATAAAGTTTTTAATTTCAGAACTTTATAATCATTTTTTATAATAGTTCAAAATATATCATAAGCTCAAATTTACCAACTAGATTACATGATTTCTAAAATAGAGCATGAAGCTCTGTAGGAAGGCAAAGAATACTACAAAAATAATATTTCAGCTTTTAGGCAAGAAATGGTGCATAGAGATTACATGATATCACAAGGGAAAAAGAACACTTAGTGCACAAAGGAAGTAGATAATGTAGCCCTAACTAGTGAAAATTTACGTGAAGTGACGGAGGACCAAATACAATTTTAGGAGTAGTTGGCTCAACAAATCCAACTCACTAAAGCAGCAAAAGTAAAGTTGGTAGCCATAGCAAAGGAAGTAGTACTGCACAAAGCTAAAGTGGCTAGTAGTATAGATGCCCATGATCAGGTCTAGAAGAAACTCATGGAATTCGTTATCATGGTCAAAACCTCTAGGAAATGAGAAGTCATAGCCACCCATCATTTGAAATAATAGATTGAAGAAGTCTACAAGCTTTGTACTACCATCCAA
Organism: Sequoia sempervirens; assembly: GCA_007258455.2. Taxonomy (NCBI): domain Eukaryota; kingdom Viridiplantae; phylum Streptophyta; class Pinopsida; order Cupressales; family Cupressaceae; genus Sequoia; species Sequoia sempervirens. The sequence continues at coordinate 190,089,822 of VDFB02000017.1, forward strand.
CATACTTCCACTACACCTTCCATTTCAGTTGGAGCTTATGTGCCTCCAAGGACATCTCCTAAAAAATTATTAAAACAATTATGCATCAACACATATTCATTGAGATATTAATGACATTACCACATATCATTTACAAGATCATCAAGATACTCGACAAATCACTACAAACATTGCATACTAGTCCATTGTCACCACTATGTATTTGCAAGGAGAAAATAATTAGAACAAAAGTAAACCACTGGCAATCTATGATGTTGAAGCTTCAAACTTGTAAGTGACTGAGACCATATACATGCAAAGATTCTTATCCAAGCCATATAAATAAATGGAGGGATGTTAAAATCAGTCAAAGCATAGAGATGAATAATAGTACTACTGAGATAAGTGACCATCACCACAAGCAAAAAATCTATTGATAGCATCAATACTCTTTATTCATTTTCATGTACCATTAACTAAGATTTGTCCTCATCTAAACCCTTACCACATAGTGATTGAGAAAATAGTGAATAAGAAGTCTAAGAGCTCAGAATGATCAACTCCCCCTGTGAAGTAGGTATACCTACATTCAAAAGACAAGAATTATCATACATTATCACACCAACCAAAGCACTATCACCATGGACAAATCATCTAGCAAAGGTCTATCAATAATGTTTATACAATGAGATTGGATCCATCACACTATATTTCCCAAATACTAAACAAAATATAGAGTAGAAGAAGCATAGTATAGCACTATTAGTGTTCCAATAATGTCATTATATTGACACTGTTACCAAACCCTTGCAACTGAAAGGGTATCAAACATGTAACTGTCAATTTTATCAAGACCCCTGGCATCATGTCACATTCAATGTCAACATGGTCAAGAAAATCACTTTATTTTTGTAAAAAAAGACTTTCAAAACAAAAATTTTACTATGTAGCCATAGTCCCTTCATGACAGTCTACCTTCCATTGACCATACCGCCTCCTTTGACAATAATGACAAAGAGGCTTATGAGAATATGCAAGAAAACCAATGAAAGGAAAATCAATAATAATGCCACCATAATAACATGAGCATAGAAACTATGGCAAGATCACTGTCGAGATCAATATGGTTGAATGAATTTGAACAAAAACATCACTGTCAATGAAACTCATCACCATAAAACTGCAATCACCATACTACTCCATTGAACTGTCACCCTTGTGAGGACTGTCATTTTTCTTAATGTGGGGTCTAACACCTTCCTTCATTGTTATTTTCCATTGCTATAGTGTTTCTCCATAGCCAGGTATATCATTTCCATTTATCTACCTTCAACTGTTACTGTCTTTTCTCTAAGGGACTAGTTTCTAGAAATCAAACCTCCTTCTGTGACCTTCACCTTTTCCTTAATGATTATGAATAAAATGCATACATAGATTTCATGTAACCTTCCTATGGAGTGTGCACCAAAATTACTTGATATGGTTGTCATAAAAAATTAAACATACCTTGTTTCCTTTGGACTCTAATAACTATCCCTTGTCACTAAACCTGTGTGTTGACCTAAAACCACATCTCCAAGGACCCTTTGTTATTTTTGTTTCTCACTTTAATTATTACCTACCATGAAACCCTAGCATTTTATTTTGACTTCCTCCTTAAACACACAATTAGACATAGTGACTGCACCTTACAATTCAACTTCCATCTCAATCTCTTCTTACTATACAGGGTTTGGCTTCACTACCTTGTCATTTACTACAATTCCCTTGCACATAGAAAATTGTCCTCATGCCTTTTGCATAGTGTATAGGTATAGCACTATCAAACTTGGACTATAGAGGTAGGAAATGAACACATTGGAAAATGTAGATTTGGATGCAATGAATAGTACTAACATTATACTACCCCTAGGATTCTTAAAATAAACATCAATGTACAATATCCATACTACCCCTATGATCAGTGTACAAGATCCATACTACCCCTATGACTCAGATCTTTCCTTTATGATAGAGAAATGAACTGAGAACTGCCAAATTGAGACTAAATATATGAAGAGCACTAAATCTTGACAAAGCCACAAGTATAAAACATGAATGAGTGTTAACTACAAACATGGCATGAATTAGAAATACCACTAACTAAGCATAATATCACTAACAACATGAAGACATGAAGAAAACTATCAATATGATTAAGATACTATCACTATATCATTATCAATGAATCTTCTTAGGATGAAGCATCAATACTATGAGATTTGACATCAATACCATTGAATGATCAAGTTTACCAACAAACACCATTAACCTTTTGCAACATGAACATAAACACATTCCTGAAAAACAACAAGAAATGACATATCTTTGACATCACTTCCTTTGACATTTTTGCATCAACACTATGAAGTGAATGTCTACAATAATCACCTTGTATGTTCAAAGTACACTGTCAAAGTAGCAAATCATTATCCAAAATCCAAATCACACAAAAGTTACACTTCAAAGAACATTGTGACACATCTTTTGAGACCATTACCATTATGATTGTTATAGCACCTTTTGTGACTATAGACTACTTTTCATTTCACATCATGGTCTTCTATAGACTATAGCTCAAGTAGTTCAAACTCTTGAAGCATTGTCAAATCAGAAACACATACCTTTTCTCATCAAGATCACATTGATAACACTAGAAAACAATCATAATGTTGTTGGAAGATACCTACAACAAGACTTCTGGCGAGAAGGAGTATAAGGATTATAACATTTTCAAAGACTCATATGATATTGTCATTGAAAAATTCAAACAAGGACTATCACAAACTAGAAGGTTGGTTGAGTCTAGTCTCTACATCTCTTTGATGGATTATGTTCTCTAATTAAATTTTAAAATTACTTAAATGGTTCTCTTGTATTTGGTATTTCAATATTATGTTCATGCATAGAGGGGTAAACCATAACATGCCATGAAATTGTATAAAAAAAGTCTCTCCAATAGCTTGTAAAATATTTCAAAGATAATCTATGCAATCTCCACATGGTATCATGTGACCTATACAAGACTTTAAGCTCACCAAACTTGAAGTGTTTGACAAAATGCCTCAAAGAAATGTGGTCTCATGAGTGCAATAATTGTAGGATATACACAAATTAGATCTATTGAAAAGGATTTAGAAACTTTCATGCAAATGCACTTTGCAGGTTTAAAGCCAGAATCAACAATCTTTCCCAACATCCGCTCAGCTTGTTCCAAAATGGAAGCTTTGGAATAGGGTATGGACATCCATCAAATCATAATAGAAGGGGGGTTTTTGTCTGATATTATAGTTGGAAATGCTTTGGTTGACATGTATGCAAAATTTGGAAGCATAGAGAAAGCATTTGAAGTTTTTGATGGAATGCCTCAAAGAGATGTCATGTCTTGAACTACAATCATTGTTGGATATGCAGTAAATGGATTTGTTGAAAATGATTTAGAAACTTTCAAGCAAATGCAATTGGCAGGTATAAAGCCAAATTACACAGCCTTTGCCAACATCTTTCCTACCTGTGCCAAAATGGGGGCTTTGGAACAGGGTATGAACATCCATCAAAGAATAAATAATAGAGGAATTTTTCAGATGTTGTAGTTGCAACTACCCTAGTAGACATGTATGCAAAATGTGGAAGCATAGAAAAGGCAAGTGAACTATTTCAAAAAATTCCTGAAAGAGATGACATCTCATGGAATACGATGATTGTGTGATATGCACAAAATGGATTTGCTGAAAAGGCTTTAGAAAACTTCAAGAAAATGCAATTAGAAGGTGTGAAGAAAAATTTGACAACCTATGCCAGCATCATCCCTTCCTGTACCAAAATGGGAGCTTTGGAGTAGGGTATGAACATCCACCAGAGCATAATAGATGGGGGATTTTTTTTAGATATTATGGTTGGAAATGCTCTGTTAGGCATGTATGAAAAATGTGGAAATGTACACAAGGAATGTGACCTCTTTGATGGAATGCCTCAAAGAGATGTCATCTCATGGAATGCAATAATTGCAGGATATGCAAAAAATGGATTTTGCAAGGATGCTCTCAAAATATATGAATTAATGAAGCACTCTGAAACATATCCTAACATTGTAAGATTTGTTTGTATTCCTTTTGCATGCAGCCATGGAGGTTTAGTGGATGAGGGTTGTACATACTTCAATCACATGAGTAAGTAGTATTACATTACACCTACAGTTGATTAGTAGTATTGTAGATTCCATGTAGAAAAACCTTCATTCTTTACCATCTAGCAGCCTACCAAAGGCTATTTAGTAGTAGTGCATGGGCCTGCTTCCCATTTATTCCCTAGTAATCATGTAAGGGAAGGTCATAGGTAATGAGTTAAGAATTAAGATTTATCTTTCTCCATCATAAATGAAATACAAAGATCAAAATACATAGCTTTTTTAAGAAGTTAAAATTAAATGAAGATGGATTTGAACATGGATTTTTTGTAAAAAAGAAGAAAAAAATTGGTTTGACATGTTTAGATACCCTTCCTATAAACTCTCTACCATATAATCAAATAACTATTGTTGAAGGAAAGTTCATTAAGAATCAATTATATGAAAAGTGTCTATTTTCCAAACATATTCAAGATAAGGAAAGATAGTTACAAAATAAAGGGTAATCCAAGTAATGAAGTTAATAGCATTATAGAGAAATTGGATTGGAAAATGAAGGCAGTAGGGTATAAAGAATCATTTATCTACCACCATAGTGAAAAGTTAGCGATTGCATTTGGTTTGTTAATAATCCACCTCACAATATTGTGCATGAGATATGATATAGAAACCAAGACATACATAAACAACTCTATTATTCCTATGGTGCAGTCATGAGAAAAATTAATGTCATACTCATCATCCTCAACACTTTACATAACTATTTTCTAAAGTAGTGTGCAAGTTTCACAAGCCTTAGTGAATAGATAAAACAAGTTGCAAAAACATAATTCTCCCCAACCATAAATAATTTTCTTCTAGTTATGAAAAATCAACTAATGGGATTCAATGACAAATCATCTAATTTAAGCAATCAAAATTCTAACTATTAATTACCAAAAATTGTAAGCAAATAAAGGTACCAATGTGGAAAAACTTCTTATAGAAAACCTAGAAGCAAAAGTCAAGCAACCACCAATCAACGCATACTTAGCCCTTTTGTTTGAGTGTGATCTTATCACCCAAACTCAATACAATGCCCTAGATTTTACTTCTCATCCTGATATAACCACTCAGCTTGCCATCAAATTTTTTCTCACCACTAAAATTCACAAGAGAATCCTCACCAAATAAACTCTTTGCATACAAATTTGCAGCCAAAAATCCATAGTCTCCATCTAGTGCAGATCTATATCAAAAATAATGGTTAATTATAGTCTTGTATGTAACATTATATTTCTCTAGTGGTAAATGAACCATTCAGTAATATTTAATGCAATCTAGACCAAGCCATATTACTCTAAAAATATGAAAGAAGTTAAGAAAATTGAAATTTTTACAAGGGTGTGAGGCAATTCATATTTGTTGATCACACACTATGGTTTGGGAACTGCTTCTCATCATGAATTACTATGTTCAAAACTACCTAATAGAAAAAGTACAAGCTCAATACTCATTGGGAGTATATATATGTCATTCTTTAGATTAATCTATTGTTTAAATTTGGTACAATATAAATTTGAATGAAAATTACTAGCAACTTTAAATTTATTTTCCCACCCAAGAGAATAATTTGATTTACCTTGTTTTCCTACTCAAACTCAGCTCACATATTCCTAGAAGCAACATCAGGGCAAGTGGTTGGGGAGATGTAGTCCATAATGTCAATGTGTATGTCATTCAAAACAACAACATTAGGGTCTAGTATGTACTTGTAGTCTCATAAAAAAATGTTACTGAATATAACACCAGTTTCAGTTGAAGACACTTTTATGCTTTCTTTTATCTCCTTCCTTGAATATGGAGGTAGAGTATAATTTTACAACCACTCAACCAATTTGAGATCACCCATAGTAGCCAATTCTAAACAAAGGTTCTGAAGTGTTTCCTTTGTGCGGTTTATTACTGTAACATCTAGGACAATATCATACTAATGAGCTGTAATATATGCTTATGCATATATAGGATCACTGAAGCCTGTAAGTTTTAAAAACTAATTCAATTTATTTTCACTATCACCATCTTTGATAAATTCTCCAGTGGCACATTTTAAATCATCTTCCACTTCATCTTCTAAATCGAGTTGAGGCATACCCTATCACAAAACAAAATTCAGCTTATTTGCAAGTTTCATTGACTTCAAAATAGTTTGAGATTAGAATATACAAAATTTATAATCTTTTGGGGCAAATGAAAAAATGAATACAAATGATAGGACATTAGATGATGCTTATGAAAAGTGATAATGTGGGGTTACTAGTGACAGGAATTCATTCAAAAGATGTTTTAGGAAGAATTTACCATGCTACAAAGGCAATGAAGTGTATGTCCAAGAATTTAACCACAAATTGTGGTGTGTTGGAGTAATATTCATTATGTGGATGTCCTAGAAGACTTAATAGTCACAGGAAGATTCCCTTGAATCTAGTCAAGTTCATTAGGAGATTTTTTGGAAACTAGATGTCAAGTGTCAAACATGTAGCAAGTTGACACAAGCATATTATTGGAAATGAATAATATAAAATGGCACAAGATTGTTGTTTAGTCTTTAAGAGTTACAACTAATTAATTATATTCAGCTTTAGCTAAATCAATATGGCAACATAGTTTGTGTTAAGAACAAAAAATCCAAGATAGATTGACACAACTCCAACATTGAGTCATAGGCAACTATTTAATAAACACATAGTATATTGAGTGTATAGAATGTACAATTGCAGTTGATTTCATTGCACTCTTTCTTACTTGCAATTGTGCTCATATCAAAGGACATACCTAACAAGTTCCCTAGAAAGGCTCCTTCACTCAAACACATGAAACCTCATTTGATTTCCATAGCATTTAGCACTTACTCTGTTTTCTATTCAAAAGTGAACTACGAATTAGAGGGTAGTAGAAAAATATATTTAGTGCATCGAAAATATAAGTATGTAGAACAAGTTACACTCAAGAACATAGAATCATTTTTTTATAAAATCAACTTTTTTTTGGTGCAAAGACTGGAAACAACCAACACCATTTCCTTGTTTGACTCTAAAGGATGAATACATTATAGTGAAAAAATATAGTCTACCTAATCCAATTTAATAAATAAAATTTCTAGAGTATTAATCTCCAAGAGTGAGAGGAAAGAACACTAATGTGCTTGAGGTTTATAAGCACTAGGATTAATAGGTCTAAGAATTTCCTCTTACAATGAAAAAAACTGCAGCCACTATGGTAGTAGTAAAGGGTAATAGTATTCTACAAAACAATTGCATAGAGAATAGGCAATCCAAAAACAACAACAAATAGAAGTAAACATTGAATCATTCTTAGAAGTATGTAACAACTAGCTGAACTGATTCTCAACAAAAGATTGAAGAAAATATTCATGAAACTTTGATCTTAAGAAGTAGTATAACAAAGTATGATTACAAAGTCAGCCCCAACTAACTTAAACTTGGAACATTTAAGTGATGTACTTTGGGTTACTTGATGCAATCTTGGAAGACTCTACCATGAGCATGCTTGTAGTATGAGTCAGTTTACCTATTTTCTCCTATATATTTTTATTGAATGCAATTTTTTCACTCGGTAAGAAAAAATGATGTAGTAGATAACTTTGTTGTTATTTTATAGTACCGTAGAAACTAGAACCAGGTCTTGAAGAGTTCAAATCTATTAAGTCAATCTAAGGCTTCCATTGACGTTCATTGTGACCAGCTAAACATCTTTGATAGCTACACTTCCCATCATCAAATTATGATAAAACATGAAACCTACATGCAAATTGAAGCATAAATAACAGACAATCTTAAAAAAATGGTCACGAAGTGCATATATTCCTAGCTCAATAAATATCATAAAATATATAGACAATGGTATATTTATGTACAAATATTCAATTCTTGCATCAATAAAACATTCTCTGGGCCTGCTACATGGTATATAGTTTTATTCAATTTATTTTTGGTATGTGCTTACAACATCACCAAAATGGCTAACCTAAAAAATGAAAAATGACTACTATGGAGCAATTTACTTCTTTCCCTACCCAGAAAATAATTTAGAATTTAGAATTTTATTTCTCAAAATAAAATATCAAAATTGGACAAAAATAAAAGAATAGGACAAACACAAAAATAGAGTTTGATAATGGTTTAATAAAAGCACAAAAAATCATACTAGATGCTATGTGAAATGACAAATCAATTACATGTGAAAGATGCCACCAACTAACTTTATAATTTATAAGTAATTTGAATAGTTTCCACTCGTTGCCCAATCTTATTCCTCTAGAGAAATATCATTTATTAAGTATGTTGGATGATGATATCATTCTGGAAGTGATTCTGATGCTCAAAGTGTGGGAAGTTATGATGATTTGATAGGAAGTGGTGATAGTTTCTCTTTGAATGTGTGGATGTTGCTATGCCATCACAAGTCATAATTGTTGTCAAAAGGATGTAGGGAAAAATGCTAGTCTTCAAGCCACATTAATGAGATAGTGAATGTTTCAAAAGGGGAAGCAAAGCTCTTAGATATACCCATAGGTTTTGAGAAATGAAAAACCCATGAAGTCTACAACAATGATGGGGTTTTCAAACAATGAAGCATGGCTGAAGTAGTGTCCCCAAAACATGAAAAGCTCTAATGTATTCGCAAAAGTCCTCTAAAAAAAATATTTGTAGCAAAGATATGGATGAAACGGTAATATACAAAAAAAATATAGATCATAGAATGAATTTGAAAATGAAGAAAAATGCATGAAATGCATCTAAGAAAACCAAAATGATCATCTTTTTTGCATTTACAGAGCTATATTTTGAGCATTTTAATGTAGAAATAAAAGAAAAATCCAAATTTTTTGTGCTCACCCAAGTTTTTATGTTGACTTAGCATGAGAATGTATTGGTGAAAGCATTATGCTTCAAGAATCCATCATCAAAATCTAATTTGGAAGCTTCAGAAACCCCTATACTCTACCATGGATGGAGATAGGTACTCTAAAACCCTCGACAAAACCTTATTTTCAAGATGCAACTCACCAAATTGGAGAAGTGAAAGGTCAATACTAGCAAGGAAGAGTTTGAACCTGAGCAAGAACCAATAGTGGTGGGAAAAGCAACAAAAAATTAATATATAATATATATTTAATATAATAGTAAAATAGATTAAATTATATATAATATAATTATATTTATTGTTATATTTAATAGTATATATATATTATATTATTATTGTATTTTGTATTCTAGTATAATTAAAATTACTAAATATAAATATAAAATTATTATAATTAATAATTAATATATAAAAAATCTGATAGTTTAATTGATCTTTGTCTTGCATTGAGACAAACTCAATTTTAGACCTTTGATAGATGGAATGACCTTGGAAAAGTATAATTATTTTTTAATATAATGGAAAAAAATAAAAATAAATAAATAAATCATCACTAATACCATCAAAGTCATCATGTATTAACTCCTCACTAACCAATAGTATCATGATGTAATGTTAGGCGGTAAATCATCATGATATCTAGAGAATGAACATGAATCATAATAGATATCACTATCATGTAATGCAATGTAAATAATGCAAAATTGCAAGATACTTATAAAGACCTATAGTCATTAGGAACATCATTATGTAAAAAATTATAACTGAAATATTTGTTATCCCTAGACTCCTTCCAAGATGTATCATCAAATTAATACAAATATAATAAGGATGTGGAAATAGGACTATCATCATATATAGAAAGAATAACAACACTACGCTCAACATGATGAATAGGTAAAAGAAGTGACACTACATCACATAAATAATTCTCCCTATATATATTGTTACTTAATGGTAGAGCTCTATCATCACTATCCATCACACAAGGAGAATAGTCATCATGAATCATGTATACAAATGAAGTAAAATTATGTCAAGTGGATAGAAAAGGACCAAGGTCTATGGAGTAGAATTTAGGCATGAGAACAACTCATGGAATATTTATCTTCATCAATATGAAAAAATGATGCAATATCATCAATGATCAAAGGATAGAAATCAATAAACAATGAAAACATATTATAATCCTTGAGACATGTATGAATGTAGTCCCTACAAGACAATGGATCAAAAAGACCCATATTAATTGATCTTTAGAGAGATAAGGAAAAAGAAAGAGAGATATCCGAGTGGGAGAAAATTCTATATAGAGAGAGGAATATATATTGACACTTGCACCTAAGGGAGGTTCAAGGATTGTGTTGATAGAAAACTATATGTATGTTAATATGTTAAAGAGTATGTTTTTGTGCATGGATGTGCTACAAATTCTAGTTGCATGTGGCTAGCTTAAACAATTTATAATAAGTGCTAAATAATGGAATGAAATAAATTTAGAAAAATCTAGATTAAGGCTCCCTAACATACTGCATGCTATTGGGCTTAGATGTGGAGAAGTTAGGGCTCCCTAACATGCTTCCTTTCTAACCCCATCATGGTGGACTATATATGGTAATAACACTATTGAATCTTGATTCCATAAATGATCTATTCAAATGGATTAAAATAATTGATAATATATATGTATTATATGTACCATAACTCTTATTGAATCACTAGTAGAATTATATGTTATCAAACTAGCTTCAAATCATAGTTTAAAACATTAATGATTCATTAATATAATGAGTAATCAAAGTTAAACAATGTAAATGTTAAAATTCTCTATAAAATATGTGAAGGCCTTAAGCCTGCACAGAGAGGAAATGCCTTCCACACAATAGGTATTTTTAGTGTACCAAGCAACCTAGGCGGCCAAATAACCCACTTAGGTAGGGTTCCCATGAGGGGGGCCTAAGCTCTATGGATTATGATAAAATTTGAAAGAGAAAAGAATAGAGTAATATTCATTTGTTTAGTCATTAATTTAGTCATATATTTAGTCATAAAGTTAGTCGTTTATTTGGTCATTTTTATTTGTTTGATATTAGTCATTTATTTAATCATTTAGTTGTGATTTTACCCAATGACAAAATTAGTCACTTATAAATGACCAAATTAGTCATTTTATTTTAAAATACTACTAGTGTTAGTCACATGACTAAAAGTTTTAGTCGTGTGACTAAAATTTTTAGTCATGTAGTCATTTATTTTCCAAATTCTACTAGTGATCAGATTGCAAATATATGTACCAAAGCTCTTCTGAAGGATACTTTTGAGTATCTTGGGGAGAAGTTGCAGGTCATTGGTCATCCTTTGAACTAGGTACAAATGGAGGTGCATCAGTCCAGTGGATCTATAGATTCTTCATTTTTTTGGACTGATGAATGGTTCCACTTCACAGGGGGAGTAGAAAGTTTCATTATTTCAATATGAGTTGTATGGGTGGACTCCTAAGGGGGAGAGATTAGAGCTTTTGGTCTTTTCCATTGATGTCAAAGAGGGAGAAAGTCATGTGAAAAATAGTAGAAGAGGAAGAGAAGGTCTTTGCCAGGAATATTGAGAGTGCGGGAATGTTGTGTAGGTCATCTAATTTGGAAAATAAAGAAGAGTGTGTTTGGTGGTTTTTCACATAATGTCTTGCAATCAATGAAAAGGGGGAGATTGTTGCAAGTATGAGTAAGTTTGGTGGTGTTGTCACTAATATTTTCATTGATTTAAACATAGTACAGAATGTTGTACGTTGTGCATGTATAGTAGAGATATTGTTGAGTTGTTGTTGAGATGTTGTGAGTATAGGAGCTATCTTTATGATGTTGCAGGTGTGGTGATATGATGAGTCACTAAGTGCTTTTGAGAAAATTGATAAATAGTGAAGAAAAAATTGTGTGCATGTTTAGAATGTACTCTGGTATTTACTCCACATTTCTTTTGTGTTGATCCTATGCCTATGAAGATATGAAGTGTGGTTAATGGGCATCTATTGGTGATGTCTCTTGGTTTGTAGCTTTTGGTTTGATGGAGAGTGAAAGATATGTTCACCAGTGTGTGAACTGGTTTGACAAAGTTGTTTGTCTATGACTGGGAGAAATGTTTTAGCTCCGCAATCCTTAGCGGGTTTATTTTAGATCTCACACATCTAGTAGAAATCTTGTAAAGATGTTATCTATGTTGTGGAAAAAAATTTCATGGTTTGGTGCTCTAGAAGACAAGTTTCAGAGTTGTTGTGTGTGTTAGTATAGTCTGGATGGATTGATGGAAGGTATTATGTGTATGAAGGTTGTTGCATTTGTTGCAGATGTATTTGAAGGTATCTGAAATGTGTTCTCATGCATGGTGAAGCATGTTACATCATCCACATGTTATCTTCGTATTGGGAAGTGTGTACTTCAAATTTCATTTGTGTTTTCATTAGGTTTGGTTGACCTAGTGTTTACACTTCATGCAAAGGATGAAGAGTTAATTAAGGAAGCATGTGTTTGATCTGAGACATTGTTTTGGGTATTGGTTAAATATTGGTTTGGTCTACTCCCATTCCTTTCCACCCTAGGAATATTGAGTTTCTGACCTAATTTTAATTTATGAAATGAAGCATGTATAGCCGAGCTTGGAGAAAGTTTCTAAGGTTGAAGATGGTATAAATACAAGTTGAGATGTTGTGAATGAATCAATGAAGTAAGAAAATTTTGAAAATTAGAGTTGTGCGAAAGTGAATTGAGGCAGTAGTACTTTAATGTGTTAGATTCCTGAAAGCAGTGAGCTAACAATGTCTACAATTCTTCTAATCAAGGCTGCAATTGTGAGTAATCTATTTTGGTGGACTATTTTTTGTTATCTTTTATATATGTAGGCAATGAGCCTCCCTATTAGATAGTGAGTCCATTTTGTAGGTAGCCTTTGTATTTGGGTAGTGAGCCCTTGGTAGTGAGCCTCTTGTATTCAATTTTTCTATTACTTTATATTGTGATTTAATCCTCTCTATGGTTTTTCCCTTATTGGGTTTTCCACATAAATTTGGTGTTTCCTATGTTGATATTGCTTTCTATTATTTGTATTCAATGTTCATACTTAATAATAGAATTAAGTGGATGAGAAATTGATAAGTGTTTGGTATTTGAGTTTAATTTTGGTGACAGCTGACTGACCCTGCTCTTAGTTGTCTTGCGCCTTTCAACACTATCAACTTTGAATCTCCCTCAATAATTACTTTGTCGAATCGAAGTTCTCGTAGCCTCTTAATACCTCTCTAGGTGGGCATAACTTTTACCTCCACAATGGTAGCATGTCCAATACATTTAGCATAGGCTTCAATACACCTCCCATTGTTGTCTCTTATTGTCATAACCCAATTTCATTACATATTTCTAATAATACGGTAAATTGAAATATTGAAGAAATTCAATTAAATATTAAATGAAGATTCTAGAATATTCAAAAATTGAATGAAAGAAGTTGACTGATGTTGAATTTGTGAATTTTTTAAAATTATTTTATATGTTGCCAAGAATTGCATGTTGTTGATTAATTTGCAAGTGCAGGTGTGTGTAGTTGTTGGGTGATAGGTTGAAGGATGAGAACATGGTTGAAGTAGGATTGTTTAGTTGAATCAAATAGTAAGCCAGTTGGAATCTAGGTGCACACACCACAAATGGCATGATGATTTTCATTTGAATTAAATTGCATATATAAGAGAATGAAATTTCCTAACTCAAATTGTCTCTGTTATTGAAAATAAAGGCTTGTAGACTAAAATTTGTCTACTTAAACTTTGTGTTTGAAGAAACGAAAGAAAGTATTTGAAAGAATGATTAAAAAGGACAAGATAGATCATTTTTAATATATATATATATATATATATATATAAATACATATATATAGATGCTCAAATTTGAATTTAAGTTCTTTATTGTAAGTAATAGTGTATTGAACTTGTAGGCCATTACAAACAAACTTATACTTGAATGCATATATATAAATATATATATGCACATTATTCAAATACATGGTAAATAAGAATGAACCATTTATATACATATATATTACATATATATACATATTGCAAGAGAGGGGGACAACCACGTGCAAGACCCCATGTCACGGAGAGTTGAGATGCGAGAGGCTGCCCTAACTTACCTCAGCTAAGTGTAACATTAGGAAATGTGAGGTGAGAGTAATGAGGACCATGAGGCCTCTCAGTCACTCTATAGAACCAAAACATAGGAAGGGGCTAAGAAAGCTAGTTTTTAGGTCTAACATTGCACCTCAAAAAGCTCTGTGTCTGAGGACAAAAGTGTGGTCTCTAGAAGTCATCACAGTTCACCTACATCTCCAAAGTGTGTTGTCTTCCATACAGCCAGACAACAGTGAAGACAAGGTCAAACGAATAAAATTAGCTAAAACCCCGGCTAACTAACTAAAGGGCCAAAATGATGTGATTAAGCAAATGAAGTACTCTCTAGTATTATAAAGAAAATATATAAGAGTGAAGAGAGTAAGAAGGATCTCACCAAGGAATTTGTTCACTAGCTAATCCTTTGAGAAGCGCATACACCTACACACAAAAAAAGAGGAGAATGTTAGGTGGTTGTATAGGGGTCTTCCTTAGTCAAACCCATATTTAGGTGTTCCCACCTCTATAGACAACCAAAGAAATGACTTAGTAAAGAGAAAAGAAGCACTACAAAATAGTGTTATGCTACTCAACCAAGTATAGAGGAGAGGAGAAGGAAGCTTACCACCTCCACCAAGAGCACTCAAGGCTAATTGGGGGAGAAAATGAGAGGAATTCAAGCCTCTGTTGCAATGGCATGGTCCCAAACTTGCTCTACCGATGAGATGGAGTGGAGCTTTTACTACTATGGAATGCATGAATGCTACTTGAAGCTCGAAGTGGATGCAAATGAGTGTGTCAAAGCTTATGGAGTGAGTGTAGAAGTTGTGTAGAAGATAGAATGCATGTTGAAGGAGTGAATATGAAGAAGGAATGAAGAGAAATGACTATATTCAGGTCAGTCAACTGGAGGGGGCATTACAACTTGACTCCCAATGAGAAGTGTAATGCCTCTGTAGGTTCATCCATAGGAATATTCTAGGGATGTAAGAGTGTCATGTGAACATCTTCATGCCACATGGGCATCCTGAATAGAAATGCCTCCACCAACACTCAAAACATGTGTCAAGTGGAATACAAGAAGTGAGCTTAGGTGGAATTAAGCTTTCAAACTTGGTTTTCTAAGGTGGATGATAGAAAAAAGGGGATTTGCACATGGGGGGCAAATTCGCTCTTATACATTTTTCCTACACTTTAGTAAGGACAAATACTGATGAGTGTTTGGTAAAGTATATCAAGAAAGATTAGGGTTAGAAATGTATACTTGAACCATCGAGGAAGCAGACCATGATCTGGCAAACCTAAAGGTGCAGGGCAAGAAAAAGACTCCATAACTACTTAGAACTATGAAGTTGGAAAAACAAAGCATCTTATAGTCTTGCAAACCTACAAGGAGGCAACCCCCAAGATCTCTCGCATGAAGGAAGCCCCGTGAAGTAAGCGCCTTACAGGCCTATTGACCTATAAGGAAGGTATCCTCCAAGATCTATCATATGGACGAGACTGAGAAAGCCCTTATAGACCCATAAACCTACAAGGAAAGTATCCTCCAAGAAATATAGCATAAAGGAAACCCCAAGGAAGTGGACTCTGCGGAGTCAAGGAACCAAACTCTGCAAAGTCAAGAAGCAGCCAAATAGGAAAGTAATCAGACAATCACACAGACCATTAATGATTCATAAATATTTCAAAGGGCTCCCTCGGAAACCCTTCAAAAGGAGAGGGGTCCACTCAAGGGATGTGCTATTTTAAAGTTAAGTTCTAGTCAAGCTGCCCTTGAGCTAGATGCAAGAATGTGAAATAGGTCCATTCGGGCTGCCCCCAAGCTAAACGCAAAAGGGAATGGAATAAGTCTAGTCAGGTTGACCCTAGGCTAGACATGAAGGAATCCATTCAAGACAAAGAATTTCAAAGGAGGGTCCCTTGGGAACCTGCCATGAGGAAAAGGGGGGTTGACTCAAGGGACACATAGTTGAAAAGATAATGTTATTTTCTCAGAAAGATTCGTCATCAAGGAATTTGAAAGGAGGGATATGCCCGCATGTGAGGGGAAGATTAAATTTGTTCCCACTTCGAAGGAAGGTCTTCTAGTCTTTTCTTTACGAATCCATGATGAAGGTTCAAACATGTTATGTTAGGGTTCCAAGTTGAGAATGCAATTCTAAGGAAAATTTTATGCAAATTTTTGAAGAAAGATTCATAAGCAATGAATGCATTTTCTGAAAATTGAAATTTTAAAGAAAACGTATTGTCACACATGAAAGGGACAACTCAAGCAAAGAAGAGAAAAAGATAAAGATAGACCAAAAGAGAGAAAAAAAAAAGGACACAGGGGGATCTAGTTTAGCGGGGTCAGATCTGTCTGAGCTCGTATAAATAATAGGTAACCACGGTGCAAGGAGAAAGATCATCAATCCCCAACTAGATCAGGAAGAATGCACATTAAGAAAAAATAAAAATAAAAAATTGGGTCAACATGGAAGGGAAGCCTATACTCTCTCGATGCTTTACATCATCCACAATTTAACGAAAATCAAGCACAAACATGGAAGAATGATGATACAAATAGAAGAAGGTATACGAGATGAAAACCATGCTTGTATCCAAGCACAAATAGGGGTGACAAGGGTCTTCTAGGCACACATAGCATAAGCATGGAGGAACACATCAAAAAACATGCACACACACACACACACACAAGATCAAGAAAAGGGGCCTCCTCTTAACATTGATTAGCCAAGAGGTTGTCTTTTCCCCAATCTAAATCTTCATAAGAGGAAGGAGGACGAGCCTGCAATGGTAGGATGTTAAGAGGAGGCACTAGTTACTCATTTGAATTTATCTATACTTGCGATAGTGTTTTTCTATACTTGCGAATTTTCTATATTTGTGACAGTTTGTGGAGGTTTTAGGCCAAATTTTTTTGGTGCAAAATATCAAAATTATTAGATTTTGTTACCTATCTAAGATTAAAAATTATTAGAGTGTGAGTTTGATATTTTTTGAAGATCTAAATATTCAAGCTTGGTAAAGAAAAATCATGTCAAATAATATTAGTGTAGAACAAAATGAAGATACACTTGCTAGATTGTGGTCTAGATTGAAAAGAAAGGGTGATGGGAGGGTATGTACAAAATTGTCATGGAAAAAACAAGCCCTTAAGTGGAAAAAAAATAAAAAAAATTAGAGTTAGGCAACTTGACATAAAAATTTGAATAAGTTATCTATATTATTTCAAAAAAATGTAAGAATATAATTTGTAGCAAATTGAATGTAGTTTCTAAACTACTAGGTTTATTTAAAGAAAAACAAAATCTATTTGGTGAAAATTTGAAATTTCAATGCAATAGTAATTAAATTTCAGGAAAAATAAGAAGTAGGTGTTTGTCTAACCACCCTAACCACAATAAAATGATATTATTTTTTTATAATATTTTAGATATAAGTAGAGGACTCATGTCTTGATGTGATGCATATTTTTTGTAATTTTTCCAAGTAAATAATTAATTATGCTTTTTTATTACAAATTTTAAAACTAAAAAACTTGTATGTCTAACCACCTTAACTTGGTCAAAAATTCATGAAATTCATTTCTTTTTTTTAATCCTATAGTATGTGAAGCATAGAATGTGGTGCATGTTTTAGATTCAAAAAATGTGATACGGTTTGAAAGCTATATATGTTTTTCAATCATATTATCAATTAGGACTTTAGTTGTAATTCAAATAGAAAATGAATAATAATAATTTATTAAATTCTAAGTAAAGCATAATTTATATTGGTGTAAATTTGAGAATATCCTTTAAAAACCATTTTTGTTTCATCAAATTAGGTTTTAAAAAAGGTCGTCAGCCACATACCCTACAAAAACCCATCATATTGCCACTTGTCCCATCGTGATCCTGCACATACCCAGGAAATGCTATTGTCCTTACAATAATTGCAAGGGCTTAAAGATGAAAATACTTTTAATCTCAATAGCTAAGAAACATTGTAGGTAGCATGGCCACGGTGAAGGGGGGCATGATTATCGTCCATTGGTAAGTTGTTCATTATATGTCTTTATATTGATTAAATGTGTAAATGCTTATATCATTTTAACATTTTTTATATATATATAAAATCACTTGATCATGATCATGGTTTATTTGTGTCGATCATTATTATAAAGGTGGGGTGCCCTAGGGCACATGATATGGATTATCACAGCTCAGAGAATGCGGTTTTGCAAACAGAGGAACATGGAGCTATGAATATAAAAGATGAAGTTAATGATCCTATGGAAGAAGATGATCATGTGCCAGAAAAAAACAATTGAAGATGATGGTGCAAATACATTGATCCATGACACATTTAGTGGTGCAGCTAATCATGATGATCGAGATGACTTTGATGATGTTCATGATTTACCTGTACTTGAAAAGGCATACGAGCCCCTCTATGAAAGCTCCCAAAAAACTCTTCTCTCTGTCATATTGTTGTTGGTGAAATTGAATGTTATGAATGGTTTATCCAACATAACAATCTCACAGATGTTAAGGTAGTCATATATGTCATCTTTTTCATATATTTTTATTGTTCATTCATCACTAGTAAATAAAGGATGAAATATGACTAGTAATATTCTTTATATTAACAAAATATTTTTTGTTATAAATTAATAGGTGAATTTTTTTACCACCATCAAATATTTTACCTCATTCATACCGAGATTTATCTGCCATTATGAAAGATATTGTCCTTGAATGGAGTATCAATCAATAGATGCATGTCCTAATTTGATCTTATTATATATCACAAACAGCATGAATTTGCAATAGAATGCCTAGAATGTCATATCAATAGACATTGAATAGATCAACTAACCAAAAGGTGCCTTACAACTTTCTTTGTTATATTCCCATTATTCCACATATGCAATGATTATTTAGGTGTGAAAGCTTAGTGCAATTTATGGATTACCATGCATGGAATAGAAGTGGAGATGACATTCTTCGAATTCCTATGGATGGGTTTGCATTTAGGGACTTGTAGGAAAAATGGCCACACTTTAAAGAAGAACCTTGTAATCTTAGGATTTCATTGGTAGTGGATGGTGTCAATCCATTTGGAGAGTTGAGATCTATTTACTTGGTGTGGAATGTTTATTTTAACAATAACATTCTTCCATGGATGTCAATAAAGAGGGAGCACATAATATTGGCAATGATTGTTCCAGGTATTTTTTTACATCAATTTTCTTTAATGTAGTAGCATCTCATTTTTCTTATTTTTTTCCTAACAACTTATATTTTTTTTCATTTAACAATCATGTACATTAATTTATATATATTGCAGTAAAATGGTTATAATAATTATGTATTTTTTATGTTAATTCAACTAGGTAAGTACCAAGTTAAAGATATGAATGTATATATATCGAGCCTCTTATCAAAGAGTTACTAAAGTTATGGAATGGCATCACTATGTATAATATCTCTAGACCAATAGGACAAAGACAATTTTAATTCCATGCAATGCTTGTATGGACAATTCATGATGCCCTAGGACTAACAAATTTTTGTGGTATGTTATAATGTCTGATTGCACTTTAACGATATTTAATTTTATGAAGTAGATATCATGCATGTTTTTTAAATAATCTATTCATTATATATAATTATAAAAATTGGCATATTTAATCCAATTATATATGATCTTGTAGGTCTTCAAACAAAGGGAAAATTTGCATCTCAAGTTTGTGGTCCAAAGATGAAATCTCGTCATTCAAAAAGTTTAGGAAAGTAGGTGTTTGATGAGTATAGGCAATTCCTCCACATAAATCATAAGTATCAAACTACTGAAAAACATTTTTTCAATGGGAAAGAAGACTACATCAAAACCACGAAAAATGACACGTTGCCTATGGAAGTTGGAATATAATAGAGTTAATCGTCAAGGTTATACATCAGATCAAATTGTTTATCTATCATATATGATATGTTTGGAATTTATATTTTTATATTGTCTTTTGTTTACTCATGCTGTAATTGACAATGATTTTCATTGTTAATTTTTTTAACTTATATGCTTCATTAAGGTCATCAAGGGATTAATGGTCGGCTTCCATAGGGACTAAAAATTTATCCCAAACAATTTAGGTGGTTACCCTACTATTAGTAGCTACAAATTGTGCATTTGTTTGATACAATGCATATCGAAAAGAATATAACATAAACATTATGGAAAATATTGAATGGAGGGCATGACAAAGAAAAAATGGTCAAATTTTGTAGTGACATTTAGGAAGCCAATCATGCAATAAAAAATGTCATTCAATTAAATAGCGATGGAGACAAAATTAATATAAGTTCCCTTCCTTGGTTATTAACGGGGCAACAAAGCAATGCTATAAAAGAATTCATACATAAAATTTGATTTCCCATAGGATTTGTTGTGAATGTATAAACAATATCATAACAAAGAAAGGTGAATTTGGGTCAGTGATGAAAACACATGATTGACATACCTTCATTGAGGTAATTATTCTAGTATATTTTATATATATTTGTATACTGCATGTACTTTTTAGTGTATTATGTTTACTAGTTTTGGAAAAATAATGAAAAGATCATTTTATAATCGTTGTAGTATGTTCTACCTCTATCTCTCCTAGAAAAATTTGAGAACAATGTCAAGCAAGTTATATATGATTTTGGAAAATACATTAGGTAAGTAGCGATATTTTTTCAATTCATTGTATAGATCTTATATTTTTCATTTGTTTTACTTGTTATGCAATATATTATATAGATTTGTTAAATCTAATTAATATATTTGTGCCTTGAATCACTTGTAGATGGTTGTCATCTAAAGAAAACCATAAAGAAGATATAAATTATTGGAAGAGAAAAATTTCTCATCTAATGTGTGAAATGAAAAAGTGTCTACCTTCAACATTTTTCAATGCACAAGAACACTACCTCATACACCAAATTGAGGAGATTGAATTGTGTGGACCTGTACACACAAGGTCAATGTGGATGGTTGAGAGGCACTTGAAATTTTTGAAGGCTTTGATTAGACAAAGCACATCTTGAGGGTTCTATGGTGGAGGGATATATGGTATACCAGACCATGGTGTACATTATTGAATATCTTCCTAAGTTTGCAACAAAGATTGATGTAGATCACATTTGGGATCCCAAATCCATCAACAAATTCAAAGGGGATTACCTGATGGGGAAAGGTAGATTGAGGAAAGTGAGAGGTAATTATAAGATGGTCATGGAGATTAATTAGAATAAATTTTACATTGTCTTCTATTTCTTGAAAAGAAACAACAAAGAACTAGTCCAAATGAAAGAATCTTCCACACACAAATAGAAAATTATTGGAATTGTATTACTCCAAAAAATAAGTCTTTCATTGTTGGTGCCTTATTTTATCCACTATGTCATCGCAATGTCTTACTTTGATTATTCCCTTGTTGGCATAACTTGAGATATGTTATCCCAACTAAATGTTATCGGTGTAAGATATGTTGTCGGGTGGTCCATTTTCTATTGTTCTGATATCAATTTTCTCCTCCAATGAAACATATCGATGTACCTCATGCCAAGATCCCAAGTGATTTTATATTTTACTTTCTTGAATAACCCATCAATGGTAGAACAAAAACAATGTGTCCCCGATACGAGCCTTTTATCTTCATTGGATTATTATATGAGATCAAAATTCTCACTTGTTAGGCTTCTGATGGTTGGCAATGAGTATTTTGTTAGGGAAACTTTCATGAGTTATGCCAATATGCATTTATTGTGGTGCTACATTCTCTATTTGTTCCTTTTTAATCAAAATATATAGTCCAATTTCTTTTGCCAATCAGTATGAATGCAATGTGCCTATGCCAATATTGTACAATGTGCTTCCACATTCACGTTGTTAGCTCTCAAAATCATAGGTAAAAATACCTCAAGAGGTTGCCAAACTCTTGGTAATTTTCAAGGTAACATACAACGCTAAATGGTTTTAGACCTTCTTCTCTTGAGATGCTACCAGAACTAGGTGGGTCTACCTATGTGAATGAAGTAGACTTGAACTATGTGATTCCTCCTACAACAATCTATTCACAATGGAAATTTGAAAGTGAACATATGTACTACTAATCTAGCATAAATTGTATAAGCAGTTTCAAAGAAATATGTTCAGTTAATAGATGTAAAACATTTAAAATGAAATGAAACAAAGTGATGAAATGTGAAGACTAGTGCTTTGTTGGGTATATGGAGTCAACTAGAAATAAGAGACAAGTAACTTATGAATGGCAATAATTCAAACTATTTGGCACTTCTATTTTTATAACTTGTATAAATAGGAAGGGATGCAATTATCAAATTCTTCTTTAATAATCAAAAATAATATTCCTAAGTTGTTGTGAATAATCAAAAGGACTTTAATGTTTACTTGAAAGACCCAATTAATTATTCCACATAGATACAATGAATGTGCATTGATAAATTGAAAATATGCTTGATATATCAATTTAAACAATAGAGTAATATTAAATATGGAGAAAATCTAGCAATATATTCAATTAACTTAACAAACAATTGATACCAACATATAGCCACCAAATCAAATATTTTCCATTAACTTCATCAAAAAATTTACACGTGCATCTTGGTCCTTTATGATGTAAAAATTGTATCAATCCCTATTCTCCTAGTTCTTCTATCTACTCCTATCTTAAAAAATATATTCTTGGTCCTAGTCTCTCTTATTTATAGGAGAGGCAACAAGCTTCAAACCAAAAGACATGATGTTTGATAACAAAATTTAACTAACATGTAAAATATAACTAAAACAATTAACAAGTAACACATGACAATTTTGTTAATATTTAAGTAAAAGCCCGATTCACCAAAGACTTGTGCAAAGAATTTTCTTTATGATAATCATCATTGATAGTGATTAATCTTCATTTGAACTGAGGTATTTCTCTTGCCACTTGTATTTCTATGTAACAGTGAAGTTTGACAGGTAGCTTTTCCATTTTCTATCAAGCAAGTTTTTGGCATCTACAATGAACTTTGTATAACCATTATCCAATGCAATAATTCCACCAAGAAGAACATGAAATTTTTCTAGATTGATATTACCATGTGAAACCTGTATATGTGTCAAACATTGTGGAACCATTTGATCAAATTCATTTCTCCGTTCATCCACATCCTTGAGTTGACCATCACCTTTAACGATCAGAGGGATAAAACTGTGTTTTATTGAATCAAATGAATTCGTTTTGTTTTCTACCTTCTTCTTCATATCAATCAAATACTTATGCTCATCAATGATTCCTTTTACCATTTCCTTAGTAGGTTTTAACTTTAGGGGTGCATCAGGATCTCTTTGTGTGGCTTTACACAGAGTGGTTAAGATATGGTAAGTGGGCTGCCATCTTTTCTGTAATTCCTCTAAGATAGGGGAATTAGTATTTATCTATTCCAAAGCTCTTAACAAATGACTGAATCCCTCGTGAGCTCCACTTATTTTATCTTTTCAAACTTCAACTCTATGTTTTAGTATTTCCTCTAAGGTGCTCAAGATGTTTCGTTTGATATCATCCATATTATGATTCTTTAGTTTCTCAACCTCTTCTTTCAATTATTGAATTTGTGGATCTTCAACTGAAGCAGGTTGATGATATACAACCATTTCATACCCCTTTACATCTGTGGCTTGTTGAAATTTTTGTTTCAATCCAAAATTTTCAATGAATAATTTATTTATCTCCTCATTTGATAGTTTGAGTCTTTTCTCATAATCTGTCATCTTCTTTTCCATGTTTTGCACTACATATCTTGTAAACATTGTTGAATGCATTGTCATGTTTGTTGCTTTTGTGGGAGTATTGTCCTTCATAGTTCTAGCTAGAGAAAAACCTCTCATTTCCTGTACCACATCTAGAAGCATATGCTTCCTTGTGCTTTTTTGTTTCATCCATAAGGTAGGGGTCTAGGTGGTTGGATTATATCATGTCCTTAATACTCCTTCTGAATGAAATTCTACAGCCAATTTGGGATCATCTTGGGGTCTGATTTGATCCAATAGAAACACTTTGGAGAGCTCCATTCCTATTATAGTGAGCATGTTACTTTTCAACACTAACTACCTTGCTTCTTTAGGAGTAATATATATTGGCAATATTTAACTCTGCCATTGTTTGCGTATGCACTTCTACATGTTTTGAATCATCAACTCCAATGAGGTCAATTTTTAGTCTATCATGAAAATGTTTCATCTTCATTTTTATCCAAAAATATTTGAACTCCCTAGTATGGATAAATTCATCATCCTCCATGAATCTCATGGAAGTAATAATTCTTTCATCATCCTACATTTCATCAATAGCCTCCTCCAATATTCTCATCTTGGGATCATGAGTCTCAAGGATTTTTTGTTTCTCTGTAACCTCTTTCATCTTAGCAAAAGTTAATACTACCTCTTGTTCTTCATCACTTGACTCATAGTCCACTAGTGACCCAATCTATTGTTTCTTGGAAGGAGGCTCATCTATTTGAAATGGAGGAGATGGATGAATTGGTGATGAAGGTGGTGTATGTGATGTAGAGGTTGTGGATGTCGGTGGCTGGGGTGTAGGAACTAGGGCTGATTTCTCTTCTTGAGCCTTTTTAGATAATTCATCAAATTTACCAATGACTAATTGCATTCTTTTCAAAAAATCTGGCTCCTCATCAAAAAACCCCTTGAACTTCTTATCTTTTCCTCTCCCTTGATCCTACCATTTCATTATCATTTACCATCTTTTCCTTCTTTCAAACACATCTGCAAAATAGACTGGAGGTTTCTTATTACATCCTCTTCTAGATCAAATTCATATGTTATTGCCCTCTTTGTGAGTAGGGTTCTTTTGATATTCTTGATGTGGCCTTCTAGATCACAAATTCTCTCTTTCCCTAATTTGAGAGAAAAAATAGATTTTATAAATCTCTGCAATTCCTCCAACATATCTGATGCAATTGACAATTCTTCAAATACTGTCAAATAAGGTAGAAATGTGCCTTTTTCTGATTTTTCATCAAGGCATGCTGCATCCAGAGCATTTGCCACATAAATTTTAAAAATAATACTCTACTAGGCACAATTTTTTGTAAAATATGAGGGGTTTGATCACAACCATACACCCTGATGATGGTGTGTTGTGGCATCAAAAACCAGTAAGCATAATTATGTGTAAAACCTTGATCCGATTTGTATTACAGGGGTCTCAACACATCCATTAGGGATTGTAGTAATCTTGGTGTAGGAAAACCAAGATGAGCAATTAGTCTAATGACAAAATCATCCCTAAATACAACATAATCACTTTCATTGCATTTACTGTCCCAAATATAACACCAATTTTGTAGTAGGAGCATAACTCCATTCTCATGTGTTCTCAATTTCATCCACTTTGTCCATTTTGTTTCATTTTGAGATAGAATCAAATGATATAATAAGGAGTACTTTCTAAAAGTTTCCTTGGCTTCCCTAACCTGTAACAAACATTCATGAATTTGTTCCTCAATGAATGAAATAAAATAAAACTCCAAGTTCAATTGATGATGTTACATAATCATGGCCATTATCATCAACCCTATCGACATATTCTCCCCTACATCAACTCCAATAATTTGACATAATGTATAGTAGGTATTTTTGAAATATGTCTGAAAGTCAGACACTAGAAAGGGTTCAAGTCTTGAAGAGTAAATGGGAAATACTTTGTTTTTGTCACCCCTTTTCATGTGTAAGGGAAGTTCATCAATTCTATAGGTCCTTTTCAACCTTCTATATTCTTTCTCCAACTTCCCCAAGTCAATTTTAGCAACAACTTTCCTGTTTAGGTCAAAACACCTAATTATAGCTTCCCTCGAGATATCTACTAGACATTGACCATCTAGAAGTTTGACCATTTTTTATGGGGCATGATATCTATTGGTCAAGCCTCTAATTAGCTTGA
>VDFB02000017.1:190116147-190239181 GCA_007258455.2 Sequoia sempervirens
AAGCAAAAGATATGAAGAACCAAAAAGATGTTCTTTGAACCTCAAAGTGAAAATGCATTAAGAGAATCAATTATTACAATGTGATCAATCCTTATGAAGGAGATCACGAAACCCTAAAAAGGTAAACCCTAAATGAAACCCTAGTGTGCACTCTTAATAATTAATAATTAATTAATAAATGTGCCTAAGTTTACCTTAAGTAATAAAGAGGAATAAGTGACTTAAATTAATCAATGTGATGTAATTAATTAAGCATAATAACTTATTACTCTAACAATTCCTATAGCACAAGCGCCACCAATGGCGGTGGAAAGACAACACCCATTTGCACCTTTTAATGGGGGCAGCCCATTGAATATCACCCAACACGTTTACATCCTAGTTGCATTCCTTAGAGGTTTTTTGTACTTTACTGGAGAAGATCACACAATGCAGGTTGACCACATTCGAGACGTCGCCACCTTATGCTTGGTTCACAACATCAGTCAAGAGAATGTAGTGCTAAGGAATTTGGATGTGTTGCTAAAAGGGAAAGTTTTGCAATGGTTCAAAGGCCTATGGCCAAACTCCATCATGATATGGATAAGTTGGGTGATGGGTTACATTGGTAGTTTGAGGATAGGTCAGATCACCTGTCCCTATTACAACAATTGAACACGATTCAGAGAGTGCTGCATGAGAACATGGAAAATGTCAATTACTGATTCCAAAGAACCTACAAAAAAATTCCTTTAATGGTAAAACCCACACCTCAGAATGCTTTTCTTATTTTCTTAAAGCTTTTGAATAGCAAGATTTCAATAATGATCCAGTCTATGGGTGGGTTCACACTTCCCAATTCTTTTGACGTCGCTATTAGAGTGGAAAATTATCTCATTCAACCTAGAGATATAGCCCCCAAGCCTCCTATGCCCTTATTTATTGAAATACAGTCACCTCTTCCTATCACTTTACCCCCTTTAGCTATTGTCCTGCTTGTTCCAACAATAGTGTATCATGCTGCAGTGCCTGAGTTTGTTGTTCCAGCCCAATCCCAAGAGCTTCAAGATATAAAAAATATACTTAAAATTTTTGGAAATGATCTCATGAGCATAAAAAAACATGTTGGCCAAGAGGATAAGCCTTATCAAGCCCCTTATCAGTAGAATCAACAAAATAGACCTGCCTTTCAAAATGATTATCAAGGCCAAAAAATGAATTTTAGTCCTAGACCTTTCCAATCCTTTAACTTGAATACCGCCAATTCATCAAAGGAACTTGTACCACAAAATAACATTTCCCAAGATTTTGATTGGTGTTATCCATGCAATTAGCCCCATAACCAGTCAACATGCATCAATGGCATGAGAAATCAGGCCTTAATGGTCTAGAATAGCTATGCTAGTTCAAAAAATGAACATACAGATCAGAATCAAGAATATAAAGATAACTTTGAAGTTTCCTTTCCAAACTAGAAAAGTTCTAATTTTTTTGGCATGAATGGTCAAAATCAGTAGAATTCTCCTATTTCAACCAATACTAGATAATAAAAAAAGAGCTATGGATTTGGGGCAGCAAGCTAGAAATGTACATCAATAGTTTGCTAAGGATAAGCTGCTTGTTTCTCTACCTCATGTTACTCTTGCAGCCCATTCCAAAGTGCAGATTCTACAAAGAGGCCAAGATATACCAGGGAAAGATTAGTCCAAGATGCAGTCGCAGCCTTTGCAGAAGGGAAACAATATCGTTGCTCCTAAAAGTTAGCAGAAGGTGAGCCCTATTTCTTTCAATTTTGTTGAGAATCTCAAGAATCCCATAGGTAGCATGTCATTTTTAGATGCTTTGCATATTCTAGGTCAAAAGAGTTTACTGTAGGAAGCACCAGCCGAACTCTCTATTTTTGATGGTGCTAATAAAGCAAGTTCTAAGGTTGTGCTTGTAAATGGCCTAGAGGTTAAGAATGAGCAGAAAACTAAAGAGGTAAAGCCTCCTCCATTTTACTTGAGTTTGATTATTGGCAATAAGATAATACATAATTGTATGTGGATTTTGGTACAAGTAGCTCAATCATGCCTAAAAGATTAGTTGACAAACTAGGTGTTGTTTATGAGCCTAATTCCCAGAAAGGTGTTGTTCAGTTGGATGTGTTTGTTGTTAAAACTACTGGTGTGATTAAGAATTTAGCCCTTACAATGCATGCATCCCTGAATTTTTCCATTCATCAGGATATACATGTTATCGACCTAGCACCTCATTTTTCCATTTGCCTCTGAAGATATTTTACAACCAAACTAGGTGGGTTCTTGTCTTTCGATTGGTCTTGTTTGTTCTTTAGAACAATATATTGTACGAAAGTAAACATAAAGTCTGAACCTCTAGCCAAAGACAATATCGAGCCATATGTCTCAAACCCTATAAATGCTAACCTCTATGTCACCCCTATATTGGAGGAGCAAACCACGACCTTAGACCACAACACCCCTATAGGAAATGTGAACCTAGATGAGTGGGCAGCCAAAGATCATGAGCTTGATCATTTCTAGTACAATAATGAGATAGGATTACGAGTTTATATGATTCATGAACTTGATATTGTAATGCTTAATCTGATCAAAGAGGAAGAGTATCCTATAGAAACAAAAGATAAGCTTTGGAAGCTTTACTTTGATGGTTCAAGAAACAGTGTGGGTGCTAGTGGTGGAGCCATGCTGGTTTCACCAGATGAAAAAAAATATTATTTAGCTTTCAGGTTTTCTTTCAACTATACAAATAATATAGATGAATATGAATAGTTGGTGTATGTCCTAGAATGGGCCCGAAAGAGAGGTATCAAATGTTTGCAAGTTTATGGTGATTCAAAATTAATTGTGAATCAAGTTAGGAGTCTAAATTCTGTGAAAAATAACTTACTTAAAAAGTATAAGCATCAAGTGTGGGATTTGATTGAGACTTTTGATGCTTTTAATATATTTTCAGCTCCTAGAAATGAAAATAAACATGTTGATAGGCTCACTACCATAGGATCCCAATTTGATATTTTGAATGATATTCGCAAGGTAGAGGCACATCAATATGTAAAGAATGTAGTCAGACCTTCTGTACTTGACAATAACGTGAGTTGGTAGGCTTTTGACAACGATGAGAGAATTGAGTTTTTTAATTGTTGAAGTTGAGTTTGTAGATGGAAACTAGCAAAAGTGGCAGCAACAATATGATAACCAGATTGCACAGTTGAAGACAAACAAGCTGCCAAAGGGTTTGGTGACCTTAGAATCAATTTTCAACTCAGATGATTAAGTGCGGAAGGATAAGTGCAGCATGACTATTAAGGAAGAGCACTATGAGGCGATTAAGATTTTCAAGGGTAAGTTTTTGAAGCTAGGAAAGGTATGTACTAAGAAAGAACAACAAAATTTCATTCTATTATGTCAAGAGTTCAGTGATGTTTTTTCCTGGGAATACAAAGACTTAAAGGGTTTTGATATAGAATTAGCCCAGCATACTATTGAACTAGAACCTGATGCAAAACTAGTACGGAAGAAATAGACAACCCTTAATCCCAAATTAGAGAACATTATGAAGGTTGAACTAAATAAGTTAGTTGAGAGTGGCATTATTTTTCCTATCAAGCATATGTCATGGGTATCTAACTTAGCTCCAGTTATAAAGAAAAGCGGGGAAATTAGATTGTGTGTTGATTTCTAGGATTTGAATAGAGGCTCTTTGAAAGATCATTATCCACTCCCTTCCATGGAATTTTTTTTGCAAGCGGTTTCTAGTTCTGACAAATTTTCTTTGTTGGATGGGTACTCAAGTTATAATCAAATTCTAGTAAAGCAAGAGGATTAGTTCAAAACAAAATTTACAACTAAATGGGGCACTATGGCCTACAAGAAGATGTCTTTTAGCTTATCCAATGATGGAGCAACATTTCAATGAGTGATGGGCATGGATTTCCATGGCCTCATGAAAAAATTTGTTTTGGTATACTTAGATGATATTATAGTTTTTTCTAGAAATGCTAATGAATATTTTGAGCATTTAAAATAGATTTTCCAAAGATGTAGAGAGTTTGGAGTGTCTCTCAATTCGAAGAACTGTATTTTTTTTGTGAACAAAGGTAAACTCCTTGGACATATTGTCTCAAAGAAAGGTATTTCTATAAACCCTAAATGAGTCTTTGCTATTCTTGAGTTACATTACCATCCCACAAGAAAGGCTTACAAATATTTCTTGGGTGGATTAATTTCATTAGAATATTCATACTAAATATTGTAGCTTTGCTACAACCTCTCACTGC
Organism: Sequoia sempervirens; assembly: GCA_007258455.2. Lineage (NCBI taxonomy): Eukaryota > Viridiplantae > Streptophyta > Pinopsida > Cupressales > Cupressaceae > Sequoia > Sequoia sempervirens. Next base: position 190,120,427 of record VDFB02000017.1, read on the forward strand.
TATGTTAAAAAGGAATATGCCTTTTAGCTGGACTAAGGAGGGTAAGAGAAGTTTTGAGCAAATAAAAGAAGCCCTTGCAACTGCCCCTACCCTCATTAATCCAAACTATGATAGAGATTTCATTATTTATGCTTTTGGAGGGGTTTATACTATTTCAGCTATGTTGTGCTAGCAAAATGATGAAGGTTTGGAAAAGCCTGTTGCATTTTTCAGCCAAGTATTGCATGAGTATGAGGTGAAGTATTATTTTGTTGAGAAACATGTTTTTGCAGTTGTAAGAAGCCTCAAGAAGTTTAGGCTTATGTTATCAAATAACAAAATTTAGTTATTAGTTTCTCATTCAACTGTTAAGGATTTCTTGCTTAACAAAGATATCAATGATAAACATGCTGGTTGGATAACTAAGGTTATGGAATTTGATATTTTTATTAAAATAACTAAGCTTGTTAGGGGCAAGGTTTTGTGTGAAAAACTTGTAGTAAATGAGGACAACAGCTTAAAAGAAGCTGAAAGGATTAATAGGGTACTAAATAATGATGATGCGATTGTTGTTTCAGTTGCTACTACTACCTAGGTGTAGAAAATGATGCAATATTTGTAGATTGGTGAGTGCCCCAAAGGCTTGGATAGAGAAAAAAGAAGATACTACATATTACAAGCCATTCCTTATGCTATTATTGATGGTATCCTTTATAGGAGAGATTTTCATGGAGTTTTATTAAGCCATTAGTAGAATTTCACAATGGGCCCCCAGGAGGCCATTTTGTAGCAAGAAAATAGCCCTAAAAATCATGCGAGCTAGTTATTATTGGCCAATTTTTTTAAGGATGCTATTGCTTGGGTCTGAAGGTGTGAGAAGTCTTCTTTGTTTGCTAGAAAGAAGAGGCTGGAAGCCATGCCTTTACATCCCATTCAGGTGGAGCAACTATTTTCCAAGTCGGGTTTAGACTTCATTGGACCAATCAACCCACCCTCAAGCGTAGGTCATAAGTGGATTCTTATTGCAACATATTATTTCACTAAGTGGACCAAAGGTGTTGCTTTAAAAGAAGTAAACGAGACTTCTATTCTTAATTTCTATCAAAACTTAGTGTCGAGATTTGGTACACCATATTCGATTATCTTTGACAATGGTTTAACCTTTATTGGTTTGAGGATTTCTAACTAGTCAGTTAAGAATAATATTTTCCTAAATATATCTTCTAACTATTATCTGCAAGGTAATGGGTAGGAAAAATCTACGAATAAGAACTTGATCTGGATAATCAAGAAAATAGTAGAGGACAATCAATGAACATGGCATGAAAAACTTAAGTTCGCCCTTTGGGCTTACAAGGTGACTCCTAAAATGGCTACTGGTTGTTCTCCCTATGTACTTTCTTATGGAAAGGAAGCTAAGTTTCCTATTTCCATTGAATTACCAACTCTGTGTTTTGTTAAAGAACTAGAATTGTTGAATGAACAACCTCTAGAAGTGAGATTTGCACAATTGATGGAGCTCAAGGAAATGAGAAAGGAAGCATTAAGGAAGCTTGAAATACATCAAGCTCAAATGAATAATTCTTTTGATGAAAGGGCGAGGCCACGAGATTTCATCATTGGTGATTTAGTCTTTAAATGGAATGAATACAATAGTAAACCTCAACAACATTCCAAATTTGATGCAATTTGGGATGGACCTTATGTGATCACAGAGTGCAAGGAGAACAATGCTTTCCAACTTTCTAAGTTGACTGGACAGGTGTTGTCTATCCCAGTTAATGGGATCCACCTCAAGCGTTTCCTCTAAGATAAGTAATATCTTTGTAAAGAGTAGAATAGTTGTAAATAAGTGCTTAATGCACATTTCTTTTCAATATTTTTTCTTTCCCTAAGCATTGTTGTGCATGTTTCCTTGGCAATCGGGGCTTATTTGTTTTCTTTTAGTACTTTTTTTTTTTGTTTTACTGCTATTTCAAATGTTACTATTTGAGTTTCTGAGTCTCATGAAGGGGCATATTTGACTCTATGCCCAATGGAGTGTTCAAGGAAATTGGTCTAATGCTTAGCATGCAAGCATTTAGAAAAAAATGCCAAAATGTTACCAATTTTAACTACAACTCAATTTGCAAAGCTGATTAGTTTGTTTTATCTCAAAGTTGAAATTTAGTTAATTTCTACATGTGTTTGAAGTGTAGTTTGCACCAGATTTATGAAGTTCCATTTATGCAATTGTTTTAGTTAATAGAGTTTCAGAATTATTGCTCAATGCTTTGCAACATAAATGAAGTAAAAAATAGAATATACAAATGATAAAGAATAAAATTTTCTTTCAATTATTTCATAATGCTTATACATTACAATTTTTTCATATTTTTTGCAAATACAAATGATTGTACAAATTTGAATTTTGATGCATATCTTTTAGAATTGAAATTAAAGAAGAAATTAAAAGATCCACACAATCCATGGAGATAGCCTAAAACCATTCATTTCAAGAAATGAATTCTACAACTAAAGGTGGAAAATAAGAAGAAAGAAAATAACATAAGACATATCTTGAGTTGTTATGCTTGCAGCTTGCTCCGTCTTGCTTCTGATTCCAAGTGTACCTATAGAAAATTTGGAAAGTCCAGTTTGAGCTCTAGATATGAGTTATACTACATGATCTACCAATAGAGATATAATTCATTCCTTAAAATGCATGGAATCAACTAAGAATGAAGAGTGAAAAAATATGAGCCTGAAGATGGAATGTGACATCATTATTTTTATGCTAACATTGTTTCTCTCCTATGCAGGTATAGGAAAAGTCATGTAGTTGATCATATCATGAAGACATAAAAGCATGTGGAGTAAAATAGGCTCCCATGTAGCTCAACATGCTGCCCTTAAACATGAAAGTTGGTTGAGTAAGGAAATACAGTGTCATGCTCATCTAATCCTTTCACGAAGGAGTTAAACAGGTTTTAGTTATCAAAGAAATCAAGTACATTGTTCATTCATAATAATCAAGTCTGAATAACAAAATGAGAATTACAAGTGGACAATGAACTCAATGAACTCAATTCAACTAAAATGCATCTTTTAAATATTGTCAAATTGATGGCATCTTTGCTGCCATATAGTGTTTTGGTCATTTTTATTCATGTTGTTCAAGATATTCTCTCTTGATGCAAGAAGTATTTCATGCTCCTAATGGTGATAGTGAATAGGCATACATAATGTCGCATTAACAAAACATTAAGAAATAATGGAAGCATATGAAGGAACTTCAAATTTTCATTTGCCTTATTTCATGGGAATGCTGAACTGTGAATGCATATTTTTTGAAGCATTCAAGTCTATTGAATGGAGTGTATCAAGCATTAAAGTAACTCTCAAGTAAAGACTAGAACTATAATGTACAAATGCAAATGTTACATTAAATGGAGTATATGCATAAATGTATTTGAGGGAGAACAAGTGCTTGGAACAACCATATCTTAAGAGGACATAAAAATGCATGAAGAGTTCTAAGATAAAGAGAATTGATATCATCAAGTCAATGCATAGAGAGTACAGAAAATAAACAATTCTGAGTTTGAATATATGGACAACATTATGAAACAAAGATTACACTAGTTTTGAAAGCTTGTTTGATTTCTTTTCAAGGTTGTCTTTGCATATAATTCAAAGTAGAATAAGAGTACATTATTTGAGGGTATTTTTTGTAAGCAGATACTTGCATTGACATTGTTTTTTCTCTTCAAATAATGCTTTTCATCATGTTTACATCTTTTATTGCTGCCATACAATCATTTTATATTGGTTATGTCTACACATTGATGGTATAGTCATTTATTAAGTGGTGAAAGAAGTAACATATTTAAGTGCAAGTACAGTGATCAAGTATGTATGATAAAGAGGAACATGAGTCAAGAGGGAAGAAATGAATGCATTTCGATAAAATACTAATGCAGGGAAACTATCATAGTTGCTAAGTGACTTGTTTAAGAAAATATCTATGAAAGGAAAGCATTGTGATTGCCTTATCAAGACTAGAAGAAATAAAAGGTATTGGAAATGCAGGAGTAAACAACAAAGAATGCATGATTCATATGTGAAATAGTCATCAAGCATTTATTTTAGAGCAACACAACGAAGTAATAGGACAGCCATTAAAAGCAACATAAAAGGAGTAGATGTCACTATTTTCATAACAGTCTACATGTTCACTAAGCAATGTAATTATAATTATTTCCATTCCCAGGTACATAACATGAAGGAAAAAAAGTGAGATCTTGATAGTGCAAGCTAGAATGCACCATAGAGTTTTGAAGGAGTGTTTGGAAATATAAATGTTGAAGGAATACCCAATATGTGAATTCATGATGGAACAATACTGCATTTTGGAGAATCAATAAAATCAAGTTACAATTGTATACATCAAAAGAAGATGGAGCAATATTGTTTCCCCAGGAAAATAAATAATGTCACTTTGGTAGTAGTGTTTCAATGGATGAGGTCATTTTTAGTTCACACTGTGCAATGGCATTGAATCATTTTGCAAAACAAATCTGAAGTTTTCTTTCAAATTATAAAAAGACCCATTTCGTTTTATCATGTAATTTCAATGTAGAAGCAACAAAAATGGAGAACATTCTATAGGTCTATCAAATGAAAGCTATTTCATTCATTATGACAGGTTGTGGTCTGGTTTGACCTCTTTTCTGCAAGATGTGGAAAACCCACATGAGGTTTCAATCTAAAATACATATTTTTTTTCATAATAGTTTACCCATATGAGGGTTTTTTTCCAAAAAATACAAAATGCATTGAATGGCTTGATGGGTTGAGCCTAGTAGATGGAGAAATACATTAGAAATTGGAGGAAAGTGTAACAAGAGTTTTCAAGGCATTATCTTTTGATTTCTTACTTTGGAATGAAAATGCAATGTTTCAAGATACCCATATCAAGCATGCAATGGCCGCAGCCTAGAGGATTTTTTACTCATGAAATATTTAGGAACTTTCAAAAAGGTCAAAACCCATTTCAGTTTTCTTTGAAAATATCAAAATCTAAAACAAAGAGTGTATAAAATGTAGGAGTTCTTTATAAAAATTCTTTTGAAGGATTTTTAAGCTTGTGGCCTATACAATGGCCTACAAATTTTCAAATGGAAATCATTTTTCTACAAGGAAAAGATTTCATAAGCTTTCATTTTAAGAGGGAAATAAGATAGAAATAAAACTCACTATTGTGTGCATGTAGAAGAGCAAGCAAGCCCTCACCTGAGCTCTGTTAATGTTTCCACAAATGCCTCAAACAAGATTGATGAGAGAGAAGCGAAGCAAGAGAAGTGCATTGAAAAATGTCATAGCCGCAGCCTTTGAGGCCTTATTTCTCATCGAAAGAGCCAATGGAATGAACAAAAATATAGTCAAAGCTTACCATGAGGGAGGAGGGTCCGAATACATTGAAGATTCAAAGAGAAAAGGCTCGATGGAGGCTCAGATATCAAACCTTAACTTCTTTCATGGTGGTGGCATATAGATAGGGTTTCTTCAAAGTTTCACCTTTCAAATGAATGTGAAATGTTAGGTATTTCATTTGTTTTGTCTTTATGGTTTCACTTTTCCCTAAGTCATTTTTACTTTTTATCACATTCATTTCAAAAAATTATATGTCAATTAATACCTTCAAGGTATTTGATTTTCCTTAGTGAATATTGTTTAGGTTGGCCTTCTCTTAGAATCCTTTTAGTACCATTTGCTTAAGTCTTAGGGTTAGACATTTAGATGTATTTCAAACTCTATAAAGACTTAGGGTTTTATTGTTTTTCAATGTCTTACCTTAGTAAATAAAGCTCACATAAAGAATTAGGTTTTATTTTTTCCTTGATTTTTTAGAAATCAATTGGAACTCAGAAATAAATATTGTTCCTTATGTTTTTATGATTTTTTATGAGAAAAATCAAAATGTATGGAGATTGAAGTTGTAATTTTTGAAAAGATTTCTTAAATATTAATTGCAAAATTAGGTCAAATGGAGAAGTCAAAAAAATTGCAATTATCTTGTAAAGAAAAAGATAAAATAATATTCGATAATTTTATTTTTCTTTTTGCTATTTTTAGCAGTTTTAAGGAAGCAGTAAGATTTTTTTTTTCTGTTGGGAAAATTTGAGAATCATGGGATGACAATGAAGTTTTTTTTTTCTTTTAAAGTATAATAGACCTATTTTTAGGTGCTTTTTGGGATGGACATGCAAAAATTGAGTTTTCCACTTTTGTTACACATTATGGAACAGTTTTGAAGGAATTTTCTAGGCTTTTCTATTAAGCTCATATTAGGGTTTTGGAGATATATTTTGAGGAAAAGCTTAGAGTTTTTCTTCGTTTAGATTTATGTTTCTTGCTCTTACACACATTTGGAGAGCTTGTAAAAAATTTTGTACTCAGACTTTGGATACTCCTTCAGTTGAATTATAAAGTAACATTCCTATTTCTCAATTTCTATCTCCTTTGCAATCTTAGTTTTATGTTTACAAATGTGTGATTCCATTTACATAATCCTTTTATGTCCTATTATTGCAGATCTTGATGCAGAAAGTTCATATGATACAGGATGCATGTTGTGTTTAAATCTAAATCTTCATACAAATCAATTGTGTATTGAGTGTTCATAAGAGATTGTGAGATTAGTGTTGTTTTATTAGAGCTATTTGTAAGTAGATAATAAAAGTCATCATTAAGTTATGAAGGTCATCTTAAGTCATATATTTTAATTTTAGTTTATCCTTCTTCCTTTTACCTAAAAAATCTTAGAATAGAATTATCATTCGGAGAACCAGCTCGCTCTAGAGATTCCTTCTTCACTTAGATCACTCACATATAAAGAAGGTTTCCATGTTTCAATAGATAGTTAAGTTTTCTAACCTTATTACAACATATTCATGGATTCCAAAGGAAAACTCATTACTTGACCATCTAATGGCCCTAGTTGTTCTTGGTGCTCTTGCACTATCTTCTTTGCTTTCAAATTTCAAGTAGTTTGCTTTGAATATGTGTACGTAGTCAAAATACCTTATTATTACATGAACATCCTTATATAATATATCATATATTTCATCCTTGCTCTTTTTTTTTTTTGGTACTTATTACCTTATTTTTTACAATTCCACCCATTCATACTTGTATTGAATTTGTTTATTTATTTCTTCAGAAAAGTAAAGAACTAGTATTTTTTTTTGAACTCCTTATGTCCTCTTTCAAAGATCATAATTTTAAATTGATTTTATTGCATTCAACATATAAAAAAATGAAGAAAATGACACAACAAACTTAATTACATTGATATACTATTTTTCACTAACTATTTACTATCCTACTTCTAAGTTGCCACAAACAAGTCATGTATTCAAATTTTTTAAGAAAGTCATGGATACAAGGTCAAGGTGGCTACAAAGTGTCAAGCACAATACATCATAAGAAAATTTTCACATGATTCATGATTTCTTGGCTCATTTAGAGCATTCTTGGTAGTAACACAATTGAGGAATCAAATAATATAATACTTAAACTGGCTCTGGATGGAACCTTCACAAGGTGATACCAACCTAGTCAAACTCACAAAACACCACTAGCAACTTAGATCCTTCATCAATCAATTTTTCCCTTGTTGACTGTCCTAGGCTAGTAACCTTGAAATAAGGTTTGTTAGACCATATATCTTGAACCAGATCATCAAACTAAATTCCACACATATATTCAGATTCCCCTTAATATTTTTGATAAAATGCCTAAAAGAGATGTCATCTCATGGAATACAATGATTGCAAGATATGCACAAAATAGATTTTTTGAAAAGGCTTTAAAATCTTTCAAGAAAATGCAATTGATAGGTGTAAATCCAAATTCTATAACCTTTTCCAGCATTCTCCTTGTCTACCAAAATGGGAGCTTTGGAATAGCGTATGGACATCCATCAAAGCATAAAAGATAGAGAAATTTTGTCAGATGTTGTAGTGGAAACAACCCTTGTAGATATGTATGCAAAATGTGGAAACATAGACAAGGAATGCAAACTGTTTGACAAAATGCCTCAAATAAATGTGGTCTCATGGACTATAATGATTTCAGGATACAAACAAATTGAAATTTTTGAAAAGTCTTTAGAAACTTTCAATCAATTGCAATTAGTACCTGTGTAAAGCCAAAATCCACAACCTCTTCCAGTATCATACCCACTTGTGCCAAATTGGGATCCTTAGAACAGGGTATGGACATCCATTAAAGCATAAAGGATAGAGGAATTTTTTCAGATATTGTAGTTACAACTAATCTTGTAGACATGCATGCTAAATGTGGGATCATAGATAAGGCACTTGATGTGTTCGACAAAATGCCTCAAAGAAATGTGGTCTCATGGACTGCAATAATTGTAGGATATACACAAATTAGATCCTTTGAAAAGGCTTTAGAACTTTCAAGCAAATGCAATTTGCAGGTTTAACTCCAGACTCCACAACCTTTGCCAGTATCATCTCTTCCTATTCCAAAATGGAAGCTTTGGAACAGGGTATGGACATCCATCAAAGCATAATAGAAGGAGGATTTTCATATGATATTATAGTTGGAAATGCTCTGGTTGACATGTATGCAAAATGCAGAAGCATATAGAAGCATGTAAAGTTTTTGACAAAATGCACAAAATGGATTTGTTGAAAACACTTTAGAAAATTTCAAGAAAATGCAATTGCCAGGTATAAATCCAAATTCCACAACCTTTGCCAGCATCTTTCTTTCCTATGCCAAAATGGAGGCTTTACAATAGGGTAGGAATATCCATCAAAGCATAAATAATAAAGGAATTTGGTTAGATGTTGTAGTTGCAACTACCCTAGTAGACATGTATGCAAAATGTTTGAGTGTTTTCGGGCTATCGGTGGGACTTTGACATGACTCCCAATGACACACAAGAGTCCTCCCCATGATTGCTTCAGAACTACTTGGGCTATCGGTGAGACTTTGATGTGACTCCCAGTGATGCACAAGAGTCCTCCAAATGGAAAATAAAGGAAAATGCATCTCGACTCGAAATCACAGGATGTGCTCAAAGAGATGATCACACGATTTGCAGATAGTTGGGAGAATTGAAGGGTGTTAGAGATGCCATCTCATGGAATACGATGATTGCAGGATATGCACAAAATGGATTTCCTAAAAAGGCTTTAGAAACTTTCAAGTAAATGCAATTAGCATGCGTGAATCCAAATTCCACAACCTATGCCAACATCGATGCCAGTGCCAAAATGGGAGCTTTGGAGTAGGGTATGAACATCCATCATATCATAATAGATGGGGCATTATTGTTAGATATTATGGTTGGAAATGCTCTATTAGACATGTATGCAAAATTTGGAAATGTACACAAGGCACATGAACTCTTTGATGGAATGCCTCAAAGAAATGTCATCTCATGGAATGCAATAATTGCAGGATATGCACAAAATGGATTTTGCAAGGATTCTCTAAAAATGTTTGAATTAATGAAGAACTCTAAAGCATATGATATGGTTTAAAAATAACTTTATCCAATTTCAGAGAAAGACACAAATTCGGGCAATTCTTACATAGCTCCTGTGATACAATTGATAACATATGATTGACCTTGACAAACCTACTTTCTACCTTTGAAACGTTATACTAAATTTGCAACATTAAAAACCTAAAGTAGATCCAGAGAACAATCACATGAAACAATGAAAGAAACAATAAAGAATCCCTCCACATAGAAAAATCATATCCAGATACTTTTCTTCAAAGACCCCAATAAGACATTTGAATAATTTATGGGATATTTCAATTTTGAAATTTAGGCTTCCCAAAGTCCTTTTCAATCCTCAATTTGATTTTGAGCTGGTCTTAAATTTCTGTTTTGAGAATTGAGTCAAGCTCAGAGCTCAAAAGCTATGCCATGCTCATCATGGCATCTTAGTAAAGAGTCTGGTTGTGTGGCTATTCTCTTAAAGGGAGTGTGCACCAATTTGCAGAGGCTATAAGAACAATAAAATACCAATAGTCTCACTTCTGTATCTCATGCATATTGTGTCCAAGTTATAAATTTATGTTGTTAACATGGTATAAGGATGAATGAAAACTCATACCAAAACATGCTTTTGAAAAGTAAGTGAAGGGAATGTGTTTGAGCCCTTTGTCTACCCAGCAAAAAGGGAGACTTTCTAAAGTTAAGAGAGAAATATCTTTAAATATTAACCTCATTTTAGTTATGTGGGACATGATCTAGAGGCAAGGTGTAACTATGACAATGATGACTCATACCAGGCCTACTAAGCACATTGTCCATACAAATGTGGTTGTGTTAATGTTGGAAAGACCTATACAAGCTTAGGTGCAAGTCCCTGGCACAATGGGTGTAATACAAGCCTCTAGGGCATGACCTATAAGTCTACAAGATCACTACATTTCATTGCTTTTGAATATGGGAAACTTGTTTAATATTTTCCATTTGCATTGACCCACATCTAGTTGTGTTTCTCAATACCTCGTCCTATCTAGTTTATTTTTAGTAGTTTTTTTGCACTCCTAGTTAGTTAATGTAACTAGTTGTAATTTAACTATCATTGACATACTTTGTTCATTTGTTGACATTAATATAATTTCTATGTTCCTCTGTCAATTTTCAAAGAAAAAACATGGTAAGAATTCAGTAAAAGATCTTAGCACCCTCATTAGATTTTGATGGAGGAGATTTGTTAAAGTAGTAATGATGATAAGAAGGTAATTAGAAGCTCTACCTGTCTTGCTTGATACATAATAGACTTAATGTAAGGAATATCTAAGGACCTACATCTAAACATATCAGTATCTATATCAATATGTAATCTCAATTAACAAAGCTATAGAGTACATCAAAAAATCACAGTATCTATAAATAGAAATTTTTATCCTTTAGAAGGCGGATGGATAGCTTATGGATTAATAGATACAACTACTAAAAAACCTAAATGTATTTAAAAAACTAGCTCCTAATTGAGCAGAAATCATGTAAATATACTGTACTTATTTTGCAAGTGCTCAAATAGAACATTCAATAGTTAAGCAAAGGGTCACATTACTTCTTCCACGAAGATTTTGTCACAAATACACACCTTTCCACAATCTTAAAACTATTGGAATGAGCACTTGAAACAAATTTAGACCAAAAGTTTGCAAATTTACATACCCTTCAACACCTTCAATGGGTTCATTGATAAGTCAAAGAAAATTAGCTTGGTAGTCTTGTATGAGGCTCATTAGATGGGGATTTTGTTTGCTAATTTCTTGAAGCATTGGTTGGCAACCTAAAATTAGCCATATCAATAATATGTAGATAAAGCAAATGTGGAACTCAAACGTGAAATGATATATTCAACAAACCTGTAAAATTTGGGGATTGGCATGAACCATTGTGCAAAGGGCTTGAAACTGAATGATGCAAGATATAATCAATAACCAAATTGAGATAGAAACAAATTTTGGAAATCCCACAAGCATTTAATACTACTTAGAAAGAAAATATCAAACAATTTCATTCTCAATTAACTAAGCATTCAAGTTGTGAAGAGAAAGAAAAGTTTCTCTATTAAGTGTTTAATGCAAAACTGCACTAACATATTATACATGTTGGTTATTATGAGGAAAGTCTAGTGCTCCACGTTCAACTCCATCCCCGACACCCATGCCTAGAAAACCCTAAAGGCAGAAAGAAACAAAGTGAATATAGGATTGATGGATGACCACATTGCATAAGACCATACCCGTCTCTGCCAAGGCCCAAAATCATACACGTGGAAAAAGATTTAGGGGAGCAGCATTTGGCTCTCTAGAGGGAGATGCAACTTGTGATGGTGCAGTTTTTGGAACTTGTCAAGTTGGTAATTGATTTGAAGATGGTGGTCATATAGTAGGTATAGGCACTTTTGATGCCTTAGGGATACCCTGCAATAGAATAGAAATTGGGAATGCATTATAGCCCAATATGCCATAAATAATTGAAAAGAGTTCCATCTTAACTAAAACCAAAATCACATAGCATGTTAGCTACCATTTCCTTGTTTCTTCCCATGCCAATTCCAATTGCAAAAAAATAATTTTTTTAATTTCAAAACTTTATAATCATTTTTTATAATAGTTCAAAATAGATCATAAGCTCAAATTTACCAACTAGATTACATGATATCTAAAACAGAGCATGAAGCTCTGTAGGAAGGCAAAGAATACTACAAAAAATAATATTTCAGCTTTTAGGCAAGAAATGGTGCATAGAGATTACATGATATCACAAGGGAAAAAGAACACTCAGTGCATAGAGGAAGTAGATAATGTAGCCCTAACTAGTGAAAATTTAAGTGAAGTGATGGAGGACCAACAAATACAATTTCAAGAGTAGTTGGCTCAACAAATCCAACTCACTGAAGCTGCAAAAGTAAAGTCAGTAGCCATAGCAAAGGAAGTAGTACTACACAAAGCTAAAGTGGCTAGTAGTACAGATTCCCATGATCAGGTCTAGAAGAAACTCATGGAATTAGTTAACATGGTCAAACCCTCCAGGAAATGAGAAGTCATAGCTACCCATCATTTGAAATAACAGATTGAAGAAGTCTACAAGCTTTGGACTACCATCCAACATACTTCCACTACAACTTCCATTTTAGTTGGAGCTTATGTGCCTCCAAGGACATCTCCAAAAAAATTATTAAAACAACTATGCATCAACACATATTCATTGAGATATTAATGGCATTACCACATATCATTTACAAGATCATCAAGACACTCCACAAATCACTACAAACATTGCATACTAGTCTGTTGTCACCACTATGTATTTGCAAGGAGAAAACAATTAGAACATAAGTAAACCATTGGCAATCTATGATGTTGAAGCTTCAAAATTGTAAGTGATTGAGACCATATACATGCAAAGATTCTTATCCAAGCCATATAAATAAATGGAGGGTTTTTAAAATTAGTCAAAGCATAGAGATGAATAATAGTACTACTGAGATAAGTGACCATCACCACAAGCAAAAAATCTATTGATAGCATCAATAATCTTTATTCATTTTCATGTACCATTAACTAAGATATGTCCTCATCTAAACCCTTACCACATAATGATTGAGAAAATAGTGAAAAAGAAGTATAAGAGCTCATAATGATCAACTCCCCTTGTGAAGTAGGTATACCTACATTCAAAAGACAAGAATTATCATACACTATCACACCAACCAAAGCACTGTCACCATGGACAAATCATCTAGCAAAGGTCTATCAATAATGTTTATACAATGAGATTGGATCCATTACACTATCTTTCCCAAATACTGAACAAAATATAGAGTAGAAGAAGCATAGTATAGCACTATTAGTGTGCCAATAATGTCATTATATTGACACTGTTACCAAACCCTTGCAATTGAAAGGGTATCAAACATGTAACTGTCAAGTTTGTCAAGACCCCTGGCATCATGTCACAGTCAATGTCAACATGGTCAAGACAATCACTTTATTTCTGCAAAAAAAAACTTTCAAAACAAAAATTTTACTATGTAACCATATCCCTTCATGACAGTCTACCTTGCATTGACCATACTGCCTCCTTTGACAATAATGACAAAGAGGCTTATGAGAATATGGAAGAAAACCAATGAAAGGAAAATCAATAATAATGCCACCATAATAACATGAGCATAGAAACTATGGCAAGATCACTGTCGAGATCAATATGGTTGAATGAATTTGAACAAAAACATCACTAACAATGAAACTCATCACCATAACACTGTAATCACCATACTAGTCCATTGAACTGTCACCCATGTGAGGACTGTCATTTTTCTTAATGTGGGGTCTAACACCTTCCTTCATTGTTTTTTTCCATTGCTATAGTGTTTCTCCATATCCCTATATCATTGCCATTTATCTACCTTCAACTGTTACTGTCTTTTCTCTAAGGGACTAGTTTCTAGAAATCAAACCTCCTTTTGTGACCTTCACCTTTTCCTTAATGATTATGAATAAAATGCATACATAAATTTCATGTAACCTTCCTATGGAGTGTGCACCAAAATTACTTGATATGGTTGTCATAAAAATTAAGCATACCTTGTCTCCTTTGGACACTAATAACTATCCCTTGTCACTAAACTTGTGTGTTGACCTAAACCCACATATCCAAGGACCCTTTGTTATTTTTGTTTCTCACTTTCATTATTACCTACCATGAAACCCTAGCATTTTATTTTGACTTCCTCCTTGAACACACAGTTAGACATATTGACTGCACCTTACAATTCAACTTCCATTGCAATCTCTCCTTACTATATAGGGTTTGGCTTCACTACCTTGTCATTTACTACCATTCCCTTGCACATAGAAAATTGTCCTCATGCCTTTTTCATAGTGTATAGGTATAGCACTATCAAACTTGGACTATAGAGGTAGGCAATGAACACATTGGAAAATGTAGATTTGGATGCGATGAATAGTACTAACATTATACTACCCCTAGGATTCTTAAAATAAACATCAATGTACAATATCCATACTACCCCTATGATCAGTGTACAAGATCCATACTACCCCTATGACTCAGATCTTTCCTTTATGATAGAGAAATGAACTGAGAACTATCAAATTGGGACTAAATATATGAAGAGCACTAAATCTTGACAAAGCCACAAGTATAAAACATGAAAGAGTGTTAACTGCAAACATGGCATGAATTAGAAATACCACTAACTAAGCATAATATCACTAAAAACATGAAGACATGAAGAAAAATTTCAATATGATTAAGATACTATCACTATATAATTATCAATGAATTTTCTCATGATGAAGCATCAATACTATGAGATTTGACATCAATACCATTGAATGATCAAGTTCACCAACAAACACCATTAACCTTTTGCAACATGAACATAAACACATTCCTGAAAAACAACAAGAAATAACATATCTTTGACATCACTTCCTTTGACATTTTTGCATCAACACTATGAAGTGAATGTCTACAATAGTCACCTTGTATGTTCAAAGTACATTGTCAAAGGAGCAAATCATTATCCAAAATCCAAATCACACAAAGGTTTCACTTCAAAGAACATTGTGACACATCTTTTGAGACCATTACCATTATGATTGTTATAGCACCTTTTGTGACTGTAGACTACTTTTCATTTCACATCATGGTCTTCTATAGACTATAGCTCAAGTAGTTCAAACTCTTGAAGCATTGTCAAATTAGAAACACATACCTTTTCTCATCAAGATCACATCAATAACACTAGAAAACAATCATAATGTTGTTGGAAGATACTTGCAACAAGATTTCTGGGGAGAAGGAATATAAGGATTATAACATTTTCAAAGACTCATATGATATTTTCATTGAAAAATTCAAACAAGGACTATCACAAAATTGAAGGTTGGTTGAGTCTAGTCTCTGCATCTCTTTGATGGATTATGTTCTCTAATTAAATTTTAAAATTACTTAAATGGTTCTCTTGTATTTGGTATTTCAATATTATGTTTATGTATAGAGGGGTAAACCATAACATGCCATGAAATTGTATAAAAAAAAAGTCTATCCAATAGCTTATAAAATATTTCAAAGATAATCTATGCAATCTCCACATGGTATCATGTGACCTATGCAAGACTTCAAGCTCACCACACTTGAAGTGTTTGAAAAAATGCCTCAAAGAAATGTGGTCTCATGAGTGCAATAATTGTAGGATATACACAAATTACATCTATTGAAAAGGCTTTAGAAACTTTCATGCAAATGCAATTTGAAGGTTTAAAGCCAAAATCAACAATCTTTCCCAACATCCTCTTAGCCTGTTCCAAAATGGAAGCTTTGGAATAGGGTATGGACATCCATCAAAGCATAATAGAAGGGGGAATTTTTTCTGATATTATAGTTGGAAATGCATTGGTTGACATGTATGCAAAATGTGGAAGCATAGAGAAAGCATTTGAGGTTTTTGACGGAATGCCTCAAAGAGATATCATGTCTTGAACTACAATCATTGTTGGATATGCAAAAAATGGATTTGTTGAAAACGCTTTAGAAACTTTCAAGAAAATGCAATTGGCAGGTATAAAGCCAAATTACACAACCTTTTCCAACATCTTTCCTACCTGTGCCAAAATGGGGGCTTTGGAACAGGGTATGAACATCCATAAAAGAATAAATAATAGAGGAATTTTTTCAGATGTTGTAGTTGCAACTACCCTAGTAGACATGTATGCAAAATGTGGAAGCATAGAAAAGGCATGTGAACTATTTGAAAAAATTCCTGAAAGAGATGCCATCTCATGGAATACGATGATTGTGTGATATGCACAAAATGGATTTGCTGAAAAGGCTTTAGAAACTTTCAAGAAAATGCAATTAGAAGGTGTGAAGAAAAATTTGACAACCTATGCCAGCATCCTCCCTTCCTGTACCAAAATGGGAGCTTTGGAGTAGGGTATGAACATCCACCAGAGCATAATACATGGGGAATTTTTGTCAGATATTATGGTTGGAAATGCTCTGTTAGACATGTATGAAAAAATGTGGAAATGTACACAAGGAATGTGACCTCTTTGATGGAATGCCTCAAAGAGATGTCATCTCATGGAATGCAATAATTGCAGGATATGTAAAAAATGGATTTTGCAAGGATGCTCTCAAAATATATGAATTAATGAAGCACTCTAAAACATATCCTAACATTGTAAGATTTGTTTGTATTCTTTGTGCATGCAGCCATGGAGGTTTAGTGGATGAGGGTTGTACATACTTCAATCACATGAGTAAGTAGTATTACATTACACCTACAGTTGATCAGTAGTATTGTAGATTCCATGTAGACAAACCTTCATTCCTTACCATCTAGCAGCCTAGCAAAGGCTATTTAGTAGTAGTGCATGGGCCTGCTTCCCCTTTATTCCCTAGTAATCATGTAAGCGAAGGTCATAGGTAATGAGTTAAGAATTAAGATTGATCTTTCTCCATCATAAATGAAATACATAGATCAAAATACATAGCTTTTTTAAGAAGTTAAAATTAAATGAAGATGGATTTGAACATGGAATTTTTGTAAAAAAGAAGCAAACAATTGGTTTGACATGTTTAGATACCCTTCCTATAAACTCTCTACCATATAATCAAATAACTATTGTTGAAAGGAAAGTTCATTAAGATTCAATTATATGAAAAGTGTCTATTTTCCAAACATATTCAAGATAAGGAAAGATAGTTACAAAATAAAGGGTAATCCAAGTAATGAAGTTAATAGCATTATAGAGAAATTGGATTGGAAAATGAAGGCAGTAGGGTATAAAGAATCATTTATCTACCACCATAGTGAAAAGTTAGCGATTGCATTTGGTTTGTTAATAATCCACCTCACAATATTGTGCATGAGATATGATATAGAAACCAAGACATACATAAACAACTCTATTATTCCTATGGTGCAGTCATGAGAAAAATTAATGTCATACTCATCATCCTCAACACTTTACATAACTATTTTCTAAAGTAGTGTGCAAGTTTCACAAGCCTTAGTGAATAGATAAAACAAGTTGCAAAAACATAATTCTCCCCAACCATAAATAATTTTCTTCTAGTTATGAAAAATCAACTAATGGGATTCAATGACAAATCATCTAATTTAAGCAATCAAAATTCTAACTATTAATTACCAAAAATTGTAAGCAAATAAAGGTACCAATGTGGAAAAACTTCTTATAGAAAACCTAGAAGCAAAAGTCAAGCAACCACCAATCAACGCATACTTAGCCCTTTTGTTTGAGTGTGATCTTATCACCCAAACTCAATACAATGCCCTAGATTTTACTTCTCATCCTGATATAACCACTCAGCTTGCCATCAAATTTTTTCTCACCACTAAAATTCACAAGAGAATCCTCACCAAATAAACTCTTTGCATACAAATTTGCAGCCAAAAATCCATAGTCTCCATCTAGTGCAGATCTATATCAAAAATAATGGTTAATTATAGTCTTGTATGTAACATTATATTTCTCTAGTGGTAAATGAACCATTCAGTAATATTTAATGCAATCTAGACCAAGCCATATTACTCTAAAAATATGAAAGAAGTTAAGAAAATTGAAATTTTTACAAGGGTGTGAGGCAATTCATATTTGTTGATCACACACTATGGTTTGGGAACTGCTTCTCATCATGAATTACTATGTTCAAAACTACCTAATAGAAAAAGTACAAGCTCAATACTCATTGGGAGTATATATATGTCATTCTTTAGATTAATCTATTGTTTAAATTTGGTACAATATAAATTTGAATGAAAATTACTAGCAACTTTAAATTTATTTTCCCACCCAAGAGAATAATTTGATTTACCTTGTTTTCCTACTCAAACTCAGCTCACATATTCCTAGAAGCAACATCAGGGCAAGTGGTTGGGGAGATGTAGTCCATAATGTCAATGTGTATGTCATTCAAAACAACAACATTAGGGTCTAGTATGTACTTGTAGTCTCATAAAAAAATGTTACTGAATATAACACCAGTTTCAGTTGAAGACACTTTTATGCTTTCTTTTATCTCCTTCCTTGAATATGGAGGTAGAGTATAATTTTACAACCACTCAACCAATTTGAGATCACCCATAGTAGCCAATTCTAAACAAAGGTTCTGAAGTGTTTCCTTTGTGCGGTTTATTACTGTAACATCTAGGACAATATCATACTAATGAGCTGTAATATATGCTTATGCATATATAGGATCACTGAAGCCTGTAAGTTTTAAAAACTAATTCAATTTATTTTCACTATCACCATCTTTGATAAATTCTCCAGTGGCACATTTTAAATCATCTTCCACTTCATCTTCTAAATCGAGTTGAGGCATACCCTATCACAAAACAAAATTCAGCTTATTTGCAAGTTTCATTGACTTCAAAATAGTTTGAGATTAGAATATACAAAATTTATAATCTTTTGGGGCAAATGAAAAAATGAATACAAATGATAGGACATTAGATGATGCTTATGAAAAGTGATAATGTGGGGTTACTAGTGACAGGAATTCATTCAAAAGATGTTTTAGGAAGAATTTACCATGCTACAAAGGCAATGAAGTGTATGTCCAAGAATTTAACCACAAATTGTGGTGTGTTGGAGTAATATTCATTATGTGGATGTCCTAGAAGACTTAATAGTCACAGGAAGATTCCCTTGAATCTAGTCAAGTTCATTAGGAGATTTTTTGGAAACTAGATGTCAAGTGTCAAACATGTAGCAAGTTGACACAAGCATATTATTGGAAATGAATAATATAAAATGGCACAAGATTGTTGTTTAGTCTTTAAGAGTTACAACTAATTAATTATATTCAGCTTTAGCTAAATCAATATGGCAACATAGTTTGTGTTAAGAACAAAAAATCCAAGATAGATTGACACAACTCCAACATTGAGTCATAGGCAACTATTTAATAAACACATAGTATATTGAGTGTATAGAATGTACAATTGCAGTTGATTTCATTGCACTCTTTCTTACTTGCAATTGTGCTCATATCAAAGGACATACCTAACAAGTTCCCTAGAAAGGCTCCTTCACTCAAACACATGAAACCTCATTTGATTTCCATAGCATTTAGCACTTACTCTGTTTTCTATTCAAAAGTGAACTACGAATTAGAGGGTAGTAGAAAAATATATTTAGTGCATCGAAAATATAAGTATGTAGAACAAGTTACACTCAAGAACATAGAATCATTTTTTTATAAAATCAACTTTTTTTTGGTGCAAAGACTGGAAACAACCAACACCATTTCCTTGTTTGACTCTAAAGGATGAATACATTATAGTGAAAAAATATAGTCTACCTAATCCAATTTAATAAATAAAATTTCTAGAGTATTAATCTCCAAGAGTGAGAGGAAAGAACACTAATGTGCTTGAGGTTTATAAGCACTAGGATTAATAGGTCTAAGAATTTCCTCTTACAATGAAAAAAACTGCAGCCACTATGGTAGTAGTAAAGGGTAATAGTATTCTACAAAACAATTGCATAGAGAATAGGCAATCCAAAAACAACAACAAATAGAAGTAAACATTGAATCATTCTTAGAAGTATGTAACAACTAGCTGAACTGATTCTCAACAAAAGATTGAAGAAAATATTCATGAAACTTTGATCTTAAGAAGTAGTATAACAAAGTATGATTACAAAGTCAGCCCCAACTAACTTAAACTTGGAACATTTAAGTGATGTACTTTGGGTTACTTGATGCAATCTTGGAAGACTCTACCATGAGCATGCTTGTAGTATGAGTCAGTTTACCTATTTTCTCCTATATATTTTTATTGAATGCAATTTTTTCACTCGGTAAGAAAAAATGATGTAGTAGATAACTTTGTTGTTATTTTATAGTACCGTAGAAACTAGAACCAGGTCTTGAAGAGTTCAAATCTATTAAGTCAATCTAAGGCTTCCATTGACGTTCATTGTGACCAGCTAAACATCTTTGATAGCTACACTTCCCATCATCAAATTATGATAAAACATGAAACCTACATGCAAATTGAAGCATAAATAACAGACAATCTTAAAAAAATGGTCACGAAGTGCATATATTCCTAGCTCAATAAATATCATAAAATATATAGACAATGGTATATTTATGTACAAATATTCAATTCTTGCATCAATAAAACATTCTCTGGGCCTGCTACATGGTATATAGTTTTATTCAATTTATTTTTGGTATGTGCTTACAACATCACCAAAATGGCTAACCTAAAAAATGAAAAATGACTACTATGGAGCAATTTACTTCTTTCCCTACCCAGAAAATAATTTAGAATTTAGAATTTTATTTCTCAAAATAAAATATCAAAATTGGACAAAAATAAAAGAATAGGACAAACACAAAAATAGAGTTTGATAATGGTTTAATAAAAGCACAAAAAATCATACTAGATGCTATGTGAAATGACAAATCAATTACATGTGAAAGATGCCACCAACTAACTTTATAATTTATAAGTAATTTGAATAGTTTCCACTCGTTGCCCAATCTTATTCCTCTAGAGAAATATCATTTATTAAGTATGTTGGATGATGATATCATTCTGGAAGTGATTCTGATGCTCAAAGTGTGGGAAGTTATGATGATTTGATAGGAAGTGGTGATAGTTTCTCTTTGAATGTGTGGATGTTGCTATGCCATCACAAGTCATAATTGTTGTCAAAAGGATGTAGGGAAAAATGCTAGTCTTCAAGCCACATTAATGAGATAGTGAATGTTTCAAAAGGGGAAGCAAAGCTCTTAGATATACCCATAGGTTTTGAGAAATGAAAAACCCATGAAGTCTACAACAATGATGGGGTTTTCAAACAATGAAGCATGGCTGAAGTAGTGTCCCCAAAACATGAAAAGCTCTAATGTATTCGCAAAAGTCCTCTAAAAAAAATATTTGTAGCAAAGATATGGATGAAACGGTAATATACAAAAAAAATATAGATCATAGAATGAATTTGAAAATGAAGAAAAATGCATGAAATGCATCTAAGAAAACCAAAATGATCATCTTTTTTGCATTTACAGAGCTATATTTTGAGCATTTTAATGTAGAAATAAAAGAAAAATCCAAATTTTTTGTGCTCACCCAAGTTTTTATGTTGACTTAGCATGAGAATGTATTGGTGAAAGCATTATGCTTCAAGAATCCATCATCAAAATCTAATTTGGAAGCTTCAGAAACCCCTATACTCTACCATGGATGGAGATAGGTACTCTAAAACCCTCGACAAAACCTTATTTTCAAGATGCAACTCACCAAATTGGAGAAGTGAAAGGTCAATACTAGCAAGGAAGAGTTTGAACCTGAGCAAGAACCAATAGTGGTGGGAAAAGCAACAAAAAATTAATATATAATATATATTTAATATAATAGTAAAATAGATTAAATTATATATAATATAATTATATTTATTGTTATATTTAATAGTATATATATATTATATTATTATTGTATTTTGTATTCTAGTATAATTAAAATTACTAAATATAAATATAAAATTATTATAATTAATAATTAATATATAAAAAATCTGATAGTTTAATTGATCTTTGTCTTGCATTGAGACAAACTCAATTTTAGACCTTTGATAGATGGAATGACCTTGGAAAAGTATAATTATTTTTTAATATAATGGAAAAAAATAAAAATAAATAAATAAATCATCACTAATACCATCAAAGTCATCATGTATTAACTCCTCACTAACCAATAGTATCATGATGTAATGTTAGGCGGTAAATCATCATGATATCTAGAGAATGAACATGAATCATAATAGATATCACTATCATGTAATGCAATGTAAATAATGCAAAATTGCAAGATACTTATAAAGACCTATAGTCATTAGGAACATCATTATGTAAAAAATTATAACTGAAATATTTGTTATCCCTAGACTCCTTCCAAGATGTATCATCAAATTAATACAAATATAATAAGGATGTGGAAATAGGACTATCATCATATATAGAAAGAATAACAACACTACGCTCAACATGATGAATAGGTAAAAGAAGTGACACTACATCACATAAATAATTCTCCCTATATATATTGTTACTTAATGGTAGAGCTCTATCATCACTATCCATCACACAAGGAGAATAGTCATCATGAATCATGTATACAAATGAAGTAAAATTATGTCAAGTGGATAGAAAAGGACCAAGGTCTATGGAGTAGAATTTAGGCATGAGAACAACTCATGGAATATTTATCTTCATCAATATGAAAAAATGATGCAATATCATCAATGATCAAAGGATAGAAATCAATAAACAATGAAAACATATTATAATCCTTGAGACATGTATGAATGTAGTCCCTACAAGACAATGGATCAAAAAGACCCATATTAATTGATCTTTAGAGAGATAAGGAAAAAGAAAGAGAGATATCCGAGTGGGAGAAAATTCTATATAGAGAGAGGAATATATATTGACACTTGCACCTAAGGGAGGTTCAAGGATTGTGTTGATAGAAAACTATATGTATGTTAATATGTTAAAGAGTATGTTTTTGTGCATGGATGTGCTACAAATTCTAGTTGCATGTGGCTAGCTTAAACAATTTATAATAAGTGCTAAATAATGGAATGAAATAAATTTAGAAAAATCTAGATTAAGGCTCCCTAACATACTGCATGCTATTGGGCTTAGATGTGGAGAAGTTAGGGCTCCCTAACATGCTTCCTTTCTAACCCCATCATGGTGGACTATATATGGTAATAACACTATTGAATCTTGATTCCATAAATGATCTATTCAAATGGATTAAAATAATTGATAATATATATGTATTATATGTACCATAACTCTTATTGAATCACTAGTAGAATTATATGTTATCAAACTAGCTTCAAATCATAGTTTAAAACATTAATGATTCATTAATATAATGAGTAATCAAAGTTAAACAATGTAAATGTTAAAATTCTCTATAAAATATGTGAAGGCCTTAAGCCTGCACAGAGAGGAAATGCCTTCCACACAATAGGTATTTTTAGTGTACCAAGCAACCTAGGCGGCCAAATAACCCACTTAGGTAGGGTTCCCATGAGGGGGGCCTAAGCTCTATGGATTATGATAAAATTTGAAAGAGAAAAGAATAGAGTAATATTCATTTGTTTAGTCATTAATTTAGTCATATATTTAGTCATAAAGTTAGTCGTTTATTTGGTCATTTTTATTTGTTTGATATTAGTCATTTATTTAATCATTTAGTTGTGATTTTACCCAATGACAAAATTAGTCACTTATAAATGACCAAATTAGTCATTTTATTTTAAAATACTACTAGTGTTAGTCACATGACTAAAAGTTTTAGTCGTGTGACTAAAATTTTTAGTCATGTAGTCATTTATTTTCCAAATTCTACTAGTGATCAGATTGCAAATATATGTACCAAAGCTCTTCTGAAGGATACTTTTGAGTATCTTGGGGAGAAGTTGCAGGTCATTGGTCATCCTTTGAACTAGGTACAAATGGAGGTGCATCAGTCCAGTGGATCTATAGATTCTTCATTTTTTTGGACTGATGAATGGTTCCACTTCACAGGGGGAGTAGAAAGTTTCATTATTTCAATATGAGTTGTATGGGTGGACTCCTAAGGGGGAGAGATTAGAGCTTTTGGTCTTTTCCATTGATGTCAAAGAGGGAGAAAGTCATGTGAAAAATAGTAGAAGAGGAAGAGAAGGTCTTTGCCAGGAATATTGAGAGTGCGGGAATGTTGTGTAGGTCATCTAATTTGGAAAATAAAGAAGAGTGTGTTTGGTGGTTTTTCACATAATGTCTTGCAATCAATGAAAAGGGGGAGATTGTTGCAAGTATGAGTAAGTTTGGTGGTGTTGTCACTAATATTTTCATTGATTTAAACATAGTACAGAATGTTGTACGTTGTGCATGTATAGTAGAGATATTGTTGAGTTGTTGTTGAGATGTTGTGAGTATAGGAGCTATCTTTATGATGTTGCAGGTGTGGTGATATGATGAGTCACTAAGTGCTTTTGAGAAAATTGATAAATAGTGAAGAAAAAATTGTGTGCATGTTTAGAATGTACTCTGGTATTTACTCCACATTTCTTTTGTGTTGATCCTATGCCTATGAAGATATGAAGTGTGGTTAATGGGCATCTATTGGTGATGTCTCTTGGTTTGTAGCTTTTGGTTTGATGGAGAGTGAAAGATATGTTCACCAGTGTGTGAACTGGTTTGACAAAGTTGTTTGTCTATGACTGGGAGAAATGTTTTAGCTCCGCAATCCTTAGCGGGTTTATTTTAGATCTCACACATCTAGTAGAAATCTTGTAAAGATGTTATCTATGTTGTGGAAAAAAATTTCATGGTTTGGTGCTCTAGAAGACAAGTTTCAGAGTTGTTGTGTGTGTTAGTATAGTCTGGATGGATTGATGGAAGGTATTATGTGTATGAAGGTTGTTGCATTTGTTGCAGATGTATTTGAAGGTATCTGAAATGTGTTCTCATGCATGGTGAAGCATGTTACATCATCCACATGTTATCTTCGTATTGGGAAGTGTGTACTTCAAATTTCATTTGTGTTTTCATTAGGTTTGGTTGACCTAGTGTTTACACTTCATGCAAAGGATGAAGAGTTAATTAAGGAAGCATGTGTTTGATCTGAGACATTGTTTTGGGTATTGGTTAAATATTGGTTTGGTCTACTCCCATTCCTTTCCACCCTAGGAATATTGAGTTTCTGACCTAATTTTAATTTATGAAATGAAGCATGTATAGCCGAGCTTGGAGAAAGTTTCTAAGGTTGAAGATGGTATAAATACAAGTTGAGATGTTGTGAATGAATCAATGAAGTAAGAAAATTTTGAAAATTAGAGTTGTGCGAAAGTGAATTGAGGCAGTAGTACTTTAATGTGTTAGATTCCTGAAAGCAGTGAGCTAACAATGTCTACAATTCTTCTAATCAAGGCTGCAATTGTGAGTAATCTATTTTGGTGGACTATTTTTTGTTATCTTTTATATATGTAGGCAATGAGCCTCCCTATTAGATAGTGAGTCCATTTTGTAGGTAGCCTTTGTATTTGGGTAGTGAGCCCTTGGTAGTGAGCCTCTTGTATTCAATTTTTCTATTACTTTATATTGTGATTTAATCCTCTCTATGGTTTTTCCCTTATTGGGTTTTCCACATAAATTTGGTGTTTCCTATGTTGATATTGCTTTCTATTATTTGTATTCAATGTTCATACTTAATAATAGAATTAAGTGGATGAGAAATTGATAAGTGTTTGGTATTTGAGTTTAATTTTGGTGACAGCTGACTGACCCTGCTCTTAGTTGTCTTGCGCCTTTCAACACTATCAACTTTGAATCTCCCTCAATAATTACTTTGTCGAATCGAAGTTCTCGTAGCCTCTTAATACCTCTCTAGGTGGGCATAACTTTTACCTCCACAATGGTAGCATGTCCAATACATTTAGCATAGGCTTCAATACACCTCCCATTGTTGTCTCTTATTGTCATAACCCAATTTCATTACATATTTCTAATAATACGGTAAATTGAAATATTGAAGAAATTCAATTAAATATTAAATGAAGATTCTAGAATATTCAAAAATTGAATGAAAGAAGTTGACTGATGTTGAATTTGTGAATTTTTTAAAATTATTTTATATGTTGCCAAGAATTGCATGTTGTTGATTAATTTGCAAGTGCAGGTGTGTGTAGTTGTTGGGTGATAGGTTGAAGGATGAGAACATGGTTGAAGTAGGATTGTTTAGTTGAATCAAATAGTAAGCCAGTTGGAATCTAGGTGCACACACCACAAATGGCATGATGATTTTCATTTGAATTAAATTGCATATATAAGAGAATGAAATTTCCTAACTCAAATTGTCTCTGTTATTGAAAATAAAGGCTTGTAGACTAAAATTTGTCTACTTAAACTTTGTGTTTGAAGAAACGAAAGAAAGTATTTGAAAGAATGATTAAAAAGGACAAGATAGATCATTTTTAATATATATATATATATATATATATATAAATACATATATATAGATGCTCAAATTTGAATTTAAGTTCTTTATTGTAAGTAATAGTGTATTGAACTTGTAGGCCATTACAAACAAACTTATACTTGAATGCATATATATAAATATATATATGCACATTATTCAAATACATGGTAAATAAGAATGAACCATTTATATACATATATATTACATATATATACATATTGCAAGAGAGGGGGACAACCACGTGCAAGACCCCATGTCACGGAGAGTTGAGATGCGAGAGGCTGCCCTAACTTACCTCAGCTAAGTGTAACATTAGGAAATGTGAGGTGAGAGTAATGAGGACCATGAGGCCTCTCAGTCACTCTATAGAACCAAAACATAGGAAGGGGCTAAGAAAGCTAGTTTTTAGGTCTAACATTGCACCTCAAAAAGCTCTGTGTCTGAGGACAAAAGTGTGGTCTCTAGAAGTCATCACAGTTCACCTACATCTCCAAAGTGTGTTGTCTTCCATACAGCCAGACAACAGTGAAGACAAGGTCAAACGAATAAAATTAGCTAAAACCCCGGCTAACTAACTAAAGGGCCAAAATGATGTGATTAAGCAAATGAAGTACTCTCTAGTATTATAAAGAAAATATATAAGAGTGAAGAGAGTAAGAAGGATCTCACCAAGGAATTTGTTCACTAGCTAATCCTTTGAGAAGCGCATACACCTACACACAAAAAAAGAGGAGAATGTTAGGTGGTTGTATAGGGGTCTTCCTTAGTCAAACCCATATTTAGGTGTTCCCACCTCTATAGACAACCAAAGAAATGACTTAGTAAAGAGAAAAGAAGCACTACAAAATAGTGTTATGCTACTCAACCAAGTATAGAGGAGAGGAGAAGGAAGCTTACCACCTCCACCAAGAGCACTCAAGGCTAATTGGGGGAGAAAATGAGAGGAATTCAAGCCTCTGTTGCAATGGCATGGTCCCAAACTTGCTCTACCGATGAGATGGAGTGGAGCTTTTACTACTATGGAATGCATGAATGCTACTTGAAGCTCGAAGTGGATGCAAATGAGTGTGTCAAAGCTTATGGAGTGAGTGTAGAAGTTGTGTAGAAGATAGAATGCATGTTGAAGGAGTGAATATGAAGAAGGAATGAAGAGAAATGACTATATTCAGGTCAGTCAACTGGAGGGGGCATTACAACTTGACTCCCAATGAGAAGTGTAATGCCTCTGTAGGTTCATCCATAGGAATATTCTAGGGATGTAAGAGTGTCATGTGAACATCTTCATGCCACATGGGCATCCTGAATAGAAATGCCTCCACCAACACTCAAAACATGTGTCAAGTGGAATACAAGAAGTGAGCTTAGGTGGAATTAAGCTTTCAAACTTGGTTTTCTAAGGTGGATGATAGAAAAAAGGGGATTTGCACATGGGGGGCAAATTCGCTCTTATACATTTTTCCTACACTTTAGTAAGGACAAATACTGATGAGTGTTTGGTAAAGTATATCAAGAAAGATTAGGGTTAGAAATGTATACTTGAACCATCGAGGAAGCAGACCATGATCTGGCAAACCTAAAGGTGCAGGGCAAGAAAAAGACTCCATAACTACTTAGAACTATGAAGTTGGAAAAACAAAGCATCTTATAGTCTTGCAAACCTACAAGGAGGCAACCCCCAAGATCTCTCGCATGAAGGAAGCCCCGTGAAGTAAGCGCCTTACAGGCCTATTGACCTATAAGGAAGGTATCCTCCAAGATCTATCATATGGACGAGACTGAGAAAGCCCTTATAGACCCATAAACCTACAAGGAAAGTATCCTCCAAGAAATATAGCATAAAGGAAACCCCAAGGAAGTGGACTCTGCGGAGTCAAGGAACCAAACTCTGCAAAGTCAAGAAGCAGCCAAATAGGAAAGTAATCAGACAATCACACAGACCATTAATGATTCATAAATATTTCAAAGGGCTCCCTCGGAAACCCTTCAAAAGGAGAGGGGTCCACTCAAGGGATGTGCTATTTTAAAGTTAAGTTCTAGTCAAGCTGCCCTTGAGCTAGATGCAAGAATGTGAAATAGGTCCATTCGGGCTGCCCCCAAGCTAAACGCAAAAGGGAATGGAATAAGTCTAGTCAGGTTGACCCTAGGCTAGACATGAAGGAATCCATTCAAGACAAAGAATTTCAAAGGAGGGTCCCTTGGGAACCTGCCATGAGGAAAAGGGGGGTTGACTCAAGGGACACATAGTTGAAAAGATAATGTTATTTTCTCAGAAAGATTCGTCATCAAGGAATTTGAAAGGAGGGATATGCCCGCATGTGAGGGGAAGATTAAATTTGTTCCCACTTCGAAGGAAGGTCTTCTAGTCTTTTCTTTACGAATCCATGATGAAGGTTCAAACATGTTATGTTAGGGTTCCAAGTTGAGAATGCAATTCTAAGGAAAATTTTATGCAAATTTTTGAAGAAAGATTCATAAGCAATGAATGCATTTTCTGAAAATTGAAATTTTAAAGAAAACGTATTGTCACACATGAAAGGGACAACTCAAGCAAAGAAGAGAAAAAGATAAAGATAGACCAAAAGAGAGAAAAAAAAAAGGACACAGGGGGATCTAGTTTAGCGGGGTCAGATCTGTCTGAGCTCGTATAAATAATAGGTAACCACGGTGCAAGGAGAAAGATCATCAATCCCCAACTAGATCAGGAAGAATGCACATTAAGAAAAAATAAAAATAAAAAATTGGGTCAACATGGAAGGGAAGCCTATACTCTCTCGATGCTTTACATCATCCACAATTTAACGAAAATCAAGCACAAACATGGAAGAATGATGATACAAATAGAAGAAGGTATACGAGATGAAAACCATGCTTGTATCCAAGCACAAATAGGGGTGACAAGGGTCTTCTAGGCACACATAGCATAAGCATGGAGGAACACATCAAAAAACATGCACACACACACACACACACAAGATCAAGAAAAGGGGCCTCCTCTTAACATTGATTAGCCAAGAGGTTGTCTTTTCCCCAATCTAAATCTTCATAAGAGGAAGGAGGACGAGCCTGCAATGGTAGGATGTTAAGAGGAGGCACTAGTTACTCATTTGAATTTATCTATACTTGCGATAGTGTTTTTCTATACTTGCGAATTTTCTATATTTGTGACAGTTTGTGGAGGTTTTAGGCCAAATTTTTTTGGTGCAAAATATCAAAATTATTAGATTTTGTTACCTATCTAAGATTAAAAATTATTAGAGTGTGAGTTTGATATTTTTTGAAGATCTAAATATTCAAGCTTGGTAAAGAAAAATCATGTCAAATAATATTAGTGTAGAACAAAATGAAGATACACTTGCTAGATTGTGGTCTAGATTGAAAAGAAAGGGTGATGGGAGGGTATGTACAAAATTGTCATGGAAAAAACAAGCCCTTAAGTGGAAAAAAAATAAAAAAAATTAGAGTTAGGCAACTTGACATAAAAATTTGAATAAGTTATCTATATTATTTCAAAAAAATGTAAGAATATAATTTGTAGCAAATTGAATGTAGTTTCTAAACTACTAGGTTTATTTAAAGAAAAAACAAAATCTATTTGGTGAAAATTTGAAATTTCAATGCAATAGTAATTAAATTTCAGGGAAAAAATAAGTAGGTGTTTGTCTAACCCCTAACCACAATAAAATGATATTATTTTTTATAATATTTTAGATATAAGTAGAGGACTCATGTCTTGATGTGATGCATATTTTTTGTAATTTTTTCCAAGTAAATAATTAATTATGCTTTTTATTACAAATTTTAAAACTAAAAAACTTGTATGTCTAACCACCTTAACTTGGTCAAAAATTCATGAAATTCATTTCTTTTTTTTAATCCTATAGTATGTGAAGCATAGAATGTGGTGCATGTTTTAGATTCAAAAAATGTGATACGGTTTGAAAGCTATATATGTTTTTCAATCATATTATCAATTAGGACTTTAGTTGTAATTCAAATAGAAAATGAATAATAATAATTTATTAAATTCTAAGTAAAGCATAATTTATATTGGTGTAAATTTGAGAATATCCTTTAAAAACCATTTTTGTTTCATCAAATTAGGTTTTAAAAAAGGTCGTCAGCCACATACCCTACAAAAACCCATCATATTGCCACTTGTCCCATCGTGATCCTGCACATACCCAGGAAATGCTATTGTCCTTACAATAATTGCAAGGGCTTAAAGATGAAAATACTTTTAATCTCAATAGCTAAGAAACATTGTAGGTAGCATGGCCACGGTGAAGGGGGGCATGATTATCGTCCATTGGTAAGTTGTTCATTATATGTCTTTATATTGATTAAATGTGTAAATGCTTATATCATTTTAACATTTTTTATATATATATAAAATCACTTGATCATGATCATGGTTTATTTGTGTCGATCATTATTATAAAGGTGGGGTGCCCTAGGGCACATGATATGGATTATCACAGCTCAGAGAATGCGGTTTTGCAAACAGAGGAACATGGAGCTATGAATATAAAAGATGAAGTTAATGATCCTATGGAAGAAGATGATCATGTGCCAGAAAAAAACAATTGAAGATGATGGTGCAAATACATTGATCCATGACACATTTAGTGGTGCAGCTAATCATGATGATCGAGATGACTTTGATGATGTTCATGATTTACCTGTACTTGAAAAGGCATACGAGCCCCTCTATGAAAGCTCCCAAAAAACTCTTCTCTCTGTCATATTGTTGTTGGTGAAATTGAATGTTATGAATGGTTTATCCAACATAACAATCTCACAGATGTTAAGGTAGTCATATATGTCATCTTTTTCATATATTTTTATTGTTCATTCATCACTAGTAAATAAAGGATGAAATATGACTAGTAATATTCTTTATATTAACAAAATATTTTTTGTTATAAATTAATAGGTGAATTTTTTTACCACCATCAAATATTTTACCTCATTCATACCGAGATTTATCTGCCATTATGAAAGATATTGTCCTTGAATGGAGTATCAATCAATAGATGCATGTCCTAATTTGATCTTATTATATATCACAAACAGCATGAATTTGCAATAGAATGCCTAGAATGTCATATCAATAGACATTGAATAGATCAACTAACCAAAAGGTGCCTTACAACTTTCTTTGTTATATTCCCATTATTCCACATATGCAATGATTATTTAGGTGTGAAAGCTTAGTGCAATTTATGGATTACCATGCATGGAATAGAAGTGGAGATGACATTCTTCGAATTCCTATGGATGGGTTTGCATTTAGGGACTTGTAGGAAAAATGGCCACACTTTAAAGAAGAACCTTGTAATCTTAGGATTTCATTGGTAGTGGATGGTGTCAATCCATTTGGAGAGTTGAGATCTATTTACTTGGTGTGGAATGTTTATTTTAACAATAACATTCTTCCATGGATGTCAATAAAGAGGGAGCACATAATATTGGCAATGATTGTTCCAGGTATTTTTTTACATCAATTTTCTTTAATGTAGTAGCATCTCATTTTTCTTATTTTTTTCCTAACAACTTATATTTTTTTTCATTTAACAATCATGTACATTAATTTATATATATTGCAGTAAAATGGTTATAATAATTATGTATTTTTTATGTTAATTCAACTAGGTAAGTACCAAGTTAAAGATATGAATGTATATATATCGAGCCTCTTATCAAAGAGTTACTAAAGTTATGGAATGGCATCACTATGTATAATATCTCTAGACCAATAGGACAAAGACAATTTTAATTCCATGCAATGCTTGTATGGACAATTCATGATGCCCTAGGACTAACAAATTTTTGTGGTATGTTATAATGTCTGATTGCACTTTAACGATATTTAATTTTATGAAGTAGATATCATGCATGTTTTTTAAATAATCTATTCATTATATATAATTATAAAAATTGGCATATTTAATCCAATTATATATGATCTTGTAGGTCTTCAAACAAAGGGAAAATTTGCATCTCAAGTTTGTGGTCCAAAGATGAAATCTCGTCATTCAAAAAGTTTAGGAAAGTAGGTGTTTGATGAGTATAGGCAATTCCTCCACATAAATCATAAGTATCAAACTACTGAAAAACATTTTTTCAATGGGAAAGAAGACTACATCAAAACCACGAAAAATGACACGTTGCCTATGGAAGTTGGAATATAATAGAGTTAATCGTCAAGGTTATACATCAGATCAAATTGTTTATCTATCATATATGATATGTTTGGAATTTATATTTTTATATTGTCTTTTGTTTACTCATGCTGTAATTGACAATGATTTTCATTGTTAATTTTTTTAACTTATATGCTTCATTAAGGTCATCAAGGGATTAATGGTCGGCTTCCATAGGGACTAAAAATTTATCCCAAACAATTTAGGTGGTTACCCTACTATTAGTAGCTACAAATTGTGCATTTGTTTGATACAATGCATATCGAAAAGAATATAACATAAACATTATGGAAAATATTGAATGGAGGGCATGACAAAGAAAAAATGGTCAAATTTTGTAGTGACATTTAGGAAGCCAATCATGCAATAAAAAATGTCATTCAATTAAATAGCGATGGAGACAAAATTAATATAAGTTCCCTTCCTTGGTTATTAACGGGGCAACAAAGCAATGCTATAAAAGAATTCATACATAAAATTTGATTTCCCATAGGATTTGTTGTGAATGTATAAACAATATCATAACAAAGAAAGGTGAATTTGGGTCAGTGATGAAAACACATGATTGACATACCTTCATTGAGGTAATTATTCTAGTATATTTTATATATATTTGTATACTGCATGTACTTTTTAGTGTATTATGTTTACTAGTTTTGGAAAAATAATGAAAAGATCATTTTATAATCGTTGTAGTATGTTCTACCTCTATCTCTCCTAGAAAAATTTGAGAACAATGTCAAGCAAGTTATATATGATTTTGGAAAATACATTAGGTAAGTAGCGATATTTTTTCAATTCATTGTATAGATCTTATATTTTTCATTTGTTTTACTTGTTATGCAATATATTATATAGATTTGTTAAATCTAATTAATATATTTGTGCCTTGAATCACTTGTAGATGGTTGTCATCTAAAGAAAACCATAAAGAAGATATAAATTATTGGAAGAGAAAAATTTCTCATCTAATGTGTGAAATGAAAAAGTGTCTACCTTCAACATTTTTCAATGCACAAGAACACTACCTCATACACCAAATTGAGGAGATTGAATTGTGTGGACCTGTACACACAAGGTCAATGTGGATGGTTGAGAGGCACTTGAAATTTTTGAAGGCTTTGATTAGACAAAGCACATCTTGAGGGTTCTATGGTGGAGGGATATATGGTATACCAGACCATGGTGTACATTATTGAATATCTTCCTAAGTTTGCAACAAAGATTGATGTAGATCACATTTGGGATCCCAAATCCATCAACAAATTCAAAGGGGATTACCTGATGGGGAAAGGTAGATTGAGGAAAGTGAGAGGTAATTATAAGATGGTCATGGAGATTAATTAGAATAAATTTTACATTGTCTTCTATTTCTTGAAAAGAAACAACAAAGAACTAGTCCAAATGAAAGAATCTTCCACACACAAATAGAAAATTATTGGAATTGTATTACTCCAAAAAATAAGTCTTTCATTGTTGGTGCCTTATTTTATCCACTATGTCATCGCAATGTCTTACTTTGATTATTCCCTTGTTGGCATAACTTGAGATATGTTATCCCAACTAAATGTTATCGGTGTAAGATATGTTGTCGGGTGGTCCATTTTCTATTGTTCTGATATCAATTTTCTCCTCCAATGAAACATATCGATGTACCTCATGCCAAGATCCCAAGTGATTTTATATTTTACTTTCTTGAATAACCCATCAATGGTAGAACAAAAACAATGTGTCCCCGATACGAGCCTTTTATCTTCATTGGATTATTATATGAGATCAAAATTCTCACTTGTTAGGCTTCTGATGGTTGGCAATGAGTATTTTGTTAGGGAAACTTTCATGAGTTATGCCAATATGCATTTATTGTGGTGCTACATTCTCTATTTGTTCCTTTTTAATCAAAATATATAGTCCAATTTCTTTTGCCAATCAGTATGAATGCAATGTGCCTATGCCAATATTGTACAATGTGCTTCCACATTCACGTTGTTAGCTCTCAAAATCATAGGTAAAAATACCTCAAGAGGTTGCCAAACTCTTGGTAATTTTCAAGGTAACATACAACGCTAAATGGTTTTAGACCTTCTTCTCTTGAGATGCTACCAGAACTAGGTGGGTCTACCTATGTGAATGAAGTAGACTTGAACTATGTGATTCCTCCTACAACAATCTATTCACAATGGAAATTTGAAAGTGAACATATGTACTACTAATCTAGCATAAATTGTATAAGCAGTTTCAAAGAAATATGTTCAGTTAATAGATGTAAAACATTTAAAATGAAATGAAACAAAGTGATGAAATGTGAAGACTAGTGCTTTGTTGGGTATATGGAGTCAACTAGAAATAAGAGACAAGTAACTTATGAATGGCAATAATTCAAACTATTTGGCACTTCTATTTTTATAACTTGTATAAATAGGAAGGGATGCAATTATCAAATTCTTCTTTAATAATCAAAAATAATATTCCTAAGTTGTTGTGAATAATCAAAAGGACTTTAATGTTTACTTGAAAGACCCAATTAATTATTCCACATAGATACAATGAATGTGCATTGATAAATTGAAAATATGCTTGATATATCAATTTAAACAATAGAGTAATATTAAATATGGAGAAAATCTAGCAATATATTCAATTAACTTAACAAACAATTGATACCAACATATAGCCACCAAATCAAATATTTTCCATTAACTTCATCAAAAAATTTACACGTGCATCTTGGTCCTTTATGATGTAAAAATTGTATCAATCCCTATTCTCCTAGTTCTTCTATCTACTCCTATCTTAAAAAATATATTCTTGGTCCTAGTCTCTCTTATTTATAGGAGAGGCAACAAGCTTCAAACCAAAAGACATGATGTTTGATAACAAAATTTAACTAACATGTAAAATATAACTAAAACAATTAACAAGTAACACATGACAATTTTGTTAATATTTAAGTAAAAGCCCGATTCACCAAAGACTTGTGCAAAGAATTTTCTTTATGATAATCATCATTGATAGTGATTAATCTTCATTTGAACTGAGGTATTTCTCTTGCCACTTGTATTTCTATGTAACAGTGAAGTTTGACAGGTAGCTTTTCCATTTTCTATCAAGCAAGTTTTTGGCATCTACAATGAACTTTGTATAACCATTATCCAATGCAATAATTCCACCAAGAAGAACATGAAATTTTTCTAGATTGATATTACCATGTGAAACCTGTATATGTGTCAAACATTGTGGAACCATTTGATCAAATTCATTTCTCCGTTCATCCACATCCTTGAGTTGACCATCACCTTTAACGATCAGAGGGATAAAACTGTGTTTTATTGAATCAAATGAATTCGTTTTGTTTTCTACCTTCTTCTTCATATCAATCAAATACTTATGCTCATCAATGATTCCTTTTACCATTTCCTTAGTAGGTTTTAACTTTAGGGGTGCATCAGGATCTCTTTGTGTGGCTTTACACAGAGTGGTTAAGATATGGTAAGTGGGCTGCCATCTTTTCTGTAATTCCTCTAAGATAGGGGAATTAGTATTTATCTATTCCAAAGCTCTTAACAAATGACTGAATCCCTCGTGAGCTCCACTTATTTTATCTTTTCAAACTTCAACTCTATGTTTTAGTATTTCCTCTAAGGTGCTCAAGATGTTTCGTTTGATATCATCCATATTATGATTCTTTAGTTTCTCAACCTCTTCTTTCAATTATTGAATTTGTGGATCTTCAACTGAAGCAGGTTGATGATATACAACCATTTCATACCCCTTTACATCTGTGGCTTGTTGAAATTTTTGTTTCAATCCAAAATTTTCAATGAATAATTTATTTATCTCCTCATTTGATAGTTTGAGTCTTTTCTCATAATCTGTCATCTTCTTTTCCATGTTTTGCACTACATATCTTGTAAACATTGTTGAATGCATTGTCATGTTTGTTGCTTTTGTGGGAGTATTGTCCTTCATAGTTCTAGCTAGAGAAAAACCTCTCATTTCCTGTACCACATCTAGAAGCATATGCTTCCTTGTGCTTTTTTGTTTCATCCATAAGGTAGGGGTCTAGGTGGTTGGATTATATCATGTCCTTAATACTCCTTCTGAATGAAATTCTACAGCCAATTTGGGATCATCTTGGGGTCTGATTTGATCCAATAGAAACACTTTGGAGAGCTCCATTCCTATTATAGTGAGCATGTTACTTTTCAACACTAACTACCTTGCTTCTTTAGGAGTAATATATATTGGCAATATTTAACTCTGCCATTGTTTGCGTATGCACTTCTACATGTTTTGAATCATCAACTCCAATGAGGTCAATTTTTAGTCTATCATGAAAATGTTTCATCTTCATTTTTATCCAAAAATATTTGAACTCCCTAGTATGGATAAATTCATCATCCTCCATGAATCTCATGGAAGTAATAATTCTTTCATCATCCTACATTTCATCAATAGCCTCCTCCAATATTCTCATCTTGGGATCATGAGTCTCAAGGATTTTTTGTTTCTCTGTAACCTCTTTCATCTTAGCAAAAGTTAATACTACCTCTTGTTCTTCATCACTTGACTCATAGTCCACTAGTGACCCAATCTATTGTTTCTTGGAAGGAGGCTCATCTATTTGAAATGGAGGAGATGGATGAATTGGTGATGAAGGTGGTGTATGTGATGTAGAGGTTGTGGATGTCGGTGGCTGGGGTGTAGGAACTAGGGCTGATTTCTCTTCTTGAGCCTTTTTAGATAATTCATCAAATTTACCAATGACTAATTGCATTCTTTTCAAAAAATCTGGCTCCTCATCAAAAAACCCCTTGAACTTCTTATCTTTTCCTCTCCCTTGATCCTACCATTTCATTATCATTTACCATCTTTTCCTTCTTTCAAACACATCTGCAAAATAGACTGGAGGTTTCTTATTACATCCTCTTCTAGATCAAATTCATATGTTATTGCCCTCTTTGTGAGTAGGGTTCTTTTGATATTCTTGATGTGGCCTTCTAGATCACAAATTCTCTCTTTCCCTAATTTGAGAGAAAAAATAGATTTTATAAATCTCTGCAATTCCTCCAACATATCTGATGCAATTGACAATTCTTCAAATACTGTCAAATAAGGTAGAAATGTGCCTTTTTCTGATTTTTCATCAAGGCATGCTGCATCCAGAGCATTTGCCACATAAATTTTAAAAATAATACTCTACTAGGCACAATTTTTTGTAAAATATGAGGGGTTTGATCACAACCATACACCCTGATGATGGTGTGTTGTGGCATCAAAAACCAGTAAGCATAATTATGTGTAAAACCTTGATCCGATTTGTATTACAGGGGTCTCAACACATCCATTAGGGATTGTAGTAATCTTGGTGTAGGAAAACCAAGATGAGCAATTAGTCTAATGACAAAATCATCCCTAAATACAACATAATCACTTTCATTGCATTTACTGTCCCAAATATAACACCAATTTTGTAGTAGGAGCATAACTCCATTCTCATGTGTTCTCAATTTCATCCACTTTGTCCATTTTGTTTCATTTTGAGATAGAATCAAATGATATAATAAGGAGTACTTTCTAAAAGTTTCCTTGGCTTCCCTAACCTGTAACAAACATTCATGAATTTGTTCCTCAATGAATGAAATAAAATAAAACTCCAAGTTCAATTGATGATGTTACATAATCATGGCCATTATCATCAACCCTATCGACATATTCTCCCCTACATCAACTCCAATAATTTGACATAATGTATAGTAGGTATTTTTGAAATATGTCTGAAAGTCAGACACTAGAAAGGGTTCAAGTCTTGAAGAGTAAATGGGAAATACTTTGTTTTTGTCACCCCTTTTCATGTGTAAGGGAAGTTCATCAATTCTATAGGTCCTTTTCAACCTTCTATATTCTTTCTCCAACTTCCCCAAGTCAATTTTAGCAACAACTTTCCTGTTTAGGTCAAAACACCTAATTATAGCTTCCCTCGAGATATCTACTAGACATTGACCATCTAGAAGTTTGACCATTTTTTATGGGGCATGATATCTATTGGTCAAGCCTCTAATTAGCTTGACATCAACAAAGACATTAGGAACAACTAATTTTCCTATGTCAAAAGTCCATGGGTTTGACACTGGAACCCTTTCATCTTTGTTCCTATTAAAAATACCAATATAAATTCCACCCAGACTGTGGAATTATTAGGTCCCTACACCCTTGGGCTAAATCCCTAAAGACTTTCTTAGAACCCTTATCTATTGAACCAAGTAATAGGCCAAGTAATGGTGACTGCAATGAAATTCTACTAGATTTTTCTTACTTTTTAGTTCTTTCCTTTGATTTTATTGGTGTCATAGTTTAAATTTCAGTGAATGATAAATAGACATACCCAAAATTTTACTCACTCTGTAGAATTCTTCCACTATCATACTTTGAGCTCGCATGTGTTCAACTTCTGCTAGCATGAGTGCATGAATTCTCAATTTTCCTTGTTAAATTTTGATATCATACCACATTAATTTCATATCTTAAGTTCGCCATCATTCAAATCTTTTATACCGAGCTGAATTTCATACTTCAATGTTGATTGATGTGACTGGCCTTCATTTAATGCTCCAACGGTAGATTGCCACACTACTAAATGAAATTTTTCATCCCCTCGCAGTATAGTAGTTCCTCCTTATCTCTATTCTTATTTCACCACTCTATCACGGACTCCATTCCAACCCTCCATGGTATGGGGATGCATGATTACCTCTATTCTTAGCTTACCACTCTATCACATGCTTCATTTCAACCGCTCATGGTATAGTGGTTCCCTCTATTAGTATTAATCATGGCCCTGCTCTACCATGGGCAAGACATCAACCTTCCATAGTATAGTAGTATATAGTGTATTACTTCCTTTACGCACTGTGCTACCATGAGTTGGTTTATTGGAGGCTACGATAAGGGGTTAAAAGGAAATTTTGACCTTGTGGATGGTAAAAACATGGTTTTAAGGAAAACAATTTGATTTCATATGAAAGGACGATTAGAATTTTGAATTAAAATTATAGTTCCAACACATGTAGGCCATTCTTGCAATGTTTTTATCAGTGAAGCTTGTTAGTTGTTGTGCTGATATATTGTATCCTACAAATATAAACATAAAATATGATCAGGGTGACATAGATACTACTTGGATGATATGTTATATCTCTTCAATTTGAAATGTGTGAACAATGGGTCTTGGATACATATAGTTTAGAGGTTTCTTATGAAAGATAATAAGATCATTGGTAGTGGGATGTTAGATTTTTAGACACATCAATTATAAATTAAGGTTTTATACTGTGGTAATTAACTAATTATACATCGTTTATGAATTTCAATTTTTTTTTATACAGTTGGTCGAAAGTGGGATGCACTACATTTGTACATCACAAAAAATCTTGATTGGATGATGATATGGATTGAACAATGTCAACAATCTGGTCGTGCATTAACATGGGAAGGTGTGGCTTCATTGGTTAAAGAATATCATTGTAATGGAGATTCCAATGTTACACAAAGGGAAATTGATTTAGCATATGGTTTAAGAGATAAAAAAGTATGTATAAATATATTAATCACTCATTAATTCTTTTCAATTATATTGATGTCGATATATGTTGAGTTTTTTTTCTTTGCATACATTCAGCCAAGAATAAATATGTTTATCAACTAATGATGCAATATTTTTTACATGTTTAACATATTGCAGGTGAAACACCACAAGGCTATGTGGTACAATTGTCATAAATTTCAAATCAAAAATTTGGATGACACAAAGAAAACTTGTGATTCTGGGATAACTATAGTCTTTTAGGTGACTAATGTTTCATCTAGAAGCGACATACATCCAAAAGTCTTAGAAAACTGATACTATGGGATTTTGGATGATATAATTGAGTGTGAATTTAAGTCTTTCAAATTATTTTTGTTCTTCGTCCAATGGTACGGGCTACAATTGAATGAAAATGATCCTGTGAGAACTGTTATTGAACATGATAATGGATTTACCATGGTTAATACAAGGTCAATTGAGAGAGCTAGAAATGACCCCTATGCTCTTCCAAGCCAATGTGAGTAGGTATTTTACTCAAAGGTTCCAAGTAAATTAGATTGGTCATTTTTTGTTAGATATGATCCAAGAGGAAGGCCAGTAAAGTATAATGCAGTGGAAGAAGAAGATACCAAAGATCTAGAAGATGATGTAGATGATGATCAAGATCAATAGTTAGTTCATGATGTGCCTAACAAAGATGTTGAAGAAGAGGAACTAGATCATGATGATGTAGGAGTTAATGTTCATGAAGATGATATTTGTGTGGATGATGATATTATTGAAACTAATATCAGTGACAGCGATGATGATATGACCAATCCTTACAATGTTGAATCTAGATTGGATGATACAAACAAAGAGTTGGATGAAGAATAAGATCAATTACATTGAAATGTATGAGTTATGTGATTATATTATCTATTTGATATTGATTTCTTGATAGAATTATATTTGACTTATATGGTTACATAATTAATTCATGATGTTACAACTATTGTAGCTCTCTTATAAATTTTCATATGATCAAATCCTAATTACTCTACAACTATTTATGATTAGATATTATTTGATCATATCTTTAGTTATTTCGTTCCCAAAAAATTAGTGTTTCCTCATGTTGACCCCACATAGTGACATGTGAATGGGGCCAAAGTTGATTTCTTTTCAATTTGTGCTTGTATGGAGTGAAACTTGACATGGTTAGCCTAGACGCATGCGTTGAAAATATCATAGGGTTTTGAGAGACAAACATGAGGTCATGCATGTTATGAAAGTGTATGGTAATCCTACTTATAGTGGATGTTCACATGATAAGATATCCAATGGCACTATATTGGAGGATAAACCCACCTATGGAATTAATTTAAGAGGTAATGGATGCCTCTTAGTGGAATTTTGAGTCTTTGACTAATCCATAGTGCTAAAATTCGATATAGTGTTCTTCCCTTGGTGTTATATTTATCTCTACAATTTCACATACTTAACCATTTATCTTCCCTTTTCCCAAGCTATTTGTATCATAATATAAACTTAGTCCAATCTCACATTAGCCCCTTAGGTAATTATCCATTTCCTCTAAGATGAATGGAACCTCTTGTACCAATGCATCTATGTTTTCCTACCCTAATGGATCAAGCTTGGACATCACCTTAACAATATTCTTTATGTCATAGCATATCTCCAAAGTTCCTTTGGCATGCTTTATATGTGTCAATATTAACTATATTGAATATATTAATTTTAAAGTCTCTTAACACATTCCATGAGAAGAAAATGACTTATTTGGATTAAGGAGTACTTTCCTAAACCATTCCTTCATATTCAACAATCCCTTCTCACACCCACATCATAATTCATATCCATGTTAGTTGTAATTAGTGTTTTAAACCAACAATCAATGGATCATAGGATAGAAGAAAAATCATGATGCACAAGGATACAAATAAAAGAGACTAAAATAATCAATTCACTAGATATTCTCCCCATTACTATAATAGACCAATGTAAAAAAATAAGTCGTAACAAGAATAGGACCAAAAAAAATAGGAAAAGAAATCTTGTAGGCTACATTAATAATACATTAATTGCAAGCATTTCTTCCATGATGTTTAAATGACAAAATATTAGATAGCTCAATCTTTAGTCATGTAGTATTTCAATCACTAATTCTTAGACATCCATCATGATTAAACATCACATATCATAAGCCTTTTTAACAATCACTAGGACTATAGATAATATTCAATCATGTCATAGGAAATAAATCATCAAAAATTATAAAGAAAGAGAAAACTAGCTATATAAGCTCAACAAGCCACCATACAAAAATTATATTTCGTAGAAAATAAAATAAACTATATGTTGACATAGCATATATATTTTGTATATAAATTATATGTTGACTTAGCATATATATAAACTATATATTTTGAATTTTGGCCCCGTGCGCACAGGAGCACGACATAACATACTGGACTAAGAACCACTACATCCATCCCCTAAGTGGAGAGTGGTGAGACTTCACTAGATGAGTGTTGTAAGGCCATTGAGTTGAGGAAGAAAGCTAGGAACCATTTGGTAGGAGGAAAGCTAGATCGAGATGTGAGGGAACTCGGAGAGCGAAAATCAACCAAGGGACAATGACTGTAAGTGATTTTTCCCCCACATTTAGAAATATTGTTGCATGTATAGTGATTTAGACTTTTTTTGTTCCCATTGAGGTGTTGCATGCTATATTTAGGTCAATTAGAGCCCATGTCCCATTGAAAAACTCAAGTACTACCTAGTACTAGTGACTGGTTAGTTTGAAAAACCAAGCTTTGAGATGTTCAATCAGTTGGGTGGCCATTTTTGGCTTGTGAACTACAATTTTTTAATTTTTCTTAGCATTATTTTTCTACTATAATATTGAAAGGAATTCCCATCACATAACAACACACAAAGTTCACTAGGGTTTAAATTTCTAAACTTCGATGAAAAACATTTACATATTGAGGTCCACAATGATCAAAGGGACTAAAAACAATACATGGTCTATGAGTGCAATGAAAAATTACTAGTGGCTATCCATAAGAGAATGTATAGAAGTACATGATGCAGAGTCAGAGGAAGGAAAAAAACTCAAAAAATCTCATTTGACAAGTCACAAACAATCTTGAACTTTGCTTTGTTTGACACACTTATTCAACTATACTTCCCTTCACAAAACTCAAATCAGACACTCAAATTTTGATTTAGAGTTCCAAATAATTACCAAACCTTCAAACACCTTAGTCAACTTCATCTTGATTAGAAAAAACAATTACCCAATCTACCCTTTCATTTTACCATTAACTCTCTTTATGACTATCCTGAACTTCACAATTTCAACTCAACATAAAGTAATCTAACCCAAAACAATATTTAGGCTAATATAGA
Organism: Sequoia sempervirens; assembly: GCA_007258455.2. Classification (NCBI taxonomy): domain Eukaryota; kingdom Viridiplantae; phylum Streptophyta; class Pinopsida; order Cupressales; family Cupressaceae; genus Sequoia; species Sequoia sempervirens. The sequence goes on from VDFB02000017.1 coordinate 190,164,232, forward strand.
CCACACAATTTCCATTCCATTTCACTTCAAACAAATTTAAACCATCTCTCATCCTTTATTCTTGACAATTTAACAAAATCATATATTGTACTTTCATTTTAGTCTCCAAAATAGGGCTATTATTAGGCAGATCAGTCAAAGCAATGGACTTTTTAAATTCATGCTTACACCAAACCTTATATCAAATGAGATCAAATTATACTTGGTAATCTCTTAACCAAAACAACTAATAACTCACACTTAATCATGAAAATCCCTTCAGGTTCTTACTATCATTGGTTCCTTGATACCCTATTTGCAACACTTGTAGGTCTGCCAACCTATTTGTCATGGATTCATTCACAATCTAGGCACTATTACACAAGTCTATCAACACTTTTCAATGCCCTCCTTGCAGATCTAAAACATATTCAAAACAGGTATCAAAACTTTTACAACACAAGCTTCAAATATTGTTGTCTCAAATAGATTTAGGCCCGATTTGCATAAGGGTTTGTTGCTTTACTAACTCCTGATCAAAGTACATTTTTCTAGAGTTTGGGACATGTTTAATTTGACTAGTATATTCGCTTCAAAGCATCAAAGTCCATTTACAAAGTATTTTCATACAACCTTAAGGGCTTAACCTTCATAATTTATGTTCATAGACTATACACATAGTTTTTTAGTCAAGAAACTTCATTTTGTCACATACTATCTTTATGATTTTTCCCTAAATCCACTGAAACATGAAATATCGTTCATAGTAGGATAATCTCACAAGAAACCAGAAGATTCCACCAATTAATAAAGGAGAAACATAATTATTTCTGTCTCGGCTTACCCTAACTGAGGGTTTTAGCAATCTGAAGTAAATCCACAATAACTCACACAAATCTTAACTAAAATATGAACTTTGATGTAATGGGAAGGTGATTGAGATTATTACCATATCCAACCATTCTACCATGCCTTCAAGTCCGTAAAATTTCGTACAATGCCTAGAAATGCAAGATTCCTGAAGAAAAATGATTAAAAATTAGAGATTTTCCTTGAACTTATTCTTTATTCAACCACCCTCGAAGTTCTAAAATATACAAGAGCCTTTTTAAAGGAAAAACAACTGAATTTTAGCCTTCTAACTTCCTCTAACCAACCCTAATGACTCTTCATCTTTTTATATGTCCTTTTTGATTAAGTTAACAACTTTTTACATTGTTTTCATTTTTGCACTTTTGGACATAATAAATACCAAATGACCTCAACATGACCTCAAATATATGAAACATGACTCTAATAACATGATTCACAAACTAGGAACAATAAAATTGAATCATTTTTCAAAAAATTTCTTGATAGTGGCCTAATTATTCCAAGGTTCTCTTGCACTTGTACAAGAGATGAAAAAAGGCAAGGATCCATTAAAAACTTATGAATATTTTATCGACTCAACCAAACCATCAAAATAATAGTACAAATTCTAGCACTAGGGAAAGCCCAAAAGAGAACACTAATGAAAGTGGAATTTGTTTTTTCAAGTTCCAGAAGAGTATAAATGGTTTGAAGATGCTCTGGGTGTTTGGAAAATGGTGAATGAATGTTGGATAGGGAGGGACCCAATTAGCCTCTTTAACTGGATTCTTAAGAAAGAAAGAAACTCTGATAAATTTTGGGGTTCTTCTGAGTAGGGCCTATCTTTTATTATTTTATTTGGGGTGCCCAAAAAACCATAGGGGAAGAAACCTATGGAGCTTAATCATTAAAGGAAAGGTGTCTATCCATTTAGAAATAGACTTAAAGGATGGTTGCATGAGGGCCTATTTCACATCAAAGGTGGTCCAAAAATTTTCATAGACAAGTACAAAAAGTAATAGCAACCTTCCACCAACTAACCCAATCAACCTCCAAGAAACAAGACAATGGATCCTCTAGATGTTCCCAAAACCCAAGGCTTCAAAACACAAGGTTAGTGACCCTACAAACCATTCCCATGCTTACCAAGTGATCTTTGATCATAAGACCCTTACAAGGTTTATTGATACATTCACAACTATTGTTACCTCCAGATGCATTTGACTAGTAGTGACAACCTTGGTTTTTAATCCTCCAACCCCATACCTTGGGTCACATCACCATGAAAGAACTTCATCCAACATCCTTATGAGTGTAGGTACCACCAAATAGCTATTTTTCAGATATTTCTTGCTCGAGTGAGGGAAATTGAAGAAGAGAAGAGGAAAGCGAGACATGTAGTAGGTCTAAAAGAGGGAGATCAACTAGAGGTCAAAAGATTAGAAGAAAATTTCATAAATGCATGGAATTTTTTCTTGTTGAATGGGGGTCATGTTCTTATGATGATGAGAGAATAGGTGACATTGAGGTGCCCGTGATGTACAAACATCTATGGAAACAATGGGTACCCAAGGAACTTCCTCAAATAAACACTAATTTTTGTGTCAACAAGAGGATATATCGCATAGCACCATCATCATTACATGGGGGGCCTATTTGCATGGATGGAATAAATGTCTATTATGATAAAGTTACTGAATTGATGGAGTATGTCAAACCCTATTATAGTTAGAAAGATTGGATGCAGCTAGTTCGATATACATGAAGTATGCGTAGGCATGCACTATCAACAAATTATATAGAACTAAAAGGTAAGGATTAGAATAAAGGAGTGGCTATGTACATTGATGGAAGGCTAAAATTAACAAGGAATATTGTAGAATTTATAAATAGTACACAACCTGGGTCAACAAATAAGCAACCCAATTGCATATTCGAGGCGTGAAAGGGAAACTGTGTATTCATATGTGTGATAAAATTAATAACTACAGGGGAATAGTTACTAATTTGTTACAATTTTAATTGCATAGATACAAACATAGTTACTACATATGGGGGTGGTACGTACTATATACCATTTTACCCAACCTCCAATTAATGACTCCAATATACCATTTTATTATTATGTTTGTTTTCATAAGTCTATTGGTTACCATTTAATTTTTGTCACAACAGGACATTGTTCGAAGGGGGAAGGCTCTGGCCTAGAGCATAGATCATGATGCATCTTCATGCACTTCTACCCAATAGGCTTACCTCATTTTAATTGTATAAATTAGATACGAGAAAAATATTTTATTATTATGTTTTTTTCATAAGTTTATTGGGTTAATTTTGATAATATTTTAAATATTCTTGTTACAGTTAGATGATCAAGGAAAGGCACCAGTAGTAGAGGGGAGCATCCATAGGGAGGTGCAGTCACTATTATGTGATGATGGCATCACATATTCCCCAAACCCTCTGGATATGATAAGGAAGACTCAAAAAAATATAATGAAGAAATCCTTAGTTGTTATTCATAGTGCCTTAAATAGATGAGATAAGAGAAAGGGTTAAAATATTGATTGAGAGAGCATGGAACTTGCAAGTAAGTTATCATGAGATCTTTAATTATAGCATAAGTTTATTCATGGTTTTATATTTTGTACTCTTTTATGTCATGAACATAAATATGTGTTGTTTTTACAAGATTTTTTGCATCCTCATGATGCTACTAGCCATGATCAGGGTATTGCAGGTGCTGCCTAGGGAGTAGGGGTTGGTACAAGTGTTGATCCTAATCTTCCTATGCATACATCACATCATCCAACCCCATCATTTGTGCCTATATTGTTGACTAAAATTTTGGCAACATATAGCATGTAGGCATCAGGTAGTGCACCCTCTGGAAGACAACACATGCTAAAACATGCATCAAGACATGTACCTGGGGATGTAGAGGCCACTAGTACTGGTGATTTTTTAGCAGAATTTCCTAGATCTTTTCATATTACTAGTACGGGAACATTGTCGATCACATTTGTGGTGACCGAGGATTTCATTCCCATAAAGATAGAGAAGGTCCCAGGAACTTTAAAATGTTTTAATTATTATTATATAGAATCCAATTGAAATTTACTTATTTATCACTTTTTTTAGACTAATGACCCCATGATCATTTTGTAGGAAATGATGTTTTTTATAAACATCTAAATGATATCACATTGGAGATCTTTGTGCCCACCATACATACATGATGGGATGCCCAAAATCAAGATTTAAAAGATGAGCTCATTAACTGTTTAGTTGTATTGTTTGGTAATAACACATTCAATCGAACCAAGGTCCTTAAGAAAGTTGGTACCTATCTAAAGTATGTGAGGGACCAATATAGGTCACATTGAGAAAAGAAAAAAAAGTACGAGCATCCCCCCATGATTCCAAAGAGGGAGTGGGAGGACCTGGTGTATGATGGAAAGGAGAAGGTTGAAAAGACAAAAGGAAAGACACCACCAGGCCAAGAAAGGTATGTGATACTATCAACAATGTTATTATATACTAATTACTCTTTATTTTTACATAATCTAACATATTTCAAACTTTTCAAGCTTCTCGACACATCGAAGGAAACAAAGGCAAGACTAGAAAAACATGGGCAACACAAACTTGGCTCTAGTGGTTATATGAAATTAGTTGCATGAATTCTAAGTATCAATAAATGAAATATTGCATCAAAATAATAAATTGTAAACATTTTTTGTTTTATCACACCATAGAAGAAAAAATCATAATCCTATGCAAAAAACGTAGCGCTTTGAATTCAACAGAGTGCCCAAAGAAGAGGACCTAAATATTTCCTTCTAGCAAGGTTATGGAGCCATGGTTGAATGCCTAAGAATCTTAACTGGGAAAACATAAGCTTCCACTACATCCAACAAGCAAGTAAATAAACTCAATAAAGTTTATTTAAAATTGAATACTTGTGCAATCTATTCAATATTAATTTCCACCATAATGTAATTATGTGCCTATTTTTTTTAAATAAGAAAGCAATGATAATATTGCACATGACAATGGAATGTAGCCTGGTGAGGGTGGAGCACAACTTGCATATGAAGGTCATGGTGTGCATCATGATACAGGATGTATTCATGTGTTATACAAAACATAGTATGGATTAATACAATTAAGCATCTTTAATTGCAATTGGTGTATTAATTAATGTAACCTTTTGTGTTTCAACTATAAAACATGTAGAGTGTGATCAACATGTTGAGCATGATTAGGGTAGACAAGATCAGGAACATGATGTGGTCCCATCAGGTAAAGAGGACCACTCTAATGTTCTTATAAACATATTTAATTGCAATTGGTTTATTAATTAATGTAACCTTTCATGTTTCAACTCCAGAGGATTTAGAGGGTGTTCAACATGTTGAGCATGAGGTTATAAGACAAGATTAGGAACATGATGTGGCCCCATCAGGTAAAGAGCACCACTCTAATTTTCTTTTAATTAATGAAATACTTGTAACAATAATAATAAAACATATCAATTTAACATTTATTTCTTATTGCAGTAGACCCCCCTAAAACAACCTCCATGTTGTGAGTACATGACTAGGCATACATTAAGAACATGAGCAAAGGGAAGAACAACTGAAGGGGCGACAAATGATTTAGAAAATGATACTCCAGTTTTTCTTTTTTTAGCTACAAGAAAGAAACAAAAAAAAGTGATTGTAATCATATTATGACAACCATATTTTTGATAAAATGTAAAAAGTGAAAGAATGAATGTTATATGTTAATGAATGAATGTGAATATGTTAATGAATGAATGGTATATGTTAATGAATGAATGTTATATGTTATTAATGGATGAATGAATGATTAATTTTATATGATCAGGTATGGGGAATTGAGAGTGATGTGTGTGGGGGGTGGGGGGCTGGGGGGCGGCAGGGCCAAATGAGCTTCCACCGTCAAGTGGTTGGCCCTGTTAAGTAGAGAATATTAAACTATTCTTGAAACAAAGAGAATATCAATAAGGTAATGTACTTTTCAATATTTCATTATGCTGAACTTTTAAGCTTATGTGATTTTCATTAGTTCTCTTTGCTTCAATATGTTACCCTAGATGACAACTTTTATAGGGGAAGCTCTCCATGGATGGATCCCGCATCTCAAAATATACAAGTTCGGATTAGAAAAACTTGGTATGTACTCATGTAGTGTATAAACAAAAGAGAAGAGCCCAACCATTTTAGAAAAAGAATTGGCTTGAGACTAGTATGTGGTTCGAACTAGGTCTGGGTATGAGGGGTCTAGGACAAAGCTCTGTAACATAGCTGGTATTAAATCATTAAACATATAGATATTGTAATTATGTGGTTAATGCTAAAATCATCCACAATTCACTATGTGATTAGTAGTTAGTGATGATGTCATGCCATTTTTTGGTAGGTTATTGATTATGCAGTTGCTCCTAGAATTGTAAGAATGAGGTAAACAATCTAAAATGCATCTACACTTCTAAATAAGACATTGTATCTAAGATTCAAGAAAATAAAACTAATTTAAACTAAGAATCTTCAAAAAAAATTCCTATTGCTCTCTAACTCTAAAGATTTCCTTAGTCTACCTTGCTCTTAGATTTTTTAGAAACTAATAGATTGTTGAAATGACACTTAGAGAATGAGAATTCAAACTATTTCTATTCCTATATGATTTAATAATAAAACTACTATAATGGCAGCCATGACTGTAAATGTTGAATGCTTGATGAATGCTTGATGAGTGCTTGATGGGTGTTGGATGGATGCTTCTATTTGCTTGATTGCTTGAATGCTTGAATGCTTGGAAAACCTACAGAGTAAATTTGCACAAGTTAGGATCCTTTTCTTGTAGCCAAAGACCTGTATTTATAGTTTTCACGACACTCATTTGTGAAAGGAAAACACAGCAGAGGTTGAGATTCAATCTGGAGAATTGAAGGGTATGAGATGAGAAGGTGGAGCTGATCATGAAGGATTGTTCCTCCCCATGAAAACACCAGGCAAGATGAGAGGAAAGAAGATTGAGAGGATTTCCTGTAGTTTTGTCCCCGAAGCTCTTCCCGTGAATGACAGTTGAATTAATTAGATTTTAAAAAATCTAATTTTATTGGTGAGTGAATAGAGGTAAATGATTTTTGCATTTATTTAAATATTTTTGGTTTATTTAAATTTAGCAAAAGAGGAATAAATAATTTAATAAAACAAACTATAGAAGTTGTTTATTAAATTAAAATAAAAGGAATATGATAATTAAATTAAAGATTCTAGGATATCTTTATTTAATTAAGAAGAAATGTGATGAGGTAATTAAATAACACAAATTATTGAAGTTGTGTATTTAATTTAAGATAGAATTAATAGATAAAGTATAGAAGAAATAATAATGATAATAATTAAATAAAACAAAGTTTTTAATTTTGTTTATTTAATTTAGAGAGAAATAATATGATAAAATAGAAGAATTAATAATGAACCTAATATAAATAAATATTTCTATTTATTCACTAAGTAGATGAATTTAAGATTAATTAATCAAATAAGTCGTATTTAATTAATTAGATTCTCCAGACCATTTTTAGGTGTCTACATTTTTCCCCTCTTTGAAGTGATGTGTTTACGCATTGCTTCAAAGAATGATTTTGCTTCAGCTGCCAGTATTGACAAAAAGTTTGAAATATGCCCCAGACTTGCCCCAGATATTGAATTTCGAAATGATAATGATATATGCCCCCTCGGGAGATAAATTGATGAATTTTGGATTTGATGATTGATTATGATGATGATGATTTGATGATAGAGAAACGATTTATCTCTCGATAAAGAAATATTGATTCCTCCAGTTGATTATGATGATGATTGATGATCACATCAGCTAATTGTTGATCCTAATTTAGATTAGAAGATTATTGATCTCATGATAGGTGAGATTCAATGATAGATTGATTGATAATTGACCTCATGATAGGTGAGGATCAATGATAGATTGATGATTGATTAACCTCATGATAGGAGAAGTTCAATGATTGATTGATTGAATGATTAACCTCATGATAGGTGAAGTTGAATGATAGATTGATGATCACAAGATTTGAACAAAGCTGATTAGATTTGATTGATTGATAGACTTATTGATTGATGTTCATTGATTTGATAAGATTGTTGATTTGTGATTTGACTTCACTGATTGATTGATATGCCCCAGTATAAGATTGATTAATGTACTGGGAATTGATGATGCAAAATGATGAATAGAATAGGGTATGTGATGAGGAAGAGATAATGAAAGGAGACGATGAAAAGTAAGTAAGCGCATGGATTCAAGGATAAATGTGATGTTGCCCTAGTTAAGTTGCAAGCCAAATTGATTGATGATGATGATGATGATAAGAGTGTTGTTGATGAGGGAAGGATACATCCAAAAACAACACAAAAGGATAGGGAAGGATACATCCTGATGATGATGATGATGATGATGATTGGATAAAGGCTTGTAACAAGGTTGGGAACAAAACAAAGGATGTGATTAAATGATTTGTGCTAGACTTAATAGATTAAGATTGGATGGAATTTGAGATGATTGAAATGAAAGAAAATGATTAAGAAAGAGATGATATACTAAGAAATATTGAAGAGATAGTGATATGATCTAGAGAGGGAATACGCGTACCTTTTGAGATTGAAATTGGTAGCTTTGAAACAATCTATAAATGCATATGCAAGACTAATATGGATGCAATCTATTTTATCATGCAAATCTATTTTACCATGCAAATCTAAGTGTCATTTCAACAATCTTTTGATTTTGCTTTATATCATCACTGAGCTTTAAAAATGTTGAAAGCGAATACAAGCATCAATGATATGAGATAGACCAATGATGACTTGAGTATTTCTTTCATGATTTTTGATATTGCAAGCGAACACAAGCATCAAGGTACAATTAAACCTAGATGACCTGAGCATTTCTTATGTAAACAGACAAGAATTAATCATTTTCTTAAGTGAATCAAAATTTCATCCATGATACTTGGTAGAGCACTTCCCGCGACAATTCACAGAATAATAATGAATAACTCACAAACAGCAAACAAAGAAAAAGTATCATTCTCCTTCCTTGTTTCTCTAGTGCAATACATCATCGAGTAGCTCCAAAGAAATGATAAGAAAATGATAAAAAGAAAAGTACAACAATTCCAAATCTACTTAAAGTATTTTCAAATCATTATTCAGATTATATCATCCATGTTGAAATTGTATGTGTTGATGTGTGCATGATATTCTCAGATGTTTGACCAAAGAACTAACCTAAAGACCTATCCTAGGGGCCTCGAGGACTGATCAAAGATTAGTCTTGCCTACATTATACACGCAGAGACCATGTAGTTTGATTGATACAGACTCTATTTTTGTTTTTTGCAATTTTTGAATGTTTTTGTTTTGATTTTCATGGATTGTCTGATGTTTTGGACTTTGAAAATTTTTTTGATGTTTTTGGATTTTGACAAATTTTTTGATGTTTTTGGATTTTGACAAATTTTCTAATGTTTTTAGGATCTTTGACAGATTTTTAAATTTTTTGGATTTTCAAGATATTTGAATTGGAATGAGATGGTATGACTGATTGAAGGAACAAGATGAACCACAATAGAGGTAATGCAACCATGGATAAATGATAGATCAAAACGAAAGTCACTACAAAACATGTCACACAAGCAACATATCTCTTGTTGAAAGATGACAATAGTTAATTGATTAATATGCCAAGAATGATTGATTCCATAAGGCATGATGATGATAAGTACTTAGGATTACTGATATCCTCTAAGTACAAAAAGATTGATGATTGTTGACGATTGATTGACAAAAGATATGAGGATTGGATAATGTTTTACAGCTAGGCTCAAATATGATTTGCATGATAAGATTCAAGGTTGCAAAAGGACATGATGACATGGATTTTGATAAGCTAAGAGATATGGAATGGAAGAATGCAAGGATAACAAGAATGAATGGTGATGATCAAGATCAAATAGATAGACACAATGACCAAGTACTTTGCCCCCATTATTCATCAAAACCAAGGATGAAAAAGAAAGGATGTATCTAGTAAGAATGATGGAATATGGATGAGATAAAAGATATGGTACGAAAGATATGGATAAAGCATATAGGATAAGAATATATGATGTTCAAGAAGATTCTTAACCTTATCAAGATCAAAAGTGGAAATGTAAGGAATGAGCGTAGAAATGATAATGACCATGAATGATAAGATGGATGAGACTTTCCCTTAAGTGTAGAGTGCAAGAGGAATATGTAAGATAGGATATGGATGATAGGGAGATGGAGGAAGGACTTTAACATTGAGTTTCACAACCTATTATCCCTTTAATTAACCATGGCAATGGGGATTAGACTCATAAATGTTGGTAGATTAATGGTATGATGGAAGAGACTAAGGATTTATGCAAAGGTTTGGATTAAAGGGGAATGATGGGGGATGAATGTTGGATAATGGATAGATGGAAAGGATGACAAGCTCAACATTGGCACACACCTTGAAGGATGGTGGAGTGATGGAGGAAGAATGGATTTGGAAAGTGATAGGTTATTATATGGAAGATTGGAGGAAGCTTTTGGATAAGAAAATTTGGATGCCAATTTTGATTTTATTGCTTCTATGAGACTTTTAGGAATCCACATGATTTTTGACTTTGATATTTGCTTAGTGGGCCTTTGTGGCCTTGAAAATTTTTCATTTATGGACCTTTGTGGTCTTTGAAAATTTCCTTTTTTCTTTGATGGGCCTTTGTGGCCTTTTGAAATTTTCTTTTGATTTATGGACCTTTGTGGTCTTTGAAAATTTCCTTTTTGCTTTGATGGGCCTTTGTGGCCTTTTTGATTTTTCCTTTGATTTTGGATCAAGTTTTCTTTTATTTTTGCATGTCTCTTCGAGGAGACATGTTGATCCTTTGATACATGTGGATTTTGATATAGAAGCTTCTGATATTTGGCACCCAAATTGCTTCCAAGAGCAATGGGAGGGGTGGATTGAGATGAATGGTATGGAGGTATTATGGATGAGTTAATGTGGGTAGAATTTTGAAAGGGCATCAAGGATGTGTGCCTTTGTTTTTCTTGAGGAATAGGATATGGACCTAGGATAGGTGGAGATTTTGATGGACTAAGATGAGGACCTAGGATAGATGGAAAGTTTGATGGACTAGGATGAGGACCTAAGATAGATGGAAGGTTTGATGGACTAAGATGAGAACATAGGATAGATGGTAGGTTTGATGGACTATAACACTTAGGTATATAACCAAGGCCATGGTGAGATGGGTGTTTTCGAATAAAAAGGGGTTCTAGGATACCTTGTTCATGAATGCCTAATCCTTTGCCTTTGTAGTTCATACTTTGACACATTCATTTGCCAATGGGATATGTATTGTTTGTGAAACAATATGCAAGTCCATTTTGGGGAGGATATGATATGGATGAAAGGAGAGGTGTTGGAAGCAAACCAGAATGGATAAAAGTGGAGGATCCTAATTTATAGGTGTGGGGTTCATGGATAGCTTGAATAGGTGTGATAGAATCTTGACATGGGGATGATGAGGTGTTTCTATCTTGACTTGGAAAAGGATCATGAAGTGGTATGAAAGGAATATCTTGATCATAAGAAGGATAAACATCTTCATGGGATGAAAGGGTATCCTTGAATCGAAGTACATCTTGATCTTGATGAGGAAAGGAATCATTAGATTTCGTAGAAAGTGTGTCTTGATCGTCAATTGGTAAGAAATCATTAGATAGGATGGAAGAACTATCAGGATCTTGTGATGCAATAGAATCATGATATGGTATGGATTGATTAGATGATGTAGAAAAAGAACTTGGAAGGATACTTGTCTCTTGAGATGGATGTGAATTATTTTGGATGAAAAGTGAAAGGAGGGGATTGTCATAAGATTCTTGAGAAATGGGATCTTGATCAAAGATGGGAAGACTTTGTGAGATTGTGCAATCATTGGTTGGAGTGGAAAGAATATTTTGATCTTGATGTGTAGGGGATTCTATGCTAGCATGCTTTGGAGTGAGAGTCTGACATGAATCATTGGATGTAGAAGATATGATAGAAGAGGATGATTGGATGGAATTGTTAACTTGAGTGAAAAAATCTTGAGGTTCATTTTGGCTTATGGTGGATGGAGATAAATGCATGACATGAAAAGAATGTTCAATATCATTTGTATTTGAGGGCTGAGATTTGGGCTTATTGAAATTTTGGAAAAATTCAAAGATATTGAACTTGGATGATGGAGTTGTTGGTGAAGAAGGTCTCATGTTTATTGTTTGGTCAAGAGGATATGGGTAGATGTTTGGCATTATATATCTCTTTGTTGTTGTTTCCTAGATTTGTTGTTGAAGGTTCTTTAGTTGATAACCTAAAGCATTCAATTGATCTTCCTCTATTTCAGCCATGGTGGTTTGTGTTTCTTTTTGGGATGATCTTATCTGTTTTAATGACAAGAAAACATAGCAAGCAAAAATAGAACTGTTGTTGATTAAATCCTAAAATCTAAACAAATAGTGTATGTTCAAGAACCAAACATGGTTCTTCTTGATTTTCACTAGTTTGATAACAAGATAAGACAATTCAAACAGACTCAATCCTAGAGACAAAAGGTCATCGTTATATACTCGAATGACCTATAGCTTGGAATTGCGTCGACTCACATAGCCATGTCACCCCCTAGAGGGTGCCTGTGTTTTTGTCTTTTCTAGGTGCCTACTCAGAGTGACAGAAGTGGATACCGGATCCCCCAAGTAAATAGTCCTTGGAAATTATATGGTGAGTGCTTAAGGGTAGATTCTTCCCCACCCCTGCACCACCGAGTATTACAATGTTTAGGAATTGACAAGCATGCTTCTATTTCTAGGTTCTTAGATAGGGTTTCCGCTCAGAGCGAAAAAATGGATAAACTCCCTCAAGAGACCTCCCAATCTTTAGAACAAAGATTTTGGGGATGGTTATCCTGCACACTTCCGTTGAAAGAGGGTTTCCCCAAATTCACATAAATTTTAAAGTGGGTTGGAATGCCATGGATTTTGGTTGTCCCCACTTAGGTCGTTCCCATAGGGTGAGTAATTTTTCCCACTACGGCAGGCCTATCTAAAGGTTTTAATGAAAGCTTGAAAATGCATAAAGTAAAAGTGAGTTTGGTATTCTGATGCACCCAGTCAAGGGGAGAGCATAAACCTATCACCCAATCATAGCAAAAAAGTTGTTCACTTTTTAAAACCCAAAAGAAAAATTATCTAATCTATATGGAGATATTGCTCCATAAAAAGCATGATGTTCAATTTTAATCCCACAAGAAATAATGACGTTTCTATCCTAGGATTGATCAATTTTTATCTATTTCCTATCCCAGGATTGATAAATTTTAACCTATTTTTTGTCCTAGGATTGATAAATTTTAACCAAAAAGAGATTAAAGAACAAAATCTGGTCACAGATGCATCGGATCCAGATAAAAAGATACATTTTTATCGATGCTATTTGGTCTTAAAGCAGGAATGAAACAAAATATATGATGGGTTATTTTCCGATGAGTGTTTGAAAACACTATTACAATGAATATCAAATGCTCTTTCTTTCACTTCAATGCTCCATTTTCTTCTTAAAACCTATGTAAATGCTCCAAATGTTAGATGAGATCAAGAAATAAGAAGATATAAGGGTTAGATGAATGATTAATCAAGAAAACCCTAAACCTTAGACCAAGTTACAATGTGATTTGACTTTAAATGTAAAATTGAAAATTTTAACTCTACAAAAAGTGATAAATACCTACACCATTGCATAGCTTATGAAATTCTACCCCATTTAAAAAAAAAGCATTGAAAAAGACATCCGTGTGACCAAGATATGGTCATTTTAAGATTGACTATCAAAACACTAAATCTGAGGCACTAAAATAGAGCCCTGAGGCGCTGAAACAAAGCTCTGAGGCACTAAAACAGAGCGCTGAGGCGCTGCAGAATTGTGCTGAGGTGCTAAAAGAGTTGTGCGGCGTGCTAAAACAATGGCGCGGTTCGCTAAAACAATTGAGCGGTGCACTAAAGTAGATGACCAGTGCGCTAAAATAGACGACCGGCATGCTAAAACAAATGACTGGCGCGCTAAAACAGAAAATCGGGGCACTACAAAATCTAGCCAGCGTGCTATAAAAAACCACGGTTCTGTGAAAACAAACACATTGATACCGATAAGACACTTTTCACAAAAATTATGCAGAATATGGGGTTAGGCCCCATGGTGGTCGCCAAAATGGAAGTGTAAGAATGAGGTAAACAATCTAAAATGTATCTACACTTCTAAATAAGACATTGTATCTAAGATTCAAGAAAATTAAACTAATTTAAACTAAGAATCTTCATAAATCTTTCCTATTGCTCTCTAACTCTAAAGATTTCGTTAATCTACCTTGCTCTCAGATTTTTTAGAAACTAATAGATTGTTGAAATGACACTTAGAGAATGACAATTCAAACTATTTCTATTCCTATATGATTTAATAATAAAACTACTATAATGGCAGCCATGACTGTAAATGTTGAATGCTTGATGAATGCTTGATGGGTGCTAGATGAATGCTTCTATTTGCTTGATTGCTTGAATTCTTTAATGCTTGGAAAACCTGCAAAGTAAATTTGCACAAGTTAGGATCCTTTTCCTATAGCCAAAGACCTGTATTTATAGCTTTCACGACACTCATTTGTGAAGGGAAAACACAGCAAAGGTTGAGATTCAATCTGGAGAATTGAAGGGTATGAGATGAGAAGGTGGAGCTGATCATGAAGGATTGTTCCTCCCCATGAAAACACCAGGCAAGATGAGAGGAAAGAAGATTGAGAGGATTTCCTGTAAGTTTGTCCCCGAAGCTCTTCCCGTGAATGACAGCTGAATTAATTAGATTTAAAAATCTAATTTTATTGGTGAGTGAATAGAGGTAAATGATTTTTTTGCATTTATTTAAATATTTTTTTGTTTTATTTAAATTTAGCAAAAGAGGAATAAATAATTTAATAAAACAAACTATAGAAGTTGTTTATTAAATTAAAAATAAAAGGAATATGATAATTAAATTAAAGATTCTAGGATATTTTTATTTAATTAAGAAGAAATGTGATGAGGTAATTAAATAACACAAATTATTGAAGTTGTGTATTTAATTTAAGATAGAATTAATAGATAAAGTATAGAAGAAATAATAATGATAATAATTAAATAAAACAAAGTTTTTAATTTTGTTTATTTAATTTAGAGAGAAATAATATGATAAAATAGAAGAATTAATAATGAACTTAATATAAATAAATATTTCTATTTATTTACTAAGTAGATGAATTTAAGATTAATTAATCAAATAAGTCGTTATTAATTAATTAGATTCTCCAGACCATTTTTAGGTGTCTACAGCTCCCAATAATCATCTCTAGTTTCTTACATGCCATTTGATCCACATGAGGGGCAAATTTCAATATGGGTAGCAATTTTATAGATGATTCTCTTATTTATTGACCAATGCAATAAGTGAATGGATGGATTGCTCCTAGTAATCACCTTTCATGTTCTTCATGCACTGATGATAAAATAATTTCATTGGATAGAATTAATATAGTTATGTATTATATGTTGTTGGTTTGGTTTTTGGTTTGGGTTTAACTATTATTTTTATTCACCTAGGTATCATATGAGAACGCACACATATTATGCTAGAGATCCATCACAAAAGTGAGCTTCTCTCTCTCTCTCTTTGACTCTCTCTCTCTCTCTCTCTCACACACACACACACACGCACGCACACACACACACACACTCATTCACTCACTCAATTTCTCACTCTTACACACAAAACTGACAAAAAATAGAATGTATTGTTTCGAAATCATTAGTTGTGGATTTAATTTCTATTTGAAATCAATTGTAATCAGGTGGGATTCATACATTGTGGGAATAATACTTGTTTTGATTCGTGATCTTGGTGTATAGTTTAGTGATTGCATAAGCATACTTTTATGTTGTCTTTACACTAAATTTTTCTTGTAAAATGTTAAGAACATATTTTACTTTATTCCACTATGAGAGAAGAAGGTGACTATTAGAGTTTTTCCCAAGGAGATCTTCACATATTGAAATTTTACCATAAGTATTCCATTTTTTCATTCACACCTGTCTCAAATATTAAAACCATAAGTCTTCCACTATCCACATGTGTGCAGAGGGATCAAGAACATGAAGTTGTGATGTTGTTACAAGGCTAAAATATGAGTTTTCCCTTTCAAAAGTGGAGGTTTCAAGCAAGGTTTTGAAGAAATATCATGTGCATGGGTTAGAATATGATTCCAAATTCTTTTGCAGATGTATTGTGACATGTTTCAACTATTGGCTGAAGGTTTTGAGGTTTATATGTACCTTATACAAGAAACCCTCACTAGTTTTTGTGCTCTTCACCCTAGAATCAAGGGTTTAATAGTATAGTCAATTTCTAAGCTTTTCAATCTTTAAAAGTGATAAAATTATGATTTTTCTAGTGCAAATAAAGATTTTTTGTGGTTGGTAAGGGATTTGGAGTAATCTAAAAGGGGTCTCCTTTGTAGCAAAGGCCTAAACTAGTAGTTCTTTTTAGTGTTCTATCCGAGAATCTGATAATTTCTTTAAGACTATTGTAAGCTTTTGCTATGTTATTATGTATGGGGAAGGCTCTTTGAACATGACTTTGGATCTTGGAGTTTGAATTTAATTTGAGAGCTTTACCCACTTTAGGGTATGAAGTTATAAAGGACAAATAGTGTTTTGATTTAATGGATATATGAGATATGATGAAACCGTGATTATGAATGTTTGAATACTGAGCTATTGAAGTTGTTAAGGTTGTTTCAATGTTTGGACAAGGAGTGGAAGGTAGAGTTTTATAGTATGGTGATTTGGACTTGTGAGTTCTATATGCTTTAATGGTGTTTATATATTGGGACATTCATGTGATTGATGGAAATTGTTATGGATAGTGCTTGTAAGTGTGATATTAAGATGTTTACAATGATTTAAGGGTTCAACAAGGGTGATATTTAAGGTTGTTTCAATGTTTGGACAAGGAGTGGAAGGCAGAGTTTTATAGTATGGTGATTTGGACTTGTAAGTTCTATATGCTTTAATGGTGTTTATATATTGGGACAGTCATGTGATTGATGGAAATTGTTATGGATAGTGCTTGTAAATGTGATATTTAGTTGTTCTTTTCCATTGATAATAAAAAAATTGAAATAGATAAAACCCATACATATAACCATGTTAGGGAGGGAAGATGTTTGAATGCATATTTAAAAAAAATAAAAAAATGTAGGGTTTCATCACAATTTTGACGAACATAGCCTGACGAACCACAAAAATTTCTGACAAGGTTGTTGTACACATGACACATTTTTCATTATAATGGAAATTATGGTTTTCTCAACCTCGTCAGAAAATGGATGAACGTTAGGTGTTTTTTCGATGATTTCAAATGGGCGTTCTGCAACATTTAATGATTTTTTGAATTGATAGACGGATGAAGTTACGTTGATTTTGTGATGGAAACTGCCAACATTTTCCATGGTGCTAACCGATGATGTTGGGTTGTGGTTTTGATGTATAAAAATTGGTCATTAAAGTGACAAAAACACGACAAAATTTAAATCAATGTTACATTAGTAAGTTGACAATTATTTTTCAATATGTCACCAAAAATTCGTCAGAATTTGTAGTAAAATATAGTAGTGAAGAGCATCTGGTCCTCCCACAAGAAGGGATAAGGAAGAATCCCCAACAAGGTCTTCTTCACCAAGCTCTTCTAGAGCTAGGGTTAGTGATTTCATGAAGATCACTGATAGGGTCAAGACCTCATTCACAAAATTAAACATGCACCCCAGAGGAGTGCCATGCCTAATTTGAGTGAAAGGGATAGGTTGTGCTTGAGGTTCACTAATAAACTCACCGAATGACTCAAGAGTGGTGACAAACTTAGGGGAAGCTGGGACTAATTTTGTCACCAAGATAGAACAAGTCAAAGCAGAACTGCCTTGTTGAGAAGGCTAGGTCCTCCTACATCTTTCATTGTTAGAGGGACCATACTCTCCCTATTGTTTCATCGAAGGAGATGAACTCCCCATGGATGAGGCCAGAGGCATGAAGGAAGAGGGAGAGAGAAACATAATAGATACAACCAATGTGTTAACCATATCCATGGGCTTTGGGAAAGGTTGGATATCTAGAACAAACATTAGAAGAGATGGCTCCACTAAAGGAGTGATGAACACTTGTACCTATTTAGGGTTAGGAACATTCATACTTGCAAAAAAAGCCACGAGTAGTGTAGAGCCAGATTGAAGAGAAGTATGAGGAGGGGAGGAAGAAGACACTACAAGAGGCCCTGAAGTAGGGGTGGTCGTTTCTTCCTCCTTCCTTTGCGAGGGGTCCTGCTCAACCAAAAGAGCCTTTCATCAGCGCTTGCACTCATGCACAAGGTAGTTTCTATGGCTCTCAGAGTTAGAGGTTGAAGTTTGTGAAGGAACAAAAGGCTCCTACTCAACCATGGATGGGAACATCAACCACAGTCATTTTTGGAAAAGGGATAGGTTCCTACATAGGAGCAGGAGGATTAGCTAGGGGAGCTATAGGAGGATTCATCTCGAGAGCCTCGTCAGCAAGCATCTTCCTACTTACTACCTTAGGAGCAGGAGCAATAGGAGGTCATGGTTCAAATTCTCTATGAGAACCTTTCTTTCTATAATATAAATAATACCTTGGTTTGGGGTGTTCATTGGGAAGGTCCAGAATCCTAAGCTTCAATCTACACCAAGGAGGAATCATCGAACTTAGTGGGTAGCCTCAAGGATAGCTCATCTAATACTCTTCCCAAGAAGGGGGAAAGGATGAGGAAGACTGAGAGGAGGTATCCTTCTCTTTACCTTTATGAGGAGAGGGAGCCAATGTGGACTTCTTCTTCCCTTTCAGGGAAGAGAGGTTAATCAATGTGGGATTCTCCTTCTCCTCTCAGGAAGAGGAGATGACCTATTATTCTATCACGGGAAGAGTTAGCTTTGGCTTCCACTTTCCCCTAGTTTTATAATTTACATAATTCTTGTAAAGTAGGTCCATTCTTGGAGGAAGCAGACTGACCAGGGAGGGCCAAAAGTGATCCAACAAATATCCACCACGGGACACCAAGGGCTAGTATCTAGTTTCATGCACTATGTGCATGACATCTTTACAGGAGAAATTTAGACACTTATGAATAATGGAGGTAATTCGATTCATGTAGGCAAGCTAGGGCATGCCTAGCTTCAGCCTAAATAGATCCGACTCTAAGATAGAATCGAATATTTTTTTGATAGCCCTAGGTCCATCTAGGATGGAAAAAGTGATCGAGCCATAAGGTTTAATGTACATACCATCATGTGTATGGATGGTAGATTTCATTTCTTCATAGTTTTCCTTTTGTAATGAATTCAATACTAATGTCTCCTCAGTGATGACATTCACATGGATCACAGGGTCTATCAAGACTCTTGTCACAACATTACCAATGACAAGAGGAGGAATGTAGAGAGGTGAAGGTTTGTTGTTTAAAGGTAAATCTTGTGATGTAAATGTAATATTTGACGAACCGGGTGCGGGTGGAATGGTGGAAGTTACTGTGACCATATTGACATAGGCCTTGGTTTGGGTAACATAATCAGTGGGATCAATGATCATGTTAGTAGAGTGTGATGGAAATAGGTCTATATATATCTACAATTCACTATTAACTTTTTTCACTGATTTGTTAGCATTTGGTTTATTCCCATTTAGACGAATGGTGCCAACCTTGATGCAGTCTTGTATCTCATGACGTAACCATATACTACGTTTAGTATCATGCCCATTAACATGATGGTACTGACAATAGGCACTCCCATCATACTAATTAGGGTATGGTTCTTTAACAAGATTAGGAGTCAGTAAAGTTATGATCTTATAATTCAACAACTTTTGTAAGAGGGAAGTATAAGATTTTGATAACCTTGTGAACTTCCAGTTGCATTTGATGCCATTTTCATTAGCATCCGCTACTAGATTTTCAATGGCTTTACCTTTCCTATAGATTGATGCAATGGACTTCCCCTTAGAATGAGAGTGTGAGGAGGATCCCTTGAACTGAGCAACCGTCTGTTGGTATTCTCGTAAGGTTGAACACAAGTGCACAAAAGAAGGGTATTTTATAAGGGTGAACTTCTCTTTCCAAGGTCTTTGCAAGTTCCCTATGAATACCTTCTGTACATTATAATTAGGCAACTGATATGAGATTTGTGAAAGGAGCACTTGATAACACCTTATGAAATCAATGATCTTTTCATTATCTCCTTATTTACATTGGACAAGATCCGTAAAGGGCATCTTTGGCCTAATGTTTGCTTAGAATTTTGTAAGGAATTGGTTTACTAGTTGATTGAATGAGAAAATAGAGTTGTTAGGCAAGGAACAATACCACTTGAGAGTTGTTTCCATGAGAGATCAGTGAAACAATTTATCCATCAATGCATCATGATGGAAGAAGTCAGTGCACAAGGTGTTAAAGGTAGACACATGTGCCTATGGATATCCCTTACCATCAAACTTCTCAAATTTAGGGATCTCCATTCCTTGAGGAAAAGGATTGTTCAAGATGGAAACTAACAATGGGATATGTCAGAAGAAAGGCTAGAAGATAGGTTGGGCAGAGGCTTGGGAAAGAATTGCCAACTAGCTCTACACCTTACCCATATTATAAAAGGGAGTGTTTAGAATAGGGTCATTAGAAGATAGAGGGCCAAAGGGACCTCCTCTAGAACCACTGCCAAGGCCTCCTCCAGAGCCACCACTGGTGTGACCTCCACCAAGACCACCACCAGAGCTACCACCAATAGTAGGGCCTCCACTGAAACCACCACCATGACCTCCACCGGCACCACCTCCACTACCAAATCCACCACCACTACCAAAGCCTCCACCACTAGAGGTGATAGGAAGGGTGAAGCTAAATCCCAAGGTGAATTTGTTTACTCTGATAGTTTCAGGTTGTTCAAAAGGGATGCTAATAGAAGGGACCATGTTGGCCTTATAAACGGATGTGGGAGGCATTGATACTCCTAACTATCTTTCACATTCTTTGAAAGTGACTCCTTGTTCGAAGGTAGGGTTGTTCAAAGGAGCACATGCTTTAGTGAGACCAAGGAGTCTAGTCAGAAGTTCAAATCCTATTTGATCTTTACTCATCATATGTTTTAGTTCACTGACAACTCGAGTGGCTCTAGCCATCTTCAGATTTCTTTCCAAGTGCCTTTTTATGTTTTCCAATCCCTTAGTTAGGGTGGCAATGTATTATGTGGGAATTTGAATGGCCTCATGCTCATCCATTGATAATGGTGTAGGAGACATAGGGGGAGTGGGAATGTGATCGGTTTCATCAGTGAATCCCATCTCATTCCTTGACAACTACTCCTACATAGCCAAACTAATAGAGGAAGCAGAGTAAAGGCCCATAGAGAGACCAATTGAGACCTTCATCCTTTCCATCGAGAGGTATCATATACTTCTCCTAATGATATACTCAAAAGTTGTGGACTAGGTTGTGATGCTCATAAACCTTCACAACACTCAGGAATACAACAATCATAGAGTACACGAGAGAGATCTCAATACCAACAGATGAAAAAATGTTGGTTCATGTCGGGTTCAGCAAAAATGTAAGAGAGGGGGACTATCGTGTGCAATATCCCAAATCATAAAGGGTGGACATGCGAGAGGCATCCCTAACTTACCTCAACTAAGTGCAACGTTAGGAAATGTGAGGTGAGAGTAACAAGGACTGTGAGGCCTCTTAGTCACTCTGCAGACCTGAAACACAGGAAGGGGCTAGGTGAGCCAATTTTTAGGTCTAACACTATGCCTCAAAAAGCTCTCTATTCAAGGACAAAAGTGTGGTCTCTAAATGTCAGCATGACATTCTAGTGTCTCCAAAGTGCGTTTTCATCCCTATAGCTAGACAACAATGAAGACGAGGTCAAACCAATAAAATTAGCTAATGGCCCAGCTAACTAACTAAAGGTCTAGAATGATGTGATTAAGTAAATGAAGTAATCTCTAATATTATAAAGAAAATATACAAGAGTGAAGAGAGTAAGGAGGATTTCAGCAGGGAATTCGTTTGTTAGCTGATCCTTTGAGAAGCATGTACTCCTACACATAGAAAGAGAGGAGAATTTTGGATGGTTGTATAGGGATCTACCTCAGTCAGACCCCCATTTAGGTGTTCCCACCTCCATGGAAAACCAAGGAAAAAAGATAAAGGAAATGACGTAGTAAAGAGAAAAGAAGCACTACAAAACAGTGTTATGCTACTCAACCAAGTGATAGAGGAGAGGAGAGGGAATCTTACCACCTCCACCAAGAGCAATCAAGGCTACTTAGCAAAGAAAATGAGAGGAACTCAAGCCTTTGCTGCAATGGTGTGGTCCCAAACTTGCTCTACCGATGTGATGGAGTGGAGCTTTTCCTAGTATGGAATGCAAGAATGTTGCTTGAATCTTGAAGTGGATGCAAAAGAGTGCGTTGAAGCTTATGGAGTGAGTGTAGAAGTTTTGTAAAAGCCAGAATGCATGTTGAAGGAGTGAATATGAAGAAGGAATGAAGAGAAATATCCATATTCGGGTCGGTCAGTTGAAGGGGGCGTTACAAATTGGCTACCAATGAGAAGTGTAATTCCTATACAGGTTCAACTGTATGAATTTTCTAGGGATGTAAGTACGTCATACGGACATTTGTGCATTGCACGAGTATCCTAGACAAAAATGTCTCCACCGATGCTCAAAAAAGGTGCTAAGTGGGATGCAAGTAGTTGGATTAGGTGGAATTAGGCCTCTGAACTTGGTTTTCTAAGGTGTATGAAGAAAAATAGGGGATTTTCACATGGGGTAAAAATTCGCTCTTATACACATACATATACATATATACAAATGCATATATTAAAATTTAATATCAAATTCAATTAGATAACCAATAGTGTTCTAATATTGGACTATTGAGAAATAAAAGAAGATTATGTAGGATGTGGTTTGCCATGGTAATCATGGAAATATTTGAATGTGTAGTGGCTAGTGGTAAGGCAATAATGCCTCCACAAGTGGAATGCAAAAGGAAGAGTAATATGTTGTTATTTTTTCCATTTTTGATACTGAACATGGAGGTGAAGAAAGCTAGTATTTTTTAAGGAAAAAGAAAAAAGTATTGTCGTGGGGTGAGGAAAAATCAATAGGAAGCCTCTCACAAAGCTCAATTTATTAGGTAGATTGATTGCATAGAAAGAAAACTCAATTTTCCTTTATGTTTATATTATTTTTTGAATGATAGCTTCCATTCTATCGATTTCATTATTTATTGTAACATGTAATCTCGTTGAAATCACAACTTTGAACTAAGTTGTGTATGGTATTGACCATAGTCCTAGGTTGCTTGACCTATAGCCAATGATATATGAGTTTTATTTCAAAGCCTTACGGCTAGCTTTTATAGCTAGGCCAAGCCTTAGAATCTATTCAGTATGTATGTTCTTTAGTTCACACCTTTGTGCCAGCCATGCTATGGCTATTCAAAATCTCTAAAGCTTAATCTTTAAATTTTTATGATATTTTTAAAGAATGGAGGATTGACAATCGATCCCTTGAACAATGGTAACCACCCTATGTTTTGTTGTTTATATGTGGTGCTTTCATCATATCGACTGGGCCAATATATGACTGGTTAAACCAAAGGCTTAAATCACATTGTTTATAATATGATGCCACCTCTTCCAAGAGGAAGAGTGGAAAAATATTTTCTCAAATCCAATAAACCCAAGTAGGGTTCAATCTGTAAGGTTAAAGGACAAATTACCTTACTATTAAGATTATTGCATGTCAATTTTTTTTGGGTTAATCAACATGTCTTTATGGTCGAATTTGTGCATGATATTGTTACTAGAAGAATGCACCAGACCAATATAGAAGGTCGATTAGAGTAATCTATAAATGAATGTGTAAACTGAGAAGGCATGATTTTTTGTAGAACTCAAAAACTTCCATGTCTTGTTAATGACTAAATACTTGTCTAAGTTTACCTCAACAATCATGACCAACTTGGATTCCTTACATTATTAAGATGCACAATGATTCCAAGGGATGAGAGCTGTTCAAAATCTAAATATTAGACATTTTATTTTATGCATAAACAAGGCTACATGATTGTTAGAAAAATCTCTTGGCTTGCTTGAAAAATTGGCAAAGAGAAGTTGTATATAATATTGTTACTAGAAAACAACATTGTTTATTTTTTAGTTCAAAGGGGAACATGCCATTCTATATAAAGAAAGCAGTGAACAATTAAATATGATATTTCCATTAGCATCTAAACAGCTCAGAACAGTAACAAGAAATTGCAAATAGTGTATGTTCTATTAGAAAAATGATATTTTATGTCATTAAACATAATTGTTTAGTTTGAAAAAATATTGAAATGATGTACACAGTGAATAATCTTTTATAAATGACACCGTTTGTTTGAATAAAGTTATCTTTGTAGCTAAAATGGCTTTAACTATTTATTAGAAAACAATACTTTTTCTATTTAAACAATGAATGTTCATATGTAAACAACTTGTTTTATAACTGTTTAGTAAGAAATGGTAACTGTTCAATTTAAACAATGAATGTTCATATGTAAACAATTTTTTTTATAACTGTTTAGTAGAAAATAGTACCCGTTCTATTTAAATAGTAAATGTTCATATGTAAACAACTTGTTTTATAACTATTTAGTAGGAAATAATACCTGTTCTATTTAAATAATGAATACTCTTGTGTAAACGGTCATGTTTGAATACCTGAGATGTGAAAATGCAATAAGAGTATGTGTGAAACTATTAGCATAGACTTGTTCTGACTCTTTATTTTTGATAATAGAAAGTCAAATGGAATACTATTTTAAGATTGCAATCAGAATTAATGATTATTTCAGAATGTATGGAGAAATTTTAATATTAGTAGGCACATATATGTGTATGCACATAGACTTTTTCTATGTACATACACATACTTGTGACATACCTTCTTTTATTTTTAGTACATTTTTAAAAAGAAAAATGCTTAAGTTAATAAGTAGAAAATAATCATAAGAATGAGATCACTGATTATTGAATTACTTTGTGAATCATAAATCTAATTTTTGTTTAGAGTATAAAATAGTATTCTATTCTTCTTTTGAAGGCAATTGTGGAAGAATATTTTAAATACTTGAATAGAATAGTGATACCCTAGTTGACTAGATAACCTATGGGTAGATGTTACTAGAGGGTAGATAGCTGTTATGAGATGTATAGTAGAAAGTTATATTCTGGGACATGTGCCAAAATGGAGTTCAAAGAGTATAGGTTTTTGTTGATGGTGTTTTCTGCACAACAACAACTTAGATAGAATGCAATATTCTATCTCTCTTGAAAGGTTATTTTCAACAATAAACTACTGAAAATCACCCCAAGGTCTCTCGGGTGTCAGGTCATGACAATGCATAAACAACTCAGATAATATGTGAAATGTTGGTAATCACAATCGGACCTTACTACAAGCAAACTATATCTTTTCAATCTATCAGATTTTTGCAATATGATGATCTTAAATCCTAAATCTAACCAGATAATAAAGAAATAACAAAAGAAAAGGGTACAAGAATATAATAAGATCTAAACTATTTCTAGAATGAACAATGTAAATAATAGATATCTGGAATGGACCAATCTCAAGTAACCAATTCTTGATTAACCCACAATGCAATATCACCAGAACGGTGCAATCTTCTAAGGTATATAGATTTTCAAATCATAGATATTCATCCACAATCGAACTTAAGCACATGTAAATATATGGTCCAGGTTGACTTTACCAGCCTACTACAATCAGATAGTTACTGGGAGTATAGACCAGAGATTGCTACAAACATTCCAAATATGAAATCATGTACATCACTCACCAAACTAATCCAACTCTAAAACACTAAATTTCTAAATCTTTAAGCAATTTGAAAGATGAAACAATTGGAACCATGCAAGATAAACTAACACAAGAGATTTCACCAGGAAAACCACAATGTCTTCAATTGTATTAGATCACCAAAGTGCTGCAACAATTCCACTATTCTGTTACAATATTTGCTTCAAGAAATTGACTTCTACTTCTACTACTAAATGCTCTAGCTCTTACTGATTTAACTTGTCTCTGTTATCTTTTTCTTCTTTTTCGCCCTTTACAATGAGGCATGAATGCCCTTTATAACAAATTCTCAAGACATGTTGGCCCAACCAAACATTTACAACATAAAACAACCAAAACAAGTCAGCCTTAGGAATTTTAAAATAAGGCACACATTAAATGCCGATACATCATCAAGGTCGGCCTAGACACATTCCCCAATGTAGCCTGGATCAACACATGCCCTATAATAATAGGGAAGCACAAATCTCAAAATGGCATTAACTACCGCCTCCCTAATCCTTACTCTGGTCCAATGATCCTTGAACCCTCAAAAACACTTTATCTAGCTCAGTGACTTGTGGCAAGGGCAAGATCCTAAGTCTGCATTCAATGGAGCCAATCTCCTCCTTTGACTGCTTAACAGTCTTATTCCAATCATCCCTGTGAGATTGATACTTATCCATCACCGCCAAATAAGTTGCCACATCATCCAATTGGTGACCTGTTATGACATTCTCAACATCTAGGGCATAGACATCATGCCAACATTCCCTTAACTATTCTAGACTCAGGTATTTAGGAGCAATTTTCCTCCTGCCAGTCATAACGTCAAAAAATGCAATACATCCCTCATACACTCCAGTTAGGTCACCGTCTATCAACTTCTTTCGCTTCAGAATCTTCCTCATGGCCTTCTGCCGAATCTGCAAAGCCTCAAACCATTCCCAAGGCTCATTAAGTCTGGAGGAAGGAAGGATCCCATCTGCTACCAACTAATCCTTTCCATATTCCATAATTACTTTGGATTTCTGCAGTAGGAGATCAATATCCTCCTTATCCTAGGATAGCACATATTCCAATAGTTCCTTGGCCCTGACTGCATCTTTCCCAACTGAAAGGATATCCTTGATTGCATTGTCTCCTTTCACTTGCACATCCTTTAACCAATCCATTGTAGTCTGAGCAGAGGCTTTCATCCTTTCAATCTCGGAAATAGTTTCCTTGGACAAGAAACCAGGAGTAGTAGAGGAAGATGGGTGAAGAGATTGCAGAGTTTTCATCACCTCTTCCAAGCATTTCTTCAGTCTCTTAATTTTCTTTCTTAGCTCATGCTTAGTATGAGTCTCTTTCCTTAATCTGCCAACTATCATAGCACTAGACCCTTAATACTCCTCAATATCATGTTCCATAGATGTTGGCCCAATGTTAAAATTTTTCATATTATAATCCTCACTAGTGACATCCTCCCTAGTCTTGTCCGCAGCAGGGGTAGCAATGTGGATTACTCTGTTATTCACTTCATCCCTTTCTATTCTTGAAACTACCTTGGTCGCTTTCTTCTTCTTACCTTTACCAATCTTAGACAACATCTCATCCCAATCTAAAGGAGTGTCTTCAACAACTTGTTTCTTCCTTGTAATGTCCTTTTCAAGCCAATCCGAGACAACAGGTTCCACCCAGATTTCCTCTATTTTTTTCCTCTTCATGTTGTTCTTTTGTTTTATCCTCTTCCTTTTCAGGGAACTGCTCAGCTTGATCTCCTACCTCAATCTCCACCTCTTCTACCGGCGATGGGGTTCTAACAGGACTACTTTCCTTTTCAGGTGATCCATTACCTTTGCTATTTGCCGGAGAATCCTCATATTGGACTAGTGGGGAAGGGTGCTTTTCTACCTCTTCAACCTTGAGCCCAGCTGCCACACCAAAGAGCTCTCCTTCCTTGAAAGGTTCTGCCTCTCCACTGGTCTCATGTTCCTCAAGAGTCTCTTACTCAAGCATGCTTGGTGAAGGGGAAGTAGCCTTAGGTTGCTCCACAACTGCTGACTTTGGAGGAGGATCCATCTTTTGCACATTTTCCTTAGGGGATAGAGTCCTTGATTTCCTCAAATAAACCTTTGTCTTTTCCACTGAACTCTCCACATCAACAATCGGAGGCTCATCCTTAGAGGTATCCTGACCTTTCCTCTTTGAAACCCTAGTTGTTCTTGTCTTCTTTGGCGGTGGAGGAGCATCCTCCTCTTCTGGCTTTTCAAATCCTTCCTCATCAGAGGACCTGCCTATTTTCAAAGCTCTACTTCTTTTCTTCCCTTTTGGCTTTCTTTTTGGTTCTAGTTCACCTTCTTTAGGGCCTCTGATTTTTATTTTGAAGGTTGAACTCCTTTTAGTTTTCCCTTTGGGGTCATCTTCCCTGGATTGTTCTGAAGTAGACATAGGATTGAGGTTTCCCATCAAATTAAAGGTACAGGGTACCTTCTCACTCTCTAATTCCCAAACCTTATGTTTTAGCCATGAAGTAGTAAATCTCATAATAGGAGCCATTAGGTCTTCTGGCTTAGTTACCTCATCATCGTTCTAGTTTATCTCTCCAATTGATCTATCCTTAACAGACTCATAGGCATGATCTTGCACCAGATTTCCATTGTCCTCTAGGTGGTCAGGGATTAACTTAACATTGTATTGCCTAATCACATCGACAGGAAGCCTAGAGTACCTTTTGTTCCTTGCCTCAAAATCATCTTTGATATTGGCCCAATAGTCTTCTAGGTCATCCTTATGACGATACTCTTTGGTAGCCTTCTTTTGTGCTTCCCTGGTGATATCAAAATTTGTCCTTTTGGAGTGGAAGGAGAAACCGTGAGTTGCCAACTCATCACCTATTGCGTGTGCTGATTGAATGGAAGGGCACACCTCCGCTATGCCAATTCCAAGAGGGAAATCCCCACCAAAACCTATTCTATGCTTCTCCTTTTTGACAATTGTATCAAATTCACATATCTTTCTAACAATTTCCAATAACACAATATGATCAGTAGGGTATTGTTGTGTATGTTTTGCACACACACCCCGCCATAAGTAGGGACCCCATTTTTTTTGCTCCTAATAGGATGCTTTGCTCCTGTCTTGTTTTGCGTGCCCCATTTCCAAGCCCAAATTAGTCATGTGCCTTCAAACGATCAAATTCCCCTACCCAAATTCACCTACTTGGAGTATTCAAATCTATGGAGAAATAAAGTCCCCCATCCCCTTTCTACCTTTTGTCTTGCTTTGGCTGTTTTAGAAACACCCGTGGACCCCTATCGGTCCAGTTTCCACATTTTTGGCTTTGGGGTCACCTTTTTTTGGATCTAAGATGTGTTTGAAGTATGTAAATGAACTGCCAAGTTTTCTTCAAAGTTTGGTTGAGTTTCGATGGTTTCAACACTTTGCCTCCAGAATTCCTTTCCTCCTTGGCTATTTGGAAACATCTGTGGACCCCCGTCACTCCCGTTTCCTCATTTTTGGCTTTGGGGTCACCCTTTTTTGGATCTAGGATGTGTTTGAAGTATGTAAATGAATTACCAAGGTTTCTTCAAAGTTTGGTTGAGTTTTGATGGTTTCAAAACTTTCCCTCCAGAATTCCCTTCCTCCTTGGCTATTTGGAAACATCTGTGGACCCCCGTCGCTCCCGTTTCCTCATTTTTGAATTTGGAGACAAATTTTTGTTGGATCTAGGATGTGTTTGAAGTATGTAAATGAACTGCCAAGGTTTCTTCAAAGTTTGGTTGAGTTTCGATGGTTTCAAAACTTTCCCTCCAGAATTCCCTTCCTCCTTGGCTATTTGGAAACATCTGTGGACCCCCGTCGCTCCCGTTTCCTCATTTTTGGATTTGGAGACAACTTTTTGTTTGATCTAGGATGTGTTTGAAGTACGCAAATGAACTGCCAAGGTTTCTTCAAAGTTTGGTTGAGTTTCGATGGTTTTGGAACTTTCCCTCTGGAATTCCCTTCCTCATTGGCTGTTTAGAAACATCTGTGGACCCTCGTCGCTCCCGTTTCCTCATTTTTGACTTTGGGGTCACCCTTTTTTGGATCTAGGATGTGTTTGAAGTACGTAAATGAACTACTAAGGTTTCTTCAAATTTTGGTTGAGTTTCGATGGTTTCAGAACTTTCCCTCCGGAATTTCCTTCCTCCTTGGCTGTTTGGAAACATCCGTGGACCCCCGTCGCCCCCGTTTCCTCATTTTAGACTTTGGGGTCAACCTTATTTTGGATCTGGAATGTGTTTGATGTGCTTAAATGAACTGCCAAGGTTTCATCAAAGTTTGGTTAAGTTTTGCTGGTTTCGGAGCTTCGTTCCCCTTTTGTTGTTTTGGAACATCCGACGGTTGCCTCCTTCCCGACCTCCGGAACCCGACCCCTCTGTGGCCGTTTCTGGGGTTCCGCCTCTCCTTCACCATTTTGGAACATGCAACGGCTGCCTCCTTCCTGGCCTCCAGAGCCTGGCCCCTCCATAGCCGTTTTCGGGGTTCCGCCTCTCCGTTTCCATTTTGGAACATCCGACAGCTGCCTCCTTCCTGGCCCCTTTGTGGCTGTTTTCGGGGTTCCACCTCTTCGTCACCATTTTGGAACATCCGATGACTGCCTCCTTCCCAGCCTCCGGAGCCCGACCCCTCCATGGCTGTTTTTAGGGTTTGGCCTCTCCATTGCCATTTTGGAACATCTGATGGCTGCCTCCTTCCCCACCTCCAGAGCCCAGCCCCTTCGTGGCAATTTTTGGGGTTCTGCCTCTCCATTGCTGTTTTGGAACATCCGACGACTACCTCCTTCCCGGCCTCCGGAGTTCGGCTCCTCTGTCACTGTTTTGGAACATGTGATAGCTGCCTCCTTCCTGGCCTCCGGAGCTTAGCCCCTCCGTAGCCGTTTCCAGGAGTCCGTCCGCCTTTGGCCTTTCGTCGTCTTTCCGCCTCCCTTCCAGCCTTTCGGGCTTGGCCCTCCTGAATGCTGTTCATCGTTGGCCATTTTCCTTCCGTCCATTGCCTGTTGTCCTTTCGGCCTTCCGGGTCCGGCCCTTCAGAATGTTGTCTGCCCTCTAGAATGTTGTCCACCATTGGCCATTGGCCTTCCGCGGAAGGGGAGCCACCACCCTTGAAGCCTGCATTAATGTTTATGATCTAAATGAGCTCCAAATATGAATATCAAGATCTTTTGATGATGCATGGATAAATCTAATGGGGAATTTGTAAGTTTTTCTGTTATTTTCCTTGACTCATGTATAAATGCACTTACGACACTTTGTGTTTGCAGGAGTCAAGAAGTCTTCCATAGGTCTATCGAAGAGGCCCATTGAGGGAGTTGTCCTACCTTTTTCCAGATGATGATGATTTCTAAGGAGCTTTCTGCCGGAACCAGGGGCCACCAATCCATTGATGCCAATCGTCGATAGACTCGTTTGATCAAAGGAAGAACACTGCAAGCACATCAAGCAAAAGACAACTTTCAGGTAGTTTCTACTATAGTGAAAAGGGCAATCAGCTAAATGACAAAATTGCTATAGTGACTATCACTAGATGACAAAACAGGGAAAATACAAGGAATGTATTTTAAATTGCTGAATATTGTGGGGTAGGTGAAACCCTAAAGTAAATCAAATCTGATCCACTCATTGTAATTGAATCCTAGCCATTCATTTGGGCTTTGGAAAACTATAAATAGGGGCTTGCCCCTCATTTGTAAGGGTTGGAGAATTGATGTAAAGACATTTTACAGCAATAGAAAGCAGCATTGCATGATTTATGGGTGTTCCTTTTGAGTTTGCTGTTTATGTATGCATGGTTCACCTTCCATGTTAGTTTTAATGTTAGTTTCTTGAATGGAAGTGATAATGGAAATTGTTGTTTTGGTATTTTATGAGCTTTCAGCCCATACTTTTAGCACTTGTTGATGACAAGCTGTTGTGCAAAGTTAGCCTGGGCTTTTTTATTCCAATGCTGCAACTTAGTTCAATTGCATGTTCATGATGTGCATATGCAATCTGAAAATCAGCAAACCTTAGGAGATTGCACTAGTTTTGTGCAACTGTAGGTTTCTCTTGGCCAAGCAAAACCCAGTTTAGGAAGCCTATCTACTTTAGCAACCACCATTGTTACTGTTCATTCGTAGCTTACGATTAGAATAGCTTTCTTAACCCTTCTCCTTTTGCTATTTTTTTTAATCCTTGGTTAGAGTAGGACCCAAAGCATCGCCATGAAGCTAAATCAGATGAACTTGATGAGTTTCAACTTGCTGTTTTGAGTGGACAGCCACTCTTCATTCACTTTCAGCACTTTGAAACTGCATTTGCAAACCCAACTTCCATGCTTTGTAACTCATCTGTAAGACCACCTTGTGATTCCAGCAAATCACATCAAACAACTGAGATATTCCAAGTATTGTCAAGACCTGACATTAGAGACCTTGGGATAGTGTTCTGCAATTTGATTGTGGAAGATTGTCTTTCAAGAGAGGTAGTGCACCTATGCACTGCCTGTGTTGAAAAGTGCATAAAAACACCATCAACAGGTACCTAGGTAACCTGTATGGAGCATCCAGGCATCCGTCAATTCTAATGTCAGAGAAGGTGGGAAACTAGATGAACCAGGCTCCATATCTCTTTATCAATTCCTTCGCTCCATTTGATAGTCTCACATGCTCTGCATTTTGAAGCATCCTAGTGATATGCATTGTGAATGGATCATTGGCTCTTCGGTAATCCCGGTGTCCTAGGTGTAATTTTGGATATATCTCATAGACTATATCCTGCCCAAATGTCCCATGTGGATTCAAACCCCTGTATGGGTAGAATCTAGCTAACACATACACCACATAGGAAGACATGGTGAACTTCTTTGTTTCTAGGACATCCCTTAATTGCTTATCAATCACAACACTAATAAGTCCTGCCCAATGGTAATTGGTTCCTTGTTCAATCTTGTTGATCACATGGACCATCTAGCTTTCCAACACTCCAACGCTTTTCAAACCAACCACTCTGCTCAAGAATGTGATTGCATCATAAATATCTGATCTGAATCTAACCCTGTGCAATTCCTTGGGAAATTTGGAGTAGTGTGACTTTGGCTTTTCCAATCAAGAATTAATCATCTGCTGAGCTTTGGTGGGCTCATTCTCATAGTAGGTTCTAGCTAGATCCATGTTTAAGGTGCACACAGAAGGCAAATCCGACATGTCAAAGGCCTAGGAATAGAAACAAGACTAAAGTTCACCAAGACCCTTCCCTCAGTGCTGACCACCCTTTGTGTGTCGAAGTCATACTACTGGGCACACTCAAGTATTAACTCATAGCATTGGATTGCAGGAGGGAACCCTGCCACGTGAACCATTCTGGACTTCATCATTCCCTATCTTAGGACCGATAGATCCTTCTGAGCTGTTCTCTCTTTAAACTCCTCATATCGCCATGCTCCAACATTCGTGTCTGAGACCTCAGACCACACCGAAGATATCTTGCTTTCAGGGAGTTGACTCTTATTGTCCAATCTTAATCTTTTTTCCTTTGAAATAGAGGACCCCTCCGTGTCACCCTTAGATTTTCCTGCAGCAGCCTTGCTTGATTCAGCCTGCACTCACAAAAGAATGTCATGAGTATCCAATTATCATACATATTCTAATTCAAAGGTTAGTATAAAATAATATAAAGCAGTAAAGATCCATCACTAATCATCAGTCTTAGAAAATCCAAAGAATAAGGCAATCCAAGAAAATAAGGTAACCCAAGAAAATGAGGTAACCCGGGAAAATGAGGTAACCCACGAAAATCTAGTCAGGGTGGAATTTAGAGAAATCTGACTCGGACGGATTCCTGTTGCCAAGACACCATGCACCAAATAAATTGTTAGCATGGACAAAAGATTATGAGATTATCATGGAAGTCATTAATTAGCAACAAGAAATCAGCATTTAGCATTTACTCCATTAATCCTATCTTCAGAAATCGAACGAAATAAAACCAGACAGGAAAACTAAAAAAGTTCAGATAGGAAGGAATTTCGCAGATAGTTCAAATATTCCATAATTCGCTATACCTTGTGGAATTGGCCAAAACTGGGAAAATTTGGGTGCGCAAAAATTTGGCGGACACCTCGGAAACCCGACGAATGACAATACGCGGACCAGTGACTAAATGATCATGTAAAACCTTGCTAATTGGGATTCAAATGATTTCAAAATCGACGCCAACCAACAAGATTCAGAATGTGCTTGAACTTAAATTTCAAAAGACCTCGAATGACTAAATTTCATGGCAAAACGATGATGCCCTATTTTTGAAGAATAAACCCTTCACCATGAAAACCAGGGTAGGCTCAAGGTTTGGAACACTATCCCGAAGGATGAATCTAAAGCACTCCAAGTCCTCACAAAGCACTGAACTAGCTTAATACAGGTGCAAGATAGACAAATCATAACAAATTCATTAATCCGGGCCAAACACCGAAAAAACCCTAACCTCGCACAATAGAACAAACTACGCACTTAGAGGGAAAAAATCTAACCCAGAGCACCTTCCAAATGGATGCACCCGTCGTCTAATGGATAAATACAAACACACATGGCATGGGTGATGAGGTTTCATGAAAAGATGGGTCCAACCCCAATTCCATAAATACAAAATCATAACCAAGCATAAGTTGACCCGAAATGACCATCAATCAACATAGAATAGTTCAATCATCATGCAAACAAATGAAAGGGCCAATGATAACACACCATGGATTAGTCCAAATGAAACTTGAACTCGAAGAAGTGACTACAAAATGAGTATGCCTTAGCAATGAAAATCTTAATCTATGCTCCACCAATCCACACACAAGCAGCTCAAAATTAATTATCAAAGCTCAAATGAAGAATGCACTCAGATGCTAAAGCAGCAAATAAGTGAGTAATGAAGTCCAAATGATGTCTAAAAGCCTTTAATCCCTCCATATTCACATCTAAGCAAAGGTCATTCGAGCATTAATGAAAAACACTTGAGACATGTCAAAAAATCAGGAAACCCGAGCTAAGGACAGAATTTCGGAAAATCCCAAGATACACGAAAAATCCGGATGAACACGAATTTCGTGAATATGGCAGAAACCGGGATTTTAACGACGTTTGGGATTTTGGCACAGTCTGGGAAAATCCGCTAGAACCGGAAAATCCCAGAGTCAAGCAAAAACCCAGATTCAGAAAATACAGCAATGAACAAACAATGAACCAAAGCCCAGGAGAATCTGCCAGAGCTAGAAAATCTTGGATTCAGGTAAAAACCTGAATTTTCACCAAAACCCAACTTTAACCAATTCAAACCCTAGGGCAAGATTGAAACCAATAATACCAACATCTCAAGACCTTAAAAAGACAAATCTCATAAAACCAAAGGTCAAAAGACACCACGAAAGAGGGGGTCCCTACTCCAAGTGGGGCGTGTGTGCAAAACTGCACAACAAATGGTGACTCCACTGGGGAAATTCTCTGAAGCATTTTGATGATAAACTGGAGTCAAGAACCCATAACTCATGGTTTCAACTCACCTATCCTACCACCACCCATGTTAAAACAAAGAATCCCCTAGTCATCCAAACCTTCCTACACCAGGGTCAAAGTGTGTGCATATGCATTCATTATCCTCCTTTAGTTACAACATGAACCAAACTTGGTATGAATAAGCTACATAAAGATTCATACTCTAAAAGTAACCTGGATAGAGCCTCCCTGCCAGTCAAGCGTCCATAGCCCCGGCGAGGTTATCACTGTGATTCTCCTGAACATAGCTCTACTACCAGACAGGCGCCTATAGCCCTGGTAGAGATATCCAGATCCCCCTGATAAGTTGAATTCAAACCTTTTTAATTTTCAATATGTATTTCCCTCTTTTTTTTTGTATACTACTTATCTTTTCACTGTTTTCACTTCAACCTGTGAACAATGAAGTTCACACTTAGGGATAAGAACCACAGTGGTACTAGAGCAGAAGAAAGGATTTTTCACTTGTTCAAACTTCATAAGGGCCTTATGCAACTTAAGGTATCTTTAATTTAAAATATGAGACCCTAATGTATTCCTGTTCAAACTGACTAGAAAACCCTTTGCCTCAACACAAGGATAAGTGGCGTTGGGTAGGGAATTCATACCATAATGCTCTAGAGGGATGATTAGAGTTTGTAAAAGAAATACCAAGAACATCAGACCTACTTTGTCACCACTGTCATACAAATGCAACCAGGGGTCCCCAAAAAGGAGAAGGAACTGAGAGCAAAAGCAACGCAAACCAAAACAAACAAACCAAAGCAAACCTATTCTAACCAAAGCAGAACAAGCAAAGCAAAAGGAAACCTACCCTAACCAAACAAAACAATAGAAAGCAACCTAAACTAACTATATACAAAGAAGGAAGCTAAAAATAGCTCAGGACTGGAAATAATGTTTCAAATACTGCCCATTGACAGGTAGTGGAATATCTTCTTCCGTGAGAGTGTTCAGACGGAAGGCATTGTCTCCAAGTATTTCAGCAATC
Source organism: Sequoia sempervirens (assembly GCA_007258455.2). Classification (NCBI taxonomy): domain Eukaryota; kingdom Viridiplantae; phylum Streptophyta; class Pinopsida; order Cupressales; family Cupressaceae; genus Sequoia; species Sequoia sempervirens. The sequence goes on from VDFB02000017.1 coordinate 190,200,760, forward strand.
TGATATGGGCCAAGCCACAGTTTGTGAAATTTCCCATGGTCCCCTTTTCGATCATGAGGTTTATCCCAGTATAGGACAAGGTCAGAAATCCTGAAGGCCTTGACTTTAGCCCTCCTGTCAAACCACCTCTTAACTACCCCTTGATGTTTAGCAAAATTCTCAAGGGCATTATCTCATCTCTTCAAGGTGTAATAGTTCTGTTAGCCTAGCCTCCCTTCTGTCCCCCTCATCATAAAACTCATTTATAAACTGTAAAGTTGGGACCTTGAGTTAAATAGGGAATACTGGCTCTAGACCGTATACTAAGTGATAAGGAGATGTTTCGATGGATGACTTAAGTCTTGTACGATCTACCCAGAGGGAAAACTGAAGTTGGCTATGCTAGTCTTTTGGGTTCCTCTCTAACAGCTTACGAATGATAGTCAATAAGTTCTTATTAGAGGACTCTGCTAAGCCATTACCTTGAGGATAATAATTGGATACAAATTTCACAATAATGCCATGATCAAAAGCCCAATTCGAAAATTTCAAAGATGCAAAAGCAGGACCATTATCATAGACAACAGTAATAGGGCATCCAAATCAATTAAGAATAGCGGATTCCAAGAAATCAATCACTACCTCAGATGTACATTACCTACAAGAAAAAGCCTCAGTCCATGTTGTAAAATAATCAGTAATAGTAAGAATGTACCTGTGTCCTACAGAAGATGGTGGGTTGATGGGGCCTATGAAATCCACACCCCACTAAGCAAAAAGTCTTACCTCATTGACCGGTTGGAGTGGAAGCACTGCATACCTTTCCTTTGTTGCTACGCTCTGGAACGTGTGATAGGTCCTGACATGATGGTGGACGTCTTTGAATAGTGTGGGCCAGTAATATCCTACCCTCAAAATCTGATTTGCTGTGGCAATCGCAGAACCATGGCCAGTGCCATATTTTTCATGAAATTCATTTATCACCCTCTCAACTTCTTATTTTTCGAGGCATCTCAAATAAATGCCTTCATGATTTTTCTTGTATAGAACAACTCCCTTTAGCATGAAACTATCACTCTTCAATCATAGGGCTCTCCTCTAAACAACATTAAGAGGACCTGGAGATCATTGTTTCAGCAAATAATAAACTATGTCATCATACCAGCCATCTGGGGAAACCTCCTCAATGTTATAATTTTGAACAGTTAGTTCAGGGCCTGTTTTAGCCATATTTTGAGTAAGTCCTTGTCCTTGTACTAACTTCATGGGCTGGATCTCAAAATCATACTCTTGTAGCATTGTCACCCACTTAGCTCTACGCTCTCCTGACTCATTTTGCATCAGAAGTAACTTGACTGCGAGGTCTAAGACAACTGTATAAACCTTATTCCTAAGGATATAATTTATGAATTTCTTCACTGCTCTAACCAGAGCGTATGCCTGCTTTTCTACACTTGGGTATCTCAACTCAACATCTTTTAATGGGGCACTCATAAAGGCAATGGGATGCTAATTTCCCTCATCAGACTTTTGAGTTAGCATTCCTGCACATGAATGGTCCAAAGCAAATGAATAGATGTGAAAGGGATGACTGTAGTTAGGGCTTACCAATACTGGAGCATCAACAATGGCTCTCTTGATTTTTGCAAATGCTTCCTTTGCTTCCATAGTCCATTCAATCTTAGCATCATTTTTCAGCATTGCATTTAGTGGTTTGACAATTTCAACAAATCCAGTAATGAATTTTTTAACGAAGTTAATCTTGCCAAAGAAGGACTTCATCTCCTTTTTGCTAGCAGGTGGTTGAATCTTCAGTATAGCTTCCACTCTTTCTGGACCAATAGCAATTCCCTTTTCTGATATCACATGTCCTAGTAACATTCCCTCTATTACTCCAAAAATACACTTTTTAGGATTCAAGGATATGCCAAATTCTCTGCACCTTTGAAACACTTTATGCAAATCGGAGATGTGATCCCCTCTATTTTTTGAAAAAATAGTCAGGTCGCCCATGTAAATAATGATGCATTTTCCTATGATATCTTTAAAGGCAATATCCATAACCCTTTGAAATGTAGCTCTTGCATTAATGAGTCCAAAAGGCATCCTTCTGTAGGAAAAGGCACCCCATTTTTTTGTGAAGGTAGTCTTGTTCCTGTCCTCATATTGAACCATCACTTGATTGTATCCTGAATAACCATCCAGAAAAGACATCATCTGAGATCCATTAACCACTTGGAGTATATCATCCATCGAAGGGACTGGATAGTTGTCTTTTTCTGACGATCTGTTCAAATTCCTGAAATCAACACAGAGTCTAATTTCTCCATTCTTTTTCCTTACTAGAACCAGGTTTTCCACCCATGTTGAATGCCTGACAGAAAATATGATTCTGGCAGATAGTAATTTCTGAACTTCTTTCTGTATGACTGGTTCCAATAATGCATTAATTGGTCTTTTCTTTTGCCTAAAAGGCTTGGCACATGGCTTCTAAGGAGTAGTATGAGTTATGATTTATGTATCATAAGTTTTCAAGTCCTCATAACTCCAGGCTACTATATCGGGAAAGCTACACAATGCTGCAATTATTCCTTGTCTTTCTTTTGGAGTGCATACTTTGCCAATAAAAATGTTCTTGGCATTATCTTTAGTTCCCATATTGTAAGTATCACACTGTCCATTGATAGTCTCCTTCTTTGATTCTTGTTCCTGATCCTTGATCTTATCCATATCAAAAATTCTTTCCAACTGTACCATTCCCCTTGGAATATTATTTGATTTTAGATTCATCACTCCTTCTAAATCCAGTTCTACTTCTTGGAGCTCTATTTCATCAATGATTTGAGAGGAAAAAATGTTTGTATTTGTGATAAAATCCAGAATATGTTTGTCATCTTTGAACACCTAGAAGTTAGTAACATTATCTGGAATCGATGGCACAGGAGTCAACTCTACAGTAAACTTCTTCAAACCTGACAAAGATAAAGGCTATAGAGTGCTTGCCGACTAAGCCAGAGAATCCGTAGTTTGATTCTTCTGTCGTGGTATTAGTTGAATATTGAAGGCATCAAATCCCTCAATGAGGTCCCACACTCTATGCATATAATTAGTCATTCTTCTATCGTGGCATGAATATCATCTCCTTACTTACTTAATTACTAACTCAGAATCCCCAAAAACTTGCAGAATTTTAACCTTTTTCTTAAGTGTCGTAAGAAGTCCATGAATTAACACCTCATATTCTGCTACATTATTTGTGCAATGAAATTGAAGCCTATGGGCTACAAAGAAATTCTTACCTTTTGGACTGATCAGTTCAAACCCTGCCCCAGCTCCATGCTTGGACTTGGATCCATCAAATCTAAGTGTCCAAGACTCAGCAGCTGTAATCTTCTTCATCACATCCTTGGGCTTAATATTGCTAGATGGTTTTTCAGATGACACGAACTTCTTTTCTTGATAGTCTTCTTGAGGGTTTTGTATATCTGTTTTAACTACCAGGGTTGGATTCATGCATTTCTGTACTTGTTCTACTACTGTTTGGAATAAACAACACTCCAACTCTGAATGGGAAGCATTATGAACTCTACACCAATTAGGTAAGAGTAATTCTCCAAAGCTTGTCCTTCTACCTAGGTGAATTTGATTTTCAACACACTGCTTTATGAATTCCGGTAAATTGTCTAATAGGCTGATCTGATTATCTTCAGTTTCCTCTTCTTCCTCCACTGATTTTGTCAAAATAGTAACATGGCTGGATCTTCTTTCTCCATCGATAGGCATCGTGTGTAGCATCAATACCTCCTCTGAGTCTGACTCCTCATACTGTGTCGACAACATATAATTTCCTATGCCAACTTCTGTTGAAGTCTTTTGGTGTTCTATAATCATGTATTTCATTCTTGGCTCTCTCTCAATTCTTATCTGATTGGGCACTCCTTTCCAGGGAAGCCACATATGAGAGTGATCATTAGACACATAACCATTCAAAGCCTTAGTAAAATCTCTTCCTAGAATCAAACCATACACATCCGGGATATCAGCTACTTGAATATTGATAACCTGTTGAATCCTTGGGTGCGAAGCTATCTACATGTGAATCATGTTCAATTCTCCCACCACATTTACTTCAATTCTATCCAATTGAGTTACTTTCTTCTGAGAGTCAGCAAGTGTAATCCCTAAAGCTCTACATACTCCAAATGGCATCACATTGGTGGAAGCACCAAAATCTAGTAAACAATTATGTAGATTCTTACCGAATATGCACATAGAGATCAGAAATGGTGGAGTTTCTGTCTTCCCTTGGAACAAAGTTGGCTGAGTATCTACTTGAGCCACTTGAGTCTTGTCTCTTTCCTTTCCTTTGTCTCCAGGGGGAAGGTTAGTCTAAATGTGTGCCTGATCTTGTATTTTCATAGGTTGAGAACTAGAAATCTTGCTGTTATGCTCATTAGAAGGTTTATCCAAAGACACAAGATGTGCATCATAAGTACCTAAAACCGCCTTCCTAATTGCAGGGAACCTCAATAACTCAAATGCTGAAAGATTTACCTTTAATTTCTTGAACTCCTCAGTAACATACAAAGCCATTTCCTCCTCACTCATATCAATGGGAGCCTCCCCAGGAGATTCCTCCACCTTGTCTTTGCTTGTTTGAACAGTTTTTTCCTTCTATAGATCAATTGAAGCTCATCTTTCCTTCAAAATATATTGCCTAGAAACATGGGGATAAGAAAGATTTTTACTAGCATTAGGATCTGGAGGGGTATTGAAATTATTAGGAGGAATAGAGGTGGTGAAGGGTCCCCCAGCCTATGGGCACCTATGGGGTAAGTTTCTTAAATCATATCCTTTACCCGGCCTCTAGAACATCTGTACTTCTTAAACATAAGCTTCTTCACTATCAAGGGGGCCATTATCATTTGTTACTTCTTCATTAAATAACTGAGCCACCTTGTCGCCATTGCAAATTTGATTTGTTTTATTTTTTTGAGGATCAAATTTTTCTTCTGGAATATTTTCTTCACTTGCTGGGAAGGGAGCGTGATTTAATACCAGCATAGGAGAATTATAAGGGGTGGAGGGAACAATCTCCTGCCCATTTGCATTATTCTCCACCTCATACTAGAAAATAGAGGCCACGGTTTGGAACTCTGAACAATCTAATTCTAAATGTTGACTTGTCTTATGAAGCCTACACCATCCTGACAGGGCAGCCTCAACCAAATATACACCACTAGGAGGCTTGTCTTGACTGACTGGATGATTTGTAGATTGGTTGACAACTTGATTAACTGGTTGATCCAATGGAGTGGGGACTCCTCCATTATTACATCCTGTATTCCACATTTTTCTCTATCCTTGTGATTGCCTCTTATCAAATCCTGATCCGCTACCTTGTCCTCTATCAAAATTCTTTCTTTGATCATTATTGTAGCCTCTGTCACTGTTGTAACCCCTATCCTGATTATATCCTCTGTCATTGTGGAATCCTCTCTCATTACGCTGTCCTCTATCAAAATTCTTCCCTTGTGGAAATTCCCTATTCTGATTGGATTGTATATTCTTCTGAGTAGCTTGTAATTGGTTGTTTTGATTCCTTAAGTATGTCACCTCTAGGTTCAGCTTCTTTATGTACTCTACCATTTCATCAATCATTTCTTTATTTGGATCTACATAAGGTGGCCAGCTTGGGTTACTCTGAGGGGGGACAGGCATTGTAGCAGATCCCATAGACTAATGCAACACTTAAGAGTTCCATAAATAGGCAGGGAAACTATTTGGTTCTGGTTGATAGATGGGCTGGTTAACCTGCTGCTGGGGAAAATTGATCATAGGAGAAACTTGGCTCATGGGGAGACCGGGATGCAACACCAAAGGTAATTGAGGTACTGGATTCATGATTGGAGTATGATTGGTAAGTGCATGATTTACTGCCTGAACCTGATTGGGATGTGCAACTGGTCCTAAAGAAGGAAATGGTCTAGTCACATGTTGTCTTAGATCTGTGCTAAGCTTAACAGCTTCTATATAGGCATCAGTTAGTTAGCTGGAGGGTTGGGTCTCCACTTCAGAAAGGCAGCTGTGAAGCTATCCAATGCTTCATAATAGACTCCCATGGCTATATTATTATCCAAAACATAAGGATCTTGAAGTTTGGTGTACGCACGGTGAAACCTATTATTGAAACTGGATATTGGTTCATTGACTTCTCTCTTAACTTTAGTGAATTGCAAATACAATTCATTGGCACTAATAGGTATTCTAAACTTCTATAAAAAGGCAGTTTCAAGATCATTCCAATTGAGAATTGAGCCAGATGGGAGGTGATTGTACCAGTAAAAAGCCTCTTCTAGTGAATAAGGAAATAGTCTACACGCAACATCCTCATAAACAATCCCTCTATCTTTGAGACAGGTTTGGAAGATCCTTATATGCTCTTCTACAGTCCTGTTTGGGTCATTGACATGGAACATTGAACAAAAGTGTTCAAGGTTTTTGGGCATAACATTGTAAGCGTTAAAAAATAAAGGGGATGGATTATTAGTTAGGAAGGCCATTGGTAATAGTGGGGGAGGTGGTTGTGGTTGGTTAATGATAGGTTGAGGTTGTTGAATGGGGACTACTTCTGGGATGGGTATGGCTTCAACTTCTGGATGTGAAGATATAGATGATGCTGGTGAAGGGATGGGTGATGATGATTCTCCCCTTTCTCAAAACCTGGTTGACCTAGTGGGGAACTGTAATTCTTGTAAATCTTCCTCTCCTATGGTAGATCTAGTATTTCTCCTATATCTCTCTGGAGAGATGGCGTTCAAGAAATGATCCAGTGTGCTCATTCAGGCACTCCTTCTAGCCCCAATCTGTTGATGATGTTTTCTACACAGCAACAACATAGACAGAATGCAATATTCTATCTCTCTTGAAAGGTTATTTTCAACAATAAACTACTAAAAATCACCCTAAGGTCTATCGGGTGTCAGGTCATGACAATGCATAAACAACTCAGATAATATGTGAAATGCTGGTAATCACAATCGGACCTTACTACAAGCAAACTGCATCTTTTCAATTTATCATATTTTTGCAATATGATGATCTTAAATCCTAAATTTAACCAGATAATAAAGAAACAGCAAAAGATAAGGGTACAAGAATATGATAAGATCTAAACTATTTCTAGAATGAATAATGCAAATAATAGATATCTGGAATGGACCAATCTCAAGTAACCAATTCTTGATCAACCCACAATGCAATATCACAAGAATGGTGCAATCTTCTAAGGTATAAAGATTTTCAAATCATAGATATTCATCCACAATCGAACTTAAGCACATGTAAATATATGGTCCAGGGTGACTTTACCAGCCTACTACAATCAGATAGTTACTGGGAGTATAGACTAGAGATTGCTACAAACATTCCAAATATGAAATCATGTACATCACTCACCAAACTAATCCAACTCTAAAACACTAAATTCTAAATCTTTAAGCAATTTGAAAAATGAAACAATTGGAACCATGCAAGATAAACTAACATAAGAGATTTCACCAGGAAAACCATAATGTCTTCAATTGTATTAGATCACCAAAGTGCTGCAACAATTCCACTGTTCTGTTACAATATTTGCTTCAAGAAATTGACTTCTACTTCTACTACTAAATGCTCTAGCTCTTACTGATCTAACTTGTCTCTATTATCTTTTTCTTCTATTTTTCCCTTTACAATGAGGCATGAATGCCCTTTATAACAAATTCTCAAGACATGTCAACCCAACCAAACATTTACAACATAAAACAACCAAAACAAGTCGGCCTTAGGAATTTTAAAATAAGGCACACATTAAATTCCATTACATCATCAAGTTCGGCCTAGACACATTCCCCAATGTAGCCCAGATCAACACATGCCCTATAATAATAGGGAAGCACAAATTTCAAAATGGCATTAACTACTGCCTCCCTTATCCTTACTTTGGGCCAATGATCCTTGACCCCTCAAAAACACTTTATCTAGCTCAGTGACAGGTGGCAAGGGCAAGATCCTAAGTCTGCATTCAATGGAGCCAATCTCCTCCTTTGACTGCTTAATAGTCTTATTCCAATCATCCCTGTGAGATTGACACTTATCCATCATCGCTAAATAAGTTGCCGCATCATCCAATAGGTGACCTGTTATGACATTCTCAGCATTCAGGGCATACATCATGCCACCATTCTCTTAACTGTTCTAGATTTAGGTATTTAGGAGCAATTTTCCTCCTACCAGTCATAACCTCAAAAAATGCAATACATTCCTCATACACTCCAGTCAGGTCACCATCTATCAACTTCTTTCACTTCTAAATCTTCCTCATGGCCTTCTGCCGAATCTGCAAAGCCTCAAACCATTCCCAAGGCTCATTAAGTCTAGAGGAAGGAAGGATCCCATCTACTACCAATTGATCCTTTCCATATTCCATAATTACTTTGGATTTCTGCAGCAGGAGATCAATATCCTCCTTATCCTAGGATAGCACATATTCCAACAGTTCCTTGGCCCTGACTGCATCTTTCCCAACTAAAAGGATATCCTTGATTGCATTGTCTCCTTTCACCTGCACATCCTTTAACCAATCTGTTGTAGTCTGAGCAGAGGCTTTCATCCTTTCAATCTCGAAAATAGTTTCCTTGTACATGAAACCAGGAGTAGCAAAGGAAGATGGGTGAAGAGATTGTAGAGGTTTCATCACCTCTTCCAAGAATTTCTTAAGTCTCTCATTTTCCTTTCTTAGCCCATGCTTAGTATGAGTCTCTTTCCTCAATCTGCCATCTATCACAACACTGGACCCTTCATACTCCTCAATATCTTGTTCCATAGATGCTGGCCCAAGGTTAAAAGTTTGCACATTATAATCCTCACCAGTGACATCCTCCCTAGTCTTGTCCACAGCAGGGGTAGCAATGTGGATTACTCTGTTATTCACTTCGTCCCTTTCTATTCTTTAAACTACCTTGTCTGCCTTCTTCATCTTACCTTTACCAATCTTAGATAGCATCTCATCCCAATCTAAAGGAGTGTCTTCAACAACAACTTGTTTCTTCCTTGTAATCTCCTTTTGAAGCCAATCCGGGACAATGGGTTCCACCTAGATTTCCTCTGTTTTTGCCTCTTCATGCTGTTCTGTTATTTTATCCTCTTCCTTTTCAGGGACCTGCTTAGCTTGATCTCCTACCTCAATCTCCGCCTCTTGCACCAGCGATGGGATTCTAACAGGACTACTTTCCTTTTCAGCTGATCCATTACCTTTGCTATTTGCCAGAGAATCTTCATATTGGACTAGTGGGGAAGGGTGCTTTTCTACCTCTTCAACCTCGAGCCCAGCTACCACACCAAAGAGCTCTCCTTCCTTGAAAGGTCCTATCTCTCCACTAGTCTCATGTTTCTCAAGAGTCTCTTGCTTAGGCACGCTTGGTGAAGGGGAAGTAGCCTTAGGTTGCTCCAGAACTGGTGACTTTGGAGGAGGATCCATCTTTTGCACAGTTTCGTTAGGGGATGGAGTCCTTGATTTCCTCAAATAAACCTTTGTCTTTTCCCCTGAACTCTCCACATCAACAATTGGAGGCTCATCCTTAGAGGTATCATGACCTTTCCTCTTTGAAACCCTAGTTGTTCTTGTCTTCTTTGGCGGTGGAGGAGCATCCTCCTCTTCTGACTTTTCAAATCCTTCCTCATCAGAGGACCTACCTATTTTCAAATCTCTACTTCTTTTCTTCCCTTTTGGCTTTCTTTTTGGTTCTGGCTCACCTTCTTTAGGGCCTCTGATTTTTATTATGAATGGTGATCTCCTTTTAGTTTTCCCTTTGGGGTCATCTTCCCCAGATTCTTCTGAAGTAGACATAGGATTAAGATTTCCCATCAAATTAAAGGTACAGGGTACCTTCTCACTCTCCAACTCCCAAACCTTATGTTTTAGCCATGAAGTAGTAAATCTCATAACAGGACCCATTAGGTCTTCCAGCTCAGTTACCTCATCATCATTCCAGTTTATCTCTGATCTGTCCTTAACAGACTCATAGGCACGATCTTGCACCAGATTTCCATTGTCCTCTAGCTGGTCAGGGATTAACGTAACATTGTATTGCCTAATCACATCGACAGAAAGCCTAGAGTACCTTTTGTTCCTTGCCTCAAAATCATCTTTGATATTGGCCCAATAGTCTTCTAGGTCATCCTTATGATGGTACTCTTTGGTAGCCTTGTTATGTGCTTCCTCGGTGATATCAAAATTTGTCCTTTTGGAGTGGAAGGAGAAACCATGAGCTGCCAACTCATCGCTTGCTACGTGTGTTGATTGAATGGAAGGGCACACCTCCGCTATGCCAATTCCAAGAGGGAAATCCCCACCAAAACCTATTTTATACTTCTCCTTTTTGACAATTGCATCAAATTCACATATTTGTCTAACAATTTCCAATAACACAATATGATCTATAGGCTACCTAGGTAACCTATATGGAGCAGTTGGGCATCCATCAATTTTGATGTAAGATAAGGTGGGAAACTGAATGAACCAGGCTCCATATCTCTTTATCAATTCCTTTGCTCCATCTAATTGTCTCACTTGCTCCGCATTTTGAAGCATCTTAGTGATATGCATTGTGAATGCATCATTGGCTCTTCGGTAATCCTGGTGTCCTAGGTGTAATTCTGGATATATCTCATAGACTATATCCTGCCCAAATGTCCCCTGTGGATTCAAAATCCTGTATAGGTAGAATCTAGCTAACACATACACCACATAGGAAGACATGGTGAACTTCTTTGTTTCTAGGACATCCCTTAATTGCTTATCAATCACAACACTAATAAGTCCCGCCCAATGGTAATTGGTTCCTTGTTCAATCTTGTTGATCACATGGACCATCCAGCTTTCCAACACTCTAGCACTTTTCAAACTGGCCACTCTGCTCAAGAATGTGATTGCATAATAAATATCTGATCTGAATCTAACCCTTTGCAATTGCTTGGAAAATTTGGAGTAGTGTGACTTTGGTTTTTCCAACCAAGAATTAATCATCTGCTGAGCTTTGGTGGGCTCATTCTCATAGTAGGTTCTAGCTAGATCCATGTTTAAGGCGCACATAGAAGGAAAATCTAGCATGTCAAAGGCCTGGGCAATAGAAACAAGGCTAAAATTTTCCAAGACCCTTCCCTCAGTGTTGACCACCCTTTGTGTGTCGAAGTCATACTGCCAGGCACACTCAAGTATTAACTCATAGCATTGGATTGCAGGAGGGAACCCTACCACGTGAACCATTCTAGACTTCATCATTCCCTATCTTAGGACTGACAGATCCTTCTGAGCTATTCTCTCTTTAAACTCCTCATATCGCCATGCTCCAACATTCGTGTCTGAGACCTCAGACCACATTGAAGATATGTTGCTTTTAGGGAGTTGACTCTTAGTGCCCAATCTTAATCTTTCTGCCTCTGAAATAGAGGACCCCTCCGTGTCACCCTTAGATTTTCCTGCAGCAGCCTTGCTTGATTCAACCTGCACTCACAAAAGAATGTCATGGGTATGCAATTATCATACATATTCTAATTCAAAGGTTAGTATAAAATCATATAAAGCAATAAAGATCCATCACTAATCATCAGTCTTAGAAAATCCAAAGAATGAGGCAATCTAGGAAAATAAGGTAACCGAGGAAAATGAGGTAACCTAGGAAAATCTAGTTGGGGCAGAATTCAGAGAAATCCAACCCAGACAGATTCCTATTGCCAAGACACCATGCACCAAATAAATCGTTAGCACGGACAAAAGATTATGAGATTATCATGGAATTCATTCATTAGCAAGAAGAAATCAACATTTAGCATTTACTCCATTAATCCTATCTTCAGAAATCAAAAGAAATAAAACCAGATAGGAAAAATAGAAAAGTCTGGACAGGAAGGATTTTCGTGGATAGTTCAAATATTCCAGAATTCGCTATACCCCGCAGAATTGGCCGAAACCAGGAAAATCCGGGTGCGCAGAAATTTCGCAGACACCTTGGAAACCCGACGAATGAAAAGACGTGGACTAGTGACTGAATGATCATGTAAAACCTTGCTAATTGGGATTCAAATGATTTCAAAATCAACGCCAACCAACAAGATTCAGAATGTGCTTGAACTTAAATTTCAAAAGACCTCAAATGACTAAACTTCATGGCAAAACGATGATGCCCTAATTTCAAAGAATAAACCCTTCACCATGAAAACCAGGGTAGGCTCAAGGTTTGGAATACTATCCTGAAGGATGAATCTAAAGCACTTTGAGTCCTCACAAACCATAGAATTGGCTTAATATAGGCTCAAGATAGACAAATCATAACAAATTCATTAATCTAGGCCGAACGCTGAAAAAACCCTAACCTCGCACAATACAGCAAATTACACACTTAGAGGGAAAAAATCTAACCTAGAGCACCTTCCAAATGGATGCACCCATCATCTAATGGATAAATACAAGCACACATGGCACATGTGCTGAGGTTTCACTGAAAAATGGGTCAAACCCCAATTTGATAAATACAAAATTTTAACCAAGCATAAGCCGACCCGAAATGACCATCAATCAACATAGAACAGTTCAATCATCATGTAAACAAATGAAAGGGCCAATGATAACCCACCATGGATTAGTCCAGATGAAACTCGAACTCGAAGAAGCGACTACAAAATGAGTATGCGTTAGCAATGAAAACCTTAATCTGCGCTCCACCAATCCACATGCAAGTAGCTCAAGATTAATGATCAAAGCTCAAATGAAGAACGCACTTACACGCTAAAGCAGTAAAGAAGTGAATAATGAAGTCCAAATGATGTCTAAAATCCTTTAATCCCTCCATATTCCCATCTGAGCAAAGGTACTTCGAGCATTAATGAATGACAAGACATGTCAGAAAATTTGGAAACCCGAGCCGAGGATGAAATTTTAGAAAATCCCAAGATACGCAGAAAATCTGGATGAATATGAATTTTGCAGATATGGCAGAAACCAGGATTTTAACAAAGTTCGAGATTTTGGCATAGTCCAGGAAAATTCCAGAGTCAAGTAGAAACCCAGATTCAGAAAATACAATAATGAACAGACAATGAACCAAGGCCCGGGATAATCCGCCGGAGCTGGAAAATCCCAAATTCAGGTCAAAACCCAGATTTTCACCAAAACCCAACTTTAACCAATTCAAACCCTAGGGCAAGACCGAAACCAGTAAGACCAACATCTAAAGACCTTAAAAAGACAAATCTCATAAAACCAAAGGTCAAAAGACATCATGAAAAGAGGGGGTCCCTACTCCAAGTGGGGCGTGTGTGCAAAACTGCACAACAGTTTTCTTTACCAGAACCTATTGTTTGTTGTTGTTGCAACTCATTTATTATGATTTTCCAAGCAATATAGTTCATTATGTATGCATGAATGAACTCTGTGATTTCAATCTCTACCATTCCTAGCATAGATCTTGCACTTTATTTTCTAACTTGTAGGTAGAAATTGCATGTTGATGTATGGGCATGCACCAAATTCCACCTTGCAGATTGTTCTCTTGCTAAACTTTCCATGCAGGTTTGGTCATTCTTCAAGTCCAAAAAATATCGGAGAAGCATAACCTTCGTGGTTGGGTAGTAAAGCACTTCAACATGTTCTCATCCACAAGTGGAGGCAAGCATACAAGAAGAACCATAGTTGTTCACAAGACTATTATAGTCTAAGATGTAACTTGATGTAATTCATTCTTGTAAGTATTGATGTAAAGTGTATAATGTAATGACTTTTTAGCCTTAGGAGCCAAGTCAAATGTGGTATTGTAATTTTAATTTTGAAATGAATATATGAATCTTTGAATTATTTGAAATGGACATGTGTAGCTATGATTGACTTTAGCCACTAGTTATGTCTTTTTAATTTGGAGTATATTCATGTGTCATTTACAATAATATTAATTAATTAATAATTAGGAATGGGTCATTACATTTGGTACCAAAGCTTAGGGTTCAACTATAGGCCTTTTGAGTCTACCACAGTTGACTAGGGGTAGTTCACCCTTGACCCAAAATTTGGATGTCCTGAGAATTTATCAAACTTGAATAGAATGCAAGAATGGGAAGGTCAAAGGCAAGATGAAGGAAAGGGAAAAATGTGAGAACCTCACATGAGAATGATGTAAATGAAGGAAATGCAAAGATAGAGGTTCAACAAAAAATTCCCAATGATGAAACTCTAGCTTAGGAACTTACACAACTCAAGCTAGAGATAGGCTTAAAGATTGAGGAGAAGCAAACACCTAAGATCAAAAATCCTTCTGTAATATTGGATTGGCCTCTAGGGTGTGGACCTAATGCACCCTTGTTGACTAAAGCGGAAAAGGAGAGCCTATACGCTCAACCATCCTCTTCTATTAAGTTTTAAGTAAACTCGGATGATGATCCAGAGGAATGTCCTCTTTCTAATATTGAGAAATCATAATGATGTAAAAATAATTCTATTGTAAATAAGGGTCTACTAACTCACCTTAAATATAAATATAATCAAATAATATTTTTTTGGTGTGTTCAAGGAGAGACTCTAAAATGTGTGTATGATGCATGAATGTGTATGTCTTCTATATTGAGGAATGTATGCATAAGAAAATTATGTGATGTAGCATAAGAAATTTTATTCATAGAACCTTGTGTTGAGATGTGATAAATCTGACTGTGTTGTAGGATAAGTATGGGACAACATGGTGACCACCAAGCAAGATGGGGGTGGTAGTGGTTCTGATAATGGGTTGAACAAGAGACTGGAGCAAATTCTAGATCTTCTAAATTGGGAAGAGTCTCGCATGGATCATATTGAGCAAGAAGTATGAGTGGCATGTGAGGACTAGGACCAAGGGAATGCAGAAGGAAATCAAGGAGATGGTTGTGCAAGGGCAGGTCTATGAAGGAAAATTAAGGAAGAGCTTTGGAAAAACATCAAAAGAGTAGCACCACCCAAGTTTGATGGTAAGGCTATCTGAACATGAGCTAAGGCTTGGAATATAGAAATGGAAAAATACTTTGGGATACGTAACCTTTTTGAATAGACTAAGGTGGCATGGGCCACGTATCAACTCTTAGGTGAAGTAGCAACTTGGTGGGATAATGAGAAATTAGAATCAAATCTTCAACCTATTGAGATCACTTAGGAACTCTTAATCCAAGATTTTAGGAAGAGATGGTTACTGCAATGTTTTTTGACAAGAAAGTGATGGAATTTAAAAACTTAACCCAGGGAAATATGACCATCATTTAGTATTGGGAAAAGTTCACCAATCTGTTAAAGTATGTGCCCCAATATCATGGAGATGAATGGTTTTGTATCCAAAAATTTATAATGGCACTCAAACCTCACATAGGAGTTGAAGTGGATATGCACGAACCTCAAACCATGAATAAAGTCTTCCAAAAAGCCACCAAATAGGAACAAAATTTGCAACAATTATCCAATCTTTGTAGTGATTCAAGTTCTAAGTCATGATATGGGAAGAAAAAATTTCATAAGGGAGACAAGAGTCATCAACTATATAATCTCAAGAGGGGAAGTGAATTGCAGGAGAAGGGTGAAGATGGTAATGGTGGAAAGAACAAGAAAGCAAACAAGGGTAAGTGTAAGGACAACCATAAGTAGAAGGGATTTAGAGAGGACAAGCCAAGAGGTCGCAAAGGGCCTCATGATGGATGTTATAATTGTAGAGGTAACCATTATGCCTCAAATTTTCCTAAACAATCTAAGCCATAGAAGGAAGGAAGATACCCATAGATGCAACATCATCAGATCCATGCTATAGTGGACAACAAACAAGCAGAGTATCATGCTTTGCCAATTCAGCTAACAGGTAAGCTATATGGCCAATCTATTTCAATATTAATTAATACTAGAGCTACTATATATTTTATTGATCCTAAAATAATATCTAAGATACCCATTAGACCTAGATACATGGAAAATTTATAGAAAGTCTAGTATGGTAGTCGAGCAGAGCAGAGGGTATATACATGTCTCTTTTGCACTGAGTTAGAGCTTTCAATCTTTCAAACCTAGGTCAACTTGTATGTGGCACCCTTAGGATCATATGATGTAATTTTTGGAATAAATTGGTTAATTGAGCATAAGGCTATAGTGAATTGTGAGGATAAGGTGGTTGACTATTTGGATAATTAGGGAAACCCAGTTGAGGTTTGTGGAATACAAAGGCCCTTAGAGCTTAGACAAATTTTTACGATGCAACTCAAAAATGCTCATCAAAAGGGGTGTGTGATTTTATGTGGTGCATGTTAGTAATAATAATAGCAAGGATTCATACTAAAATGACTATCCTATTCTCAAGGAGTTCCAAGAGGTATTCCTTAATGAACTTACGAAGTTTCCTCCAAGGCAGGAATTCAATTTTTCTATCCACTTGGTTCCAAGAGTTGAGCCTCAATCCAAGGAACTTTATCAGATGACCACTACAAAACTCTATGAGTTGAAGGCCCATTTAATGGAATTGTTGGATAAGGTACTTATAAGACCCAGTGTGTCTCCTTAGGGAGTGTTGGTTATTTATTGAAAAAAAATGATGGAACTTTGGATCTATGTATAGATTATCAGATGTTGAAAAAGGTTACCATCAACAATAACAATCCACTTCTAAGGATTGATGAGTTGTTTGACCAGATGAAAGGAGTGAAGGTGTTCTCAAAGATTGATCTCAGGTCAGGGTACCATCAATTGAAGATTAAGGAAGAAGATATTCTGAAGACTATATTTAGAACATGATATGGACATTACATGTTCATAGTGGTACCTTTCAATTTAACTAATGAACCAGTAACCTTTATGAACCTTATGAATAGTGTATTCAAAGCCTACTTGGATGATTTTTCCCTGAATTTTATTAACAACATTCTAGACTACTCAAGGACTGTCGAAGAGCATGATATATATTTGAGGATATTTTTTCAATGATTGAGAGAAAGTAAAATCTTTGGGAAGTTGTCCAAGTTTTCATTCTATCAAGGAAAAGTGCACTATTTGGGCCATATCATTTCAATTGAAGGATTATCCATAGACCTCAAGAAGATCAAGGCAATAATTGAATGGCCAGTGCCTCAGAATGTGTTAGAAGTTTGTAGCTTCATGGGCCTTGTAGGATACTATAGGAAGTTGTTTCAAGGGTTCTCCTAGATTGCATCTCCTATTACCTCAGTCCAAAGGAAGGTAACACAATTTGAATGGACTAAAAAATGCAAAAAAGCATTCCAACTCTTCAAAGAGAGGCTCACCATAGCACCAATGTTGACTATCTTTGATCCTAATGGGAGATTCACAATAATGAAAGATGCTTTAGGAGAGGAATTGGGAGAAGTATTAATGCAAGATGGACAAGTGGTAGCATATGAATCAATAAAGTTCAAGTAGCACAAAGTGAACTACGCAACTCATGATTTGGAATTGGAGGCCATAGTTCATGCCTTACAGATGTCAAGGCATTATCTTTTTTTAAAGCCATTTGAACTCAATATAGACCACTTGGGGTTGAGATACATATTTACCCATCCAAACCTTAATGCATGGCAAAGAAGGTGATTGGAATTCCTTAGCGAGTATGACTTTTGAATTGAATATATAGAAGGAAAAGAGAATGGAGTGATTGATGCTCTTAGTAGACGAAGGCATATGGTAGCCATGATCTCATCAAGGTATAACTTGAGACAAAAGGTAATTCAAAATTTTCCAAGGGATGAGCAATATGAGAGAGTGAAGAGTGCCCTACTAGTAAATCCATCGGATCATTGGTTCAATGGGTATGAGATTGAAATGGATGGTATTTTGAGATACCAAAGAAGAATGTATATTCCTAACTCTAGAGAGATGATGAAGTTGGTTTTAGAAGTTCACAATGCACCTTATTCTAGAAACCTTAAAGTGTCCAAGATGATCACGGAGTTGAAGACTCTGTATTTTTGGCCTAAGCTCAAGAAGGATGTAGTGGAGTACGTAGCAAGATGCTTGGAGTGCCAGTGAGTCAAGGCTAAGCATGCACATCCAACTAGGTTATTGTATCCTCATGACCTACTAGAGTATAAATGGCAGGTCATTAGTATGGATTTCATGCAGGGGTTGTCATTGAGAAAGAATAAGTATGATGTTATCTTGGTTGTGATTGATAAGTTGACTAAGGTTATGCACTTCATTCTGACAAACCTTAAGGATGGATTGTTGACCCTAGCTAATAAATTTTTCCATGAGATCTATTTGCATGGAGTGCCAGAGATTATCATTTTTGATAGGGACACACGAATGAACACATGGTTTTGGATGACCTTGAATGCGACATTGGGGACTAAATTCAATTTTATCCCAGCTTATCATCCTCAAACTAACGGGAAAACATAGAGGGTAAATCAGGTATTCAAATACTTCCTCCAAACATATTATATGGACTGATAGTATAGGTGGGAAGAATATTTTCCTTTGGTAGAGTTTTCTTTCAAAAAATCCTATCATACATCCTTAGGCATGGGACCATTGGAAGTATTGTATGGGTGGAAGTGTCGTACTCCCATAAGTTGGGATAAGTTGGAGGACAAGATCATAGTAGGCCTTGAAATGCTTAAGGAAATGGAAGAAAAAATTGAGGTTCATTAAGAGGGGATAGAAGGAGGCAGTAGACCGACATAAGAGTTATGCCGACAAGAACCAAACTCTTAGATAGTTCATAATAAGGACCACTTTTTTCCTAAGAGTTAAACCTCATAAAAACTCTATTTATTTTGGAAATTCTTCCAAGTTTTCCCCAAGATATATGGGACCGTTTTAAGTCTTGGAAGTGATTAACCCAGTTGCTTATTTACTATATCTACCACCTACTCTAGCTTGACTTCATATGTAACGCCCTGCCACGAAACCCCAGAGGACAACACATCTAAAAAATAACAAAGATGGAACAATTTTTTTAAAAAGAGAAACAACAATGATCTACACAATATATCATAACATAAAATCTAATCCTAAGTCCTATAAGGTTCCATGACTACGCTACTAACACTTCAATAAATAAGCTACTAACACTTCAATAAATAAGAAATAGAATTATTCCATTAACAAATATGTTTGCGTGATTTATATAGTAAGAAAATTAATTTCAATCCATTACATTAAATGAATCTATGATATAAATTCCCATAACATGTCATCCAAGAAACAACATGAGAGATAATTTCTAACAAATATATACAAATTACATTACATGAGAGTAGATCATAATTTGTTACATAATTAATTTTTTTACAATAATTCTTCCTTGGATACACATGGGGATATTACATCTAAATTACAATATATGATACAACTGATTTATAGTCCAATACTAGCACATAAAAGATATTCCACTCGAACTAGAACATGAACTTGAATCTGCTACACAAGATTCATCTCCATGCACACAAACAAGCATCAAGGAAACCCAATGGAGGAAAAAGAACCAACCTCTTGACCATGTGGAACCCTGAGGTCCACCCCCGTGCTAGGAGATAACACAAGGTCCCACCACAAAAACATTCAAGAAGATAGAGGCTAACATAAACAAGGCTATGCATGACTCCAACACAACACTACTAACAATATCAACATCACATAACACTTACATTGCTTCCAGAGGCATATAGACATCAAAAGGAGAACATACAACCAGGGAATGCTAGACTACAATAGGGAGGAGTTTCATCACATGGTCCTAGCATGGGTTGTCCTGACAGTCTCTCACTAGATGTCGACCCCCACCTATGGTTGTCTTGATAGTCTCTCACTAGATGTCGGCCCCATAGAGTGACACATGTGGAACCAACATTCATTTTGTGAGGATAAGGAATTTGGTCTTTCCAACCAAGCATTCTCAACCCATCCTTAGCCTAAATGAGCAGTACAGGCATGGGTGAGGCATCCAATTATCTTAATTAATGCATGAAAACCATCCATCCCCCTAATTCATTATTAACTTATCACTCAATTAAGAAACTATTCAATGGGTTGTCCTAGACATCACTTTGGGTTCCTCCCCCCATTGAGATCCACTCCCCCTACTTGCAACTAGAAAACCCTACAGCAAGCAAGGTATTATCATATTGCACACAAACATAAGCATATAAATCAAAACACCATGCAAGGCATAGACCCTCTTGGACACATAACATTGCCCAACCTCTTACAAAGTGAAACCAAAAAAATAACCACACATACATAATGTTCCCTCCTAAGCCTCTGGAAGACAACCATAACAAAATTTACACCATAACACACTCTTTTAAACAATCACTAAAACATCCAATTTTACAATAACTTGCATAATAAAACAAGCAATCACCTAAGTAATACAATGTAAAATACATTATTTTCACATTCCAAATTTACTCATACTTAGCCACTAAATTCACTCATTTAAATAAACCATTCATTTATCTAAATATAATCAAATCAATTTCTTTTCATTTCTATTTAAATTTTCCAATTCACAAACTATATTATCAATTAATTACAAGCCATAAATAGTCTTTTAATTTCATAGGTAGAATTGTTCTTTTACTAAAATTATAATATGTATACATGCATAAATACATATATATACATACATGCATATATATATACACACACATACATAAATATGTATATATTTTACAATAGAATGAAGTTTTCTTTATAATAGATTATAAAATAATACAATAGACATATGCATACTTATACAACATATATACATAAATATATAATTTGAAACCCAACCACAGTACATTTACATGAAACTCGTATATTATCGATGCCCAGGAAAAACATATATATACATTGAATGATACATAATTGAATTCCAAGTGAATTCATTGAAATCTACATATAATCGAATGCCACATGTAACATATTTACTGAATACCAAATATTTTAGTGAGACATCAAATTGTGTTCGTAAAGAATAAGTCATTCAACACATGCATTCAATGCCAACTCAAACATGCAACCACCAACACATTTAATCAATACACACATTATTGATATGGCACTAAGGAGATAAATAAAATGCCACATCAAGAGTTTCGTATCATATGCCAAACATAGGTAAATCAAACAAAATTGATTGCCAAAGATAGATGAATCACATTAAAATCAAAGCATTCAAAAAAAATGCATGGTGTGGGAAGTCAAGGTACAACATTTGTTAAGGATGTAGGGCATCACATACCAACCAAAAATTATGGCCAACCAAGCGTAAGTCATAGCACCAAAATAGTAGCACCCTCCAAACAAAAGTGTAAGCATTAGTTACTAAATATGAAGTGAAACACTGTAACACATAGATAATTAAAGATAAGGGGAATTCCCAAAACACATGCAAGCAGTTGAACCATAGGAGAGAAAATTGGTAGAGCTCCTAAAATTTTTGAAAATTTTGAGCTTGTTTTGTGCCCTATGGTTGTCTGTTGCATCCATGCCCAAGGGTAGGGTTTAGGGTTTTAGCCTTGAAACCTTTTTCTCAAATTTATTAAGTCTTTATCCCTTGGAATTTTAATGTTTCTTTGACCTGCTACACCCCACTATCGATCATCTAAGTTGTAAGTTAAGCCATTGAATGCATGTTATCACTAACCGCTTTGTTTAGGCTTTTCGATCACCCTATGCCTTTATAGATTTAAATTTTCCCCAATGGTCGGGAAAAATATTTTATGGAAAAAAATTATGTTTTAAGTCATTTTCTTGAGGGTCATAATCCCATTAGCCTAGTCATGGCCCCATTTTTATGACTAACTTTATTTGCATGTGTAGAAATCTCACCTGTTGGATCTTAAGATCAAATCCCAACCATTGCTCGTAGGATTAAAATAATGGTTTTTAAAATGGTGTGAGGTCTGTGATTGAGTGACATGTGTACTCATTGAGGCTAGGCCCAATATACATTCAAATTCCCAACTCCTAATGGTTTTGAGATTAACAATGGATATGTGATGTCGGGACAAGATCTCAACCATTCATTGCTCACTTCACAAGATTAAAAATAGTGTTCACCAAAAATGTGTGAGGTCTATGATTGAATGACACATGTGTTGATTCATCTACTTGAAGAAAGGAGGGGACCCCATGGGAAGGAATGATGTGGCCTCCATCTAGCACGTATTCATTGGATGAGGCACTAGTAAATGATGGCAACCAACATTCAAATCATGTTGACTCAATCTAAGTCATTCAATGTGCCATCTCAGAGGAAGATCAATGGCTACTATTCAAAATCAAACAGATGTAAATTACAGTTGTTTCACTTCATGCAAGTGAACAATAATGGTAGACAAGACATTCATAGTTATCAAAATTTGGGCATAAAGGCACACGAAGATTGATTTTCTCAAATAATTGAAGATTCTAAGTGAATGCTAAGCATCTGGGAGATTCATCAAAGTTGTTCAAACCTCAACACACATAAATTAGGGTTCCTACAAATGGAAAAAGTCATAAGTATAATTAAATTTATATCTTGTGCTTTATTTTAAATAATCTTGCATTGGGGAAAGTTTTGACTATTTTCCTTCCAATTGGATTGGTCTGCATGCTTTAATTGCTTTATTATGTTTTAAAATTGTGTATAAATTGTGGTTTTCTTCCAATTATTCCCTAGGATTTTAGTTGAAAGAGATAAGCTTTGAAACCCTCTGTGTCAAAATCCTAGTTTATTCTCAACTCACTTAGTTATCCATGGCTCACAAGACATAAAGGTCTCATTCTTAAACTGCAATTAGGACACTCTCTCAGGACATTGTCAATCAACTAAAAACCTCGAATAACAAGAGGGCTAAAGGAGTAGTAATATACTATGGCTCTATGATGAATTCCCATAGGATTATTAGATAAACAACATGGTATCAAGGATGTTGAATCCCCTTTCACTGGATGGAAAATGTTTAAGAACTTGTTTGGAAACAGGGACTGTGGAGTCCCCACCTACAACACTTGGAGAATAGACATGGGAAAACTAGTAGTCCCATATATATATATGGATGTACACCTATTGAGGGTGTTGCATCAATATATGACCGTCTTTCTAGAGTAATTAGGGAACATGATGGTACTGAGATAGTCAAGATCACTAAGGAAGAGATTGCATAAATTTTTAAATTGCATGATTGGAATCAAGATATGATTCCTATTGACCTTGATGCTTTAAGAAGGAATATGAGAATACCAAGGTATTTTTCAGAACCTCAATGTTTCCAATGCACACTACCACAACATGATATGGAAAGAATATAAAATAGATAAAGATTGGCAAAGATGAGAAAGAACCTTTTCCAATGAGGTACTTTTCCAATTATTTCAAGAAGACTATCTATTGTTTGTGCCATATTATTTGTTTTGATGCACCAAACACTATTCCAATGGAATACATGTACATGGTAGCTAACATTTAGCATGCATCTACCAATGTAGTTTATGATTATGCTACCTATTTCACAGAGCATATCCATAACGGCTTGGTTTCTCTTAAGGTAGGGAAGAATTTGGTAAAATTATGGTGGTACTCCCTTTTGATGCACATGTATTTATATAAGCGAGAGAGGCACTTTGGGAAAGAAATGTCATTGAAGAAGAGAGAGGGTGATCTTGAGCTGCCCGTCTAGTGTTATACCCAAATCTTGGACAAGGATGACCAAAAGTTTGATTATGTGATCTTCTACAATGTTTTTGCTTCCAAGTTGAGGAGACTCGTGATTTTTGATCCACCAAGGATCCCACAAGAAATTCATGATTTATTAAGGCCCATAGAAAGGAGACTAGAACTGAAGATAACTCATAATTTGGGAGACATCATCCCATATTCAGATACAACTATATTTAGGTTATATGGGACAAATTTCAATCCTTTTGTGTTACCAAGGGATGTTCCATTGAGGATTATATTTATAGAAGTGATGAGGTAACTCAAAGGTGCAAAAATGGTACACCTACCAAAAGAGAAAAAAAGTTTATTCTTCCCTAAGTGGACAACATTTGAAGATTTTGTGATGGTTAAGGGAGAATGGAAGGTCTTTGATAAGATCTTGGGTCCTTACAAGTTGAGAACAATATGCCCTAAAAACCATGATCCTAAAGGTTTCAATGTTGTAGTAAAGGCAAGAACTAATATGGGTGTATTTTTTAAAAAAAATTATTATCCTAAGGATGTCATTAGAAATATTCTTGACTTACAAGTGCAAAAAGAAAGGAAAGTCATGAATCTTTCTTTCAACAAGATGTTGGAAAATTTTAGGAAATTAGATCCTACCTATGATCCTCTGCCTAACATTCAAGGAGAATAGAATAGGGTAATGTATGTTTTGGAAAAGTTTAAAAATGTTGTTGGTGTGCTAAGAGAGAAAAGAACTAGATTACAAATAAAGGGAAATCAAAGGCTGTTGAAGAAGATCCCACAATAGTATTTGAGGGAAGGCCTTCTTACTAGCCACCCAAGAAGATCTAAGTATATTCTAGGAGCAAAGAGAAAGTGAAGAAACAACAAACTTTTCTAACCCCTGCTACACCCAAGGGATTAGGGGAAATTTCTCTTATGAGATCAATTCCTCGATAGTCTTCACCTAGTATAGTTGATGTTGATTCTCCTCCTAGAGATTCTCATCCATTAGAGTAGCCACCAATTAAAAGACAAAGGGTTGAGGTGAGTGGGTAGTTGATTACCTTGATATTGATGAAGATGACATTTTGATAACACCTAATGATATGCAGTAAAGGATGCCTTCTCCCCCAAGGGAAGTTGCATCAAGCTCTAGAGGAAGCATCCTAAGATTCACAAAGGCAGAATCGCGTGGTGTGAGTAATATTGATGACATGAGATAGGAGGCTTGTAGGGAATTCATGGAGGATGACTTATATATTGAAACAACATCATTCATAGATTTTGCATGGAGAGAAAAAGATTCAAAGTATGAAGAGAGGGTTACCGATGAGAGAATATTGCATCCTAAATTTCCTAAGAGCACCATTTAAGAAAATGTGAGGAAGGAAATGAGGAAAAAATTTCAAAGTATCACAGCTGAGGAAGGAAGGGAACTTTTGAAAAATATTTGTGTTTTGTTATTGCTTGAATGGGATATAGTTGATGCAGTGTTATTGGATACCATAAGGAGGTCTGAAAGGCCCTTATTCCAAACTGAGGAAGAAGCCAGACTGGCATTTCAAGTGTATGCTTTTACTCAAAAGTGGGATTCCCTAGGTATATGGTCATTATCTCTTGGTTCTAAGAAACCCAAAGTTGCAAAACCAGCTGACTTTAGTAGAGAATTGATTATAAAGAGAGTTGTTGATACTCTAGCATTGGAAGTAGCTGGCATGACCATAAATGTAACTAGGTTCACAAAAGAAACAATTGAGAGCCTTACTAAATATATGGACATGTATAGGAGAAAGTATAATGAGATTATTGATGAATATAATAAGAATCAACAAAGGGTTGTTGAACTTGAAACAAAGCTAGCATTATGGAAACAACAAAGGGAAACATTAAGGTCTCAAGGACCAGTTAGCTTGAGCCATGTTGCTCGCACTTCTCATATGAAGTCATCATTAGTCACCTCCTCCTCCACTTGAGCAATCATTGTCAAATTTTCCTTACAACCTTGGTCAAGAGCCACTTGTAGTAGAGGAGCCATGCACATCAGGTGCAACTCCATCTAAGAAGCTTCATCTAATGAGCCTATGAAGGAGCAACTACTTCAAAAAATTGAGGTATACAAGAAATTGCTTGAAAAAATGTAAAACCCAATGCATGAAAATAATTCAAAGATTGTTGATAATGTTTTGAAGCATCTAAATAAGAAAATTTAGAGTAAGTTGAATAGTGTTCATGAAAATTATTATTTGATGCTACGAGAAATAAGGTTATCTCAAAGGGATAAGGAATTGGGAACTCCAATCCTAGATAAATGGATTCCTATGGTTGAGAATTTAAAAATCATGGAAATCGGGGCTAAGTAGTAGGAAGATAGATATCCAAGGGTGGTCCTAGCTTACAAATTTTCCAGTGATGTTAAGGAATAAAAGTTTCAATGCTATGCAGCCCCATTAGAAAAGAAAATAAGAGAATTGAAGGCAAAGTTTGATGAAGTAGATTTGACATTGTTTCTTGATATTCAACATAACTATGATGAGGTAAAACCCCTAAAAATGTGGAAAGACCAAGTGGACACTACAATTATTTCTCAAGCAAATTTTTTTTGTGAGAAGGTAGAAATTGACATACTAAAATATGCTTTGGAGAAACTATCTTTCATCATCATTTTTCTTGAAGAAATCATCAAGGAGGCCAATTCAATAATGAAAAAGTACTCTTGATACAAAAAGAAGATGGATGAAATCATTGATTTCAATTGGTCATTTGATGCAAAGTATGAATAGTGGATGGGGATGTTTATTGATGAATTGGATATGTGAGTACAGAAAGGAAACCCATATACTTGGTCAAGTATAGTACAGGTCTGGCCTTAGAAACTACAATGTATTAAATATGTGTGTCTCCTAAATGAGAGTACCATAGGTGAATGTTAACCATTGATGATGTGGATGCTGACTTGGAGGTTTGTTCACCTTTTCTATCTTTATAGATTTTTGTCATTTTGCCCGATGGAATGGATGTGCTATAATGGTTTGAAGATTATTCTTTTCAACATGTGCCTTTTGGAAGGTGAGTTTTCTTCTCATAGCAAATGGAAATAATCTTTTTCTCATGTGTATTCTCTCCAATTGAAGATGTAAATATAACCGCAAAGGGAATATTTGTTGTAGTGGTCTAATTAGAATGTGACATGTGTACTTTTGGCCTAAATCTTGTTTTTCTCCCTTGTTCTCATAAAAGGGAATTCAGGGCCATTAGTATGAGTCTCTTGTTGAATTTTGGAATTGAATTATGCAAATTGTGAGCACAAAAATTATAGTTGTTTAAGTTTGTATCTTAAGTTTCGAGTCTAGCTAGCGATTTTTTTCAATTGTATGGTTTTTGAACATATCTGAGCAATAGTGCAAATCCTTAGAGTTTATCATCTCTCCAGCTATACTTTGTATCTGGATTATTAATGAAAATAGGATCAAGGATCATTTCATTAATCTTCATTATCATTGTGCTTTGATGTATGTTTTATTTTAGGCTTTGATTCAATGTATTAGTTAAAATGCTTCGAGTAAATCATGAATTCACATACTTGTGTAGTGGATCTAATAAGTAGTGGTAAATTCTAAGTATTAATTTTTAAATTTCAAGGAATTCTCATGTAGATCATGGGTGTTTAGGATTAAATTTACCTCACAGTTCAATCTGCTTTGTCTTGACTCCTAGCCCAAAGATATGGCACTGATCTTAAGTATTGTAGACATTTCCAATGGTTTCGTTTATCCAATTTGAGAATGTAACCTTTATAAATATACTCTTTAATTAGTTTTCTTTTTGTTGTGTTTGGTGTTATATGGTATTCTCATCTTTTAGGTCTTTAATTCTTATAAGGAATTGCCAATTTCTTGAAGGATTTCATATATTTAGTCTCTGATGGGAATAAATATGCTTTATTATACAATGTGTGAGATAATTGTTTAGAGGAATTACAGAATATACATTGTGCGATTACCCTTCCTGGTCTTGTAGAGCCCAAAGTGCAAGAGTTGAAGCATCATAGCTTCATCTCATTTGTTGGCCAATTATATCTCAAGTATTTGAAAATTGAGTCTGGCAAGCTCATAGGTACTTGGAAAGATTTGATTGGTTCTTTAAAAACAACCAACACAAATTACATGATCAAATTAAGGCATCAATTACTATTCTTAAGTATACCCATTGCAATATAGGAATTGAATACCTATGCTTAAACATAACCACAATATAATAAATCACTACCAAATAAGAAACTTGACTCTTACGTTATCCAGGTAGATGCACCGATAGAATTTCACCACATAGCAATGACTAATACAAAGATTAAACCCTAAATTTCTATAATTAGTTAGCATACAAGGAAATGAAAGGGCAACCAACCCAAAGGAAATGCTTGACTATAACCAAAGAGTAGTAGGTGAGTGCTAAAGTATATGAAGAGAAAGCCTTAAAAACTCTCCAATGCAAAAGCACAAATTGGATTTGTTGAAATGTCTTCAAAAATTCTCAAGCAATTGCAATCGAACTGAGAAAGAAAAGAGAGAGAGAAATGAAATAAATAGGATACCCAAAATAATTTGGGTTTCATGACTGCCAAGGGGCTTTGAAACTTCTCTGGCTATGCATTTTCTGATTGTTTAATTCATAAATTAACAAGTAATTTTTTTGTTTTCCAAACTACATACGAATTCAAGCATTTGTTTCAAAGATAGGGATAAAATTCATAAAACAATGGAACCTAGTTTCACTCACTTAAAAGGGTTGAAGATTTGATGCTAAGCTCCCAATTCAAGCTTGCAATTCCAATCTCTTCAAAAACCTCAAACAATCTTTGCAGAATCCCAATTCAAAATCTCCAAAAAAAATAGATGAAAGTCTCTAAAACAAGAAAATATTCATGGGAAGCAAACAAGGGTATGTGTAGGATCATGATGGGAAAAAAAGTTGCAATATGATGGGTATGTGGTTGAAGACTTTTTTTTACCCAAAATTGATGAAACGAAAAGAGTTTTTAAAGGAGATTCTCATATTTCCACCAATATAAATTATGCGTTACTTTGAATTTAATTAAGTAATTATTATTCATTTTCTATTTTATTTATGACTAAAGTCTTGATTGATAGGCTAATTGAAAAACTTCTATAGTTTTCAAATGGTATCATAGTTTTTGAATCCAAAATATGTGTCACATCTTGTGCTTTCCATACTATAGGATTAAAAAAAAGAAAATTTGAATTTCATGAAGTTTTGACCAAGTTAAGTTGGCTAGACATACGAGTTTTTAATGTTTTTTAAAAGTTGTAATAAAAAATATAATTAATTATTTACTTGGAAAAAAATTAGAAAAAAATATGCATCACATCGGGACATGAGTCCTCTAGTTATATCTAAAATATTATAAAAAAGTATTATCATTTTATAGTGGTTAGGGTGGTCAGATAGACACCTACTTCTTATTTTTTCCCTGAAATTTAAGTACTATTGCATTGAAATTTCAAACTTTCACAAAATAGTTTTTTTTTAAACAAACCTAGTAGTTTAGAAACTACATTCAATTTTATACAAATTCAATATTTCATTCCAATCGCCTTTTCTTTTGCCAAAAATAACCAATTGTATTAACTACTCTTGAGTGCATGTTGCTTCATGCAAAATTTCTTTATTTCTTTATATTTATTGTTCACTACCACTATTTATATCTTTTATTTTTATATTTATTCAACTAGACATATTCTAATTTATTTAAACGTAATAATCACTTTTTAGTATTTTATTGATTAACTTTAACTTTATATTATAATTTATTTGATCATCACTATAATTATATATAAGTATTTACTTTACTTAATAATTATATTTTAATGTGACAATTAATCATAAACATTTATCAAACGAATTTAATCAAATGGAATAAATACAAATCAATACTTGACCACAAAGTGAAGTCAAAAAGCAAGACCACAAAAACACTAATGAGCCAACCAACCATACAAACAACACTGATAGGTAAGAAAATCAAATATTCATCCTCTTCAAAGATGATCACTAAAACAGGGGACCAAGTGTTACCTTCATTCAACAATTCCATTAGGTTTTGAGGTACACTCAGACCTGTCAATTTAGGAGGAGTTGATGCTTAGTACCTGTAACCTATAGCACAAAAAATGATCGAGCATATGCATAATCATACAATCAGGCACACCGTGAAAGGAAATCATAGTGTAGCAAGGTACTTAGAAATGAGTAACGTGACACTATCCCTTTCACCAAAACACATCAAACAACTAACCACATCAATGTATAAAAATTAGTCACTTAACAACAAGATAAAAACAATCACTAGATAATCACATAATGTTCATAATAAGATTAATCCACATAATTAAGCCCATATACTAATCATATCATAAGCATAAAATAACCAATAATAGAAGTATGATCGAAGTAGTGTTATAATTTCTCAATCCAAAACAAAACAATTGTTAGTCAAACAAAAATAAAAAAATAAAAAATGAGGGGCACTACATCCCCCCCTAAAATTAGGCTTACTCCTAGAAGCATGGAAACAGGAAAGGGTATAACTCTAGCATTCGGGTTGCATCCTACCAAGTGGTTGAAGACTCAACATTAGGATCCCATGGGACCCACATCTGCTCAATGTCTCGATCCCTAAGAGTGAGTCTCCTATGTTGAAAAATGGTCATATACTCTAGAGCCAGCTACCCTTTGTCTACGCGTAGTCTCCACAACTATTCCCTAATGCTCTTCCTAAAGTTTGTCAACTGCTGCAAACACTTTGTCAGACATGTCTACATCATCCACTATTGGCTCTGAGGTTGTTGGTCTCTGA
Source organism: Sequoia sempervirens (assembly GCA_007258455.2). Lineage (NCBI taxonomy): Eukaryota > Viridiplantae > Streptophyta > Pinopsida > Cupressales > Cupressaceae > Sequoia > Sequoia sempervirens. Next base: position 190,231,303 of record VDFB02000017.1, read on the forward strand.
TTGAATCTTGAAGTGCTCTTCTAAGGACACTATCTAGCTATGTGTCCCTGTTGGCTGCAAGGAAAACATTATGTACCACTACCCTACCCCCTGCCGCCTAAGGGTATAGTGGACTATTGTCTAGAAGCTACCTCTACTAATTACAAACTATGTGCTCTAAGCTGGCTAGTCAGGGTGATAATGTTGGGCCCATTGCCAACTTTTATTTTTCTTATAGTGAAGCCTACTACCTTGCTGAGATTGAGAGTTCTCAAGTTTTGGCTAGGAACGTTGTTGTTGTTGCTATTAGCCACCCTTAGCGGGTGCTTGATGGCTCTTAGAGGAACCCACAGTCTGAGACTAACCAGCTTGAGACCCAAAACTTGCTAGAGGTGCACTACCAATCTGTACACCTCTTTGTCCTCCTAATGCCATGGCCAGATTCTCCTCTACTAACTAAGCCTTCTCTATTGCCACCTCCATGGTTTTCAGCTCAAAAAAATGGACTCCCACACTGATATGAGCATTAAAGCCCCTAATAAAATGCTAAACTAACATGGCCTCATCATCACCTATGCCTACATACTACTTAAGCTCAAATTATCCATATTCATATTTCTCTATAGAAATAGCCATCTATCTCAATTGATGGAACTCGTCAGCATGGCTCTACCTTCACTTATCAGACAAGAAATGAGCTAAGAACGTCTCCAAAAACATCTCCCAAGAAATTGAACCTATATCCAAATATAATTTTTGGTCCTCCAATCGCCACCATGTAGAAGAAAAACCTCTAAGGTGCATGATGGCACATCTCGCCTTCGTGTTACTACCATATTGATGCATGGAAAAACACTATCCAAATCTATCAACCAAGTTTCTACTTCCAATCCACCACTGGAACCATCGAAGGTAGGAGGAAAATACCTCAAGAGATCCCTCATATGTCCTGCTAAAATAGCCTCCTACTCTATTGAAACATCTCTCCTCCTAGGAGACCTTTCTCTTTCCCTAACCATCTGCTAACTACCTTCCATTCTAGGGCCTAGGAGGGAAAGGACCTCCTCAAGAAAATGATGCAATTGAGCTCCCTCTAATTTTGATTGGTCATGATTCTAACCCATGCTTCCCTGATCATTCTGAGAGACATGATGTTCCTCATGATTTCTCTCATGGAAACCCTAAGAAGGGGTGTTCTGGTGGTTGGCCCCACAACCTCTACCACATCCCCAACCTTGACCTCAACCTCTAGGCATCTTCCTACACAGACACCACCAAAGGACAAGTCTCAGGTTGTTAGGTGAGGATGAAAAAAGGGAAACATAATCTTCAGAGTCTAAGCAACTAATACAACATAATGGGCTCCTATAAAATCAAAGTACCCAGTGTTAGAACTTTGGCTCTGATACCATGTGTAACCCCGCCACGGAACCCCAGAGGACAACACATCTAAGATACAAAGATGAAACAATTTTTTTTAAAGAGAAACAACAATGACCTACACAATATATCATAACATAAAATCTAATCCTAAGTCCTCTAAGGTTTTGTGACTATGCTAATAACACTTAAATAAAAAAGAACTAGAATTATTCCATTAACAAATATGTTAGCATGATTTATCTAGAAAACAAGCTCATTTCCATCCATTACATTAAGTGAATCTATGATATACTTTCTCATAACATGTCATCTGAGAAACAACATGAAATATCATTTCTAACAAATATATATAAATTACATTACATGAGTGTACATCATAATTTGTTTTTGAAAGAGGAAAAAATAGGTTTTACAGGGACCCAAAACCACACAATTTACAAACAAAAGAAAACATCGTCAAAGATCCCATAAACAAAGAGGCTATAGAGAGGATAAAAAAATGACAAAGCCATAGCCACAAAAAAAGCCAGCAAGGGTAACAGAAAAGACCCAAAAAAGACCAGACAAAATGCCAGCAATGACTAAACTTGGGACTTTAATGTTTCCACTATCTCAGCTTCCATGTCATTCATTTCCTGAACCCCCCTCTTTAAGGTTTGGACCATCTAGGTAGTAGGGGGTGCTTTCCTCTTAAGGTTGGAATGGGTCCTCTTCAATATTCCTTGGTACTCATTCTTGTTTCTATCCTTCTCCTATTCTAGATCAACAACTAGCGAACCTTGTTGCGACTTTTCCAACTTTTAGAAAATAGCATTGATGATAATGGCATTGTGCCTTTCCATTCTATGGTTTTATTCCACAATAGTTTTCATGTTGTTTTCTATTTTTACAATTTCAGCTTCTAGAGTCTTGTAATTGTCCTCAATCTCATCATCTCCCATTCTAGTATTGTTCTTTTTCCATTTTCCTTCTTCATTGCTTAGAGCAAACAAATTCAATTTCAGTTCCTCCAACTTACTATTAAGAACCCTGTTTCTAACATTAAGATCATTAATTTCTTAATAGGCCCATTTCTTAACCCCAAAAATATCACCAACGCCACTTCTAGCAAAGGAAATGATATCTCCAGATTTATCTTGATGTAGAATGAGGTTAGGATCATCTGGGTTAGGGGAGCTGGGAAATCTGGTACCATCATCTCTAAAAGAGGCGGGAGGGGTAGAGACAAAGTTTCTACTAGCTTCATGGTTCTCAGTTTTGTCCTCCAGAGAGTTCGCAGAATACAACTGATTACATCATAATTTGTTACATCATTACATTTTTTACAATAATGCTTCCTTAAATACATGTGGGGAGATTACATGTGAATTACAATATATGATAAATTGATTTACAGTCCAATACTAGTACATAAAAGATAGTCCACTTGAACTAGAACATGAATTGAAATTTGCTACACAAGGTTCATCTGCACGCACATGAACAAACATCAAGGAAACCCAATGGAGGAAAAAACACCAACCTCCTGACCATGTGGAACCATGAGGTCAATTCCAGCTTGCAAGTCCAATCTCTTCAAAAACCCCAAAAAATCTCTATAGAATCCCAATTCAAAACCTCCAAAAAAACTAGATGAATGTCTCCAAAACAAGAAAATATTCACGGGAAGCAAACAAGAAAGTTTCAAGATTTCATTCCAATCACCTCTTTTTCCTAAAATAACCAATTATATTAATTGCTCTTGATTGCACATTGTTGCATGAAAAATTTCTTTTATTTAATTATTTTATATATATATTTATTGTTCATTACCACTATTTATATCTTTTATTTTTATATTTATTCAACTAGACATATTCTAATTTATTTAAACTTAATAATAACTTTTTAATATTTTATTCATTAACTTCAACTTTACATTATAATTTATTTGATCATCACTATAATTATATATAAGTATTTATTTTACTTAATAATTCTATTTTCATGCAACAATTAATCATAAACATTTATCAAAAAAAATTAATCAAATGGACTAAATAATAATCAATACCAGACCACCAAGCAAAGTTGAAAAGCAAGACCACAACAACACTGATGGACCAAGCAACCATATAGACAACACTGATAGGGTGTGAAAATCAGATACTCATCCTCTTCAAGGATGATGACTAAAATAGGGGACCAAGTTCTACCTCCGTTCAACAATTCCATTGGGTTTTGATGCATGCTCAAACCTATCAATTCAGGTGGAGTTGATATCCAGTACCCGTAACTTGCAACACACAAAATGGTTGAACATATACATAATCATACAATCAAGCACACCATGAAAGGAAATCACAACATATCATGGTACTCACAAATGAGTAATGTGACACTATCCATTTCACCAAAATACATCAAACAAGTAACCACATCAACACATAACAATCAGTTGCTTAACCACAATATAGGAACAATCACTAGATAATCACATAATGTTCATAATAAGATTAATAAACAATCAATTAATTCCATATACTAATCATAACATAAGCATAAAACACAAGTATCCATAAAATAAAAAACAAAATGAGGGGCAGATATGTGCAGGATCATCGTGGAAAAAATAGGCCCTTAAGTGGCAAAAAATTCAAAAAAATTGAAGTTAGGAAACTTGACATAAAAATTTGAATAAGCTATCTATATTATTTCAAAAATATGTAAAATATAATTTGTAGCAAATTGAATGTAGTTTCTAAACTACTAGGTTTGTTTTTTAAAAAATCTATTTGGTGAAAATTTGAAATTTCAATAGAGTAGTACTTAAATTTCAAGCAGTAGTACTTAAATTTCAGGAAAAAATAAGTAGTAGGTGTTTGTCTAACCACCTTAACCACAATAAAATGATAATATTTTTTTTATAATATTTTAGATATAAATAGAGGACTCATGTCCCGATGTGATGCATATTTTTTTGTAATTTTTTTCTAAGTAAATAATTAATTATGAATTTTTTATTACAACTTAAAAAAATATAAAAACTCATATGTCTAACCACCTTAACTTCATCAAAACTTTATGAAATTCAATTTTTCATATTTTAATCCTATAGTATGCAAAGCATAGAATGTGATGCATGTTTTGGATTCAAAAAATGTGATACCATTTGAAAGCTATAGATGTTTTTCAATCAGCCTATCAATCAGGACTTTAGTTGTAATTCGAATAGAAAATGAATAATAATTACTTATTAAATTCAAAGCAAGGAATAATTTATATTGGTGGAAAGATGATAATCTCCTTTAAAAACCCTTTTTGTTTCATCAACTTTGGGTTAAAAAAAAGTCGTCAGCCACATGCCCATCATGATCTTGCACATACTCAGGCACTACATCATAATGTGGTTCATGTTTCTTTGCTTAAGCCATACCACCCTGATGTGACTCATGTAATTGATTGGAAATCCTTGCAGGTACAGGATCCAGGAGTGGTGCTAGTGGATCCCATTAGAATCCTAGATAGACACAATGTTAAGTTTCAAAGCATAGATATTGTTCAATTTAAAGTCCAATGGGACCAGTACTCAAGGGACAGTGCTAGTTGGGAGGATGTGGAAGAAATAGAACACTCCTTTCCACATTTGATTTCTTGAAAAAGAGAAACTCAATAATTTTGTTTAAATTTTTTTGGATTGAGTCATTATGATATTTCATGCTTTAAATTTCTGATGTTGAAATAGGCTTATATTTTGATGTGATATTGAAATAGACATATATTTTTTATGTAATTTTGAAATAGACATATTTTTGATGTGATGTTGAAATAGACATATTTTCATAAGATGTTGAAATAGACATGAATGTTCAAAATTTTATACGATGTTATTTTATTTGACTTATTAGACATCAAGGTGATGTCTCTTCCAAGAGGGGAAGGATGTCATAACCCAATTTTATTGCATATTTATCATAATATGGTAAATTGAAATATTGAAGAAATTCAATTAAATATTAAATGGAGATTCTGGAATATTCAAAAATTGAATGAAAGAAGTTGATTGATGTTGACATTGCAAATTTTTGAAAATTATTTTATATGTTTCCAAGAATTTAACGTTACAGATCAATTTGCAAGTGCAAGTGTGTTCAGTTGTAGGGTGATAGGTTGAAGGATGAGAACACAGTTGAAGTAGGATTGTTTAGCCGAATCGAATGGTAAGCCAGTTGGAACCTGGGAGCACACACCACAAATGGCATGATGACTTGCATTTGAATTAAATTGCATATATAAGAGAACGAAATTTTCTGACTCAAATTATCTCTGCTATTGACAATAATGGCTTGTAGATTAAAATTTGTCTACTTAAGCTTTGTGTTTGAAGAAATGAAAAAAAATATTTGAAAGAATGATTAAAAAGGACAAGAGAATTCATTTTTAATATATATATATATATAGATGCTCAAATTTGAATTTAAGTTCGTTATTGTAAATAATAGTGTATGGAACTTGTAAGCCATTACAAACAAACTTATACCTAAAATGAATATATAAATATATATACATGTATGTAGGTAAATACGCTTACATACACACACACACACACACACACACACACACATATATATATATATGCACATTATGTGAATACATGGTAAATAAGAATGAACCATTTAAATACTGATATATATATATATATACACACATGAATGCATATTCAAATTTAATATTGAATTCAATTTGATAACCGATAATGTTCTAATATCGGACTATTGAGAAATCAAAGATGATTATGTAGGGCTTGGTATAACATGGTAATAATGGAAATATTCAAATTTGTAGTGGCTGGTGATAAGGCAATAATGCCTTTTCTAGTGGCATGCAAAAGGTAGAGTAATAAGTTATTGTTTCCATTCTGGATACTAAACATGGAGGCAAAGATAACTAGTTTTTTTGAAGGAAAAATTAAAAAGTGTGGTCATGGGTGAGGAAGAATCAATAGGAAGCCTCTCACAAAGCTTGATTTATTAGGTAAATCAATTGCATAGAAAGAAAGCTCATTTTTCCTTTGTATTTCTATTATTGTATGAATGATAACTTCCATTCTATCCATTTCATTATTTACTATAATGTGTAATCCCATTGAAATCATAGCTTTGAGCCGAGTTGTGTGTGGTATCAACCATAGTATTGGGTTGCTTTAACTATAGCCAATGATATGTGAGTTTTATTTCAAAGCCTTGTGGCTAGCTTTTATAGCTAGGTCAAGCCTTAGAATCTCTTAAGTATGTCTGTTCTTTAGTTCCCACCTTTGTGCCAACCATGTGATGTCTATTCAACATCTCTGAAGCTAAATCTCTGCATTTTTATGATGTTTCATAAAACATGGAGGATTGACCATTGATCGATCCCTTGAACAAGGGTAATCACTTTGTGTTTTGTTTTCATATGTGTCGCTTTCATCATATCGGTTGGGTTGATATATGGCTGGTTAAACCAAAGGATTAATTCACATTATTTGTAATATTCAATGCCACCTCTTTCAAGAGGAATGGTGGTGAAATATTTTCTCAAATCCAATAAACCCAAGTAGGGTTCAATCTGTAAGGTCATTCTTGCATGTTGAATTTTTATGGGGAAATTTGCATGTATTTATGCTTGAATCTATTGATGATTATGTTACTAGAAGAATGCACTAGACCAATATAAAAGGTTGACTAGAGTAATCTTTGAATGAATGTATAAACTCAGAAGGCATGAGTTCTGCTAGAACTCCAAAACTTCCATGTCTTTTTAATGACTAAATACTTGTCTAAGTTTACCTTGACAAGCATGACCAACTTGGATTCCTTACAATATTAAGTTTCACAATGACTCTCAGGAATTAGAGCTACTCAAAATATGAATATTAGACATTCTATTTTATATATAAATAAGGCTATATGATTATTAGGGAAATCTCTTGGCTTGCTTGAAAAATTGGCAAAAAGAAGTTGTAGCTAATATTGTTACTGGAAAACAACATTATTTATTTTTTAGTTCAAAGAGGAGCATCCCATTCTATTTAAAGAAAATAGTGAACAATTAAATATGATATTTCCATTAGCATCTAAACAGCTCATAGCAACAATAAGAAATTCCAAACAATGTATGTTCTATTGGAAAAATGATATTTTTTGTCATTAAACATAACTGTTTAGTCTTAAATAGTATTGAAATGATGTACACATTGAAGAATATTTTATAAACGACAATGTTTGTTTGAATAAAGTTATATTTTTGGTTGAAATGACTTGTTTTAAAACTATTTACTAGAAAATAGTACTTGTTATGTTTAAACAATGAATGTTCATATGTAAACAACTTGTTTTATAACTGTTTAGTGGGAAACAATACCTCTTTTGTTTAAACAATGAATGTTCATATGTAAACTTGTTTTATAACTATTTAGTAGGAAATAGTACTTTTTCTATTTAAACAAAGAATGTTTATATGTAAACAACTTGTTTTATAACTACTTACTAGGAAACAATAC
>VDFB02000017.1:190239281-190306168 GCA_007258455.2 Sequoia sempervirens
CTTTGTAAGTTTTGTTGTTTTGGCTTTTCCATCGCTGGAATTTTTAAGCGCATGGAGAATATCTTGAGATTGTTGTAACAAACTAATGTTGTCTTTTGAAGTGGGACATGTTTTCTACAATGAGTTGAGGTAAATTTTGTCTCATGTTTATTTGCTTCACCTGAAGACTTGAGTGTAATTGAAAATAGAATATTGTTGCAGTAGCCCAATGAAATTTGGACATGTGTGCTCCTTGTCCTAAAGCTTGTTTTGCTCCTTCATCTCTATAAGATGGAATTTAGGGCCAAAAGTAGTAGTTAGTTGAAAATTTTGAGTTAACATTGTGAAATTGTCAAGACAATATGAAGCAAGTTCTAGAGTTTTGTTTTAATTTTCTTTTGGAATTTATATTTATGCATGTAACTTTGATAGCAATATAACATTTATAATACATAGTAATATCAGTTTCATGGCTATTATCTCTCCTTGTATACGTTCTATAAGTTATGAGTGAAATTAATCTAGGATTTCTTTCATTTCTCTCTATGATTTCTTGATGTATGTTTAGTTTCACACTTTCTTATTGATTCAATGAATGGTTGTAAATACTTGGGTGAGATTAATAACTTCTTAAAACTGGGCTTTGGGATTGTTATAAGTAGTAGTATTGGTGAACGTCATAGAGAAATGTTGTAATTCAAGGTTTCTTGAGGATATAGGTGCTATTGTCTAGATTGTTATCAGGTCACATAGGAAGATATTGACTCTATGCATGGGACAAAGTCACTGGTTCATGTAGAATAGTTGTAGTTCATTTTTCAATGTTGAGTCATTTGCTACCCAAATTTTAAATCATAAACTCTCAAGTGGATAATGTTGTTATTGTTTTGTGTTAAAGATCCATCCTCTCATGCGTAATATATATGACATTGATTAATAAGTTTTCAAGTTTTTTGATGCATAGTATTGAATGGTTTTATGAGAGACATTTGTTATTGGCAATTTATTTGATCATATTTGTGTGAAGTGTCTGAGTATACATTGTGGGATTACCCTTCTAGGTTTCATAGAGCCCAAAGAGTAGGAACATAATTCTTGTAGATTCTATTCATTTGTTGGCCAATCCCTTTAGAAATAATGATAATTGGAAACAAGAAATTCCATAGGTATTCCTAGAGATTAGTTTGGTTCTAAGAAAATAACAAATAGATTAGCGACTCTACTGGGGACTAGCTAAGTCCAAAGTCTCTAGTTCAAATTTTTTATAGCCAGAGTCAATAGTTAGTTGTGATATTCTTTACTATTTGGAGAATAACTAGTTTTAATTGTGTTGCATTGGTCCCATCATACCGAGTCTTATGTGTCAAGTGTTATTCCATTCTGCCACATTTTCTTGGGTAATGTTTAAAGTATTTTTTGAAGTAACAAGTACAAAATCAAACTGCAATCACTTTTTATTTCCCATTATTCTAGGTGGAAACTCTAAGTTCTATAGTACCTGTGTAAAGATTAGTTCTTACAAGGAAGATAAGGAGAAAGATCTTGTAGTATTGAACATTATGAGGAAGACCAAAAGTTATGCGAAGAAGTACCCTGAGTAGAAGGAAAAATCTGAACATACAAAAGAAAAGAAACCTGAATGGGTCAGGAAACACTCTAAATCAAGTAAGTCTATTGATTCCCCTCTTGATATATCTCCTACTTTTAATATTGATATAAGTAGTGCTAGTATCCATGAAGAAGGACATGAGGTTCAAAGGTCTAATATAAATCAAGGAAGCTTCCCGGTTGAACAAGTGTTTGACAGTGAGTTAAATATTTCAAGAGAGGAAGATAGGTGGGATTTTTGAGAAAAGAATAAGAAGTTCTCTGATTCTTCAACTCCTGGACTTGGCTCCATTTTTAATGGAAAGAATTTTAAGCCACAAGGTAAATCTCTTGATGATCCAGTCCACTTTTCTCTTGAGGAAGACCCTGTTGACCAACCCTACTTTACCCCTACCCCAAGTTAGCATGGGGATGTTCTAGAAAATGAGGAAGACATAGATAATGATATGAAATGTATAGAGGAGGAAGAGCTAAGGCTTCAAGAAAAAGAAGAAAAAGAATGAAAGAATGAAAAGAGAGGGAAGATAGGATTAGAGCTAAGCAACTTGAGAGAGATGATAGAAGGAAAAATTTAGAGGAAACGAGAGAGAATATTGCAAGGCATAAGACTTTTGAGGAAAATATTTCTAAATTTACCTCTAAGATGACCAATGATATTCCTACAACAACAATCTCAATGGGAGCCTCAGCTACTAATACCTACACAACATCTGTCTCAACTACTAGAGCCTTAGGCCCTCCTGTTAATACTAAGAAGACATCATTTTATAGATCATGGGAAGAGACATGTTGACCAACCCAAGAAGACTACATTAAATAAAAATGATAATACTAATATTTCGTCTATTGAAATCCCCACACACAAGGAAAAAATTGTCCCAGCTCCATCTACTCCACCTCTAGATCCTAAGATATTAAGGTTGCAATTGGAAGGTGAAAAGTTGCGAGAAGATTTGAAGAAAGCTAAAATAATAGCTTCTAATGTAGAAATGGCTAGGAAGATCACATTCCTTAAAATTTCCACATATATTCTAGAGGCTTCAATCTCTGTACATATCAATAGTGATTCACAAAAGAAGAAATCTAATGAGCACACTCCTAGTGGATGGGGTGGCAGAGATCAAGGAGGTGGTGGTGGAGGAAAAAATAAGAATGATAATCCTTATTTTTAAGATGACGAGGGAAGTAAGAAAGGAGGAGGTGATGGTGAAAGTGGAAAGGGTAAAGATAGTAGTAATTCTAATAGCAAGAAAGATGATGAGCATAGAGATGATTATAGGGATCGACATACTAGGAGACCACTCAAAGTAGATAGATACCAACAATTATGTTTCACTAGAATACCTAGTTACCCAAACCCATTCCCTAAATTTTTTAGTCTTTCTCTAGTAAAATTCTCTAGAAATAATGCCTTGAGTGGTGAGGACCATCTCATAGCATTCACTAATGTTATGGATGATTTTGAGGTGGAGGTAGAAGATGTTATGATGAATTTGTTCATACAGTCTCTTATTGATGATGCACGAGAGTGGTATAGAAGTTTTCTTGTTGAAAGAATTGGCTCTTGGGAGGAATTCAAAAGGTTGTTTAGAGAACAATATAGTAATAAGACCGATTCAAGATTTTTTTTGAATCAATTTAATAAAATTGTTAAGGGATCCAACGAATTTTTTGCTAAGTTCAACACAAGATTCTAGAAGGTGAGAAAAAGGTTTCCTCCTCATCTACAACTGAATGATCATGTGTGTATGGTAAATTACTATAATTATTTTGATGCAAAAATGAGTTATCACTTGCTAGATAAGTGTTCTCAATCATTAAGGGGAGATTTTAAAATGGAAAAGCATATTGAAAATATTAGCCAAGCAACTGGTAAAGCTGGCAGAAGAGATGATCCAAAACTCTTCAAAAGTTCAAAACAGGAAGATAAGAGTGCAGGTGCTAAACGGGGGACAATTGAGGACAAGCTTGATAGTTTTATGAAAACCATCAATGATAAGAATGTGAAACAAGAGAAGGCTCAACCAAATAACTATTAGAGGAATGAAAGACCCCCTAGGTTGCAAGACCAGCCATACAAAACCAATTGGTATAATGGGAAGCCTATCCTAAATAATCAAAGAAACACCCAAAATAAAGTTCCTCTAGACCATCTGCAAAAGAATTCAGGAAATTTTGTTGAGGATACTCCTTGGTTTATGACTTTCCAAATGCCACATTCCTCACAACAATGTGTAGTTACATAGATGGTTGAAGTAGAGGATGACATACCAGAGGACTGTGATTAGTAGGATCAAGAGGATGGTGTACTTATGATTATGGGAGATTCTGATGTTTCCTGTAGTGAGTGCTCTTCTAATGAAGGTTCTTATGAAGTGGATATAGATAATCAAAGGAAAGTTGCTAATACATATCATTACCAAGTTCTTTCTAATGAGGATTCCATTAGTGATGTTGAGGTTTACAATTTGGAGGCAATTCAATATGGTGTTTCATTGAGAAGACCCTTGGATGAGGAGATTTCAAAATACACTATAGTCTTAGCTACCCAAGCTAGAAGTTCCTATCACTTGAGGAATAGAACCATTGGAGGTGAAGAAGGAAGTCTTGCTAGTCTATTCATCAAGGAACAAAACACCAATGGCAAAAAACATGAGCCTGATGAAAAAGTAGAAGTAGTTAAAGCTAAAGAAGGAAGAGGAGATAAAATATGGGCTAAGAGAGTAGGAAAAGCCAAAATATTTTCAAGGACACAAATCCCTTGCTGAGAAATTAAAGAAACAAAAGTAGGTACCTAAAGCTACAAGGAAGGATGCTAAATATAAGGTTGAGGCAATAAAAAATAAATAGAAAGATAATACTAATGAACAAGGTATGTCCTCAATCAAACTTCCCAAGTATGCTCGTATTGATATGTTTCAGTTACTTAGTCAAGTTAAAGTATCTATGCCTTTTCTTGAAATGATGAGGATAGAGGAACATAAAAAAAAGGGCAGTAGCCCTCATCAATGGTCCTATTATAGCCTATAATGATTTAGGGATACCCACTCCAACCAAATTGAATGAAAAGGATAAGAAGGGTAAAGAAGTTGAAGGAGTAATCACTAAAATTCCCCATTTTTTCCTAAGAAATTCTATAAATACTTGTCCTGGTAAGATAGATCCATTTTTCCTTACCCTGGCAGTTGGGGGAAATTTTATAAAGAATTTTATCATTGACTCTAACACATCCAACAATATCATGCCAGTTAAAATCATGGATTCACTAGGGTTAAAGGTTGATAGCACTCATGGCAAGTGTTATGCCATGGATGCTAGAGAAGTTCTTGTTATAGATGTGATAAATGAACTTCCTTATAGGATGGAAGCCCACCGTAAAAAATAATTTAAAATGAGTGTGATAGTGGTAGATATCCCACCTAACTATGGAATGTTGTTATCATGAAAATGGAATGCATCTATGGGAGGCAGTATGCAGTGTGACATGTCTTATGCCACATTCCCTATTCATGGTAAGAATTCCCAAGTAATGAGAGAACCTAGGGTACCACATATGCTGGAGCATGTTCCTAAACATGAAACAATCCTTTTCAATGATACTGATATTGGTGAGTTCAAGGTAGAAGAGGTACCAAGAGAGGTTGAGAGGCATCCTGCACCTATAGAAAATGAAGTTTCAAAAGTATATGATAAAGAGGAACTGTGGAGAATGTACTTTGATGGTGCAAGCTCCAAAGAAGGATCTAGTGCGGGAATTTTATTAGTATCACCTACTAGAAATAAATAATAAGTTCTCTTTTAATTTTTCTTTTGTCTATACAAATTATGTGGTAGAGTATGAGCCCTTATTATTGGGGTTAAGACTTGTTGTGAGGCATGGAATAAGAAATTTAATGGCAATAGGTGATTTTAAGCTTGTGATATCCCAAGTAAGAGCTAAGTATACTAGAAAGAATAACAGACTAAAACAATACAACAATGTTGTTTGGGGTTCTATTGAATAGTTTGATGCCTTTGGGATTGATTGGATTGAAATAGGACATAATAGAGTAGCTAATTTACTTGCTAATAATTGCACTAAGAATTGATGATATAAATTTCGTAGGAATCTCTAAGGTCAAGATACAGACAAGGCCTTCCATCCCTAACAATGTATACAACTAGAAAAATTTTAATGACGATGAGGATATTCTCAAATTCCTAAATTGTGCTAATAAATATGAAGGTCAGGAGATTGAATTTAGTGGATTTGTTGAGAATATTGATGGAAAGGACATGGTATTTAGAAAAGAGGTCATCCAACTAAAAAAAAAAAAATCCCCAAAGGTCTTATAGCTCTTGGAAGGGTCTTTGATAGTCAGGATACAAATAAGGCCAAAACAAGTGAAGCTCACCCAGAGAACCTAGAGGAAGGGAACTTAGGAACAAAAAATGCCCCTAAGAAAGTCTATGTAGGAAATAAGATGAAGCCAAAGGTGAAGGCACTGTTAATTTCCTTACTTATAAAATACATACATGTTTTTGCTTGGTCAGATGATGACCTGAAAGCTTACAAAGAGGAATTGTTTTAGCATGAAATTCCTTTAAAGGATGATAAAAAGCCTTTTAGGAAAAAGCAGTGACCAATTAATCCTACTTTAGCTCCCAAGATGCAAGAGGATTTGGTAAATTTGAGAGAAGTAGGTATTATAAATCCCATTAGACATTCCTCATGGTTATGTAATCTGGTACCAATGAGAAAAAAGAATGGTGACATAAGATTATGTGTTGATTTGATAAACCTGAATGTATCCTCATTAAAGGACAATTATCCATTACCAAACATGGAAGCTATGTTATAGAAGGTAACTAACTATGAGCTACTATCAATGATGGATGATTTTTTGGGTTATAACCAAGTAAAAGTGAAGGAGTCTGAGCAGTACAAGACTGCATTTACTACACCTTGGGGTATCTATTTTTATGTCAGGATTCCTTTTAGCTTAACAAATCCAGGTGCCACTTTTCAGAGAGCTATGGATGCAGCTTTCTCAAATTTTATTGATCTATTTATGGTTGTATATCAAGATGACCTGGCCACTTATTCCAAGAAAGAAGATCATTATATCCATTTAGAAAAGGTATTTGTCAGATCATTAGAATATGGGATATCTTTGAATCCTAAGAAATGTGCCTTCGGGGTCATTAAGGGAAAGTTGTTAGGTCACATTATGTCCAAAGGAGTAAGAATAGACCCTGAAAGAATAGCAACCGTTGACGAAATCCCTCAACCAAAAAATGTCAAGTGCATTCAGTCATTTTTTGGACAAATACATTTTTTGAGAAGGTTTGTCACTAACTTTGTAGAAATCACTAGACCTATTTCTTAAATGCTGAAGAAGGGTGAAAAAGCTATTTGGAGTGAAGAGCCTAGTTAGCATTTCAAGAAAATAGAACAAGCTATTAAGGAGGCTCCAGTTTTGAAGTCTCCCTATTTTTCTAAAACAATGCATATTTTCTCTTTTGCTTCTTTACATACCATTGCTATTGTCTTACTACATAAAAAATGAGGAAGGTTTTGAACAACCTATTGCATTTTTTAGCAAACAATTACAAGCTGTAGAATTGAAATATGACACTACTGAGAAATAGGCATATGCTTTGGTAAAAGCTGTAAAGAATTTCAGGACTTATTTACAAGGGGCCACTTTCATAGCTTTTGTACCAAGTGTTGTTGTGAAAGATATTTTTACTCAATAGGAGACAATAGGCATACGGTGTAGATGGATCAACAGGGTCCAAGAATTTAACATTGATGTTCAGATTACTAAACTGGTAAGAGGACAGGGCCTAGCCAAATTAATGACAGAGCCTAATTTGGAAGCTAACCAGGTTAATCAAACTGAAGTGATTGATATTGCACCTCTCTGTGATATGCAAACATGCAAATGGTATAGAAGAATTATCCAGTATTTACAAACCTTGCAATGTCCTACTGATATGTCTGACAATGATTAAAGAACATTAAAATTGCATGCCATCAAGTATGTGATTATTGACAATGAATTATGGTGAAGATTAGATGGTGTACTTCTTAAGTGTGTAGATGGAAAGAAGGAATTGGAGCTTTTGCAGGAAATGCATAATGGCATGTGTGGGGGTCATTATATGGCAAAGACCATTGCACTCAAGATTTTAAGAGTTGGATTTTGGTGGCCTACTATTTTTAAGGATTCTCATAAGTTTTTTAAAACTTATGATGCTTGTCAATGATTCTCAAGAAAGTTGAAGTTCTCAGGAAATTTACCACTTATGCTCATCACAATTGAAGCCCCTTTCCAATAATGGGGAATTGATTTCATTGGAGAAATACCAAAAAAATCTAGTGTAGGCCACTCATGGATTCTTGTTTCCACTGAATACTTTACAAAATGGGTGGAAGCAATACCCACAAAGAAGGTAACAAGAAAGGTGGTAGTTTATTTACTGTTAAATAATATTCTTATCAGATTTGGAGTCCATGAGAGGATTATTTTAGATAATGCTATGTGTTTTAGGTTAGATGGATTCAAGGACTTTTGTGAAAAACATGGCATACAAGTCTCTTACTCTTCACCTTATCCTTAGGGAAATGGTCAAGATGAGTCTAGCAATAAGAGCTTGATGAAGATAATTAATAGAGTTATGGAAAAGAACAAAAAGGCTTGGGATTTGAAACTAAAATTGGCACTCTGGGCAGATAGAGTGATAGTGAAAATGGTTGCTAGTTATTCACCATTTGGCTTAGTATATAGTCTAGATGCTAGATTCCCTCAGAATAACCTACTCAAGATGTATAAGTTCATGAAGGAATATGATGAAGAAATTTGTGATGATATGCAGCTCACAAAATAAATAATTTGGTGCAACTAGATGAGACCAAGAGGGAAGCTCAAGTTAAAAACATGAAGATGCAATTAGAAGTTAAGCGTCTATATGACAAGAAAGCTTCTCCCAAAAAGTTTGAAGTGGATAGTATGGTGTTATCCTAGAATGCAAGATCTCAAGATAAGGGTGAGCATGGGAAATTTGAAGCATTATGGACTGGTCCTTATTTGATAGCCAACACTCATGGGGAAGATTCATATTTCCTTCAGAGCTTAATAGGTGAACTTTTTGAACTGTTAGTACATGGATAGTTCTTAAAGCCATACTTCTCTTAAGTATGTTATTTTCCATGTATGATTTGGTTTTGTATATTTTGCATATAGGTGTGCCTACTTTTGTTGTGTTTTCTTTTTCCCTACTACCTACACTGGGTAACTCCCTAGTTTGGGTTCTCTTGTACTTATCCATGGTTTTGGTCTACTTCTACCTAAGATTCTTGGGATCTCACTATGCCTGCAAGAGGCATACTTCCCCAGTTGGATCCATTGATGAAACTTGCAATAAAAAAAATTCCCATCTTAAACCCTTGTCAAATTTAGACATTTGACTAATAAATGACAGTTTAGGATTCATCTTTCATAAGCACTTATAATGTTCTATTTTTCCGTTGACTCCCTATTTCCCATTGTTGGTCATCTTAAAACCTCTTATGTCTATCATTATCATCTAACAACTGTTTCGCCAATCCTAAGTCTAGAAATCTTAATTTTTATAAGGTTAAGTTAAAGGCTTGTTTTTCCTTTACATCCTTTGCATTATAATTTCTTAGACATTTTTGAGTCCCTTTCTATTGTATCAGTGATGAATGATGGGATGAGTTTCTTTCGTATCGTGTCTCACAAATTTATTTTAAGTACTAAGATTTATATTAGAAATATACGATTTGAAAATGGCACTATGATGATCTCTCATCACTAATTACTTGAAAACCATATGAGGAGAATTCGTGATGAGTGATGGCCCTATGTTTTCTATGGTTCATCATTGATCCATTCCAAACCTTTCAACATTGATTGGCAATGAGTGATGGAGTGAGTTATTTTAAAATTTTCTTTCACTAATCTGAGTACATCTTATAAATGATGCCTTTTGTACCATTTATTTTCATGCAGGTGTACATGTCTAGATTTTATTCCCTTAATATACTTCTTTTCACTGATAGGAGCCTTAATGTGAAGTTTTATTAGCAAGAAGCAATGAAAGTGAACATGATCAAGGAATGGGATGCAGATCCAAGGGCTAGGGTTTCATCACATAAAACACTTGCATCACTGATGGAGTTGGACAAGGATGAGGAATATCAACAATAAGTGACAACCACTACATGAAGAAGCAACGTGGCAAAATCTTGAGGATTTCACAAAAAGGAGGTAGGTGGTGAGATTAATTGATGACCATTGATGTGGTTTTAAAACTGAATGATCAATGACCAGGGTTCAAACCTGAATGGCTAATTTTAGTTTTCTTGTGCAAACTTACTATCAAGCATTAATGCTGGCATGCCTCTCTCTCAGCTATAAAAGGAAGTCGATACTTGGATGATCGTGCAATTGAACTCATTGGAATATGGAAGGGATACTACAAGCTAAATAAATTATGAGGGAAGCTTCAAAAGTTACCAATAACATACGTGGTATAGCGTTCACCTGGGTAAGAAAATTTGATATTTCTTTCTAACTAAAGTATTGAGATGAATACCTTAGAAAGCTGATAAAAATTTGGGGAATTGTATCTTTGTTCACTTTTGTTAGCTATTGGGTAATCAAACACTGGATAAATTTTGAGGAAAATGTTTTGTTCAAAGGTAGTATTTTTCTGTATCATAACTGTTAAGGGTTTCTTTTGATTGTAAAGAATTGTAAACCCTAGTTTCATTGCTTTGCAAACATGAGTGACTCAGAGCCTAGTGAATCAAGCATTAGACTAGAGAGAAATCCAAAATAGAAAATGGTTAAATGAAAGAAAACTTAGGATGTTTCAGCTGAGGTTAAGTCTAAGCCATTGGCAGTATCCAACCCTTCACCAAGTACTCCTACAATGTCCATGAGGTCTAGAAGTTCCAAGAAAGAAAAAAAAAATTATCCAAGAAGCCTCTAGAGATGTAAAAGAAGGAAGGTCACAAATTGTTAAAAGACCCATAGGTCAAGTTATTGTGACCACTAGGTTGATTGATAGTGCTAGAGAAATTGTTAAAAAACCCCAACCTCAGAGCGGGTGGTAATTATTTCAGACATTCTAGAAATCCCACATGTTATCTTTGGGGACTGAACCTTGGGAAGATATTAGTCTCGAATGTGTTTGTAGAAGTGGACTTAATAATGGAACTAGCCAAGCACTCCAACCCTATGTACAAGACAATTAGAAG
The DNA here is from genome assembly GCA_007258455.2 of Sequoia sempervirens. NCBI lineage: Eukaryota > Viridiplantae > Streptophyta > Pinopsida > Cupressales > Cupressaceae > Sequoia > Sequoia sempervirens. Next base: position 190,250,140 of record VDFB02000017.1, read on the forward strand.
TGAAAATGGTGATTTAATTTTGGAGGTAACAAAAGATAAGATGATAGATGTATTTGGGTTAAATCCCAATTCTACTATAAAGGTTAGGCATGTTGAGTTGTATGTTGAGTATGAGAAGAGGAAATATGCATAAAAAGAGAGATTGCTTGTGTGACATAAAATGAGCAAGAAGAAGTTCATTGCTAAGGATGTTGAGACCTTTGAGTGTGAAGAGTTTGAAGATTACTTCAAGAACACTTATTATTGTTGGAAGTAGCTCAGGATTTTGAGGTTAGGGTAGCCCCTAATTTTTAGTAATGGTGGCAGATATACAAGTTCATAATCAAAACACTAGTTTTGATTATGCCAATTTCGTTGCTGAACAAATTAAGCATGAGGATTTCATCAATTTGAAAAAGGGGGTGCTCCCCTTATATTCCCCCCATTACTCTTTGTTGATGCATATGCTCTTATGGGAGGGTGACTATGAATGGAAAGGGGAAATTGGATTTGAAATGTAGGGACAATGAAAATAATGTTCTACTAGTATAGATGTGGACATACATGTGGGATAAGGAGTGCTCGAATTCAAATTAGATCTTGTTTTCTAATACTGTCAGATATGGTGTCTTAGAGACATTAGGTGTGGCACCTATATTTAGGCTTTCTCCAAAGATCAGAAGTATCATGGGCCTTAAACATATACCATGATCAAAATCCACACATAATTGGGTAGATTAGTTTTTACATTTTGAATGTAATTTGATCATAACCTATGGAGCTAAAGTGGCACCTCATTGTTTACCCCTATATGTCTCAGATAGATTAGCTTTTATGGAGCTCATGTGGAAAATTGATTTCATGGATTACGAGATGTTTACAAAGCCCATGAAAGGTATTGTCGTACATCCCCAATGTGAATTTTCTTACTTCAAAGTCACTACACCTAAAGGGTATGAAAATTTGGGCATTATGGTGAATAATCTTAGAATGTCTATTAATGAGATCAAAATTTGTGATCCTAAAGGACTTGTGGAAGGAAGAAGAAGAAGAAAAATATTAGACATCATACATCATGATTTCTTGTACATAGATGATGTGTTAATAAATTTTACAAGTGATGAGGTTGTCATAATCATAAAAGGGAATGGACAACTATAACGAACATTGAGGAAAGAATCATGAAAAGGAATGCATTTTACATAATTTCATACAATGTAATTGAAAACCCCTTAGAAAAAGCCTTCACTATGATAAGGTATTATCAATGTGGAGAGTTTAAAGTAATGGTAAAGGAGGCTACTATTAAAGCATAGGTTCTCCTCGAACAACAACAACAAAAACAAGCCATGGATATCTGAGAACAACCTATAAATGTTCAAGAAGTCAAGGAAGAATAAATGGCAGAACATGTGCTAGAAAATGAGGAGGTAGATCATAAATTTCCTCCTCCCCATATTGTAGAGAGTCATAGTTCAGATGTTGCCCTTGATAGAATTTCCAAATAGCAATATGATATAGAAAGTGATGATGATCCTAGGATTAGGGAGTGTGATGAATTTTTGGTTGATGATAAATTTTTTTAGAGCAAGGAATTTCAGGACTTTATGATTCAATAATGGAGTCAGGAGATAAAAGAGAGACTTGAATCAGCCTGAGCTAATGCTGAACCTTCTCATTAGGAGGAAGCTAAGAAAGCAGAGGAAGAGAAAATAAGGGATGAAGTGCAGCCATTACTCCCACTGAGACTAGAAAAATTGTTAAGGATAGTGGAATCATGATATTTCTAGGATGTACTATCACTGCTACCATAGCATATGATGAAGTGAGAAGAGACACTCAAGCTTTAATATATGAAGATCAATTTGAGCATAAAGTGTTTGGTTCTGGATATAGTCCAAAGTTGCATAATCTTGAAATTTGGTCTATGGACCCTAATACTAGAAAACATGAGGTTACTAGGCCTATTGAAGAAGTTATCGGTTCATTGGTGGTCAAAAGAGCTACTGACATAACACCTATCTAGGAAGCTGAGTTAATTGGTCATGCTGAAATGCCTAGTGTGGATACCACACATATTTCTCAGAAGAAATATGAATCTTTGGTTAAGGAATACAATAAGGCCTTGGATGAGTTAAATAAAATGGGAGCTACTATTCAAGCTACTCAGAAGACAATAAATCAGCCATCCTCTTCTTCATTTGATATTTCTAGATAGGATAGCAAGACTTTGGCCTTAAAAATTGATGATTTGAAAGGTAAGTTAATTGTTGAGAAGGAAAGTGTCAACCTTGCCATACTTGAAACATTCAAGGTGGAAATTGAAATTTTTGAGGATGTACTGAAGCACAAGGTGACCATATTGTTCCATAAGGCCAATGATGTTTAGGCCACTTATAAGAATATTCACAAGGAAAATAGAAAATATCTGCAAGTACAAGAGGCCTTCAGGAATGAGTGGAATAATTGGATTACTAGGGTAAATGCTCTAAAATAAATGATTCCCAAAATGAATGAGGACCCTAAGGTAACTACCAATATTCCTAACATTTTGCAAATCATTGAATCAATAAATGAGATGACTATTTTCAATGGAAAGTTAGGTATACAACTTCAGAGTAAGTTGCAAATATTCAAAGAGATGGAGGAGCATGGTATGCCTCATATCTTTAGTTCAAAAGGTGAATTACATCCATTTGACACCTAGAATAAAGAGTTGGGAAAGCTGCTTGCAGCAACTATGATGACCTTAACTATCACTAACTACATGTTGCTCAACGCAAATATTGACACAATGGTGGAAATTGAAATAAAGATGGGAATATTTGTTGAAGAGGCCAGGATATTAATTGATACCAAATATTCTCAATACATCACTAAGGTACAAAATTTGTTGAATGTAAAGTAATAAGATGAATAATAGATATGAGAAGAATAATACATAGCCTAAATACATTACAAATTAGGATTTTTCTATAACATGGTAAAATATTATTCTCTCCCCAATTTGAAAGTGCTAGCACATGGTGCTAATGTGGATAAGTAAATTTTGAATTTTTTCTATTTTCCTTGTCTTGCTTCGCAAGTTTTGTTGTTCTATCTTTTCCGTGGTTGGAATTTTTAAGCGCATGGAGAATACCTTGAGATTGTTGTAACAAAATAATGATGTGTTTTGAAGTGGGACCTATTTTATACAATGAGTTGTGGTCAATTTTCCCTCATGTTTATTTCCTTCACCTAAAGAGTTGAGTGTAACTAAAAATAGAATATTGTTGTAGTAGTCTAATGAAATTTGGACATGTGTTTTCCTTTACCTGAAGCTTTTTTTGCTCCTTCACCTCTATAAGAAGGAATTCAGGGCCAGGAGCAGTAGTTAGTTGAAAGATTTGAGTTAACATAGTGAAATTGTCAAGACAATATGAAGGAAGTTCTATATTTTTGTTTTAAGTTTCTCTTTGAGTTCATATTTATGCATGTAACTTTGCTAGAAATATAGCATTTATAATACATAGTAATATCAATTTCATGGCTATTATATCTCCTTGTATGCATTCTATAAGTTATGAGTGAATGTAATCTAGGATTTCTTTTGTTTGTCTCTATCATTTCTTGATGGATGTTTAGTTTCATGCTTGCTTATTGATTCAATGAATTGATGTAAATTCTTGGGTGAGATTAATAACTTCTTAGAATTGGGCTTTGGGATTGTTATAAGTAGTAGTATTCGTGAACGTCATAGAGAAATGTTGTAATCGAAGGTTTCTTGAGGATATAGGTGCTATTGTCTAGATTGTTATTAGGTCGCATAGGAAGATATTGACTCCGTGCTTGGGACAAATGCACTAGTTCATGCAGAATAGTTGTAGTTCATTTTTTAGTGTTGCGCCATTTGCTAATCAAATTTTAAATCATAAACTCTCAAGTGGATAATTTTGTTATTGTTTTGTGTTAAAGTTCCATCGTCTCATGCACAATATATATGGCATTGATTAATAAGGTTCCAACTTGTTTGATGCATGTTATTGAATGGTTTTATGAGAGATATATGTTATTGGCAATGTATTTTATCGTAATTGTGTGATGTGTCTAAGTATACATTGTGCAATCACCCTCTTGGGTTTCACAATATTGAATCTTCTATTCATTTGTTGGCCAATCCCTTTAGAAATAATAATAATTGGAAATGAAAAAGTCCATAGGTATTCCTGGAGATCAGTTTGGTTCTAAAAAAAAATCCAACATGACTCAACAATGAGTTGAAGTGATAATGAAATATTAAAGGAATAGTACTTGAACCTAAAAATCAAAGAGAATTTTGCATGTTAGAATGAGTAATCTATGAGTCCCTTCGATATAGAAAAAAGGGAAGAATTTATCAAGAAGAATTATGTATATCAATGGGATGAGGAAAGTTGTCTCTTCAATAAAGTGATAGCCTTCAATATGAAAGAGGACAAAAGAGAGTTAGAAGGGACATGAAATGGTTCCAAAATATCAAAGCAACTAGTTCCTAGTCTCCCCAAAAACCAGAAACAACATGTCCACAAAAGAGAAATATTGATGAGAGGGGTCTATATGAGTAAAAGTTAGGGAACACTCCCATTAATAGACCTAAAAAAAGAAGTGAACAAAATAACTAAGAAGGAAGGAAGAATTTTGGAGAAATGAGGATACCAGTCCCCCCAATAAAGTGATGACACTTATTGCCTTTGTAAATTCGTGAACATAAAAGAATATAGAAGGAATTGATTACAAAGAGAGTTTCGAGAAGACATGATGACATTGGTATAAGGCCATAAGGGGTCCCTTAAAAATATCGAAAGAGTAAATAACCTAGCATTCATTAGGGGAAGAATTGAATGTTGACAGGGGTATGGAATCAACCAATTTGATGCAGCAAAAGCATTCAACTCAATTAAGGTGATAATACAAGTGATATCTCAAAGAAAGAAATTGGTGGTGATGGAAAGAAAATCAACAATTGATATTCAAAAATAGCAAGAGTGAGATGAAAGTTGGCATCATTCAACATTTATGAACAAGATCCAAGAAGTTAGAAGATAAAAAAAATAGGCTAGGAGAGTTGTGGACTAAGAAATGGGGGTATGACCTATTTATATACCATTACAAGAAAATGTATAGACACAGGCCAGTATCTAACCCTTGGACGCTTAAATTGGGAAAATTCATAGTACCTAATGTAATTATTAATCTAGAATTGATGAAGGAAGTGGAAATAATGTATAGCCCTCAGACTCATATGATCTACTTGGCAGATGGGTCATCTTTTTTACCCATTACAAGAGATTACATCTTTATGGTTTTCCAATTGGATTTGAGCACTACTATGAGATTTTGAATCAAAGACCTTCTAGATGAATACCATAGTATGGATGTCAGCTATAAAAGATGGAGATTACCCTTGCACAAACCCCAGGATGAAGGAAACAGATTCAAAAGGTTTTCAAAGGATGAGCATCCCCCATTTTTAGCTAAATTATTCAAAGATTATTTTCAATACATGTACTACTCTGCTAGACAAGTCTTGGGAATAAATGTACACACATTAATGTCGATAGCCCCAATGGTTTTTGTAGTAGACATAAAAAATGAGGATGTTAGACCCTTTGATTATGTAGAATATTTGGCACAAGCCCTCAATGATGCACTGACTTCCATTAAGAATAAAAAAAACATCTATTGCAAACATAATTCATTTCTCATGCATCTAATCTTATATGAAAGACAATCTATTGGATTATGGAGTGATCATTTACAAATAAGGGACACAACCAATGATGGAAATGTTAGGACAGTACAAATGTGGACTTCTATATGGGATAGTAGATGCACTAGATCACATTACCTTTATTTTGAAGAATATTTTTTGAAGCCACTCTATAAGGTTCTTGGTCACCCTTGTAATTATAATCTATCATTAGAAATACAAAGCTTTTTATTACCTAAAGAGAAAGATCAAAATGGAAAAGTTAACCACAATTGGGGAGACTAGTATGTCTATGAGGATTGTACCAAGATTAGGGTTTACATTTTCAAAGGAGCACCTTTCCTCTTACCAAGGACAATTCTTGATAGGGTGGCATACCTGGAAATAGTTAGACAATTGGCTTATTCAAACTTCTTACACTTGAAAAGTTATCTTGCAAACAATCCCTTATGCCAAGTAATCTTTCTTTTAGTGATTTTACTATTGTTTTAGATAAAGGATATGAAGCTATTGATGATAAATTAGATCATTACAATATACCTAGAAGGGAATGAAGGAAAATGGTTTAACCCTAAGCATTTAATCAACAATGCTAGCTTACACAAAAATTGAAAGGGCATAAGCATGAGCTCTTTGTGGATGATGATTTAATTAGGAATACTGATGAATACCATGCATCAAGAAGAAGGGATATTTATATTAGGATAATGGTGGCTAAAGCATGGGGAAGGAGTCACAATCCACTCTATAATGTGGCTTTTCATGAGCTTGAAGACCTAGTGGAGAGAATGGACATGATGCTTCAACATGAAAAGGAGTTGACCAAGGATGTACCTTCTTCAACATTCAAGAGAATAGGAGATGTTGCAGTAACACAACCTAAGGATGTAACAACTTTTTGTCACGTATCACCACAACCAACCATGAACATCAGGTTTTTTGTTGATACACATATGAAAAGTGAGGAGGATATTGAGGATGAAGTTAAACTTGTATAGAAAAATGAACCAATTATTGAGAAGAATAAACCTTCACCTTAAAGGAGTGTTGTGTTTGAAGGATCTAATCAACTTTGATGATATTAGGAATAGTGCAAGCCAAAAGTTTACTTTAGATGATACATTTTTCAAGTATCTTGAGTTTAAGGCATTTATTAATGAATACAAGGGTAAGATGATAAGAGAGAAAGTAAAATAAATCCCTCTTGACAAAGAGGTTGAGGTCCTAGATGTGTTAAAAAATGAAGTGGAACAAGAGATGGAGAAAATTTCCCTAGAAAGGGGGTGAGATTTGTTGCAAGAGGTTGGGGTTATGCTCATACTAGGATGGGATATCATTTTTCCCATTGTATTTGATAGTTTTAGGAAAAGGTAAGACAAATATTTGTAATTAACTACTGAGGAAAGTGACAATATCTATACTAGTTATGGATACAACCTTGATAGTTCCACTATTTTAACTTGGGTCTTGTATCCACTAGAGAAAAGGCCTACTATTATTAGTGACCCAAGTCAAGTATTTAGCCATCTTCTTGTATAAAGAGTGGGAGACACTAATCCCATGGAGACTACCGACCTAAATCTCAATGTTGTAAAACTTACCATGGCACACATTAAAAAAATAGTGAAAGACATGTTCAAAAGGTACATTTCTAAGAATGAGAAGTTACAATAGGAAGTAGTCAAGTATAACCATAAGTTACCTTCTTCTTCAGGTACATTCTCTCCATTGGTGGAATGTGAGAATAAGGTACTAGAAGCTATGTCAAAAACCATATATTGGAAGTGTAAAAATGAAATAAATCAAAAGAAATATGATGAATTGGAAAGGAAGATGAAGATCACCAAGTTCAAAATGGCCTTAGAATTAACAAAAAGGAGATTTGGAAAGATGCTAAGGAATGCTGAAATTTTTTCGGAAATCCACAATAGAACACATGTTTCTTATCAAGAACACAAGAGGCTACACCTTACGATGATAGAGACAAAAGAAGATATATCAACCAAGGAAAATGTTGTTGAACAATTGTTAAAATATTCTAAAGAGTTAGTTGATATGCATGAGAAGTATTACACCGTGTTGACATAAGAACTTAATAAACCCTTGAACATGGCTCTACCTAATTTCTTTGATGATGAATGAGGGTTGAAGGAACATAATATATGGAAGGATGAACTCACCCACTATTTACCAGTGTCCCTTGACAAGGTGAATGATCAAGCAATGGCAATAGAAAATACACATGTACAGTTAGAGAAGATTTTCATTCTAGAATTTATTATGAAAGATATCATCACCAATGTTGACACTTATGCCAAGATAGAATACATCAAGCATTTATTAAAAGTTAACATGTTTATTGTTTAGGAAATGTAAGGAACAAAATTCATTGAGGTTATGCAACATCGGATACATTATTATGGAGCATGGACCTTGAACAAATCTTTAGTGATCACAAGTACCTGATGAAGATTAACGAAGTACGATTTGTTGCAAATTATGGTGAACTTATTTAGTTATCTCTTGTTTACTATAAATTAAATTTTTAGGGTTTTAGCAAAATACTAATGAAATGATACCATTTTCTCATGTAATGGCCTAAAGCTTGTGACTTCCTGTATATAAGGGAAACCAAGGCCAAGGAGAAGTAATAACATTAGGATAGGAATTTCTATAGAAAAAGTACTTTTGATATATAATGTATTATCTTTTGAGGTAACATAATGGGCAAGAGGGTCTTACTTGGTCATTGAATTATTGGTTTTCAGTTGCTTTGTTTCATTCAAATTCATATGAGTTCTCTTGTTGTCTCCAAAAAGATATTTTCTTGTTATTCAAATTAATATATCAAGGATATAATCAATTTGTCAAAACACATTTGTTGTTCTTGTGTGATTATTTGACTAGATCCTTCAAGGAAGGGTTAAATTGTTTTAAGTAATAACAATAACTTGGAAATATATCATTGGGATTGATAAGAACATCGTTGGAACTGATAGTCCTACACATTTATACAAAGTATAAAATTTCTAAAACTATCAAAACAATTAGAGCTAAGCTAGAAAGGAGAATCCACACATCATACATATCTTGAATCCATCTACCCAATAGAGTTATGAACTGACCATACCCACTAGATTATAGAATTTCTTAAATTTTATTCACACATTCAAGTTTCAACATTAGGAGTAGGATTATGTACTTGTCTCATATCTATCTTATATTTACATGCTAGTGTGGATAGATCCTTAAATTTAAATAAGTCATACAACCTTTAAATATGCATTGATTATTAAGGTACACCCACCTTGGTCTAGTAGACCCTCAAGTGCAATGAGCCCTAACCATATTGGTTATTTTTGTTCATTAGCCAAAAACATTGTAAGATTGATCATAGAGCTTGGCATTCTCTTAGGGTGTGCAACCTACATTTTTGATACCTAACAGATTGGTGATTCTATTGGGGAGTAGCTTATTCAACTCTAAAGCTAGAATAATCCATTATAGAGTGTTCAAAACCTTTCATTTTGGTAATTACACCTTCGTAGGGGATTCTGTGGGGGATAAAACCAAGAATATTTTCATTTAGATCTCAACACTAGAATTACTACCTGTGTCAGCAAAAAATGTATAGTTGACATTTTTATGATCGCTTGACTCTTTTTAGTGGACTTTGGATTGATTTTCCCTATATTTAATGTTGTAATGTGGCCAACACATTCACATTAGGTCTTGGATGCTTGTGAATCATTGACACTTCTAGGATATCTTGTAAAGGTGTTGTGAAGTGTTGTAACCCACTTTCACACTTTTCTAGGATCCTTTCATCATAATTCACCTAAATAACCCCATTTTATCATTTACTGGAAGTCTTATTTCATTTTTTTATAACCAACTTTCATGCTTTTCTAGACTTTTCATCACTTATTTAACCCTTTCTCATGTTTAAATGACCCCTTAATGCACTTTTCAACCATTTGTAAGTGTGTTCTTGAGGATATTATCATTAGAAAACATTTAATGCCTTGTAATTCTTGACACCCACTTAATTTTTTTAGGTGGTACTAAGTTGCCAATAGGGGTGACTTAGTCCTTTCTGGCAGAAAACTCAAAATTATTTCAATTTTCTAGCAGGATTTTGTCCTCCAACCCTTGAGGTCGGCCTATGATGTGATATTTTTGGGAAATTTAGTAAGAAAAAGTATAAATAAGGGCTTTTCCCCTCATTTTACATCTCCTACAATCTCCTAATTTCTTGCACTCACTAACATTATATCTTTTGAGCATTCAAGCACTCTAAGCACAATCAAGTCATCCATTGGAGCACTTCATTGCATATATTTATATTTCTACATCAAGGGTTTGGTAAGTTTATGACATTGCATGTTATCTATTTATCATTTTCTTTCCATTTCATTTCATTTCATAGGGTTTGATTACCAAAGTGGGGTTTGATAGAGGAAAACCCCTATAATCTAACCCGTAACCATTTTTCCCTCTTTGCATGTGTGTTTGCAAACTTTGTAGGTAGATTTGTCAAAGAAATAAGTGTTGAAAATTGGTTAGCAAATCATCAAATCTATTCAAGTCAACATAACCCTAACTCAATCTTAGAGACCCTTTTTATCCCACTTTCTGTAGAATCAAGACCGGACACTTGCCAGAAAAGAAAGTGTAGACCTAAAGCTACAGAATTTTGTCCCGAGATTCCCAAAATCTCTAAGTGGCCTAAGTCACCACTAGTGGTGGATTAGTTCCACTGCCATGGCTAAAAATTTGTTTCTCCATTTTTGGATACCCATTTGGCAGATTCCTATTCTAACAATTTTTCTCAAAATTAGGACTAAGTCACCCAGCCTGGCGTACGTGTCCCAGTCAACATTTTCAATAATTTTTTTATGATTCCAAAATATCTCCACATCAAATTTTAGATTTCAGGTGCACCTCTCTAGTTTTGTTTAGCTATTTCATCATTTACTTGCATTTTTAGGTGTCTTTGCATATCACATTATGTTTTCCAACACTTTGCATTTCTTAGGTTTAGCATCATTAAATCATTTTCCTTTTAGATTAGTGCATTAGTACATCATAATTAGACATATTTCATCTCATTTACATTAGTCTTGAGTGTAGACATTTGCATTTTAGACCCCTTCCCTTTCTCCTTTTAGGTGAAAAATCCTAGAAGGAGCTAAAGCAGTGTGGGCAATCCAAAATAATTGTCCACATTAATCTTTTCTTCTACATCCTAGGTTTTATTTACATTGAATTAGATATTACATTGAATAAATTGCATCCTAGGGTTTTCAAAATTGCATTAGTCAAAAGCTTAAATAGCTTGCATTTTGCATCATTTTTACATTTAAAACAAAACAAAAAATCTACATTTTCATACTGTAGTTCCATCTATTCATCTAAAAGACATAAAATTGCATTTAGAATTTCTAAAAAATCTCAAAAAAATCATCACTGGGACTAATTCGCCACACTAGGTGACTTAGTCCTCATGCACATTTTGCACTGTATATTTTTATATTTTTTAGGTATTTCCTACATTTTTGTTTTCTGTTATTGCTTTCTATCATACTTTCTAGATTTTTTGTCAACTGTATTTAATTTCCTTTCATCATGGATTTTTTCTTTTATAAGTTTTGGACTTCATTGAAATCCTTAGTGGACATGTCAAATTGTGCATTTAGTTATGATCATAATGACCTGAGCTTCCTCCTACTCCTTCAACTCCTCATGATTGTCCTCCTCATGATGTTGACATCATTGGAGAAGATGATGCTAGCATGAATAAGTTCTTAAATGAATTCCTTCATAATATTGAAGCCAATGCAACCTTTTACCCATCCATGAAGTCACAAGATCTTTCTACCATTTCCCCTCCTGATATGTTTGGGTATTTACATCCTGAAATCAATGAAGGACCTAAATTCCCTCAAACATGTGGACCTAGTTCCTCTAAACAAGTAGCCCCTCACCCATTTTATGATAAAAAAGTTACAAATACCCCAACCAACCTTGAGGAGACTTATGGAAAAGGTTTTACCATCTTAAGCAAACAAGGTTGTGACATAACAACTAAACATGCAATTCATCATCTTTTTGAGCAACCTACAACTGAAGAAAGCACAAAAGGACTAGGCTATCAAAGTTGTCCTCATGAACATAGGCCTCATAGTAAGCATTTAAGGCCTCATAATGATGGAATGGTGATCTTTGATTCTCCTCCTGACTTGAATGTCCCCCTTCCATGCGAGAAACCCTTACATGATTCCACTGCCAAGGATGCTAGGTCCTCTCCCTCCTTCAATTCATGAAATGGGTGTCTAATAAACACAAATGACCTTACAAATTGGAAAAAACTAAAGTCTCCTCTCCATCCACCACCTAAATGTGATAGAAAACTACAAATTCTTTTAAACAAAAGTCTTATTCTATTACCACCTTCGAATAGGTTGGTCATTTGTCCTAAAGATTCCAATATACCATATTGTAAATACCATCGTGTTCTTGGCCATCATAGTGATGAATGTCGAACATTGAAGGGCATACTAAGTAAGTATAACTTCATTGATACTGACTGTTATCTTAAGTAAGTATCACTTCAATGAATGGTGATATTTGATTCTCCTCCTAACTTGAATGTCCCCCTTCCACATGAGAAACCCTTACATGATTCCACTTCCAAGGATGCTAGGTCCTCTCGCTCCTTCAATTCATGAAATGGGTGAGTCTAGTAAACACAAATGACCTTCCAAATTGGAAGAAACTAGAGTCTCCTCTCCATCCACCACCTAAATATGACATGAAACTACAAATTATTTTAAACAAAGGTCTTATACTATTACCATCTTCGAATAGGTTGGTTATTTGTCCTAAAGATTCCAATATACCATATTGTAAATACCATCATGTTCTTGGCCATTGTGGTGATGGATATCAGACATTGAAGGACATACTAAGTAAGTATCATACTTCACCACACTTATCATGCAATTGTGGTAGATTTTTTCCATTTTCACTATTTCATGATCTTTTCCATCACCTATCTTGGCTCATTCTTACATCACACTAAGTGGGGGAAATAGGTTGTTATCCTTTTCCTAGTAATGCATTTTTCATTTTCCCTTAGCCATGTTGTTTATCTCCTACTTATACTAATTGAGCTTGGGAGATGGATGACTCATTTTATGTGTGACTTGCATTTTCATTACTAGCCTTTCTTACATTTTCCTTTTTCTTTTTCTTTTCTTTGGTATGCTTCCATGTGTATCATGTTTCCCCATGCCATGACATTTGATGTTCTCTCTCTCTCTTGTGACATTATTCTATTCCTACCTTCATTCTTCTATATGTCGTACATCACTTTTTCTCTTTTTCTTGTGTTTTCGCTCTCTTTGTGTCATTCTTCTAGTTCTACGTGTATTTGGGGAATGATGATAGTTCTAAGCTCTTTCATAAAAAAATTGTAGCAACAGACATACTAACCCCAAATCTATATATCCCTTATGTGTTTGGCGTGTTCCCTTTTGGGGGAAAGCCCTCTTTCTTTTGTTTATTTTCATTTGCATGACATAGCCTTACTCGAAAATGTATGACTTGGCATAGAGGCTTTCCAATTTGGCTCTCATGTCCTATTTCTTTTCTTTTTGCATTTTCATTTGCTACTTTAAAGAAATTTCTCATAGAAAAATGTGTAGCAATTCCTTTAAAGTGGGGGCATACATTGGCATAATTCATTTTGCATTTTTCTTTTTCTTGGTTCTTAGTGTAGCCTTTTTACTTTATATGATGTGTTTGTCACTTTGTGGATGACATTGGGTATGATTTCCTTCATAAGCATTATCTATCTTAGCATATTACATTCCTCTTAGTGCCTTGATGTGATGCATTGCATCCCCTAAGCTGTAAATATTCTATTCTTTGATTGGTCCTCTCTTGGAGACATTAGACACAATGTTCCCTAAGTTATAGACCTCAGATGAACTAAACAAGACTCCTTTGAACATCTTTTTTCATTTTGTATTTACATGGCCACCTTGAATAACACAACTTGCATGCCTTTGGTACCTTCGCATTTGTTCACATGAGTTCTAAGTATACAAATATTTTCTTGTCTCATGAAGCACAAAATGACATTGTCTTTGTTGCACCTTATTAAATTTATCAGGAGGCATACCTTTCATATGGTTAAGCGGGAAGCCCATTCTATGGCACAACTTTCCCCATAGCCACCTTTTGGGATTTCCCACCCCACGGACAACCGAAAGTTTTGTTTCCCCAAACTGAGTATACTTGTAACTTCTCACATGGTGAAAAGCCATAAGTTATGTTTCCCCAGAGTGAGTACAAATTTCTTGTTCCAAACAAACAAGCCTAGATCTAATCCACAATGAGTTGGATAGACCATTGAAGCTTTCTTTCATCTTTTCTCACCATCATGTGTGTTCCTTTGCACCTATGTTTGGTTTACCATTGGACCTTGATCCTGGAGGCTTGATCATCCCTCTTTATTATAGTTGTCTCATCTTATCAATGTGTGTGCATTAGGATCCCTCTCGATGTGCATGTTGGGCTACTTTAGCAAGAGTTTGAAGCAAGTTCATCCTCTCACTAAAGTGAGGGATTAATGTGTTGCCAAAAAATGTATAGTTAACAATTTTATGCTCACTTGAGTCTTTCTAGTGGACTGTGGATTGAATTTTCCTAGATTTAATGTTGTAATGTGGCCAACACATTCACATTAGGTCTTGGACCCTTGTGAATCATTAAGACTTCTAAGATATCTTGTAAAGGTGTTGTGAAGTGTTGTAATCTATTTTCACACTTTTCTAGGACCCTTTAATCATAATTCACCTAAATAACCCCTTTTTTATCATTTACCAACTATTATTTCAAAGTTTTGTAATCCACTTTCACACTTTTCTAGAATTTTCATCACTAATTTAACCATTTCTCATGTTTAAATGACCCCTTAATGCACTTTCTGGCCATTTTTAAGTGTTTTTTGAGGATATTCCCGTTAAACAACATTTAATGCCCTATAATTCCTGACACCCACTTAATTTTCTTAAGTGGGACTAAGTCGCCAATAGGGAGACTTAGTCCTTTTTGGCACATAACTCAAAATTATTTCAATTTTCTAGCCGGATTTTGTCCTCTAACCCTTGAGGTTGGCATGTGATGTGTTATTTTCAGAAAATTTAGTAAGAACAAGTATAAATATGGGTTTTTCCCCTTATTTTACATCTACAATCTCCTAATCTCTTATGCTCATTAGCATTAAGGGTATGTGTAGGATCATGATGGGCCAAAAAGTGGCGATATGATGGATATGTGTAGGGTATGCAGCTGACGACTTCTTTTTCACCCAAAATTGATGAAACGAAAAAGGGTTTTTAAAGGAGATTCTCAACTTTCCACAAATATAAATTATGCTTTACTTTGAATTTAATAAATTGTTATTATTCATTTTCTATTTGAATTACAACTAAAGTCCTGATTAATAGGCTGATTGGAAAACATCTATAGCTTTCAAATGATATCACATTTTTGGGATCCAAAACATGCATCACATTCTATTCTTCGCATACTATAGGATTAAAAAAATTTGGATTTCATGAAGTTTTGAGCAAGTTAAGGTGGTCAAACATACAAGTTTTTATATTTTTGAAAAGTTGTAATAAAAAAATCATAATAATTTTTTAACTTGGCAAAAAATTACAAAAAAAAATGCATCACATTGGGACATGAGTCGTTTACTTATATCTAAAATCTTATAAAAAAGTATTATCATTTTATTGTGGTTAGGGTGGTTTGATAGACACATACTTCTTATTTTTTCCTTGAAATTTAAGTACTACTACATTGAAATTTTAAATTTTGACCAAATAGAGTTTTTTTTCAAATAAACCTTGTACTTTAGAAACTATATTCAATTTTCTATAGATTCTATTCTTAATATTTTTGAAATAATATAGATAAATTATTCAAATTTTTACATCAAGTTTCCTAACTCTGCTTTTTCTGAATTTTCATCACCAATTAAGGGCCTGTTTTACCCATGATGATCCTACACATACCCTTAAATATTTTTAGCATTCAAGCACTCTAAGAACAATCAAGTCATCCATTGGAGCACTTCATTGCATATCTTCAGATTTCTACATCAAGGGTTTGGTAATTTTATGACATTGCATGTTATCTATTTATCATCCTCTTTCCATTTCATTTCATTTCATAGGGTTTGATTACCAAAGTGGGATTTGACTAAGGAAAACCCCTATACTTTAACCCTTAACCATTTTTTTGTCTTTGCATGTGTGTTCGTAGACTTTGTAGGAAAATTTGTCAAAGAAATAAGTGTTGAAAAGTGGTCAACAAGTCATCAAAGCTATTCAAGTCAACATAACCCTAATTCAAGTTTGGAGACCCTTTTTTATTCTATTTTCTAAGGAATCAAGACTAAACACCTAGCGATGAATCTAGTTTAAGGTCTAATTTTGGGTAGAATTTATGATTTATTTGTTGAAGTTGTCATGGACCTTGATGTTAAGTGTTGATATTCTTTTATGATATTTCCTCAAAACTATAGACATTGGGTCTAATCTTATTTATGCAAATATTTAATGACATTGACATGTTATGTGGACTATCTATATTAATTTTGCATGTGGTTAATGAATTTTCTTTAAGGTGGTTATAGATATGAAATTATTGTATTTACTAACATTTCCATGCAGATATAATTTGAGGATACTAAATTCAAAAAGACACCACCAGCTGGACATGCACCGTAACGTCCACTAAGAAAATCGTTCAAAGGCCAAAGGAGGTTTAATGACAGAAGATTCCCCCTGCAACTCAAGTTGTAATCACCTTGTAATGGTCTTTAATGTTGTTGAGAAAATGTAGGCATTACTGTTGTGCTAAATTTACGTTGAGGAAGGCACATTTGACTAGATTCCATGAGTGTGTAACCACCTCTCTGCTTTTTCTGCTTCCCCTAAAATGACACCCTCCCAATTCATGGAGTTGATTGCCTTGCTTAGTTGGTAGTATAAATAAGGATAAGATGCTCCTTCTCATAAGGTTGTGTGATCTAATAATGTACTTGTATTCTTAAGGTTTCAACAATACAATTATGCTACTCTTTTGTACTCATCATTCTAATGAATAAAATGAAGTTCTAAGTTTCAATATCTTAGTTTACATTAGTATTAGGAAATACTCATCCAAGGGGGCCCACTTGGTGAGCAATCCATCCTTTAGCTTAGTTTAGCCTAGTTATTACTTTATGCTCAATAATTAGTTAAGAATCTAGCACTGATTGTTCCTACAACCACTAGAATTCCATTTTGTGAATGTTACTACAACCAAAGTAGGCATAGTAGTTTCATGTTTGTTTGTTCATATTTTCATTTCTGTCATGCACTTCAACTTAGTGTAGTTGTTGGTTAATGTTCAACATTTTTGTTATTCCTTTCCAAGCAATTTACTTTCAACATTGTGTCTTTCTTAGTTGTAGAATGAAAATGGCTACTTTTGGTTCCTAGTGCACATACTGTGTTGACCCATTTCAAGTTCACATCCCTAGGTTGACAAGTTAAATGCACCTTCATGATGATTGAAATAGTTTTGTAGGTTAGATATCTAATCTTTGAATCATGACCATAAAGTCCTAGTTAAAACATTGTAGGAGGCCGACATTTTTGGCGTTGTTGTCAAGGATGGTGTCAAACTAGTATGTTCTTGGGAGTCATTGATAGTTTTCTTGCGATAGTATTTTTGAAATTTTTTCTTAGTATGCCCCTTGTTTAGGAAGTAATGACCCCCCTTATTCTTTACCAATTATTTATGTGCATTGGTTGATAGTGAGTTGATACCGCATGCATAGAGGAAGGAGGAGAGATTGTTATGGGAGATTCCTTCCCAATATTCCTAATCCATTTCAGCTAGAAGAGCTTCCAAATTTTCCAAGGAATGAAGAAGAAGAAGATCCAAACCCCTTTGTTAATGTATTTCCTAATCTGACGAGTTCTGAAGCTTCCTCTAAAGACCAAAATTAGTTTGAGAATCCATTTGCTTGATAAATCCATCCAACAAGCATGGGTGATGCAAATAGGAACAAACCTAACCAACCATCTTTTCCTTTCCCCATTTCCCATTAGAATGAAGTTGACAATCTAAAAAATATCCTTGCTTCAGTCCATCCTAAGTTCTATGGAATTGTCATGGAAGACCCTAATACCTTCTTTTTTGAGTTTGACATACTCTATTGGAGTTATGACTATACCACTCATGCCCATTGGCTTAAACTATTTCCTACCACTTTGAAAGAGGCTACATTAATATGGTTTATGAGCTTAGGAAAAAATACTATGGAGACATGGGATGAAATGAAGACAAAGCTCCTTGAGAAATACAAGGAATATTGCAGGGGTAGTGACATGATAGGAGATGATATTTTCAAGATGCAACAAAAGGAAGATGAGAGCCTAGAGGATTACATTTCAAGTTTTGTGTTCTTCTTACAGAAATCTCCACACCATACCCTCAATGAAGAATCACAAAAGTTTCTTTTCCTAAGAGGAATTAATGAGAGTAGTACTAATACCTTGGACCTGATGGCAAGAGAAGATATCACCCAAGTTCCTTGGGAAGACATCAAGAAAGTATGCCAAAACTATTCTAGGGTAGCTTCAAAGAAAGGGAGAGCTTACCAATCCTTTATGGGTAAGTCATCTATCAGTGGAGTTTTAAGGATGGAGATCACACACTTGTTGGAATATTTCAAGCAAGACATTATAAACAATCTAGCTACTTAGTTGGATGTACTTCAAGCCAAGAAGAAAAAAGAGGAGGAAGAGGCAATGTTGGTAGAGTATTTCCCCCATTGTAGACAAAAGAAGGACTGCAGATTCAAGATGGTAGCTAATAGTGAAAGTAAGTAGATTCCACCTGAGTTAAAATTGATCCAAATTGAAGAAGATCAAGTCTACTATGTTGCACAATGGAGGCCATGGGCTCCAAGACAATGTATGCCATGAGATCTACTCTCTTACGTTGGACCATATTTAAATTCCCATTCATCTGGTAACCAATGGAAGCCCCCATATCCATCCAACTATGAAGGATATCCACCACAACCTTGGAATAACCCTCCAAATGCTTGGCCCAATCATCAAAACTCTCCACCCCAATGGCAGCAACCTCAAGGGAATTGGCAACAATTTCAAGGGAATTGGTAGCCACCTCCAAGAAATTGGTAGCAAACAAATCTTGATAGAGGGGAGGATAGTAATGGCCTACCTAGACAACTAGTTATATGCAACCATCTTCTCAGCCCGAACAACCTACTATAATGCCTCCTTCTACTAGTTCAAGCTCAAATGCCCCTAAACCTACTTATCTACCAACTCAGCCCACACCCAATCCAAATAAGAAACCACAACAATAGCCTGTATACTCTATTGATTCAAACCAATTCCCTGCCTATGTTGTGAGTGTAAGTGACATCCACTTGTGTTTAGGAACTAATTTACCAGTCCCTTCCATGCCCATTATCACTGAGCTTCTTATGGAAGAGGAAGAGAAACCTTTGAATGATTCCATTCAGCTAAGTGCACCTAAAAAGCCTGAACTAGTCCAAGTCAAGCAGACTAAACAAGAACCACCATTTCCTCAGAGATTGAAAGTTGCCAAGAAAAAGGAAGAAAAGAAGAACACAACCTTTGAAATCTTGGATCAGTTGAAGAATATATGTGTCTAGATACCTCTATTGCAGGCCATAAAGGATGTCCTAATCTATGGCAAGGAAATCAAAGAAGCATTCCTCAAGAAGCCAGGAAGGAAGAAGAAAAACCCCACTACATTTCATGTGATGGGACAACTAGTTAACATCATGCTTGGAAAAGTGACTATCCCTAAGTACAATGACCCAGGTAGTCCTATGGTAGCAGTTGTTATAAATGGGATTTAAATAAAGAATGCTCTAATTGATTTAGGGACAACAATAAATGTAATGACTAAGGACATCCTATAACAAATAAATGTTGCAAGCATGATATCCACTCCTACTATCCTATAGCTTGCTGATAGTTCTACTATTAATCCTAATGGTATAGTGGAGGACCTTGTGGTAATTCTATACTCCTGGGATTACCCAGTAGACTTCATGATTCTTTCTCCTAAAGCTACACTAGGCGAGTATCCTATTTTCTTGGAAGGAAATCGTTAGCAACTATAGATGCATATATTGGATGTCAGTTACGTGAAATGACCTTTTTGAGGAAAGAGAACCAAAAAGTTTGTTATTTATCCTCCTGCCTAGCCATCCCATGATGAGGATAATCTTGTATGGTCACATGTTGGTGAACAGGCCGAGGAAATTAATTTTGTGGTGCAACTTATGATGTTAGGTAGAATCACTTTCATGTAGGTTCAAGACGAAGATGAAGTATTGGATAACATTATTCAGAACCATTGCGAAGTGGAGGAAGCATCATCTTCTCATTCTACCGCTCTAATCAAGACACTTCTATGTGCTCTTCCTACAACCATTGCTCTTGAAGACGTTCTTCCTAGAGACACTATTCCTGTAGTTAGACTTCTTATAGCAATAGGCATGTCCCATACATTTCTTCCATATGAACTCAAGGTACCATGCATTAATGAAGCAACTATGAGAGAGTTAACTACACAAGTGCAGGTGTCAGAAGGAAAATATCTAAATGAATAGAAAATTGAGTGAAGAACATCAATTATTATTGGAAAACTTATTAAGGGCCCACTAGCATGAATTTGCGTGGGACTATCATGATATGAAGGGATTGGAACCTAATCTTTGCACTCATAGAATTTACATCAGAGATGATTGCACTCCAATGAGGTAGCCACAAAGAAGAGTTAACCCTGCATTGAGAGAAATTGTAAAAAGGGAACTACAAAAATTGCTAGATGCAAGATTTATCTATCCCATTTTAGATAGTCAGTGGGTGTCTCCATTGGTGATTGTGCCTAAAAAGGGAGGGAAGTGGTGAGTTTGTGTTGATTATAGGGAACTCAATGTTGCCACCAAAAAAGACCATTTCCCCTTACCTTTCATAGATCAGTTTTGGACTCGCTTGCAAGAAAGTAGTACTTTTCTTTTCTAGATGGATTCAATGGCTACAACCAAATCCAAATTGCACTAGAGCACTAGAAGAAGACCACCTTTACCTATCCATGGGGCGTCTATGCCTACTTAGTACTCCCATTTGGATTATGCAATGCACCTGCAACTTTTTAGAGGGCAGTCATTAGCATATTTTAAGGCATTTCTCATGATTACATGAAAATTTGTATGGATGATTTCACCACCTATGGTGTTGATTTCAATGAAGCATTAGAGAATCTTAGGAAAGTCTTGTAGATATGTGAAGATCAAAATCTCTCTTTAAATAGGGAAAAGTACTTCATGATGATGTAAGAAGGTGTAGTCCTTGGCCACTGCATCTCTCACAAAGGAATTCAAGTAGATCCTACAAAGATTGAGGTGATAAAAAATCTTCCCACACCTGCAAAATAAAAGGATGTTAGGAGTTTCTTGGGCCATGTAGGATATTATAGGTGTTTCATCAAAGATTTTCACAAAATAACTGCACCATTGTATATGCTTCTCACTAAAGATGTTGAATTCCAGTGGACTAAATATTGTGACAAGACATTTTCTGATTTGAAAGTAGCCTTGACTCATGCTCCTATACTGAAAGGACCTAATTGGGAGATTCCTTTCCACATCCATATATATGCATCAGATTATGCCATAGGAGCAGTATTAGGAAAGAAATGAGTTATTGAAAATGCCATTTATTTCAAATGTTTGCAAAAAATTGCAAGGAGTTGAATTCAACTATACAGTGACATAAAAAGAAATGATGGTAGTGATCTATGCCTTGAACAAATTCAGGCATTACATAACAATTTACCAAATCTTTGTCCACACTAATCATGTAGCCATTAGATATCTCATGAATAAACCTTTGATCTCTAGTAGGCTAGCAAGATGGTTTTTGTTGATGCAAGAGTTTGACATAACCATTGTGGATAAACCAAGGAAGGCCAATGTTGTTGCAAATTTTCTTTCAAGGCTGACTACATCAGGGGATAATGAAGCCATAGATGACTCTTTTCCTAATGAGCATCTATTCTCCATTAGTGTACAAACACCCTAGTATGATGACATGGCTAATTATCTAGTCACAGGTAGGGTTCCTCCTCACTTCTCTCCAAAAGAGAGAAGAGCACTCATTGAAAAATATTTTCCTTTCTCATGGATTGTTGGATGTTTATTTTATATTGGACCAAATCATGTCATAAGGATATGTATGAGAGAAGATGAGACATATGAAATTTTTCATGCATGTCACATCGAACCATGTAGAGAACATTTTGTAGCCAAGAGGATATCAATGAAGATTTTTAACATAGGATATTACTGGCCAACACTCCACAAGGATGCAAGAAGATATACAAAGAAACATGTGATAGATGCCAAAGGATGGGCTAACCAACCAAATATGATGAGATGCCACTTTATCCTCAAATAGTAATCACTCCCTTTGACAAGTGGGGATTGATTTTGTAGGACCCATTGACCCTCCATTAAATGGTAAGTCTTATATTCTGGTATGCACTAATTATGTAACAAAGTGGGTAGAAGTTAAAGCCATGAAGAATGCAAGAGATAACAAGGTTGCAAAATTTCTTTATGAGAATATTTTCACAAGGTATGGAGTTCCAAGAGAGATAGTGACTAATCAAGGGGCTCAATTCAAATCAGCCCTTGTTGCATCACTAGTTAATGAGTACAACATAGGACACAAAAAGTCTACCCTTATCACCCCCAAACCAATGGCCAAGTTGAGGTGAACAACAAAGAAATTGAATCTATTCTAACCAAAACAATAGCTATTCATATAAATGGTTGGGAAAAAAGGTTACCAGAAGCTATTTGGGCCTACAGAACTACTTGAAAGACAATTATAGGCTTCACTCCATTTGAGTTGTTGTATGGAAAAACAACCATGATTCCCATTGAATTTGAACATAAGACTCTTAGGACTATAGTAGATTTGGTGATGGATATCTTTGAGGCACAACGAGAAAGAATCATGAAGATGAATGCTTTGGATGAGATGAGAAGAGAAGCCTCACATCACACTGAGGTAGTGCAGAATTAGAGAACCAAGTGGCATGAAAAATTTATTAAGGACAAGTAATTCCAGCCAGATGATTGGGCACTGCTCTATGACTCAAGGTATTAGGATGTCTAACTAGAAAATTATAGACAAGGTGGCTACAACCATATGAGGTTGCTGAAGTATTCCCTAATGGTGTTGTACAACTCACTACTATTGACCCAATCAGATTTAAGCTGCTTTTCAATGGTCATCACCTCAAATTGTATCACAAGCCAACTTCCAAGGAGGAGTTCCTGCAGCAATTCACTCAGTATGTGCACCTGAGCTTCCCATAGCTGAAGGAAGTGGACCTAGTGTCCCTCCTTCTAGCTAATTAAGGTATGTACTTGTCATAATAAAGAATTCCACTTTTGTGGGAGTCCACTTCTTCACCCATCCACCCATCCACCCATCCATCTCCACCTTCCTCTCTCTTCCATCACTTCACTTCATTCCACTCCACCTCTTTCCACCTCATTTTCATTAATTTCTCAACTTATTTCCTAAAAAGGTGAATGATACTTTCTCCACAATCTTTGCAATGAATCCTCTACACATTCAGGTGTGTGTGCATTAATTGTTATATCTTAATTGTCTTTAGTGCATTCATTTAATTGTTGTACATTAATATGGACATTCACCATAGCATGCCATTATTCCCTACCCCTATCAAATCATCATCCCGCATGTGATGACACATTCCCAAATTTAGGTTGGGGGAGGAGGAAAAAGATGTGAATACTTTTCCCATGTGTCAGTCCATGTTGGTCTACGTTAGCAAAATTTAAATTAAGCCAATTTGAAATCTGAGTGAGAGGATGACTGGCATGTGTGAGGTGACACCAACTCTCACTGCCATTTCTCTCCATCATAGATTTCCTTTATTACTCCTTCCTTGTCATTATTGACCTTGTCATAATATCACGCTGTAAAAAAAAGGTAAAATGGGAAAATTCAGTTGACATTGGAATTGGAAATTTGGCAAGTGTTGTAGGAGGTGAATTTGGCTTTTAGACAATAATTGCAGGAAGGAAACTACAGAGTGATTGTTTGATTGCAAACAATGGGAGGTGGGTTAATTTGAAATGAACCCACGGTGCATAATGTATTACTACAAGATCCATTATGCTTGGTTGAATTCAAAACTATGGGTGGTTAAACTACCTCATAAAGTTGGATGGTTTTGATGAAGAAATTGTAGTAGAATTTTCCCAAACATTGTCTAAAGGGAAGACCATAGTAAAAGGGCTAGAGGTCATGGCGACTGAAGAAAGGATTGTAGAAGTTACAAGGTTATCTGTCGATGGTGAACACTACCCTACCTCTAGAGACGCTAGGTCAGCTAGTGCCGAATTTACAAAACTGAGAAACCCTCCATTAAGCATAGATAAACAAGGTGTGAAGAGAACCTCTTTGCCTAAGCCATGGAAGTAGATAGCTATTTATGTCATAAGATTCATCACATGTGAAGGTCGCTTATCGAATCTACATTTTGTGCACTTCAAACTTTTGAATCACATGAGGCATGGG
This sequence comes from Sequoia sempervirens, assembly GCA_007258455.2. Classification (NCBI taxonomy): domain Eukaryota; kingdom Viridiplantae; phylum Streptophyta; class Pinopsida; order Cupressales; family Cupressaceae; genus Sequoia; species Sequoia sempervirens. The sequence goes on from VDFB02000017.1 coordinate 190,274,608, forward strand.
ACAAGGATGAATGTGTCGAACATGCTATACAACCTTCTTTCAATCATGGTGACTAAGACTCAAAAATGTAGGGACAATTATGTTTCCCACCATTGTCTAATTAAATTGTTAGTTGAGAAGTCTCTACATGATATGTCTGGAATGACTTGGAAAGAATTCATAAAAATTGATCAAATTAGACCTAAGCACTTGTGACCTAGGGTTTTACCTCAACCCCATAGGTCTAGTAGGAGATTGAGCATGGCTGAAGCCACTCTTTGTGCTTCAACCTTTGGCACATGCCCTGGTGTAAACCCTCTTGTAGTAGAAGAAACAATATAAATTAGCTCTTTTGGGATAGAGCACTCAGACAAAGAAATTTCCTCTCTAGATTCTAATGATGATGTTCCTCTTAGCATCCTAATGAAAACTAGGGGACACATAAGCTCCAATGGGGTAGGTGAATGTAGAGGAAGAGGACATATTTGAGAGAGTAGAAAACATAATATTGGCAGATCTTGTTGATATTGCAAAACAAGTGGAGAATCAAGGGTATGAAGAAAATTAGGATTTCATACAGTAAGAGATCATGTAGCAACAACAAGAACAAGAACAAGAGGTCCCGTCACCTGAATTGGGAGAAAAATCGATACCCCTACAACCAGAATTGACTAAACAATCAGTATCCTTGCAGATGGTACCATATGAAGAACAAGCGTCAGTGCCATGAAAAATGTTGGTAGGAATACATAACCCCCCTAATTTTTCAATGAACATTGTTGCTATACATTTATGGAAAGAAATGCAAAGAAGGGAAGAAGAATGAAAGGAGGAGAAATCCAGATTGAAGAAGGAAATTGAAAATAAATATGAGGAGATTGAAGACAAGGATGCAAAAATTGCTACCATAAAGAAGAAGGTGGATGACATGACAGCCTTGGTAACCCAAATTTTAGAATGCAGAACCCCTCCAAGGGTCTATGCTCTACATTTGAAGGATAAATATCTTTCTTTTAAGCTAGCAAGGATTGTCTCAAGTTTGAACCCTTTCATTGAGACTCCTATTGAATTTTTCAATGCTTATTGGATTGCTTCCCTTGAAATGAAGAATTTGTTGTGTGAGTTTTATTTGCATAATTATGTTGTGACTCAAGACCATGATTGGAATCCATTGTTATATGTTGGGGATGTCTAATTAAGGGAATTCATGTTCTAGGTATAGAATAAGATCAGTTGGGGACAACAATATGGGGCTTATAAGCAAATGGAATCCAAAATCCCTTGGGCCATCAAAGTTGAATCAAGGAATCCAAGGGACATTTACAGGGAATGGTACATAATTCTTTATAGACCTAGCTATGGTAATAGGATCATGTCGTGAATAGAAGTAGTTTACAATGCCCATATAAGGAAAACGAAAAATCAAAAGAGGAAACTATGAAGAGATACCTCTCACAAAGGTGGAACAACCTAATTGATGGGCTAAAACAAGTTGAGCCTCATTCCATCCATAACTATGCTGCAACACTCAAAAGAATTGAAAGATATATGCAAATTGGAAGAATAAAAGGGCGATTTTGGCTTCCCCTAACTTTTTAGCCACCCATTCTGATGTGGCACGTACCAAACTTTAGGTTTTACCATTATGATATTTCCACATAGAGACAAATATGGAGAAGATTGGACAAATTAGGAGAATTCTATTGGGACCCTGATTCACGCACAACAAATAGTGATGTAGGATATTTATCAATTGAAAATTTCAGAGCATTGACCAAGCAGAAGAATAACCCTTCCCCTACTAGAGGACCAACAAAACCTTAGGTTGGGGGAAGTGATGAGTTTAGTTTATGGTATAATTTTGGGTAGAATTTATGATTTATTTGTTGAAGTTATCATGGACCTTGTTGTTAAGTGTTGATATTATTTTATGATATTTTCTCAAAATTATAGACATTGGGGCTAATCTTAGTTTTGAAAATCTTTAATGACATTGGCATGTTATATGGACTATATATATTAATTTTGCATGTGGTTAATAAATTTTCTTTAAGTTGGTTATATATATATATATAATTATTGTGCATACTAATATTTCCATGCAGATATAATTTGAGGATACTAAATTAAGAAAGACACTGCCAACTAGGCATGCACCATAACACCCAACAAGGGAATCATTCAAAGGTCAAAGGAGGTCAATGGCAGGATATTTCCCATGCAACTCAAGTTGTAACTACCATGTAATGGTCTTTAATGTTGTTGAGAAAATGTAGGCATTACTATTGTGCTAAATCTGTGTTGAGGCAGGCACGTCTGACTAGATTCCATGAGCGTGTAACCACCTCTCCACTTTCTCGCTTTCCCTAAAATGGCATCCTCCCAGTTCATGGAGTTGACTGCCTTTCTTAGTTGGTAGTATAAATAAGGATCATATGCTTCTTCTCATAAGGTTGCATGATCTGATGATGTACTTGCATTCTTAAGTTTTCAACAATACAGTTATGCTACTCTTTTGTACTCATGATTCCAATGAATAAAATGAAGTTCTAAGTTTGAGAATCTGAGTTTACATTAGTATTAGAGGATACTTATCCAAGGGTCTCACTTGGTGAGAAATTTTTACTTTAGCTTAGTTTATCCTAGTTATTACTTTATGTTCAATAATTAGTTAAGAAGTTGTTGTTGATTGTTCCTACAACCACTAGAATTTCATTTTGTGACTATTCTTGCAACCAAAATAGATAGAGTAGTTTCCTGTTTGTTTGCTCATATTTTTGTTTCTACCATGCATTTTAGCTTATTATATTTGTTGGTTGATGTTCAACATCTATTTTATTCCTTTCCAAGGCAATTTACTTTCAAAATCATGTCTTTCTTAGTTGTAGAATTAAAATGACTACTTTGGGTTCCTAGTGCACATATTGTGCTGACCTATTTCAAGTTCACATCCCTGGGTTGACAAGTTAAATGCAACTTCATAATTATTGAAATAGTTGTTAAGGTTAGATGTCCAATCTTTGAATCACGGTTGTAAAGGCCTAGTTGTTAAATCATTGTAAGAGGCCGACACCTATCAGAAAAGAAAGTGCAAACCTGGAGCTATAGAATCCTGTCCTGATATTCTGAAAATCTGTAGGTGGACTAACTCACCATGCTAGTGGTGGATTAGTCCCACTACCAAACCTAAAAAGTGTTTTTTGCATTTTTGGATACCCATTTGGTAGATTCCTGTTCTGACAAGTTTTCTTGAAACTGGGACTAAGTTGCCCAGCCTAGCATAAGTTTCCTAGTCATCATTTTTAGTCAATTTTCCAAGATTCTAGAATCTCTCCACATCAAATTTTAGATTTTAGGTACACCTCTCTAGTTCCATTTAGTTATTTCATCATTTACTTGCATTTTTAGATGTTTTTGCATATCACATTGTGTTTTCCATCACTTTGCATTTCTTAGGTTTAACATCATTAAATCATTTTCTTTTAAGATCAGTGCATTAGTACATCATAATTATACATATTAAATCTCATTTACATTAATCTTAAGTGTAGACATTTGCATTTTGGACCCCATCCCTTTCTCATTTTAGGTGAATAACCTTAGAAGGAGCTAAAGCAATGTGGGAAATCCAAAATCATTGTCCACACTACCATTTTCTCACTTTTTGAAAAGTGAGTGGTGACTCTACCAAATTTCAAAATCATTCTATGACTAATAAATTAAATATCATATCAGAAATATTAGATCTTAGGCATCAAAGAATTACAATATCACCCAAAATAGATGGTAGAAGATCTTTTCATAAGCAAAGTCCAAAGAAAAAAAAATGGTAAGTGGATAGAAAAAAAGTGGGTCCTCTCCTGCAAACCCATACTACTAAGAATGAAGCAAGATCAAATCAACCATATGTTGCATGCAGTGGTCAAGAAAATAGATCAGAACAACCTTTCATAGTACACAATAGTTTTGGTCCTTTACATGAATTAGAGTTTCACAATGATGAAGGATATCAACCAAGACACCTTCAAGTCCAACCTAAGAAAAAAAAATTAAGTGATACTATTCTCCATTTCAAAGCTGGCCCATAAAAAATGAGTGAGTTCAATGCACATGCAGAAGAAGAAAGAATATGAAACCAAAGAGAGTATGATTATAGAATGGAATTACAATAGGATGAATAAACCAAATGTGGATAGATGGATTAGCTTACTCCCAAAAAAATTCATGTTGATTTTACCACACAACAAAGTTGTTCAGTCAAGAGTTAGAGCAGGAAGTAGAAAGAATGGGAGAACTTAGGATAAAGGGATTTCTGAAAACCAAAGAGGAATTAGCTCAAAAATTACTCCAGATTGATGTCCAGCCAACTACAAATGGAAAAAAATACATGCCTCCCCATATGTAGGGAGGGAATACCAATCCAACTAATTCACAAGGATCATATTAGAACACAAGTGGTCCTAAGCCTTTAAAAACCCCTCACAATGCATCAAGAAATCCAAGTAGCACAAGTCATGTGCAGAGAAATATTCCTACCACTTCCCAACCTATGGATAACACTTACCCTCCTCCAGTTCAATAGTATGTGCCACCTCACCAACATAAGATACCTCAACAAAATTTGCAAAATAATGTATATCCTCACCAGAATATATAACAATATGTACCTTACCATCAATATTAGCAAGGCCCTTAGTACAATCCCAACCAACCTAAAAGAAATACCTACTTACAAGGACCCCTAAATATAAATAGATATAGGAAACTAGATTTATCCAAACACCAAATATGCCCATATCTAGTTGCAAGTGATTTAAGGAATGCAATCCCAATTTTTTTTGGAAACAATGCCATCACAATAGAAGAACATATAAGGAATTTTGATGTAGTCATGGATGACTATGATGTATGATATTAAGATATCGTCATGAAATTGTTCATGATATCCCTAATTGAAGATGCCAGGGATTGGTATTAAAACTTTCCTAATGCTTCGATTAGTTCCTTGAAAGATTTCAAAGATCAATTCGGGGAATAGTATGGAAGTCATTACAACCCAAATTTCTCTATACATGAATTAATAGGCATCCAAAAGCACCACAATGAGTCAATCATTTATTTCAACCAAAGGTTCTCAAAAATATGCAGCAAAATCCCACCTGGATCAAATCCCATAGATGGTATGGCCTTGGCCATTTACTTAAGGGCCTTCAACCCTAAGACTAGATATGAAATAAGGAATAGATCTCTTGATACCCTTGTAGAAGCTCATAAGGCCATGATCAAAATTGATAATAATAGGAAAGCTACAAGAATAATGAGCAAAAGAGATAATGCCAAAATCCCACAAAAAACCTAACAACTAGTGAACTAGACAAGATAATTACTATAGAAATGAAAGGCCTAGACTGCATGATATGCCATATAACACTAACTAGAAAGATGGGAGACCTATGGGTAATAATTAGAGACAAAAATTTTAATAAGGACACCCCAAACCCTCTGAAGAAACATGGGATACACATTTTCGAATGTAGTCCATGGTGTTTAGCCTACAGTTTACCACATTCACCATAATATTGTATAGTTTCTCAATCCCTACACAAAAATGAATGGTCATATAATCAGGAGTGAGATGATCATACCATAAACATGTTAGGGTGGGGACCCCATCAGATTGATGAAGAATAAACTCATCTTTTGAAGAAGGGTTTGAATATGATGTAAATAATCAGAAATACAATGTCAACATGGGTCAACAAGAAATTATATCTGATTAGGTGGATGATGAAGAAGAGACTACTTATGCATCTAATGCAAAGCCATAGTTCCATCTAAGGACACCAACTAAAGAGGAGATAAAGGCCCTTATGTTAGCTATTGTGGTGTAGGCTAGAATCAGTTACAACTTGAGGAATAGAACCATAAATGTATATCATGGAACACCTAAAATCTTGTTAATAAAAGATCAAAAGCATAAGGAAAATTCCATGGATAACCAAAACAAAGGTGAGAAAGAAAAGGCTTAGAAAATTATGCCAAAAGTAACAACAAAGATAGAGAAAGGGAAGATAAAGGACAAGGCTAAGATACAAGTTGAAGAAAAGAATTCCACTAAGATAGAGAAGACTAAATAATTAGTGACCACCCCCTCATTTGACATAACACAAGCATTGTCTCATATCAAGATGTATGTAACATTGATGGAGATGATGAGAGTGGATAAATACAAAGACAATGCTATCAAATTAATCTCTAATATGTCCAAAAAATAGTAGAATAAGAATGGAAAAAAAAGAAAATAGGGTGAAAAATGTTGAAGAAGAGACCAAAAAGATGTCGGAAGTGTACTTTGGTGAAACCCTAACAAATAATCCCTCTCAAGTAGACCCATTATATAGTACACTACTGGTTCACAATAAGCTGGTTAAAAATTGCATGATTGACTCAAGAGCTGCAATAATCATGTCAATGGCTATTATAAAAGAACTGGGCCTATGGGTAAACACTACTTATGGAAAATTCTATGAAATGGAAAATAGGTCTATCCCAGTGGTCAAAGTTATATGGGATGTAGAGATGAAGTTGGTAGAATACCTTGAGGCAACATACAGAACTAATATCACTGTAGTGGATACTCCTCCCTATTATGGTATATTGTTATCCAGGCATTGGATTGCTATAGTAGGGGAAATTTTCAACTAGACCTATCATATGAAACAATACTAGTAAATGGGAAAGAGGTCAAGATATATAGGGAGCCTAGATCTGAGCATGTGATAGAGCACTTTGATCCAAACCAAATTAATTATTTACATGATGTGGATCTTGGAAATTTTAGAATTGAAAAAAGACAACCTAAATTGCAAAGCACAAAACCAATCTATAGAGAAGCTCAATTCGATGATAATGGTGTATGGAAGATGTAATTTGATGGGGCATGCAACAAGGGTGGGAATGGAGTAGGAATATTATTTATATCACCCTCTAGAAAAATGTTGAAGTACTCATTCTTGTTAACATTTGAGTGTACAAACAATATAGTTGAATATGAAACATTGTTGTTGGGCTTGAATATTGCTAGAAGATATGGGATTAAGTTGTTGATAATCTATGGAGACTTTGAGTTGATTGTCTCTTAGGTTAGAGCCAAGTAATCATCAAAGAATAGAATACTAAAATAATATAAAAATGTAGTTTGGGACACCATTGAACTCTTTGATTCATTCTCAATAGTCTAGACAGAAAGCTCTAAGAACATAATGGAAGATTTCTTAGAAAATATGGCTCTAAAAAAGGATGACATTAAACTAGTGGGAATAATAAAAGTGGAATTCAAAACAAGACCTGTATTCCTAGATAACATATATAATTAGTAGGTATTCAATGATGATGAAGACCTAATCAATTTCCTCCATTGTATTGATCAATATGAGTCTCAACAAATAGACTTTACTGCTTTTTTTGAGGAAGTGGATGGAAAGGAAACTACCTTTGGACAAGAATTAGTACAACTTAAGACAAATAAGATTCCAAAGGGGTTCATGGAATTGGAGAGAGTATTTGATGGACATGATAGATTCAATATGAAACCTACACCCGTTAAACAAGAAGATGTTGAAGAAATTAACCTTGGGAAAAAACTTTCTCCTAATTAAGAATGTTTATATTGGAAAAAGGATTAGTCCTAAAGTCAAAGAGATACTTATAGTCCTACTCCGAAAGTATAATCATGTATTTTCTTGGTCCTATGATGATTTGAATGCATACAAAGAGGATGTCTTCTAGCATGAAATACCATTGAAACCTAATGCTAAACCATTTCAAAAAAAGAAATGACTCATAAACCCTACATTAGCACCAAAAATGCAATAAGAGCTTATGAAGCTAAGAGATAGAGGCATCATCAAACCAATCATACATTCCTCTTGGGTATCAAACCTAGTACCTATAAGGAAGAAAAATCAAGACATAAGATTGTGTGTGGATTTCAGGAATTTAAATATGGCATCACTCAAAGATAATTATCCCCTTCCAAACATGGAGGAAAAGCTACAAAGGGTTATATGTTGTGAGCTACTATCTATGATGGATTTCTTCTTAGGGTATAACCAAGTGAAGATCGAGGAATCAAAACAATACAAAATTTCCTTCACCACTCCCTAGGGTACATATGTTTATGTTAGAATTACTTTAGGCCTCACTAATGTTGGAACAACATTTCAAAGGGCTATGGATGTACCCTTTTCTAATTTGATCAATGCTAGAATGGTGGTCTATCAAGATGATCTAACAATTTACTCCAACAAGGTTGAAGATCATTGTCCACATCTAAAAAAATTTCATCAAGGCATTGGAATATGGCATATCTCTAAATCCAAAGAAATTCCATTTTGTTGTTATAGAGGGAAAGTTGCTAGGACATATAGTCTCAAAGGATGGAGTGAGGATTGATTCTGAATGAGTGGAAGCTACTGATAAGATTCCCATTCCAAAGACTATAAAAGCTATCCAATCCCTTTTTAGAAAAATTAATTTTGTCTAGAGATTCATTTTGAACTTTATAGAGATTGTCAAGCCAATCTCAAAAATGTTAAAGAAGGGTGCAAAAATTGACTAGATGGAGGAATCCATTGGTTCATTCGTGTTGATTAAGAGAGAAATCAAGGAAGCACCTGTACTTAAATCACTAGATTTTGATTATCCATTTCATATATTCTCCTTTGCATCGTTCTTTATAGTGGAAACCATAATGTTACAAAAAGAAAAATGCAGGATATAAGCAACCTATCTCATTCTTCAACAAGGAACTTCAAGCGATGGAGCTGAAATATGACATTACTAAAAAAAAGCATACACATTGGTGAAGGTAGTAAAAGCATTCAGGCCTTACTTGGTGGGGGAAGAAGTAATTGCATATGTTCCAAATGCTATAGTAAAGGATGTTTTCTCCCAAACATAAGTCACTAGAAGGAGATGCAAATGTATAAATCAAATTTAGGAGTTCAATATAAGTATTCAAACTACTAAACTAATAAGGGGACAAGGATTAGCAAAATTAATGGTTGAATCCAATCTAGAAGCAATACAAGTTTGTAATGTGGAGGAAGGAGAAAAATGGGTGTCAAGTATTAAGCATAAATCCTGGTACACCAAAATAGCATATTATCTTAATCATATGAAGTGTCTTGAAGGCCTAAATGACAACCAGAGAAGGATCTTGAAACTCCATGCAATGAAATATGTATTTATAAATTGAGACCTATATTGGAAAGATAGAGATGGTGTCTTATTACTATGCTTAGATGAGGTTGAAGAAGAGTATATCTTAAAAGAAACACACAAAGGTGTGTGTGGAGGTCACTTCTTGGTAAAAACCACCACCCACAAGATATTAAGAGTAGGCTATTACTAGACTAAATTTTTCAATGTTGCTCACAAATATGTGAGAAAATGTGAAGAATGTCAGAAATTTTTGGGTAGAGCTAGAAAATTATCAAGGAGCTTTACCATTGAGACCAATGCAAATTGAAGCCCTTTTTCATCAATGGGGAATTGACTTTATAGGATAAATTTCAAACAATTCTAGTGGTGGACATAGATTGGTCTTAGTAGCCACTGATTATTTTACTAAGTGGATAGAAGCTATTCCAAAAAGGCAAGCCACCAGTAAGGTGGTGATCAAATACCTATTAGAAAACATCATCACTAGATTTGGGGTACCTCTGAGACTCATTATAGATAATGAAATGTGCTTTAGATTAGAGGAGTTTAAGACATATTTTGATTCATATGGAATAATATTTCCTACACCTCACTGTACCACCCAAAAGAAAATAGATAAGTAGATTCTACTAACAAAAATATCATAAAAATAATCAAAAGGATACTAGAAAACAACAAGAAAGTTTGGGATTCCAAACTAAGATTGGTTCTATGGGCAGAAATAATTATTGTAAGGAGAGCTATAGGGAAATATCCCTTTGAATTAGTCAATGGAGCCCGAACCAAGCTCCCAATACATAACCTCTTGTCATTTTATAGGTCTATCCTACAAGAAGATATATATATTCCTAAACCTATGGAAGAGAGGATGGAACAATTGGCTAAATTGGATGAGTTTAGATCACACACATAGAAGAAAAATGAGAAGATACAATTACAAACCAAGCATCTATTCAAAAAAAGAGAAAAAAAGATAGAAAGTTCAAGGTGGGTGATATAGTCCTTATGTGGAATGCCGAAAACCAGGACAAGGGGAAACATGGAAAATTTGAGGAACTATGGTTGGCTCTATTTTTTATCACTAGTAAATGTAGGGAGGATTCATAATAGACCTCCAAAACATGGCTAGTGAAGCTTAGGAATTTCCAATGCATGGAAAATTCTTGAAAAGCTTCTTTTCTTAGAATCTGACATTATTTTCCATGCACGTTAGTTTAGGGTTTTTATTTATTTATTTTCATCCCTTCCATCCCTTGCCCTATGTCCTAGATAATAATTCTAGATTCTTGCAATGATCTCATAGTCATTCATCCCCAATTGGAGCCGCTATTAGGACTAGAAAAATCTACCTCAATTCCTCAAAAAAATCATTTTTACCAAAACACCCCATAACCCAACCCACCATTTTTTAAAAAATTTATCATTTAGAATATTCTTCTTACCCGTCCTCTAGCCATCACTTTAATAAATTTACATTTCATCATCCTACCAATGTAAAAGATAAGTTATGTCATCGAGACTACATCACATCAATGGAGCTCACTTTGAAGAAGCGATGAAGTGAAACAATGTAAACATTTTCTAAGAGAGTATGGCATGTTGGGGAAACATATTATTGTGTCCCCCTGACAATATGATAAAAAATTTATTGAAGGCACCTTGATAAATTAGAGGGTAATATGTTGGGTCTCTTCGACAACCTGATACATTGATTATTAAGGAGTAAAATATTTCAATTTGTAATCAAACTTTAGCATTCCCTCTCAGATATAACTTGGTGATGAGTCGAAGTGATGATGAAATATTGAAGGAAAAATACTTGAACCTAACAATCGAAGATGCTTTTGCACCTTACAATGAGTAATCTATGATTTCCTTTGATATAGTGAAAAGGGAATAATTTATTGAGAAGAACTATGTTTATCGATAGGATGAGGAAAGTTGTCTCTTTGATAAAGCAATAGGCTTCATTATGAAAGAGGAAAAAAGAGATTTAAAGGGACATGAAATGGATCTTAAATATCAGAGTAACTGGTTCCCAATCTCCCCAAAAACCAAAAGCAATATGTCCACTAAAGAGAAATATCGATGAGAGGTGTCTATATCGGTAAAAGTCAAGGATCAATCCCCTTGATAGCCCTAAAATCAAAAAGTGGACAACTAAAATGAGAAGGAATGAAGAATTTCAGAAAAAATAAGGACACCGGTCCCTTTGATAAAGCGATGAAATTTATTGCTTCCATAAATTCATGAACATAAAAGAATATCAAAGGAACCACTTACAAAGATGGTTTTGAGAAGACATAATGACATCAGCATGAGGCCAGAAGGGGTCTCTTCAAAATCCAAAAAGAATAAATAACCTAGCATTCATTGGGGAAAGAAATGAATGTTGATGGTATGAAATCAATCATTTCAATGCAATGAAATCATTAAACTCACTTAAGGTGATAAGACAAGTGATATCTCAAAGAAAGAAATTGGCAGCAATGGAAAGAAAATAAACGGTTGATATTCAAAATAGGAGTGACATGAAAGTTGACATCATTCAAAATTTATGAATGAGAGCCAAGAAGTTATAAGATAAACAGAATGGGTTAGGAGATGTGTGGACTGAGAAAAGGGCATACGACCTATTCATATACCATTACAAGAAAATGTATAGACATAGGCCAGTATCTAACCTATGGAGGCTTTAACTTGGGAAAATGCATAGTACCTAACATGTTTATTAATGTATAATTGATGAAGGAACTGGAAAAAATGTATAACCCTCAGACTCATATGATCTACTTGGCAAATGGATCATCCTTTTTACCGATTACAAGAGATTACATCTCTATGGTTTCCCAATTGGATGTGAGCACTACTATTAGATTTAGGATCTTGAAAAGACCTTCTGGACAAATACCATATTATGGATGTCATCTATAAAATATGGATATTACCCTTGCACAAACCACAGGATGAAGTAAATAGACTCAAAAGGGATTTAGAGGGTGAGCGTACCCCATTTTTAGTTGAATTATTCAAAGAGTATTTTCAATACATGTAATACTCTACTGGACAAGTCTTGGGAATATTTCACACAAGACCTCAATGATGCGCTTACCTCCATTAATAATAACAACACCATCTAGAATGCAAACAGAATTCATTACTCACATCTAATCTTATATGAAGGATAATCTATTGGATTATGGAGTGATCATTTATGAATAAGGGATGTAGACAATGATGAAAATGTTAGGCTAGTATAGATGTGGACTTTGATATGGGATAGCAAATGCACTAGATCACACCACCTTTATTTTGAAGAATATTTTGTGAAGCCACTCTATAAGGTTCTTGGTCGCCCTTGTAATTATAATCTATCATAAAAAATACAAAGGTTTTTATGACCTAAATAGAAATATTAAACTGGATAAAGTTAACCACAATTGGGGAGAATGGTATGTCTATGAGGACTGTACCAAGATTAGGGTTTACGATTTTGAAGGAGAACCTTTCCTCTTACCAAGGACAGTTCCTAATAGAGTGACATACCTAGAAATAGTTAGACAATTGGCTTATTCAGACTTCTTACACTTGAAAATTTATAGCAAACAATCCCTTATGCCAAGTACTCAGTTTCAGTGATTTTACTTTTGTTTTAGATAAAGGATATGAAGTTATTGATGATAAATTAGATCATTACAATCTACCAAAAGGGAATGAGAGAAAATGGTTTGACCCTAAGAATTTCATCAACAATGCTTTAACTTGTCACAAAAATTGAAAAGGTATAAGCATGAGCTCTTTGTGGATGATGATTTAATCAATAATACTGATGAATACCATGCATCGAGAAGAAGGGATATGTATAACAAGATAATGGTGGCTAAATCATGGAGCAGGAGTCACAATCCACTCTATATTGTGGTTTTTCATGAGGTTGAAGACCTACTAGAGAGAATGGACATGATGCTTAATTCAACATGAAAATGAGTTGACCAAGGTTGTACCTTCTTCAACATTCAAGAGAAGAGGAGATGTTGGAGTAACACAAGCTGAGGATGTAACACCTTTTTGTCACATATCACCACAACCAACCCAAGACGTCAATTTTTCTATTGATACACATATGAAAAGTGAGGAGGATATTGAGGATGAAGTTGAATTTGTATAGACAAATGAACCAATTATTGAGAAGTATGAACCTCTTCCTAAAAGGAGTGTTATTGTGTTCAAAGCATCTAATCAACTCTCTGATGATATCAGGCACAATGCAAGCCAAAAGATTACTTCAGATGATACTTTTTTCAAGTCTCCTGAGTTCAAGGCATTTATTTATGAATACAAGGGTAAGATGATAAGATAGAAAGTAAAAGAGATCCCTCCTAACAAAGATGCCAAGGTCCTAGATGAGTTACAAAAGGAAGTGGATCAAGATATGGAGAACATTACCCTAGAAAGGGGGTAAGAGCTGTTGTAGGAGGATCAATTTATGGTCATACCAGGATGGGATATCAGTTCCACCATTGTATTTGATAGTTTTAGGAAAAGGTAAGACAAATATTTGCAATTGAATACTAAGGAAAGTGGCAATATCTATACTAGTTCTGGATACAACCCTGATAATTTCACTCTTTTAATTAGGGCTCTGTATCTACCAAAGAAAAGGCCCACTATTATTAGTGACCAAGGTCAAGTATTCAACCATCTTCTTATACAAAGAGTGGGAGATACAGATCCCATGGAGACTATCAAGCTGAATGTCAATGTTGTTAATTTTACCAAGGCACAAATTAAAAAATTAGTGAAAGAAATTAAAAGATACATTTCTAATAATGAGAAGTTATGACAAGAAGCAGTCAAATACAAGGATAAGTTAACTTCTTTTTTAGGCACATACTCTCCATTCGTGGAATGTGAGAATAAGGTACTAGAAGCTATGCTATAAATTATATACTGGAAGCATAAAAATGAAATAAGTCAAAAGAAATATGATGAATTAGAAAGGAAGATGAAGATCACCAAGTTTGAAATGGCCTTAGAATTAATAAATATGATATTTGAAAATATTCTCAAGAATGCTGACAAATTTTGGGAAATCCATAGCAGAACACATGCTACTTGTCAAGAATAGAAGATGCTACAGTTTACAATGATGGATACAAAAGAAGAGATAGAAACCAAGGAAAATGTTGGTGAACAAGAGTTAAAAGATTATAAAGAGTTAATTGACATGTGCATGAGAAGTATCACACCATTCTAACACAAGAACATAGTAATTTTGACAAACCCTTGAACATGGCTCTACCTAATTTCTTTGATGATGGAGGGATGAAGAAACAAAGTATATGGAAGGATAAACTCACCCAGTATTTACCAGTGGCCCTTGACAAGGTGAATGATGAAGCAATTGTGATAGAAAATACACACATGTACAGTTAGAGTATATTTTCACTATGGAATTTATTATGAAAGATATCATCACCAATGTTGACACTTATGCCAAGACAAAATACATCGAGTATTTATCCAAAGTTAGCATTTTTATTGTTTGAGAAATGTAAGGAACAAAAGTTATCAATGTTACGCAACATCGGATACAATATCATGGAGAATGGACCTTGAACAAATCTTTAGTGATCACATGTACCTAATGAATATTAATGGACTATGATGTGTCAAAATTGTTGCAGACTTCTTTAGTTATCTCTTGTTAACTGTTAATTAAATTGTTAGGGTTTTAGCAAAATACTAATGAAATGAAACCAGTTTTTATGTAATGTCTTGAAGCTTGTTTCTTCCCATATATAAGGGAAACCAATGCCAAGGAGAAGTAACAACATTAGCATAGGAATATCTATAGAAAAATAACTCCTAATAAATAATGTATTATCTTTTGAAGTAATATAATGGGAAAGAAGGTTTAACTTGGTGCTTGAATTATTGGTGTTCAGTTGTTTTTTTTCATTCAAATTCATATGATTTATATTTATATTTTAAAAATGATCCCTTCCTATTATTCAAATTAATATATCAAGGATATACTCAATTTTTCAAAACACATTTTTGTTCTTGTGTAATTTATTTAACTAACTCCTTCAAGGAAGGAGTAAATTCTTTTAAGTAATCACAATAACTTGGAAAGAAATCATTTAGATTCATAGGAATAGTGCGGTAACTGATAGTCCTACACATTTATACAAAGTATAAAATTTCTAAAAGTATCAAAACAATTAGAGTTAAGCCAGAAAGGATAATCTATACATCATACACATATTGACTCCATCTACCAAATAGAGTTAGGCACTTATCATACCCACTATATTATAGAATTTCATAAAATTTAATTCACACATTCATGTTTCAAAATTAGGAGTAGGATTAGCTACTAGTCTGATATTTGTCTTACGTTTACGTGCTAGTGTGGATAGATCCTTAAAATTAAATAATTCATACAACCTTTAAATTTGCATTGATTATTAAGGTATGCCCGCCTAGGTCTAGCAGAGCCTAAAGTGTAGGGAACCCTAACCATATTGGTTATTTTTGTTTGTTAGCCAAAAATGTTGTAAGCCTGATCATAGAGCTTGGCATCCTCTTAGGGTTTGCAACTTGCATTTTTTATACCTAACATGATGCTTTGATACATGTGGTATCCACTTGCATTTTTGAGTGGCATGCTCATTTTATGTTGAAGGAGGAAGCTCTAGGTGGATGAGTGGCATGTTTAAGGCTAAGACATACACACATGGCACTTCAACACTTGTTTGGGTTTTATTCTTGAGGTTTGATGAAAACGAGGTTTGATGACATGATAGGTGGAAGTTTGGCACTAGTTGTTGAGCTTAGTGGTTCTTGGTGTGATGACCTAAATTTAATTCTAAAATTAAAACAACATTTACATCATTTGTATTGATTTGACAAGGGGATGGAATATTGGGAAGTATTTTAAATCAAGCTTGCTTAAGTCACCTAACACGTGGGGCAGCTTGGGATGTATGTCAAGGCATTAATTAAGTCAGCCTCCAACTCATGTGAGATTTATAGGGAGGATTTTGTAATATGGAAGTTTTGTATAGAAAAATTGTAATCTTAGAAATATTTTAATTTCCAAGCCTTGACATGAGTGAAATGTTCTTTAAAGATGAAACTCGATGGTCAAACAATCAATAGGTTTTGTGTTTTACTAGATTAGAGGAATGGACACTCCCATAAGATTGGTCACATCTTGGTGGCAAATAACCTTTTATTGGGGAAGTAGGGATGTGATGAGGTTGGGAATTATATTTCTTAAGAGTGACTTCTTGGTGCTTAGTGCAGTGAAGATGATTTTGGGGCCTGTATTCTTATTGTTGGAGGAAAGATATAGGATGGACATGGATATTACATCTAGATTTGTTGTAGGTTTATTGTATCTTCAATTTCCAAAGCATGCAGTCTTGCAAATAACAAGGAATTTGATGAAGCTAGAGTTGTTGGGTGGCCTTGAGGAGGTGGAAGGTACTTCTTAGCTAGGCACTCGCATTCCAAGGCCTCAAGATATGGTATTTCTTAATGCTTTAGGTTTGGTGGCTAGGTTATAACCTATCTTGTTGGAAATCAAAGGTGATGATTTATTGCGACATTGAACAAGGGTTTTAGAGGGGGCATGATTTTTGAAGAATTGGTTGTATTTGGAGCCAATCCAAGACTTTGGATGGGTTGGGTTGCATTAGCATGTGAGAAAATTTTGAAAGATGGTGTAGCTCTTTTTTGGTGTGTTGGCTTTGAGAGTACAAGGAATGCTTTTTTTTTTGTATACATAAAATGCAATCTCATTTATAAAATTAATAGAAATACCTTCTTACATAAAAAAAAATTAATTTCTACATTTTTAACCTCTGAAGCAATGTTTGAAGTGGCATTGTTTTAAAGAAATGAAAGTAAGTAAGAAGAAAAAATAGAAGAGATGAAGAAAATGATGGTATTCAATAGTAAGGTATGAAATGGAAAATTATAACATTTATATAATTGGTGCCCCCTTGAGATGTTGTCTATGCATAAACTACATAGACGAGTCTTAAAAAAAGAGAAAATAAAGAAAAATGACACATGAAAGATGGAAAATGAATGAATAGATATGTAAGAAACATGATAATGGATGGAAGGTATATAAGATAGAGTTGAAAATGTATCCAATGCATGGAAAAAATCCCAATAAAAAAATAAATAATAGGATATTCTATCACGCACAATGAATCTTACAAATATAGTAAATGCATGATGATAAAACCAATAGACATAAGGAGTTACCTACACATCACAAAAAACATAAAAAAAAAATAGACCTTTCCCTAGTGTAGCCCATTGAAAGCTCCTTGATATAAAATGATCATGGTGACCTTGATTAGTTAAAGTGTGGGTAAAAATATATATATCTATATATATGTTGCAAGTATGAAGGTGTTGTCATTAATTTCAACGGGATGTCTACTTGCTGGTGTTGTCATTCATGTTAACTATATGTTGAGTAAGTTTGTTGCATATGGAGGATATTGAGAAAATTATGAAAAAGAAGAAAACAGGTTGTTGCAGGTATAATTCAGATCTTGAGGAAGTGTTGTGAGTACATGGAGCTATCCTTTTGTTGTAGAGTCTGGAGATAAGTTGGAATGAAGTAATGAGCTGAGATGATATTTCTGGTACTTGGTTTCTAAGTGATTTTGAGAAAAAATGATAAACATAGTGAACTATGTTATGCAAGTGTTCAGAATGTGCTTTGGTATTGTGCTCTATGTTTCTTTTTTGTTGATGCTATTCTTGTGTAGATATTACAAGTTATTCAAGGTTATTAGAGGATGCTATATTTAGAATTTGAGTTTTTTAATCGTTGTATAGTGTGAGATATGTTTACTAATATGTGAACTAGTCTTTTAGTGATGTTTTCTTTGGCTTGGGAGAAATGTATTTGCTCCACTTTTCTCCATTGTTTGGCTTTAGGTTGTTCAAAATTGGGAAGTTGATTATAATTCATGTATCTTTCTGTATTCAAAAATTTACTTGATTTGGTGCCATACAGAGTGAGTTTCATTTGTTAGTATGCAAGTAAGGGTTACTAGTTGTTCTAAGATGAAGTATTTGATGAATCTTAAGTATTTTATGGACTATTCTAGATTGTTTTCAAGTGAATTATGTTGTCTAGAAGTTTTAGATTGATTTAAGGAAGCGTGTACTTAATGATTATGGTGTTTAACATGGGTATTGGTCGAACTTGTGCTTGAAACTACATGTGATCTTTTGAAAGAATGTTGAGATGTGTTGAGATCTATTTGGTTCCTAATTAAGGATTTATGTAGGTTGCCTTTGTTCCTATCCATGGTGAGAATGTTTGGGTGCTGACCTATTTTGAATTTGTATGTATAACAGCTAGTTGTCGATATTGGAGAAGTTTTTTGAGGATGAGGATGAGATAAATAAGTATGGTGTTATTATGAGTTGAATGTGTGAAAGAAGAGAGAAGCAACATAGATGTGATATTGGTGTGAGTGATGTGTGTGATGCGAATTTGAGTAGAGTAGTAAAAAATTTAGTGTTAGGGTTCTTGAAGGCAATGAGCTTCAAAGGCATCCAAAAATTTTAATGCTAGACTGTGAAAGTGTGTGAGCAGTTGTGGTGGATTCCTTGTTGCATCGAGAAGTATTCTTTGTGTAACATTTCTCTTCTATCTTCTTATATTTTTTTTTTGGTAGCCTTGGTTGTGAGCCTTTTGGATGTAGTGTTTCCTATTTAGGTAGTGAGCCCTTGTACTAATTTTGCAACTAACTTTATATTGTGAGCTAATCCTCACCATTTTTTTTCCTTCATTTGGTTTTCCGCATAAATTTGGTGTTCTCTTATGTATGGTGTTGTGATTTCAATTTATTTTATCTTCATTTCATGTTTAATCATACTAATAGAATAAGGGTTTAATGAATGCATGTGGATTTGATTATTATAGAGGATTTTGAAGGTTTAATTTGCTACAACTGATTCACCCCACCTCTCATGCCAAGGTATGGAAATGACTAAAGGTTAGATTTGGATCAAATTATCTAAGGGAAGGAAGAATCCCATTTAAGAAAAGTGATGGGTGATATAAAAAATTCACTCTGGAAAATGATGGTCTCAACCATATATTATATAGGTTAATGTAGATTTTAATGATTTATATTGAAATTGTAGATATCAAGTGTGATGCTTGAAAATTTGAAAGGACATGTTATTTTTGGTATTTTTGTTTACATTTATTGATGAAATTATGAGAAATTAATATATTTTTTACTATGGAAGGTTTCCAAGTCACTAAGTCAAAAGGCATAAACCAAGATTTATTCCAATGTTTGATGTAATCACTTTCCCTCATTGTATAATAAGGCACAAAATCAAATTGATGGAAGACATGAACAAGTAGATATCGAAATAGTATGAGGAAATGGAGAAGGGTCTACAAGATGTAAACATTCATTTTATTACACATGGTGCTTGTGAGTAGGTTTTCACCATAGTACCTATGCAAGGTTCCAACAAAGGTAGTTTCACAAGAGAAAACAAATTATCTTTAATTTCTTTTTATATTTTCACATCTTTTCTAGAAATATTGATCTTAAACATGACATTTATTTGTGAGGTTTTCATCATGGTGATTTCTTCAAGGCACCGTATAAATGATTTTTCACTAGAGGGTGATTTTTCTCTTTAATATTGTTTTGTAATAATTTTTAGAATTTAGAATTTATATTAATTTTTTGGTATCTTTTAAATTAGTATATTTATTAGATAAATAATAGAACTGCTAGAAGTGCACACTATTCCATGGAATTTTTGGTATAATGAATGAGATTTCTAGTAGTGCAAGAGGCTTTCAACTATAAGATAGGTCTTTTATGAAGAATATATATATAATTCATAAGGGTCTTTTACATATGGGAGGTGGAAACAAAAGAATAATTATGAACATCATTATTATTATTTGGATAAAGAAGATACTTACTGAGGTTTAAATATTTATAGATGAACTTAATTTTGTGCCTATCTAGGTTAAAAAGGTGGGAGAGCTCCTAGTTGATATTCTCCTTGTCACAAATTCAATAAGGTTAGGTTTCTATTGTATTTAAAAGACTACAAGTTTGGGTAGGATGTTGGCGAGAAGATACATGCAGGTATAAGTCCTTCTATGAGTATTTTTCATAAACTAAATGAGCAAGGTAGAAATTCCTTTTTCTAATGAACATAATGTTGAGGAAAGGAAGTTGGTTTCTAACACCCAAGTACTTTAGTGAATATGATATAATCAATGAGGTTTCTTAACTGGAAGTAAAAGATTATAATTAATAATGGCCACAAGTCTTGTAAATTTTAGTTTAATGAACATATATTTTCCATCATTTAGGATTGAGTTGTTATGACTAGGGAAAAAGAGGAACTCATGGAAAATCATTTAAATTGTAGATAGACCTATCCTAGAACGTGAAATTATTTCATGTTTGGTTTTCAATTCAATTAGCTCCACAAAGTGACACATAGGAAGTTTGGTGAATAAACATCACATCAACTATAATGACAATCTCATTAAAATATTCAATACTTTTGCCTTCTCTAAAATTCATTGTTTGGATGGAGCCCTAAATAAAGGAAACAAATTTTCCTACAAGAGGTGAGATCAAGTTATAAAGAAAATAAGCAATCTTATAATTTATGGAATTTGTTGTGTCGATGATTGGTCAAAGAGGTATGGCCAATTTTTTAAATTTTAAAGCTCCATGAATATAAGGGGTAATGTCCTTATGAGGGGAGAGCTAGTTATTGATAATTTATTCAAAACATGAATGGGTGAAGACATGTTTGACATCATTAAAAATCATAGATATGGGTTTGTGGGAGAGACCATTGTAGATATATCACTATTGGTTAGGTTGTAAATTTTATTTTTGACAAAGACTTTCTTTTTCAGGAGAGTAGTGGCATTTCATTTGTTAGCTTCAACAATGATAATGTAATTTATATTTTGTGATATTTTTGAAGCAAATAAACTCATATTTGGGAACATTGTGTTTCAGTGGTTAAGAAAATTTATAAGAAAATCAGAAAATATTATGCCTATAAAGGATTATTGAGGATTTAAAAAAGAAGTTAGTTTCATCAAAGCCACTCACAATGGACAACACTTTTATAATAAAAATGGAATTAAATCTAGTATTTCATGGTTGTACCAAGCACTATTGAATTCCATTTCATTCAATATTATGTGAAATATGGTAGTGTCAAATAAATATATTGTCCAACTATAAAGTAACTATACAATAGCTTAAGCAAGATATTGAAAGGGAGATATTTAAAATTTATAAAGACATACTTGATCTCACTATAATGCCTATAGATTTAGGAGATATAATATTATGTATATAATCGTAGGTTATAATAATTTATAAATATTTGATTTCTTAAAAGATCAAATAAATCTTCATTTTGAAGATGAATTGAACAACCATCTTGGAGTTAAGTTGAATGACCAATTATTCTTGATAAATATATATTTTGTTCCACATTTTTAAATATAGAATACTCAATTCACATCAATACATTTTTCTAATTCAATTTTCATAGCTTTTACTTTTTAATCTAACAAAAACTTTACAGAAAGAAAAACAATTATACTAAACGCATAGAAAACAACAATTTATCTTTAATAAAATAGATTGTTGTCCTTCCAACCATTTGTTTCTTATGCATGATGATAAATTATAAATGTTTACACAAATATTTATATATAGGTGAATGATCTCCTAATATACTATAACATGAAATGATACAATTAAAAATGAAAAAGAAAGTATCTAGACATATTGTTCTTTCTAAAATTTAAATAAATTAATTGAAGAATGTTCACTTACTATTAAATTTTTAATAATATAAGATCTTGTAGACCATCAAAAAAATCTTACTAAATCTAAACAAATTACATAGCTTTCATTAACACTCCACTATTTTATTCGTTCTAAAAAGAGCTAAAGCGTGGATTTTTTTGATTGGTCTATTAAATTTTCTGTAAAATTTTGTGAAAGAACAGACCGATAGTAAAGAAAGTATGATAAAAATCAATCCGATTTCTAATGTTCAATGGCTAGTTTTGCAGGGTTTCTATTTCTGAACGTTTTGTTAAAAATATTGCCCAATAGAAAAGAGAACGGGTCAAGTACTGAATAATTTTCCTAATTTTTTTCGTTGCTGCATGTATGCAGCATCTGTGTGCACGGTTGGCTATACACGGTGCGATTGCAAGGCACGTGAGATGCAGCTGACATTCATAAAAAACTAAACATTTTAGGGGATCAAGGATGCAAATAAATAGTTTCTTTTCAGGGATTTGGTTCATTCTCTGCCGATCCTCTGGTGGTTTCTAATGAATCGATGGTAAATCAACTACAGGGTGGGGGCTATCTTATATCCTGCTATCCACCCCTACCCTCCTAGGGCAATCATAGAAGAAGCGCCTATAAGAGAAAGTGAGGGCATTTCCAATGGTTCAGATGATAATAACGTGGAGTATGATTCCATTGTGATTCGGTCAGGCCTTTGGGTCTGGTGACTGCAATACATTTGGCAGTCAAAGTTGCCAAAGTTCTGGTGCTGGAAAAATATGTAATTCATGGTGGCAGCTCAGGCTTCTATGAGAGGGATGGCTAGGAATTTGATGTGGTTTCTTCTGCCATGTTTTGATTCGGTGATAAGGTTCTTCTCTAAGCATTCCTATTTGTTTTTCTAGTCTATGGACACGGTGATAGTATCTGTCTTTGCATTTTTTCTTGGGGTTTAACTCATCTTACATGCATCACTTGAGCATCAATAGGGATTATAAGGAAAATTCCTTCTTATACAAGGAAGGAAACAAAACACCTATATCTGCATTCAAGTTGTTAGTTGAAACCCCTAAGGTTAGATTTGCACAAGTAAAGCTAATTTTTTTTTCTAAAAATTCACCACTTCCCAAATATGAGTTAGTTGATATTTTCATGACAATTAGTTTTGAGACTTCTCCCTCAAACAAAACAGACCACTGAGAACCATACTTTTCCACTGATCCAAATCATTTATCCAGCAATACCTTGGAAGAGGTCATACATGGTAGGCCATGTCTGACCTAAATTGTCGAAGTTTGTGTCTGATAACATAGAAATTCTCCAAACATAGCTCATACTTATTAAGATGGTAAAGTTCGAGCTTGACTTTTGGGATATTTTCCAACATGGCTCATACTTATTAAGATGATCAAGTTCAAGCTTGCTTGTGGAGAAATTCTCCAACATAGCATCTTAGCCCATGTCTATCAAGATGTCTAAGATTGAGCTTGATCATAGAGAAATTTCTCAACATAATGCATTCTTATTAAGATGAACAAGTTCAAGTCTAATTTTGGAGAAATTCTCCAACATAGCCCATTCTTACCAAGTATGGGTATGGCTGTAAACTATTCCTTCTAAACAAAGTTAGATAATCTTGATAGCATAAAAATTGTAGCTAATTTCAAGAGGAATTTCCCCAACTCTATAACTCATAAGTATTCAATAGTCTCACATATGAATACATGGCAAGAGGGTTTTCTCTTAACCTAAATTGAATTAGAAAAATGTATTGACGTGGATTGAGTATTCAATTAATAAAAATGTGATATATATATATATATATATATATATATTTATCAAGAATAATTGATCAACTAAATGATCAAGGTAGAAATCTCTTTTTCTAATGAACATAATGTTGAGGAAAGGAAGTTGGTTTCTAACACCCAAGTAATTTATTGTATATGATATAATCAATGATTTTTCTTAAGTGGAAGTAAAAGAGTATAATTAATAATGGCCACAAGTCTTGTAAATTTTAGTTTAATGAACATATATTTTCCATCATTTAGGATTGAGTGGTTATGACTATGAAAAAAGAGGAGCTCATGGAAAATCCGTTAAATTGTAGATAGACCTGTCCTAGAAGGTGAAATAATTTCATATTTGGTTTTCAATTCAATTAGCTCCACAAAGTGACACATAGGAATTTTGGTGAATAAACATCACATCAACTATAATGACAATCTCATTAAAATATTCAATACTTTTGTCTTCTCTAAAATTCATAGTTTGGATGGAGCCCTCAATTAAGGAAACAAATTTTCCTACAAGAGGTGAGATCAAGTTAGCAAGGAAATAAGCAATCTTATAATTTATGAGCAAGGTATTGAAGCTAAAAAATGGTTGGAAGAACAACAGTCTATTTTATTGTAGCTGACATTCATAAAAAACTAAACATTTTAGAGGATCAAGGATGCAAAGAACTAGTTTCCTTTTAGGGATTTGGTTCATTGTCTGCCGATCCTCTGGTGGTATCTAATGAATCATGTAATGTCCCCATATTAGAGACATAAAAATGCACATAATTTCTTGTTCATGATTAGACCATTACATCTTAGGATTAAGTCAATCAAAAGACATTATCATCTAAACCATAAATTAACATGGTCAATTATGACTTCTTCTCCTGATTGGAATAGAATTTCGCCTTGTCTTCTCTTTCCTAGCCTCATGGGATGGTGATTTACTGTGTTAAGGGGCACATGAACACATCTCAAAGTGGACTCCCTCAAGGTGTTCCACCCATCTTGGGATCCTCCATCAGTGGGTGATTTACCAACTCTTCCCCTCCATAAACACGCAATCCATTTTGAGCGCTTAGCAAGAAAGAGTTGAAGCCTGAATTCAATCCTTCAGGGTAGAGTTATAAAAGCTCAATAGTACACAATAATTGCTGCAAGCTTCATTATTGGACTTTTGTAATCAGGTTCCCTTTATACCTATTCAAAGTGTTTGTTAATCACTTATGTTGT
This sequence comes from Sequoia sempervirens, assembly GCA_007258455.2. Lineage (NCBI taxonomy): Eukaryota > Viridiplantae > Streptophyta > Pinopsida > Cupressales > Cupressaceae > Sequoia > Sequoia sempervirens. The sequence goes on from VDFB02000017.1 coordinate 190,299,698, forward strand.
ATAGATGAACTCAATATATTGACATATAAATATCCATTTAATTTCTCTATGCATTCCTCCTAGTATATCTAATTGAATTCTCAATTCATCATAGATTAAAGTGTTATAAGCATTTGCTGCTATTTAACTTGATAAGGTATGGACTAGTTATTATACTGTGACTTGCTATCCATAGTAACTGGGATTGATTACAAAAGCATCCATGTTATTAGTCAGTTGATGCTACTTACCTCTCAATACTTACCCTTACTAGGATTTAACCTACTAAGGCTCCTCCTGACTCCTTAACTATCGATCCATCTATCCTTAATACTTAGAAGATATCATTAGTATGAATCAAATAGATAAGAATCTGTTTCCTCTTCTTATACTAAAGAATCATAATTGCTTATCAGATTCAATAATTGTTATTTGCACAACCATTTATAAATCAATATATATCATCATTTCTAATTGACTCAATTTATAAATACATATATATCTTAATTCTATATGAATACGTATAATATGTACTCTACTTCAATGTAAGTAGTGCATATGTATTCTTTCCTATATCATTATTCATATCTATATATATACATTTCTATATATATATATATATATATATTATTCATTATCAAAATTATCTATTATTCACACATATATATATAATTCATATTAGTCCCACTAATTGGCACATCCTTTACTTTCCTATATTCTTATATAAATGTCCTCAACTGTCTTTTTAAGGCATATTCTACTTACCAACACTGAAACAGATTTCCCTTACCTTTGTATCCATCTGATAATGTAATCCGTCCTCCTCCCAAAACCTGCCTCTGTTTATTCTTTTATGTCAGATTGCTGACTGGTATTCTTCATAATATTTTCTTTATATTTATTTCTCTGACCTCCTTTATCAACCGGCAGGTAGGCATCTTCCTTCTATTCCTAAACACAACATTAGGCTGCTGTTGTCGTCCGCGTCTCAGACATTGTCCCCCTTTTGAAAGGCAGTGAACTTAAACAATGAATATATCGTAGGAAACCCACAATCGCTCTTTTTGATGCCCTGCGTTGAATTCCAGCCAATATCCTCCCTCACTTCTATCTTAACCTTATCTTAGACGCTGGAGAAGACATGCAGCTTCAGAAGGTTCGTGCCTTTTGTACTGAAAGGACGTGATTCTTTATGAGGATCGCTGCATTCCAAACAGCGATTACTTAATAAGAATCCATTATCTTGATAGTAAAATCATCTTTATCAATAATAATCTCCTTTATCAGGAAATATGAGTATTGATCAGTTATTATTATTAATTGTATATCAACATTTATAATTCAGAATATCATGAATTGCAAAAATTAGGAAACATGAAAAGTCGATGGTAAATGAACTACAGAGTGGGGGCTATCTTATATCCTGCTATCCACCCCTACCCTCCCAAGTTCTTTACTGTGATGGAGAAGTCATCTGTGTAATAGGGTTAGGGAAATCATAGAAGAAGCGCCCATAAGAGAAAGTGAGGGCATTTCAAATGGTTCAGATGATAATAACGTGGAGTATGATTCCATTGTGATTGGGTCAGGCCTTTGGGTCTGGTGACTGCAACACATTTGGCAGTCAAAGTTGCCAAAGTTCTGGTGCTGGAAAAATATGCAATTCATGGTGGCAGCTCAGGCTTCTATGAGAGGGATGGCTACGAATTTGATGTGGTTTCTTCTGCCATGTTTTGATTCGGTGATAAGGTTCTTCTCTAACCATTCCTATTTGTTTTTCTAGTCTATGGACACGGTGATAGCATCTGTCTTTGCATATTTTTTTGTCCTTTCAGTTTTCTTTTGGTTTTAACTCATCTTACATGCACCACTTGAGCACCAAGATTATAAGGAAAATTCCTTCTTATACAAGGAAACAAAACACCTGTATCTGCATTCGAATTTTTACTGGAAACCCCTAAGTTTAGATTGCACAAGCAAAGCTAATTTTTTGTCTAAAAATTCACCACTTCCCAAATATGAGTTAGTCGATATTTTCATGACAATTAGCTTTGTGACTTCTCCCTCAAACAAAACAGACCGCCGAGAACCATACCTTTCCATTGACCCAAATCATCTATCCAACAATACCTTGGAAGAGGTCATACATGTTAGGCCAGGTCTGACCTAAACTGTCGAAGTTTGTGCCTGATAACAGAGAAATTCTCCAAACATAGCTCATACTTATTAAGATGATAAAGTTCGAGCTTGACTTTTGAGATATTTTCCAACATGGCTCATAGTTATTAAGATGATCAAGTTCAAGCTTGGCTGTGGAGAAATTCTCCAACATAGCATCTTAGCCCATGTCTATCAAGATGTCTAAGATTGAGCTTGATCATAGAGAAAATTTCTCAATATAATGCATTCTTATTAGGATGAGCAAGTTCTTGGAGAAATTCTCCAACATAACCCATTCTTACCAAGTATGTGTCTGGCTGTAAACTATTCCTTCTAAACAAAGTTAGATAATTTTGATAGCATAAAAATTGTAGCTAATTTCAAGAGGAATTTCCCCAGCTCTATAACTCGTAAGAGTTCAATTGTCTCACATATGAATACTTGGCAAGAAGGTTTTTGAGCCTCTTAAGAAATCACAGCCCTCGCTTGCATCACAAGTTTTTGAGCTTACAACTACAAGTCGACACTAAATACTTTGCAGTTCAAGCTGCAAAACTAAAAATGAACCACATCATACAAAGTTGATACTCAAATCCACAGCCCAAGAGTTTTGCAATGCTATGATATCATGTAGAAAATTGGAGAGATATATTGATATTGTATTTCTACATATAAATAGACAAATTCAAAGATTTTTAAATATATATTGGAGAGATGTGTCTCTTCTAGATATATCACTTAAAATATAATTTATATTTTTAACATGCACATAGAGTTTTACAATAATTATAATTTTAAATAAACAAAGAAATGAGGAAATCATTGCAGTCACAATTGCAAACAAAAATTTGAGGAAATCATTGAGTCACAAATGCAAACAAAAATTTGAGGAAATCATTGCAGTCACAAATGCAACGATAAATCGAGCTCCTGATCGCAGGAATGCATCTCCATACTTGTTTTAGAAAAATGAGGATTCCCTCTAAAAACCCTTTTCCTGGAACTGGAGTCATTTTCTCCTGCTTCCGTAGGACGAGGGAAGGTAGCAGGCCATTTCATAAAGCCCATTTCTGTAGGGAAGTCATAGCCTATGTTAGAGCCATAGACACCAGAAGGAAAGTATCTACCTACAATGGGTTGATTCCCAACAACATGGTGAGCCCATCCATCTATTCTCTTTCCTCGTCCTCCGCCACCTATTACTCCTTCAATGGTGGAAGAATCGCCCCTTAAACCAGGAAAACTATTCAAATTGATGGAATTTTGAACAAAGTCGGGAGCAACAAATTGCGGTGAAGGTGCTATTCTTGAGAATATCTGTTGAATAATCATGTGAGATCGCCTTGTGGCAGTCCTTTCCCTCTTGTGGGCATTCTGATGCCCACCCAATGCCTGAGAACTCGTAAACTTCTTAGAACAGAATGAACATGGGTAAATGGGAACCTCCAAAGGCCCTCCTTGAGCAGAGCCTGTACTCTCACCAACTATTCTCGAAACCATCTCTCCCGGTCCTTGCGATCCACCTTCACTGGGGCCATTATGCTCAATTTTCATGAGATCAAAATCTTCACCTTCACCCCTATCATAGAAGCTCCTCTTCATCATAGATAAAACTTGATGGCTCGAATGTGGGAACACAGACTTCTCCTGGTCCAAATCCAATGAGCTGCAAACATAGAAAAAAATCCAACGCCTTCCTTTGTCGTTTCAGTTGGGACGTGCCCTCAGGAGGGATTTCAAAAAATAAAAATAAAAATTGAAAGTTGTTGACTGTTTTTGGGACCTCCATGATGACCCACGTTCTTCATGCAAGAACAAAAGATTGTGGTGGGTCCGCTGCCCTGGTATAATCTTCATGCAAGATACTCCGCTAGTGAGCCGCCACCACGGGTATTAACTACATAATAAACTTGGAGGTGAAAGCTATTTTTTTTTACTGCTCTAAGCGGTATCAAGCTGAAAACTGAGTTATCAACGGTCTAGTGTCGTTATCAAAATTAAAAATTAAAACTTAAAACAAAAAAAAATCTCAAAAATTGTGATAGAAATTTTCCTATAGCTCTAGCGACAGGAACCTTCCTATCCCTTGTGTGACAGGGACTTCTCTTCATGCATGGTCGTCTTTTCTCTGTCACCTTTCTTCTATTTTGAGAGTTGACTGGAGTCCTCATGCATGGTCGTCTTTTCTCTGTCACCTTTCTTCTATTTTGAGAGTTGACTGGGGTCCTTGGCTGCATTTGTTTGATAATGTCCTTAGCTATATTTTGTTCTACTTTTTCTATTACAGGGGTTTACGGCAATCTCTTATGGCCAACTAGACCAAACCTCCTGCATTCCCATCTGGATTATAACAACTTATTTTAGATGCAATGATCAGTTTCCTTAGCGGTCATGTACACATGGATTCCCACTATGTTGGCACTATCACTTACGAGTAGTTTTCACCATCATTTCATTTGATGGTGAAAACTACTTTATTATTACATAACGTGTGCCTTCCTAAGCAGTTGTTGTTAGCGACTGCTTCCATGTGTCTTCTGCACCCTTCTTACCATCTTCCACCTCCGCCTTCAATAGCGCCTACCATCACCATCATTTCATTTGATGTGGGTTTTTTGATCACCACTTCAGCGTATGATGCTCCTCGATGGTTGGTAATATGGTAACTTTTTATTTCTTTTCGCATTTTAAATGATTATTGTTTCTTTACGGTGCTATTGACGTGACCCGAGACGGCTCATTCTTAAGCTAGGGGAAAACATACATCATACCCATGCCTTTCGAGTATCTATTACTATACTTGGTAGTCATTACACAATATGCACATCCAGTCTATTATCCCATCACTACTCGCCAAATCCTATACATCTGATTGCTTTGATTACCTGTTGAATCATAAGTTTCATTCACCGTAGCCTCTTTCTAATCTTTATCCTTGTCATTTTCATGGATTTCTTTTACAATCAATTGTTTTGTTTTTACAAACTGCCATAGCCAAAACCTTCACCTTTACCTAGTACAGTTTATTCACTTCCTACCACAACAATGGGAGGAAGTCACACTTGTCATGAGCCCACCTCCATGGAAATGTTATTGACTAATAATGAAGTGTATACAATCTTTTAACAATCTAAGTGGCATGTTTACTATAGAAGATTATGTGGTTTCCATGATGAAATTGTGAAGGAATTCACCATGGGGTTCCGATGCAAGAAAGTCACCTTAAGAGATATATTCTTTCTGGTGGATGTTCACGCAATTGTAGATGTTACTAGACTTCTGCAAACAGGTGAAGCATTCCTTCCTACTAGCTCTAGTCGGGTAGTTGACCTCAAGCCCATGCATGAGCAGTTTCTACAGAGCGTGAATCGGTTGAAATGGTGCACAGGTAGGGTATGAAACTTGCCTCTCTTTAAAATCCCTAGAACAATGTCATTAAATTCATCATTCAATACATCACTTGTGAAGGGAGGTATGAATACATTTTTTCCCATCATTTCGATTAATGTTGCATTTGTAGAATGGACTATTCGTCGATGTGCCCTACATTCTTTTCCATTCTCTGCAACGTGCTTTTCGTGAAGTCTAAGAAGGGGGAGAAAATTCTCTTTCCCATCATGGTTTGATTAAGTTAATTGTAATGTAAGGGTTAAAAATTGTTGTGCCTCCTTTGGATAGGGACACTTTTGTCCGCAATATAGAAGAAGAGGGCAATTCAAGTAGTTCAGCTTCTAATGAAAAATACTGAAAACCCACTTGATGCCCTTGAACATACACAACCAGTATGTCAAGAAGAAGAATCTCAAAACACAACAAATCATAAAATTTTGTATGCAGGCCTTGAAAGTAAGAAAGCCATTACTGGAGGCATGACTCCTCAAAATTGTGATAAGAAAAGTCAATAAAAACGTAAGAGAGAAGCCATCCCTGCTGGACAAGTTGAAAGATCTTGTAGATGTGGCCAATTCAATGGCTAGACAAGAACAAGATGAGAATAATTCTAATTTAGAAAATTTAGCCACAACCCTCATGAAGAAGAAAAATAAAAAGTGAGTAGAGAGTAGCGTAGACAAAATAGATAAAAGAAAAAAGAACAACAAAAGAAAAAAGAATCCCCTGTTTGTAATGAAAATATGGAAACCTCTGACCATGGAAATATCTCAACTCATGGGGATGCAAATTATGAAGAGGCTCATATAGAAAGAGGCATTCCTACATCAGAAGATGCACCTGAAGACTTCTCTATTCAAGAAGATATCCTTGAGCAAGAAGATAAGAGCCCCTTGTCTATATTCGATAAAAATGAAGAATACCAACTAAATATAGAAGGAA